>CM042144.1:73447229-73604729 GCA_023376005.1 Doryteuthis pealeii | reverse complement strand
GTAGTTAACTAAAAAGTTTACAAATAAATAAATACATATGATTTTCTGTAAAATTTATGTGTAAAATATTGAAAATAATTATTTTATTAATAATTAATAGATGCGCTCAACATTTTATTTGAGGAGGACAGAACTGAGTTTCCATTTCAAATTGATTTTTTAATTTTGTTTTTTGTTTTATTTATTTATTTTATTTCATTTTATTTATTTATTTATTTATTATTACTCCTTTAATAAATTCAATGCCTTAACTGATAATGATAAAATGTTAATGATAAAACAATGATAAAAAAATCCTCTTGACACTGAACTTTTAACTCCACCCCAATCAGGCAGTATCTTTCAAAAGTAAATTTTTACACCGCCCAGTGGGCATTTTTTTTTTTTTTTTTGCTAGTATCAATAAAGTAAGTGGTATTTTTCTAGGATCATGTATTTTTTTTACGATTTTAGTGGCCATCCTTTAGGCTTCAAGAAAGAGCGCTTGTCCAGCGGAGATCCTTTGTGTTAAGCAGAGCGCTATCTTTGGTGAAGAATCCTTTGGTTGTTCCTTGGTGCTCCTCAGTCTTGCAAGTCCTTCGTCAATGATTGCAAATGGACGTCTCTCAGTATCAGTGATTAAGTAGTTAACCAGCCACGTATTCGGGCTGTTGATTGGCTGAGGCATAAACCACGTGACCTCGCTTAATCTATAAATTTAAGTGGTAGATTGCAGCATGGCTTATATACAACAACATATTCCAACAACTTTTCTGTGAACTATCATCATTTTTTATCTCGTGTTTTTTTTTTTTTTTTTTTTTTTTTTTCTGCGACAACTTACACCGTCAGAGGTCTGTTCGAAATATCAAAATTAAAAGTAAGATACTATTCATTATTTTGAAGTTTTTTTAAATTTTAAATTTTTAGTTTTTTAGTTTTCCATGCTTCTAATATAACTAATAACGTTTCCAACTATATATTACATACACATACACACACATAAATGTATATATATATACATGTGTCTCTGTCTCTGTCTCTGTCTCTCTGTCTCTGTCTGTCTGTCTGTCTGTCTGTCTCTCTCTCTCTCTCTCTCTCTCTCTCCGGGGGGTTATATCTGAATTATGAATTTTTTCAACTTACTTATTTTTGACAACTTATTGAGTGTTTTTCTTTTCTTTTTTTCTGGCTAAGATGACAATTCTTTATCAGATCCATGCATAATTACGAAGAAAACGATTTTTTTCAGCAGTAAGTTGGTCAAAGACAATATGAAATACTAAGAATAAACTTATGTGGATTCTACATAGTTATTTGTTTTTCGATTCACCTACCCCACTCCCTTTTTTTTCAGATTTTATATATATATATATATATATATATAATATATATATATATATATCAGCCATTCACAGATATTTGTGTCGAAGTTTACTTCTCATCAGTGCGGCTCGACTTTTTACAGCTACCTCTAGCCGGGAATGAAACGCGACAGAATTTTCGTCTGCCAAGCTCCTTACCCCTGCGGCTATCAGCGGCTGTCAGTCTGGGGCATATAAAAATATTACATTCATTTTAATTGGTTTATATGTAAACTCCTTTACGGGATTGATTTTTATACGTTGGAAAATAAAACAATAATATTAGAGATCAATAACACCATGTAATTATTTATTAAAGCCGGTTTTGTTAAAACCAGTATGCAAATTAACCATACCATATATTATGTAAACCTTTATTTCTTAGTTATATATAAAACCCATTTCAGGATTTTAAACTCACTAATATCATAGGCTGTTTTGAGGTAAAAATGAGACATCGTTAATGAATAGGATTTATTCTATGCATTAATGATGAAAGTAATTAAAATATAATTAATTTATCAGCACCCATTTTTGAGTACATTACAATTGAGAGCATAAACTTTCAAAAGTGTCACTCAAAGCGATAATATCTTATTTATAACCTTCAATTTTCGACGGATATTAAACAATTTTGTTATTTCATCTTTTGAATCATATATCAAGAAAAAAAAACTCTATTAACCATTATTCTGTCCTCTCACTTGTGCAAAAGAATCGGACAGCAGTTTAACCAAACGGTGACTAAATAACAGAAAACAACGAAATAAAAATAATAAGACAAAACTAGAGACAATAATCAAAAGTGTATAGAAAAGTTTTATGTCTTTCAAACAGTCTCGGGTAAAAAGAGATTAATGTGGAATGTCACTTCGGAGTGACGTGTAGATGCGTTTGGGCCGAACAACAGACTCAGAAGGAACTAAAGAAGAGTCTAAAATTAAGCGCCAATATCTGATAACGTAGTTGGTTTTGAATTAGTTTTAAGGATTGTCTTATGTATGTAGGTATGTGTGTCCGTGGGTATGGGGTTTTGACCTATGTCAGAGTTCAGGTCTTGACAGAGATGAACTTGGAGGAGAGGGGTTACATTTCATTCTGTTAACCACTATTCTGCCCTCTCACTTGTGCGAAAGAATCGGATAGCAGTTTAACAAAAAGTTTTTAAAAAGTTTAACAAAAAGAACAGAAAATAATTAAATCTATTAATAATGGAGATTTGGTTTCAATTTGTCTGTTACCGAAACTGCGTCACTGCTTACGTCACATTACCAAAAATCGTCGAATATAGAGAATAGAGAACAACTTTAATTAATTTAAATTTAACTGTAAGAAACTTGATTTTATTAGAAAGAAAACAAATTTATTTGAATTTTGACAGGAAAACTATTTTTTATGTCTATTTTTTTTTTTTTATATAAAATTTCAAAGGTCTGTTTACGTTTTTTTTTTTTTACGAAAGAGCGTTGCAAAAAAATATTTTACATACTTTTGGACGTCGATAAAATCGAGATAAAAAAAAATTTAATAATTTTTTTACGCTAAAATTAAAATATTCGTTCAATTTTAATAATATTTTGTAGAATTATGTAAATATCTTTCCAAAATTAAGTTTTACATTGCCCGAAGGGCGTTTTTGTTTTCCTAGTAGAAATAATGGAAATTCGGTGTCTGTAATCGAAACTATGTCACTGCTTAAGACATAATACCCTCAGGAATTGCGTAAGTTTATCAATGAGTAGATAATTTATAGTCAAAATCGTTAATACATTAAATAAATCTTATTTATTAACAAGGTATGCAATGAAAATCTGAATTAAGTTTGCCTGAAAACAGATATGTTTTTACAAAAATGTAAATCCTGGTGTTGCTTATTTCTTATGGGTGTAGTCACCTCAGCTAAATAATGGACCATTCCATTTTTATTTTAAAGAAAGAAAGAGAAAAAAAAAGGACATACTACACAGAAAAAATGGGCACCTCACGTGGTGTAATGGTTAGCAAGCTAGACTCGCAAACCAGTGAGTTCGATTCTTACTGGGCGCCCCATACTTCTTGTTTTGTGCCACATCTAAACTAAGCTTAGTAAATAACTACTACACAGAAAAATATATTAAGAACGAAAGAAAAAGATTAGGGGAAAGATAGAGTTTTGAGCGCACTGAAGTGATAACGCTAATATATTTCAATCGAACATAATGGAAATATGAAAAGAAGGAAAGAAAGAAAAAAAAGAGTGAGGGGAGTTAAATCAAGATTATTATACTTTTTACATATTGAACTATTTAGCAATAGTTCTTAAGTTAACCTATCAAACATTGTAATAATTGAATTATCCTGTGGTATATCCACAGGTCCTGCTAATATTAATACATATGTGTAAGGTCGATAACCAGTAATGTAATATTCTTAATGAATATTGTAATACTATCAATATTTTTTCTTCGCTGTTCTCTTGTGGATAGTTTTACCATTGTTCCATATTTCATTTTACTATTCATCGCTTTCAATAGTGATACATAATGTGTGTAATGTCGGTAACTCCAGATGATCATTTCAATAACAAAAATATCCTCTATTTCTCATGTGTATAGTTTTGTGTATTATTGGATTTGTTTGTTGAAATTGAAGACATCGTTTATCTGAATCAATAACGGTTTTTGCTTTGAAGGAGTCAACCCAACAATTGCCTGTCTAGTCATTTCTTTTTAAAGATTCACCAAAAGCAGAAAAAGAAAATAGGCAATTAGATTAACAGAAAAGGCAGACAATCGTTTCTAGTTCACTGAATGACGTGATACTCAGCAATTCTTCTGATTAGGGTTTCGATCCTCACTCCAGGAAGATCAAATACTGTGACATTAAAACAGTATTGTCTTTATCAGGTAAATGAGCATATTATTGTCTAAAAAAAAAACAAAAAACAATCAGACATAAGAAAACAGATAAAAGAAAAGATCCAATAAAAATAAACAACTTAAAAACAAGAATATACAAGGATTAAATTATTATAAAGAAATATATAGAAAAAGAATCTTTATTAATCTCTCTCTCTCTCTCTCTCTCTCTCTCTCTCTCTCTCTCTCTATATATATATATATAATATATATATATATATATATATATATATATATATATATATATATATATATTATATATATATATATATATATATATATATAATATATATATATAGATAGATAGATAGATAGATAGATATGTAGTATATTAAGAAAGGATGAAAAAACACAGGTTTAAATGCGTGTATTAGATTCTGTGAAATGCATAAAAATATTTGGGTTTCGATCCTCACCCCAGGAAGATCAAATACCGTGACATTGAAACAGTCTTGGCTTTATCGGGTAAATTAGGATATTATGATCTATTAGGCTCATTTTGTCAGTAGCTAATCTATGGATACACCTGAAGGTAATGACATCATTTCTATCAATTTATTTATACACATCGGGATTAGTTTATCTGTCTGTATCTCAAAATACCATAGAATTTTTTGTGGAGGGGGATTATTATTATTATCTCCTTTTGAGTTTTCACATCAGCATTAGCTGATGGTCTTTCACTGGAGTCTGAGTGACAGCAAGTTTCCTCGGGTCTCCAGGACTCTTCTGGGTATTCTGGCAGATTGCAGCAGTGCAGTGTTCTGAATGGTATCAATCCGTCCTCTGATTTCCAAACTTTCCAAACCCTTTTCCAATCTTTTTGGGACCGTTCCAAGTGCACCAACTACAATTGGTATCACTTTGACTTTCATATTTTATTTCAAAGTCCCAGAGAATTTCATGCGTTTCGTTCTCAAGAACAGATTCTGGTTTATGCATATACCATTTTGTTGTATGGTCAAAATTTAATATTTGCATAATTCCCAGGGGATCACCTTTCCAACCCAGTCGTGTCTAGTTTTGTACTTCCGTTGTGCTAATTTGCTACATTCGCAGAGTACATGGTTTACAGTCTCATCTCTATTACCGCATAGTCTACATTTACTATTTGTTGGGTCTTATCATTTTTCGCTTTGATATAGTTTGTCCTTATGGCATTATTTTGTGCAGTAATCATTAGTGATTCAGTTTCTCTTTTGAGGTGTCCTTTTCTTAACCATGTCAAGTCTTTTCATGTGCAACCTCTTCAATTTGTCGTTTGAAGTGTCCATATAATTGTTTTTCTTCCCATTTTTGTTTTCTAGTCTTTGTTGTTTTTCAGTTTGTCCATCTGTCACATCTACTATTGTTGGCCGCCATAAGTAATCTGTCTTTGCTCTTTCTTGTGTAATCTTCAAGTTGTTGGATTGTGGTTTCTACGCAGTCCTCTATGTTGGCAAGACCTTTCCCCCTTCCTTTCTTGACACATATAATCTATCTCTATCGTCTCTAGGGTGGAGAGCCTTGTGCATGGTCATTAACTTTCTAGTCCTTTGGTCAATCTGTCTGAGTTCTTCTTTTGTCCATTTTAAAATGGTCCTGGGTATCTAATAATGGGGACGGCCCAGGTATTGATTCCTTTGATCAGATTTCTGCTGGTAGTTTGGTTTCTATAAATTTTCTCGTTCTCCTGAGATATTCTTTTTTAACTTTTCCTTTCATTTCTGCTTGCTTGATATTGTCCGCTTCTAAAATTCCTAAGTATTTGTAACTTTCATTTTCATCAAGTGATTTTATAGTGTCCCGATTTGGCAGTTGTATTCCATCCATTAATTTTCTTTCACCCTGTTTCATTACTAGCATAGCACATTTTTCAATTCCAAATTCCATTCCTATATCTTGGCTATATATTCTAATAGTTTGTACCAGGGTTTCTAATTCTTTTTCATTTTTTGTAAAAAATTATGTCATCCATGTGCATTATTATTATTATTATTATTATTATTATTATTATTAGCAAAAAATACACCCTATAAGCAGTGTAAAAATACATTTTTGAAAGATATTGCCCGAAGAGGGTGGGAAAATTTTTTTTTTTAAATTAATTACTTACTTAAAAAGCATCCTATTATTCAAACTCTTACTTTTATAGAAAATTTTTTTTTAAATCGTACGAGTAAAATATATTTTGTTCGAATTTCATAAAATAGAATAAGGGGATGGAGGTCGACCTATTTTCTCAAACAAATCATATATATTAAAAAGAAAACAAGATTTGGCTTTAAATAACCCACACTAGCTAATATAACATTAAACCAACCAACCAACCAGCCAACCAACTATCATTATTTGTTTTTGTTTTGTTTTATACATTCTAAGCCTTATTGATCACCAATTCCGAATTATACCCATTTCTTTTATCTATAGAAAATATATCATCAGAAAAGAATATAAGGTAAGGTAAAAAGTATATATATATATATATATATATATATATATATATATATATGTGTGTGTGTGTGTGTGTGTGTGTGTGTGTGTGTGTGTGGTATATTAAGAAAAATTGAAAAAACACAGGTTTAAATGAGTTGAGTGGTAAGTTTATTGGTCGACGCTGCAGTGTTTCGATCTATTATTTAGATCATCTTCAGGGCATTTGTTGGTATATGGAAGGTGATAAAAAATTTTTATCACAGAATAACGAGAAAAGCGAGTAATAGTCCTTGTTTATTAGTTTGTTTAAAATTTGAAGTCTGAGAAAAAAGAACGTTGAAAAAATGGACGGTTTGAAATATGACGTCAATTTATTTTTTATTTTTTTTTTTTTTTTTTGCGGTGTGAGTATTAGAGTGTGTAAGTGTGTGTATCGAAAAAGTATTGTGCATTTTTTATGTGTTTATGAATATATATATATATATATATAACTTCACTGGAATGCGATTTTTTCTAACGCTAAGATACACCATATTTTACCTGCAGGTACACTATCTAACCACAAAGCAGGCTGTACTGACTGTCTGAGTAATTTGTGGCTACTGAAAGAAGGTGGGGTCGAAGGCCGAAGTGGATTGACAGTGATCAGGACCTTTAGGCAAAAATTGGGTTATTCACACTAATCCCCCGCCCCAACCCTGCCATCAATTCCATATAGATATCTATAATCTTGATCAGACAGTTCTTTCTATATCTCCATACCTTAACACCTTTTAAAAAATTCTCAGTGCTTCACGGTACGGTTACAAACATATCTCATGAAGTATCTATTAAAGATTCGTTCTCGAATGTGTCTGTAACTGGAACTACGTCACTGCTTACGTCAAATTACCCCAAATCGTCAATACATAGAATAAAGAACAACTATGTAATCAGGTTTAAAAATTATTTTTACTCTCGTCCTTTTTTCAGTAACAAGAGGTAAACTAAAAAAGTTTTCAAATAAATAGATACCTACGATTTTGAGTAAAATTCATGTGTAAAATATT
This sequence comes from Doryteuthis pealeii, assembly GCA_023376005.1. Lineage (NCBI taxonomy): Eukaryota > Metazoa > Mollusca > Cephalopoda > Myopsida > Loliginidae > Doryteuthis > Doryteuthis pealeii. Next base: position 73,597,025 of record CM042144.1, on the reverse strand, counting down.
GAAAATAATTAATTAATTAATAAATATACGCAACATTTTATTTGAGAGGGACAGAACTAAGTTTCCATTTCAAATTGTTTTTTGTTTTTTGCTTTCTTTTTACTCCTTTAATAAATTTTATTTTCCTTACTTAAGATACAAACCCTTTAAGATTTAATTTATAATTCTCATCCCCCTCAGGTGATATCTTTCAAAAATTCATTTTTACACCGCCCAGAGGGCGTTTTTTTTTTATTTATCTTTATTTCTTATCTATTTTTTTAATGTATTGCTAGCATTAATAAAAACAGAAGGCATTTGTTTCTGATGAAACATTTTAGTTATATCATCATCATCATTCATCATCATCATCATCATCATCATCAAGAGGTCGAGCTTTTAAGGTCCCATGTTATGGTCCTATCTATGCGTTAAATATGTTAAAAATGAGTTTGTTTTTTTTTAAGTGTCAAAAAATTGAGTTTGAAAAAAATTAAATACTCAACAAGAATGAATAGAATAAAATGTTTTCGGCATAGATTTGACAAAATCGTGTAAATAACTTATATGGGCCACTAGAAGCGAGCCCATATCAAACCAGCAGTTATCATTGGATATAAAACCGCGAGAATGTTGGTTGCTTGGTTGGATTTTATGGCATTTCAATCCTTGTTGGTGTATTCTATTGCCATGACTTTCCCTTGCCAAACGTCCCTGTCGGTCATTGCACCTGGTCTTCCGCACGGCATCTAGAATCCACACAGAGCTGATTAATGTAGGTTTTTGCTGATCGACCGGCACTGGTGTGTACATGTGTAGGTATTCACTGGAAAATGTCAGTTAATGTGTTCGTCCTTGCTTCTCCACAGTGGTCGGTATTTCTTGTTCGGCTCACGCGTATGGTCTGTGTAATAGAATTCAGGTGAACGTACACCTGTTTTCATGTAGGATGTTACTTCCAGGATCTGATTAAGGCAGCACTCAATATCCTCATGCAGCATCCATCTAGTCTATTCTCCAAGTGCTTTGTTGTTGTTTTTTGGGTTTTTTTTTAAATAGGCTACTTTATATTGCGTGATGGCTACAGAACAAGAATCATCATCATCATCATCATCATCATCATCATGTCACGCTCTTAGCACAGATTCAAATGACTCTTCCTCGCCAAAAGTTCCCGACGGTAATTGCCCCCCCCTACTTCTTCAACACGGCATCCAGTCTCCCCACAGAGATGATAAATGTGGTTTTCTTACTGGTCAGCCCACACTGCTGTGTAAATGTGTAGGCGTCCACGGGAGAAGGACACTTATGAACTCGTCCCTGCTCTTTCAGCAATGTCTGTTTCACCTCACCCGGATGGTTTGTGTAACAGAAGGCAGGTGATCGTACTGCCGTTTTCTTGTGGGATGCTATTCCAGGATTTGTTTAAGGCAGTGCGCAACATCCTCGTACAGTAGCTAGTTTTGATATTGCAGTCGAATCAATAAAACAAAATATCTTCGGCATAAAATAACCCAAGCGTTGACATGCCGTAAAATTCCAGTCAACCAACCAACCAACCAACTAAGTATTTTTTTAAAAATTGCTTTTGCTACTAAGACAACTTGGTGCACTGCCCAATTGTCCGAGCACCGCATGGACAACGATGTATGCGCGGGGAGGGGTAGGGGAAGGGTCCGTCATCTCGTTAATTGCTGTGGGCTAAATGTAACCACCTTTCTTCGACTTCCTAAAAAAAGGGAAGGGAAGAAAGAACTGAAGTCGAAAAGCGGAAGCTGCAAAAAGATAAAGAAGAGGGTCAGCAAAACAAAATGGCTAGGAGAAACATTTTTAGGTGTTCTTAGTAGATCAGTGCTATTTCAAAGAGCTGTTTAAAGAACACATCTTATTATCTTTCTTATTATAATGGAGATTCGGTGTCTGTGTCTGTAACTGAAACTATGTCACCGCTTACGTCCCAATATCCTCAGGTAGCTCAGTCGGTAGAGCGTCCGCCTAGGCAACCACAAGGTTCCTGATTCAATACCGGCCTTCGCCAACTCAGCGTATGAGTAGCACAGGGTTATGTGTGATAAAGTAAGGAGCTGATGGTAGGTGTGGCGCTCCACCTCCAATGATAAAACAATCTCCTTAGAAACTATTGAAATGTATTTACAGTTAACTTGAAATGGCGAGGGAAGAAAAAAGAAAAACATTGAAACACATGGATACAGTTTTACTGCGTCCTTTTAGATTTTTGTTCGTCGTACGTATCAGCATCTCTGTATATATATATATATATATATATATATATATATATAGTTGAAGAAAAGTTTTTCTCTCTACCACAGTTTCGGTGTTCAAGGTACACCTTCCTCAGGAACACCGAAACCGTGGTAGAGAGAAAAACTTTTCTACAACTAGAAATGCTCTATATTTTACGAGATATATTGAGCTCCTTTGGATTAACTACTTATGCTACTGCAATGAAAACGTGGTAGTAACCTTTTTATGAATATATATATATATATATGGAAAATTATATATCTATAAAAATTAACGGTTAATAGCATCAGATTCACACAACCACTATACACTTAACATCTTTCATTTTGTTTCTCACATAAACATTACTTAACAGTGTCCTGAAGATGGTACAATATACCGAAATGCTTAAGTATTGACACTAAAAATTGTTTCCTGATCATAACATCCTGTGTTTGTTATATTTTTAAAATATTTTCTTCTCATATATATATATAAACATTGATAATACAGAGTGGTATGTTTATAAGTAATATGCTCTCTAGCCTGGTTGGATGAGGTGTGGTACCTGGTGCGCCAATGTACGTGTTATGTACAGGCATCAAGCAAAACTTTAGACTTTTGACTCTGATTTTGAACAACGTAAGAAAACTATACATTCGTTTATTATTCTTATGTCAGTTTTATTCTGTATAAACTGCATACGTGCTCCTTTACATTAACTAGCAAATATATGCACCCTCCGGGTGCAAGTATTTAAGTTTTAATGTAATAAAATATTGTATTAAATTAGAAAGGCTAATGAAACTAAGTAAGAATACAGATAAAAAGATTTGAAACAGATGGAGTATAATAAAAGATTTGAAACAGAGTGAGTATAATAAAAGATTTGAAACAGAGGGAGTATAATAAAAAATGGAACAACTGAAACTTACTCTTCCATCACTCTCGTCTTTCATTGTTATTTTTTCTAATTTAAGTATTTGGTTATAAGAGGAAGTAAATAATAAAATGACAGTTATTTTATCTTGTTAATGGATTTCATTTAAGATTCATTGAAGAGATTTTTGCTTATATTCATTAAAATAAAACCAAACAGTTAGAAATCAATAATACTAAGCACATATTTATCAAATTCGATTTTTTAATATTAATATGCAAATTAGCCTTCCCGTTCACACTGTAAACCGGTATTTTATTGTATATATAAATATAATTGCATGTTATCAGTACGTAGACATAGTTAACAGTATTAATAATGTAAGACAATTTTAATAATAATTGAGGTTTAGATAAAAATAAAATCATGGAGAATGTGATGTAAATAACTAAGGGAATTGTGACTTGAGTAGGAATATAGTTTCGGTTACAGACAGAAAAACACACAATCTCCATTATAATAAGATATCTATGATATATATTTTATCATTTAGATTTTGTAAAAAAGTAAGTTATTTATTAACTGCTTCTAATGCCGCCTTGTCACCTCCCCACTGGTCTTTTTGCGTCACCGCCCCCGCCCTCTAGATCTTTCTACTGTCCCAGAGGACGGTACTGCCCACTTTGGAAACTACCGAAGTAGACATTGCAGTAACTGCAGCGTGTAAAATAATCATTTTCAACTGTTTCCTCAAGAATTTTTTTCAGACAGACAAGTGTGTAATTTTAAACTCCGGACTTGTTTTCCTACTTGATTTCTTTTGTCTACGACGTATTCTACACATTCTCTGGCAGTATAAAGTGCCCAACATATTCGTGCTGGATTGTGCCGACATGAACAGCATGTTCTCCATTCTCTGTGAGAGGCGCCTTCGCTGGCTTGGACATGTCAGGAGAATGAAAAATGGCCGCATCCCAAAAGATCTTTTGTACGGCGAATTAGTAAAAGGCTCCCGATCGGTTGGTAGACCACGCCTACGATTTAAAGATGTCTGCAGGAGAGTCATGAAGATATGCCATATTGACACATACACGTGGGAGGTAAATGCAAAAAATAGAGCGGCCTGGCGCCTTAACGTTAAGCGAGACACGGAGAGGGGTGAGGTGGAGAGGAGAGTAGCCTCGACGGCAATGAGAGCCAGAAAGGATCACAGTTTTTGGCATTCAGTGCACCAAAGACTGTCACTCAAGAATTGGCCTGTAGAGTCACCTGCGCGGATGTAGATTTTTTTTTTACACTACGCCATCGTCTTTAGTGGACGTAAAGGTGCCAACAACATTGGCAAAACAAGCTCCAATTGCTATTGTTTTGTGTGAGTTTTTTTTTTTGTACGAATATTGATTGCTGGTTGGTTGGTTGGTTGGTTGGTTGGTTCTATGGCATGTCAACTCATTGGGTAATTTTATGCCGAAGACGATTTTCTTTTATTCATTCTTCATGGGTACACAATTTTTTTCAACTCAATTTTTAAACACATTTTTGCAAACTCATTTTTCTATATAACCCATAGATGGAAGATTAACAGGTACTACCACTCCGGGTCAGAGTGGGCCTGGGATTAATGGCGATAAAGGAGTACTATATATTCCCCAGTAGGAAGCGCGTAGTGTAATGGTTAAAGTCATGGGAAATGGACTCGTCGCCCCGAGTTCAAATCCTGGACGTGGTAATTGCATTTCATTTAGCGCTAATACCTTTGGGAAAGGTATGAATCCTACTCTCCCTCCAGCTATGGGTAAATAGTAGAGCAGACTGGGCTCTTTAACCTTGGCTAGGCAACCGGTCTAGGAGAAGGAAAACTCTGAATTCAAACCTGCTGAACTCCGCTTAAGAAATTGACCTTGTGTCGCATCCTGCTCGTGCTGGGTAAATATATATATTCCCCAGAGGTACATAATTAGTACTTCACCATCAGATTGTATTTAATGTCATACCCAGGACAATAAGACCCTCAGCTACCGCCTTCTAGCACATAAATGATAAAAAGGTTTGCCATAAGGGCAATGGGGTTGGGACAGTCATATAGGTGCTAGGGCTTGACGTGACCAGCCATTTGATCGGAGCGGGTGTCTCAGACCGCCCGACTAGCCAAAGTAAGGGCCCAAGTGGAGTGCTCAGGCATCAGGATTCCGTCCTTAAGCATCATGGGTCGCCATAGAATATTGATAGTGTTCCAAGACTTTTAACTTTTACTAAAAGTTCTATTGTTTCAAATTTATTGGATCAATCGTAGAAGGATTATTTAATCAGCAATGATTTGCTGAAATCTGTTTTAAAAGGTTGGTGCAAAAATCAAGCACACAAACATCCTTCTCAACAGCTATAGTTTTTTTGTTAACCTGATGGATAGTATAATACTCAGTTCTTCTAAAAGTCATAATAATAGATTTTAAATGTTTTTGTGACTGTTGCTCTCTTAAATAATATATATATATATATATATTAAAGAAATGGATACAATAGAAATCTACTCGAGTTTCACCATTAGGGTCTTTAGGGTTAAATCCACTGAATTAATCGAGTTACGGATTAATTGCAGCCGATTACACGTGTGTTCATTGAATAAGATGTTACGTTACAGTAGGACGCTTGCTTACGTATTTTGAATTTCACCGGAAATTGTTTTTTCGTGGATATTAAAATGAAAGATGTGAATCAATTTGTGGGTATTTATTTTACTATGGTTGTTTAATAAAGTATGGGTTATGAGGCGTAAGAGTGGTTTAATAAGTAAAACACCCATATTCACCGGTAAGCCACCCTTTATCTATATAAATACACACACACACACACACACACATATATATATATATATATATATTTGTGAGAATATGTGCTTAATTGAAGTCATACCTAATTTGAAAATTAATTAGTTGATAATTAATGAATTAGGCGAATATATCTGTTTAAATGTGAAGCGTAAACAAATCGAGAAAACTGGGAAGACCAGCTAGTGTAACGGTTAGAATCCCCGACTTTCAACCAGGCAGTTAGAGTTCGAATCACACACAAAGCAGCTTCGAGTCTATAACTCTGCTGATGAGGCATAATAGGCCGAAATGTACATTCAGAGAATGACTTTTTCTCGATTTGTTTACGCTTCACATTTAAACAGATATATTCGCCTAATTCATTAATTATCAACTACTTAATTTTCAAATTAGGTATGACTTCAATTAAGCACATATTCTCACAAAAATTGTCGGCATAGCCATATCAAACAAGCTGTTTGCGTACTTTCATATATATATATATATATATATATATATATATATATATATATATATATATGTGTGTGTGTGTGTGTGTGTGTGTGTGTGTGTGTGTCTAAACTTTATTTATGTGTACGTTTGAGTTATCTGTTTTGGTTTAATTCTATCACGGAAATATTTGATATTATTCACACACACACACACACACACACACACACACACACACATATATATATATATATATATATATATATATATATATATAGTGATAAAAGAATCTGGCTGTAGTGATTGGTTTGCCTTCATCAAATGTAACCCTTCTTACCCCACATACATACCGTCTCGGTTTAGCTCACCCCCTGTCCTGCCTTCATTGAAATGTAACCCCTCTCCCCCAAGTCCATCTCTGTCAAGACCTGAACTCTGACATAGGTCAAAACCCCATACTCACGGACACACATACCTACATACATAAGACAATCCTTAAAACTAATTCAAAACCAACTACATTATCAGATATTGGCGCTTAATTTTAGACTCTTCTTTAGTTCCTTCTGAGTCTGTTGTTCGGCGCAAACGCATCTACACGTCACTACGAAGTGACATTCCACATTAATCTCTTTTTACCCGAGACTATTTGAAAGACATAAAACTTTTCTATACACTTTTGATTATTGTCTCTAGTTTTGTCTTATTATTTTTATTTCGTTGTTTTCTGTTATTTAGTCACCGTTTGGTTAAACTGCTGTCCGATTCTTTTGCACAAGTGAGAGGACAGAATAATGGTTAATAGAGGGTTTTTTTTCTTTATATATGATTCAAAAGATGAAATAACAAAATTGTTTAATATCCGTCGAAATTGAAGGCTATAAATAAGATATTATCGCTTTGAGTGACACTTTTGAAAGTTTATACTCTCAATTGTAATGTACTCAAAAATGGGTGCAGATGAATAATAATAATAATAATAATAATAATAATAATAATAATAGAGCAAAGAAAAACTACTTATGGCGGCCAACAATAGTTGAAACGGCAGATGGACAAACAGAAAAACGGCAAAGACTAGAAAACAAAAATGGGAAGAAAAACAATTATACGGACGCTTCAAACGACAAATAGAAGAGGTTGCACATGAAAAGACTTGGACATGGTTAAGAAAAGGAAACCTCAAAAGAGAAACTGAATCACTTATAATTGCTGCACAAAATAATGCCATAAGGACAAACTACATCAAAGCGAAAATTGATAAGACCCAACAAAATAGTAAATGTCGACTTTGCGGTAATAGAGATGAGACTGTTAACCATATACTCTGCGAATGTAGCAAACTAGCACAACGAGAATACAAAACTAGACACGACTGGGTTGGGAAGGTGATCCACTGGGAATTATGCAAAAAATTAAATTTTGACCACACAACAAAATGGTATATGCATAAACCAGAATCTGTTCTTGAGAACGAAACGCATAAAATTCTCTGGGACTTTGAGATAAAAATGGATCACCTTATCCCAGCAAAAGGCCAGACATAATGTTGATAAACAAAAAAGAAAGAACTTGTCAACTGGTGGATTTTGCAGTGCCAGCAGATCACAGGGTGAAGTTAAAGGAAAATGAAAAAATAGACAAATATCTGGACCTTGCCAGAGAACTGAAAAAGTTGTGGAATATGAAAGTGAAAGTGATACCAATTGTAGTTGGTGCACTTGGAACGGCCCCAAAAGGATTAGAAAAGGGCTTGGAATGTTTGGATATCAGAGGAAGGATTGAAACCATTCAGAACACTGCACTGCTGCAATCTGCCAGAATACTCAGAAGAGTCCTGGAGACCTGAGGAGACTTGCTGTCACTCAGACTCCAGTGAAATACCATCAGCTAATACTGGTGTGAAAACTCAAAAGGAGTGAACAATAATAATAATAATAATAATAATAATAATAATAGCAAATGTAGAGTGTGTGGTGACAGAGATAAGACCATAAACCATGTATTAAGCGAATGCAGCAAACTAGAAAAGAAAACTAGCACAACGAGAATACAAACCTAGGCATGACTGGGTGGGAAATGTGATCCACTGGGAATTATGCAAACACTCAATTTCGACCATACAAAAAAAATGGTATATGCATAAACCAGAATGTGTTCTTGAGAATGAAACGCATAACATTCTCTCAGATAAAGACGCACCGACTTATCCCAGCCAGACGACCAGACCTAGTAATGATTTAAAACTTGTCATCTGGTAGATTTTGCAGTTCCAGCAGATCACAGGGTGAAGATGAAGGAAAACGAAAAGATAGACAAACACCTGGACATTGCTAGAGAATTGAAAAAGCTGTGGAATATGAGGGTGAAAGTGATACCAAGTGTAGTTGATGCACTAGGAAACGGTACGAAAAAGCTTAGAAAAAAGACTGGAGGAGCTGGAAATAAGAGGAAGAATAGAGACCATCCAGACAACAGCATTACTGAAATCAGCTAGAATACCCAGAAGAGTCTTGGAGACCTGAGGAGACTTGTTGTCACTCAGACTCCAGTGTAAGATATTCAGCTGATGCTTGTGTGAAAAACTCAATAATGATAATAAGATTCAGTAAGTAAGTAAAGACGACGAGGCGGCCTAAAGTCGGTATCAGCCAGTCAGTGAGGGAGTCTATCCCCTTTTCAATAGCACTACACCAAGGAGATTGATTTTAACATCTGGGGTGGAGCGCCACACCTACCATCAGCTTCTTACTTTACCGCACAGATCCCTGTGCTACTCATACGCTGAGTTGGCGAGGACCGGTATCGAACTAGGAACCTTGTGGTTTCTAGCCGAACGCTCTACCGACTGAGCTAACCCGGTCATACTAAGATTAATAATAATGAAATTTCCTCATATATGATTTGCTTTCTTTTTATTTTATTTAGGAAAACAGATCATTTATGTTTACAAACACAGGTTTCGGCAAAATAAGCTAACGGATTGGGATGTCCTGGTATGACGTTAAACTGTATCTAGTGATGAAGTTCAAATTATGGAGCACTGAGAAATGTGGAGTACCGATATATCGCCATCACTTCCGGGTTCACACTGACCTGGAGTGGGAGGTGAAATAGATTAAGAAAGAAACTGACCAGCTGGCATTTGACAATGAGAAATAATGTCAGATGTACAAAGCAAAAGTTCCCGATAGAGCTATGGTGATTTAGGACGCAAATATGGTGTTATCATGAATTAGTACCAGGAAGTACATAGAGACAACCTGGAATATACGTCCACTTAACTAAGTCCTTGGTAAATGGTTATGTTAAAGTTCTCGTAATTACAACGGCTCTTCCCATTTTTCTCTATTTGTAGTAGCAGAGACAAGTTTAAACGTCCGCTGCCTTTGAGATACTGGTTGGAAAAGAGGAAGATACTTATCCTTGATTTCTGGTGCCAAAAATTGCGGGCCAGCGATTGGTCGGTTTGCAAAGGGGTGTGTCGACCCACCTAGGTTAGATATATATTTTATAGAGCAGAAAAAATAAAATTTCATGGAATTTCAAAAGACAGTGCCGGTAGATTAATTTTAACGGCTTGTCAATTCGTCTGGGTTATTTTATGCCTAGCGGTTATTGAATTACGTACATTGTACGTTTATATTTACATTTGTGTGTAGCTTCTTAAGTTTTTTACACATGGTAATATGATACTAAGTATTTCTGTCCAATAAAAACTGTCTGCTGGAGCAGTAGAATATATCGACTGCACCTCTGCAGAGGGGTAAAATTCCCCCAATGGGGCCATCTGTTGGCTATGGATGGCGACCCGTGATGCTTAACGACAGAATCCTGGGGGCTGAGTTGTCCATGACATGCAACACTCCACTTTAGCCCTTACTTAGGCTTGACGGACGTTCGGAAAAACCTCCTCCGATCAATCGGCTAATCACGTCAAGCCCTAGCACCTGTGCTAGAAGGCGGTGGCTGAAGGTCTCAATGTCCTGGGTATGACGTTAAACTGCATCTAGTGGTGAGGTTCCAATTCTGGAACTCTGGGAAATGTGGAATACCCCTTTATCACCATAGCTCCCAGGTCCACCCTGACCCGGAGTGATAGTGTTGTATACCCTTTCTTTACTTACTTCTTCTATTCTTCTGACATCTTTTCTATCTTACGTCTTCTTCTAACATCTCTTCTAGTGTCTGGACTTCTCTTGGGGATTTCGTGTCTGGTCTTCCATTGGGAATTTCTCTTTATCAGAAGCCCTGTGTCATTAGTAGTTTTTAGATAATAACACAAGACTTCGATTTACTTAGATCAAATTTTATTTCGAAATCCCCACCAGACTACCTGCGCAGATCGAGTCGGAGCGTTACAATACACGACTCACCACCGTCGTCGTTTCTCGCCGACTGACTAAAATCTATTTCTAATCTAAACCGGAAGAGGGTCTTTTCCAGCGATTCTCACGGTATCCACCGGAAGGTTAGGACTGAGGTCAAGCCTAGTCACTCATCCTTCAAGGCCGTGGGCTGCAACTTATAACAGCCATTTTGATTTCTACACTACTGTACATAAATATTAAGAATCTAATAATTATGTAACAATAGTACCTGTAAGGGCCCCATCTATGGGTTAAATAGATAACAAATGAGTATTAAAAATGTTTTTTAAAAATTGAATACCCAAAATTTCTTCGGCTTAAAATGACCCAACAGGGGTTGACATGCTATAAAACCAACCAACCAACCAACCAACCAACCAATACAAACAACTTACAAACAGGTACTAACACTTTAGAGAGGACCTCATTTTCAAAGCTATATGACATTTGAGGCCCGTCCCTAAAAAGATTTGAATAAAAAAAAATTATTTTTATATTGATGTTAACGATAAAGATATATATATATATATATATATATATATATATATATATATATATATATATATATATATATATATATATATATATATATATATATATATATATATATATATATATATATATATATATATATATATATATCACACACACACACACACACACACCGGTTTAGCTCAGTCGGTAGAGCGTTCAGCTAGGAATTCCAAGGTTCCTGGTTCGATACTGGCCCTCGCCAACTCAGTGTATGAGTAGTACAGGGATCTATGCGGTAAAGTGAGGAGCTGGTGGTAGGTGTGGCGCTCCACCTCAGATGCTAAAATAATCTCCTTGGTCTAGCTCTATTGAAAAGGGGATAGACTCCCTCGCTGTCTGGCTGATACCGACTTTAGGCCGCCATGACGACAACTTTTTACTTTACATATATATATCCGCACGAGTAGGACGTGACATTTCATGATAGGAGTTTAACAGGTTTGAATTCAGAGTTTTCTTTCTAGACTGGTTGCCTAACCAAGGCGCAAGAGCCCGGTCTGCCCTACCATTTAATCGTAGCTGGAGAGATAATAGTTGGATTCATACCTTTCCCAATATATATATATATATATATATATATATATATAATAAGTAATCCACAGGCACGTGTTTTGAAGTATCACTTCTCATCAGTGTGGTTATACATTAAGAGCTACCCCTGGCCGGGTTTGAGACCCGAATGAACTTTCATTCGCCAATCCTCTTACCCGTACGGCCAGAGGAATATATAGGAAAATATTTAATCGCTACATTTCTAAGCGGAAAGGAATTCACTAGAGGCCTCAAACATTTGTAAACAAAGTGGGGTTTAGCTGTCTAAATCTTTATGTGACCATTTAGGAAAAGCAAGTACTGAGACCAATTGAGAAAAACTTCTACAGAATTGGAACATCGCCCCTAAATGCAGTTTAACGTTATACCCAGGATACTAAGACCCTTAGTCACCGCTTTCTAGCACATATATGACAAAAAGGTCTGGGGCTTGCCATAAGAGCAATAGGGCCGCGACAATCAAGTAGGGAATGACGTTACCAACTTCTCTAACTTCCCATCTTGCCCAAGTAAGAGTCGAAGGGGAGTGTTGCAAGTCATGGACTGCTTAGGCACCAGATTGTTTGTTTTGTTTTACGGCATATCAACCTCAGTGGGTCATTTAATGCCGATAAAGCTTTGAAATAAATCAATTCTTAATGGATAATACAATTTTTTCATGAATACATTTTTCTATTTAACCCATAGGTGGGACCCTAACAGGTACTACCACTCCGGGTCAGAGTGGACCAGGGACCAATGGTGATGAAGGGGTGCTCCACATTCCCCAAACCTCCAAAACTGGAACCTCACCATCAGATAGAGTTTAACGTCATTCCCAGGACATGTAGACCCGCAGCCACCGCCTTCTAGCACCCATATGATAAAAAGGGGTTGGGGCTTGCCTTAAGGGCAATTAGGCACCAGAAGTCTGTCCTTAACTCTTTGTCTACCAAATTTACCCCACGGCTTGTACCAAATTTTCTTGGTATTTTTTACCTGAATGGTGGAATATTTAAAAGTTCAGGATCTATTCACCTCAGAACTCATTCTATTCAAATAAATGTTACAAAATGCATGGGTAACCTATGAATTGTGCAAGTGGTGTATTTAGAATTTGAATTGAAGTTCGGGAGATTCAAATAATGGGGGTTAAGTGGAATATAGTGGATATAATTATGATTGGCATGTGTTAACCTCCACCTGACCCCCACCCCGAAACGCGTTAAAAGAAAGCGTTAGACAGAAATAAGTTTTAGTTAAGAGTTGCCGACAGAAAGTCAGTGTGAGTGGACACAGAGATCCCTTACTCCAGATGCCGGCTTCTTGACCGCGCGGTTAGAAAACTTTTGGGCTGGGTTATTTTTTAATAAAGGATATTAAAAACAACAAAGTCATGCGTATTAATTAATCAACAAGAAATCGACCCACAGAAGAAGCCCAAGGGAAGATGGCGGCCAACGAACTAGACAAGCAGAGAAAAGTAGAACTAATCATCATCTGTCTGTTTGTCTGTCTGTCTCGCCATTTATATACCCGAGATGAACGACTATATAAAATAAATGGAAGTTCGTGGTGTAATGGTTAAAGTCATGGGAAATGGACTCGTCGCCCCGAGTTCAAATCCTAGATTGGGTAACTGCATTTCACTTAGCGCTAATACCCTTGGGAAAGGTATGAATCCTACTCTCCCTCCAGCTATGGATAATAGTTGGGTAGACTGGGCCCTTTAACCTTGATTAGGCAACCGGTCTAGAAGGAAAACTCTGAATTCAAACTTATTGTACTCCGCTTAAGAAATTGACCTTGTGTCACATCCTGTTCGTGTGGAGGGGTTGGTAAATATATATATATAAAGTCCTATTATTGTTGCAATCTGGGTCCTGCTACTCAATTATAATAAAGTAACCATCAGTTTTTTGTAATCTGCTTGGGTGTGGTACGCATGGGGTCGCAGTTAGCGGCTTAAATAAGGTAAAGAGTTAATATGAAGTCGCTAAATCTGTGGGGTGGAGAAGAAGGAAAAGAAAAACTGTTTATATGATAGGATTGACCAGAGTTTGCAAATAGAAATGCAGGGTCACCCGGTTCAAATTGAAATGGTTTCTAATCCGTAAATAAATACATATAACTTAAGTAAATATATTACAGCATGGGGCAAACTTATACAGTTATTTACCCAACCCCTCCGCACGAGCAGGATGCGACATAAGGTCAATTTGTTAAGCGGAATTTAACAGGTTTTATGTCAGAGTTTTCCTGGACTGGACTGGTTACTCATTCAAGGCTAAAGAGCCCTTGCTATCCTACTATTTACCTATAACTGGAGGGAGAGTAGAGAGATGCATACATTTCCCACGGGTATTTACGCTATGTGAAATTCAAAAAGCCTCGTCCAGGATTTGAACTCGGGTCGTCGAGTCCATTTCCAACAACTGTAACCATTACACCATACGCCTCCATAAACTTATATAGTTATTTACTATGCTTAGCTTAGATTTGGCACAAGGCCAAAGGTATGGAGCACCCAGTGAGAATCAAACTCCTTATCAATGGTCTGAAAATCTCGCTCGCTGACCACGTGGTGTGTCCTAGAGCAAACTTATACATAAAAAAAACATTAGAAATCAATTGAATTTAAATCTGAACAGGGTGTCCTCTGTTTTCATATTTGGAAATTCTGGACACTATACTGCACTGTTAGCAAGCAGGATGAGTATCCATTTGTCAGTGAGTTCGATTCTCACCGGGTGAACATACGTCTAGCCTTATGACGAAACTAAGCTAAACTTGGTAAATAATTAATACAGTTATTAAGTTCCCCTACATTTTTCTCCGTCCGTATAGTTTTTAAGTTTTGTTGATTTTGCAACTTTTCATATTTCTTCACTTGTATCAAATATAGTTAAACTTTTTAAAGACTCTTATATATATATATATATATATATATATATATATATATATATATATATATATATATATATATTAGGTACCATTCGAAAGAAAAAACATTAAACAAACTCCTGATGAGTTTTTTAAAAATTTTTATCAGCTTACGAAAATAATGAAAATTATGATTGAAAAACAATGTTTTCATTTTTGCACTGTTAAATCAACTGAAATTTAACGTAGCTAAAAACAAGTTACGATAAGAGGTTTCGATTTTCACGAAAATTTCCATAAATGTTTACCATTGGATGTAAATACATCTGAAATAGTTTTTTCTAAAATATATAAGGGGAAATTTTTTTACGAGGTCTATCACTCCCCCCCCCCCATATTTTATTTTATGAGATAAAAAAAAATGACGTGGTAGAAAAATGTTGTACTTTTTTTTCTATAAAGATAAGAGGCTGAATAACTATATCAATGAAATTGTATAACTGTATAACGTACCGAGCTATAGTTTTTTTAAGAAAAAATAATGAAATCGGAAATTAAAAGTGCAAAAAAATGTCATAATATTAATATTTGAATTTTTTTTTTTGCTTATGTAATTGGTATGTACTATATTCTATTAAATTGTCCAAAAAAAATTTTGTTTAAGAAATTAATTTTTAAGAGATTTTCAATCTTTTGTGTGATTAAATATTTTTATTTCCTGTGTGAAATAAATTAAATATTTTCTTTTTCTGCGGAAAAAAATCGAATTTTTTACAGATATTTAGAAATATGATTTTTAGAATTCAGGTGAACTAAAAGTTGGTCTGATCCGAGCTCGATTAATATTTTTAAAAGAATTTGTAATTTTTATTGTTGAATAGTAATGTATGGTTCTTAGAATATACGGAAGAGCAAAACTGACATATTTGTTTTACAAAGAGATGAGACGCTTCTGAGTAACCGAAGTTTGTTTTTCTTTGGCCAAAAAAGTTAAATAAAATAACTTTTTACGCTATTAGAATAAAAAGTAAGTATTTATGATTATTTTATCAGTTTTTCTCTTAGAAAAAATATTCAAATTTTCATTTCATTTCATTTTCGATTTTAAAAATTAATACCAAAACCGAAGATTTTTTAACGTCAATTTCACGGTGACATTTTAATATTAAATTTTTTCAAGTTTTTATTCATTTTAAAAGTAAATTTTGATATTAAATTTTTTAACGTTTTTATTCATTTTAATAGTAAATTTTGGCTAAACTTGCTAATCGTTCGGAAAATTAAAACATATTACAGGGTGACCTAGAAAAAACAGAACCCAAATTATTTATTTAGTCCCCCATTAAACTAATCCTAAACCCCAACCCTAAACTCTGGTCCCAACCCTAACCCTAATCCCCAACCCTAAACTCACTAGTTAAAATCAACAATTTTATTACAAAATTTGTGGGTTCTGTTTTTTCTGGGTCACACTAATTTTCCGACAGATTTGCACCTTTAGCCTAAATTTTAATATTAAAGATTTCAATTTTTTTTTCCTTAGCTGAATTTTTTTTTAAATCATCAGAATTTTTTTTAATGTTTCTTTCGAATGCACAAAAAATTTCGATATAATATTTCAAGATAAAAAAAAAAAGAATATTTTAAAAATCGTTGAAAACAAATAATCGGTTATTGAATATGCACACAAAAAAAAATGTGTCTATCTTGTATTTCCATACTTGTAGTGGTATAATCGTAAAAAGGAAATAAAATGTAACTTTTCTGTCTAAATTGCTGCCTGAAAATTACCCTTTCGCATGTAATACGGATAGGTTTAATCGAATTCAAACTTATTTGACGTAATCAACTTGTCCACATTAAAATGTCAGATTAGACCGGATGAAAATATTTTTGTTTTTTTTTCACAGTAGATACAAATATTACTTTTTAGTTAAATAATTTATTTTAGTTCTTAGTAAAATACTTTTAATTATTACTATATATATATGCAGCATTATTTTCTAATTTATTTAAAACTTTAAACTTTGAATTTACTTTTATTGTAGATAAAGAAATATAGTTTATAGTAGTTTTCTGAGTGGATAAAACTGATTAGTAATCTCGAAGTAGAGCTATTTTAACAAAAGAAAAAAAAACTATTTTAAACCTTTTTTTTTAATCAATTTATGAAAATATAAAACAAAATAAATAAATAACAACTATAGTCGCTTAACTTATTTAATTCTTTTTAATAATTAAATTTGAATAAAATATTAACGAAAAACTTTTTTGTAGGGGGTGGGAGATAGTTTATTTATTTTTTTAAGATAACGATGTAATTTTTCGCAATCGGATAATTTGATCTTTGAATTAATTGTTTTTCTTTGTAACAACCCTGTACGATCTTTAATTGTTTTTTACGAGATTTTTGATAAACAAAGTTCGGAAATATTTATTTCCGTTTTATTCAAGATGGCCATGAACTGAACATGTGACCCATTTGGAGGTACCTAATATATATATATATATATATATATATATATATATATATATATTTTGTGTGTGTGTGTGTGTGTGTGTGTGTGTGTGTGTATTTTCTATTATTATACTATAGCTGAGCAAATCCAACTTTGCCACCTAGAGGCTTTTTTTTCTATGTATACTTATGATATAAAAACCATCTCAAAATATTATCTTATCATAAATCTAATCATTGTTTGAAAAAAAATTACACTTCATTTGATTCTAATTATCGTAATTTACAATTAAGTCAAAGACCGACCAATCTCTGTCATAAGTATAGTTTATTTCTCTCACCCTCTCTCAATACATGTAGAATAAAAGAGAGAATGAGGAGATAAAAACATTACCCTGCTTGAAAAAAATTACTTGTAGCTACGGCTGACTGCTGGCTGATTTTACCCCCCCTCTCTCTCTCTCTCTCTCTCTCTCTCTCTCTCTCTCTCCATATATATATATATATATATATATATATATATATATATATATATATATATATATATCTTTTTATTATCTGCATTAACTTATCGAGGGAAGGTAAATATAATGAGCCTCAGCCCCCCACTCCAGAAAATAATTTACCAAAAATCAGGGAATTATCGGATTTTAATGAAATTTTCAGTGTTTATTTATCAATGAATGATTTTTATAATGCATTATTTATTTTATTTCAAAACTTTCTCATTTTTTTCAGGTCATTCAATTTTGAACCCCCTTATGGTGGGGGCGTAACATATTTGCGAGTTGGTCATTTTCTGTACTAATTACAGTATAAATAAAGAGATAAAAGTTATGAATAGAAACAACAACAACATTTTTTACGGTGGCTTTTCTATGAGAAAATAAGTACCGAAAATCGAAAAATGAAATACAAAAAAAAAAACAATAAATGATTAATTTTTTGGAGATTTCTTTTTTAGTCATTTCGATAATTATTTAATTATCTTATAAAAGAAAAAATTATACACCGATATTTTTTCTGCTTAAAAAGGGGGCTACATTTTCGATAGAGTTTTTCTTCAAAACTTATTACTTTTTGTATCTAAAATAAGGTTTACATTACATAGATATTTATTTCTAGAAACTAAAAATATAACATTTTAAACTTAACATCAGGGTTTTCATATTTTAAATGAATTTTATATATTAATTATTCATGGCAAAAATACTAAATTAATGTTTTGAAATAAAATAACTGATGCGTTATAAAATTAATTAATTGATAAATCAATACTGAGAATTTCATTAAAATTCCCTGATTTTTGGTAATTATTTTTGCAATCGCAAATGTTATATTAAATTTGTAAAAAAGCCATTTTAAGCCATTTTAAACCAGCGACTCAGACCGAAAGCGATAGAAACTGACCGAAAAATCGTTTTAAATGTTTGTTTTTTTAAATTGTATATGTAATAATATTTTTCTTTTTTTTAATGATGGTCATTATGTTACTACTTATTGTTTTAGACAAAAGTTTGACCTTAAATAATTGATTTAATTAATTTTTAAAACACAAGATCAGTCGCAAGCAGACCCTGGGCCATCCTACTATTATCTTATAAAAGAAAAAATATACATCAATATTTGTTCTGTTCAAAAGGAAGGGGTCCTAAATTTTCAATATAGTGTTTCTAAAAAAATCATTTGATAACAATAATAAACTAAAGATATTTAGATATTTGTTTTTAGAATCTAAAAATAGGAAATTTGAAACTTAAAATTAGGCGTTTCATATTATAAATGAATTCTAAATATCAATTTACCATAGCAGAAATACCTAATTAAATCAGAAAGTTTTGAAATAGAATAATTGATGCATTATAAAATTCATTTATTGATAAATCTACACTGAAAATTTCATTAAAATTGGAAAATTCCCTGAATTTATTTTACATTATTGTGATTTTTTAACAATATAACCTGAGCTCAATGGTGACCCAGCGGGTCACGTGTTTTCTAGTATATATATATATATATATATATATATATATATATATATATATATATATATATATAATGGGTAGACTGTGAATTCAGGGGCGTACATTTTTACCGTAGTCTACCGGACAGATGTTAGTGGAATACTAAATGAAGTCCAATGTATATATTTTTAATTTCTGAACTGGGATTAATACTTTTAATAAAAATGAAACTCCAAGGAAAACATAACTTATACGTTAATTCATTTAAAGTTGTTGTGTAGTAATTCAGTTTGTGTATAACTGAATTACTACGCAACAACTTTAAATGCTGTCCATTATTTTTCTTTTAGAAACTTATAAATGAATTAACGTATTATGTTTTCCTTGGAGTTTTAATTCTATTAAAAGTATTAATCCCAGTTCACAAACTGAAAATATATACACTGGACTTCATTTTCTATTCCACTAACGTCTATCCGGTAGAATAAAGTAAAATTTTACGCCCCTGAATTCACAGTCTACTTAGCTGTCTCAAGAAAAAAAGAAAAAATATATGTGTTCAGTACACTACATTTCTGTACTGTAACAAACATGAAAAACTGAGAAACATTTATAAAAAAAAAATACTTTGTACAAAATAAAGTATAGAAAAAACATTTTAATTTGTATGAGAGCAATTTCACTTTAATTTACTAACCCCTGAAGTGTTTTACGAATACCACCACCAACACAGGATATGTGTTGTATACTTAAGTAATTTTAGATACTTGTGTACCTATTAAAGGGAAAAAGTTTTATCGTGTGTTTAATTCATTAATTATTTCATTATACGTGCAGTTTTAAGTAAAAACGAATAGTGCGAGTAAATATTAAAAATTGTATCAAGTTTTTAAACAATAAACATGTATCAATTATTTAACTTACTAACAATATTTTTATTAAATTATTATGACCTTGAAATAACGAATCCATTTTCCCGAGCTATGTAAAAAAGAAAAAGTACTTGATGAAATTGACAACGTGTCCACGAGTGACTTAAACTTTTTAGCTTTTTTGTATAATTTTTTAATACGTTTTTGCAATGGAATTTAAAAACTTTACAAACAGTTGATAAAAATCCACGGTCGTCATGGATTTAAGAGTATTAATATTTTTACTTGAAAAGAATTTAAGTTTATAAATCCCTAACGCTTTTAAGTGTTCTGTAATTTTTATAAAAAAAAGAAATTTTATTTAATTCATTTACCTATTTTAGTTAAAGTCAATCTATAATCGAATTCAAACTTATTTGACGTAATCAACTTGTCCACATTAAAATGTCGGATTAGACCGGATGAAAATGTTTTTTGTTTTTTTTTCACAGTAGATACAAATATTACTTTTTAGTTAAATAATTTATTTTAGTTCTTAGTAAAATACTTTTAATTATTACTATATATATGCAGCATTATTTTCTAATTTATTTAAAACTTTAAACTTTGAATTTACTTTTATTGTAGATAAAGAAATATAGTTTATAGTAGTTTTCTGAGTGGATAAAACTGATTAGTAATCTCGAAGTAGAGCTATTTTAACAAAAGAAAAAAAAACTATTTTAAACCTTTTTTTTAATCAATTTATGAAAATATAAAACAAAATAAATAAATAACAACTATAGTCGCTTAACTTATTTAATTCTTTTTAATAATTAAATTTGAATAAAATATTAACGAAAAACTTTTTTGTAGGGGGTGGGAGATAGTGAGTAGTAAAGAGTAAAGTTGAAAGAAAAAAAAATCCCGGGAAACGTTGTTTTATAATAAAAAAAAGATTTCTCCCTGCAATTATTTATTATCAAAACATCCTACAAATTTTATTTCTCTTAAAAGAATTATTTTACAATGAATATTACGAACTCTTTTTTTATTTTACAATCTTAAAAGGTACTTCACATTTTAAAATTTTAACGTCTATCTGCCCTTCCTCCTCCTCAGTCATTTAAGGTTATCAACTCTCTGCATACCTCCTCTATTCCGACTACACATTTTATATTACCCCTCCGTATCAGCCATTATATGTTCTCCTACCACTACCCAAGTTTCCCTCTTTTGTGCTACTAAGCTAATCCAGGACTTATTTACATTCTTTTTTTGTACAACGTTATTTAAAAAAAGATTCGGCAGCCGGCTACTTTTTTCGACGCCGGCTATACTATTTCAACCATTTTGTCTACGTTTAGATCCTTTATTGTTTAAACAAAACAAAACATATATACACATACATTTAACTAAGCGAGTGATACCCGTTCTTTAATTTCGCTATAGTTTTTCTATGTAACTTCCCCCCTTTGTGTAGTTGCCATTTATTTGCTTTTTCTTTGCTACTACTACTCTCTCTTATAATTTCGTCATCTCTACATCTTAGGTCTTTTCTTTTCTTTCTTTAATATACTTCTAAAATATTGTTATTTAAACTTCGTCTTTACGCCCTTCGTCTTCTATATCTTTTACCTTACTTTAATTAGCAGTTCTTTTACCACCCCCACAAACACTTATCTCTTTTTTTTTATCCCTCTCTTTGAAATCACTCTCTCCTTTTATTTATTTCTCTTTAACTATTCTACCTCCCTATTAGACGTTTTTATTCTTTCTCCCCTTCATTGTTTAAACATTGTCTTCCTCTTCCTCTTTTCTCCCCTCCTCCTCTGTCTTTTCCCTTCTTTCTTTCTATCTCCTTTTTTCCGAGGCGCTCTTCAGCAAGTGGAGTAAGGAGCGCCCAAGTTCCGGTTGCCACGTCACTTCCGCCACCTCCATCGCTAGAGTCGCTGTGTAATTCTACCATGGAGTATCCATACGACGGGGTAACAAATCGACTTTTTTTAAAAATTCTTTTCTCATCTATTCCCCCTTGAAAACGCTGAATTTATTTTGTTTAACACCTAAACTTCATTTCTGTCGCTAATCCAACATTCATTAACCATTTTGTTTTTCTTTCTCCCCTTCTCTATCTTCTCCAAATCAATGTTAACTTACCCTCATTACATGTCCTTGTCACTGCCAACAAAACCAAGCAAGCACGCATATTCATTTCTTCTACGTTGATCGAAAAGTGGGGGAACACTTTAGGTAGTTAGTATAATTGAATAATGATCCCCGTCTTTGTTTCCTTTTTAAACTCTCCACAATGTACCCGTAAATTACATTTAGAAAAAACCTTAATTTTGTATATGGAACTAATGTAGTAATTTGTATCTTTTTTTTATTTTTTGTAAAATTTTTTTTTATACGTTTTTTATATATTCTGCTTTTCGATAGTTTAGATACACATTTCCCCCCTTTTTTTTTCTCTCAATCGAGTGAGGGGTATTGTTTAAAAAAAATTACAAAACCTGCAAATCTGGCTGACCTTACTTAAAATAGCACATCTGTCTTTATCGTAATAATTTATTTCTGTTAAGAAGGTATTTTTTTAGTACCTTGGTGTGTATATTTTTTGTTTAGGTGAGATTTATTTTTCAAATTTATCTAATGTAGAAAATCGGTTACGATTTTCTGCTCTTCAACCGGATCTTCGTGGCGTTCTCAAGGTGGCCACAAAATGGAGGATCTCTTTTCAATATCCACGTTACCGCCAATTGGTCCCCCACATTTTTCAGCGGTCTAACTGATTTAAATTCGTTTTAATGTGAAAAGTAACACGATCAAATCGGCACTGAAGTGTTATCTGAGTGCAGGATTTTAAAGTTTTTATTTTTAAAGGATTAAAATACGTATGTCCTATTCTGTAGGGATTTTTAGATTATTTCAAAGCCTCTTTTTACGTTCGTCTCGTTTTTCTAATCTATTTTCCCCCACCCTTTTCAGCTGCTGGCTTCTTGGTTCTGTTTTCTTTTATCTGAGACATTACTGCATTTTTATGCACAATTTTGTTAAGTGGGGTGTAAAATGGTTCTGCTTTTGTGCTTAGTATTTAATAGGATAATTGTTTGTACTCGATTTATTAAAATGTGTATATAATATATATATATATATATATATATATATATATATATATATAGTAATTACATACACATTTTTATAAATGTGGATATATTTTATATATTTTAAAAAAATGTACATTATATATACTAAACCGGGTAGTTGAAATTTAAAAATGTATGTATGTATATTAAAGGGTATCTAATTTAGACATAAATTTGACGTCACCCTTTTTGTTTAAAATGATTAACGCCAATTAAAAATAAATTTTTAAGCTAAGTGTTTATTCTTGCGTTGTAAATGTATATCTTTGACACCATGCCTAGGCAAGGTGAAACGTTTGTAAATTTAGTCTCTTCATTTTCTACCTACTTAAAAATCTATTACCCAAAAGTATGTATTTATTAAAACACTTTTAAGACTGGTGGCCTCGCCCATAGTTCAACTCCCCGGTTTGGTAGCCTTTTCAAAGTGACTACTATACTTTTTCTCTTTTCCCCAATATTTTTAAACTGATTACTACGAATATTTACAAACTATTTTTGTCCATTCTTTAATTTTGAGGTTTTTGTTTTAAACGAAGTTACCAGTTTTAACAGGCCTTACTAGAATATATTTATCTAGCCACTTAATTCTATCGTGTACGGATATAATTAAGTGGCTTTATGAATTTTATGCTAGGCCTGTCGATGTGTTTGAAGCAGTTTTTTTTTTTTTTTTTTACACTACGGTCCCAGCTCTTTACTCTTATAAATAGTAAGGTCAGATTTTCGCGTCGTGACAATATGGCTTCTACCCTGCCACGTGACACAAAAAAAATGTATATAAATATACAAGTTTAGTTTAAAATAAAAACATAAAATCCACACACCCTATCCAGTTGAGAAAAAGGAATAATGTAGTCAGTACTGGTTAGCTCTCCTGGTTGCCACTCCTTTAACTTTTTGTGTCTACGTAACAAAGACTAAGTTGGTGGTGGACTGTCGGAAAAAGAAAACAACTTTTTTCATTTTGTCTTTTAGTTGCTTTTTTTAGGTAAGCCTGTAAATATTGTTTACGGAGGGATTTTTACGTTTTAAGCGGAACAAAATGGAGTTATGGGTTGGAGGTTTTTATAATAGTAAGAAATAAAAGGAAGGAGGTCATTCTCGTTTGTCAATATGGCGGCATTGCCACGTGACACCTGTGTGGATGGCCTTTACGGTGTCACGTGGTTTAGAGTAGCGAAATATGATTAGTAACACTCAACTCCCCATAAATACCCTAAAATTAATTATTTGAATTGGTTTTCCTATCTTATTAAAGGTGGTTTCAGAAAATTAGTTTCAAACTTTCACATTGTCAACTTTTTTTCTTGGAGGTGTACTGCCATTAAAAAAATAAAAACTAGTCTTACTAATCGATTTTGTTTTCAGTATTTTAAATGTCCCTTGAATATGAAATCAAACTAACCGACTCCTGTATGTACGGTGATGATATGTGTGCGTTATACTGCGGTCATTATTTTGAATTGTAAATTAACAGATTAACTGGGTGAATAGAATTATGTAATATGTAAATACGCTTACTAATAAAGAAAATATCTTTTGTTTTGGTGTGCCGACACAAACTAGTTTTTAGTTTGTATCTTAATTTGTATTAACGTAATGCTTTCCATAGTAATCTTTTGTAAAATTGACATTTTTTTTATAATCTCTCATGTCGAAAAACTCACTCCCCTTTTATTATATACCGAAATAATTCATAGCATATTAAATATCAACTGCACATTCCGTTTTGGGTTTGTTTCAATTTATAACTTGATTTTTGCTTTGTGTTGCTATTATTTTACCGAGACGTTCTCGCTTTCTTCGTTGACATAATCTTGGCAGTCTACTGTTAACTTTTTTTTTTTAAGCAAATTGTCCTTTTTATATACCATATGGTAAATAGAACTGGTAGTTGATTTGTACTGGTAATTTGTAAATGCCTTACGTTGTAATTCTCTTCTCGTCCATTTACAAAATGACACACTTGACTTGTAAAACAAAATGCAAGCTAGTCGTACTATTACAACTACTATAAAATGATAAAACCAAACTATCGTATTTGGTGGTTCTGCTTTGTAATGAATAGGTAATACTTCTGTTAAAATCAATTGTTCTTAGTCTTTTTGATAAAAAGGGTTAAAAAAATTAAGTGGGGTATTTGAAACTTGAACGTTGGCGGCAATTTCTTTTTGGATTTTTCTTATTGCGCACGCGCACTTAAAATGTCTGTCTGTGTGTTGGCTACAGTCGCCATAATGTCTGAACCGGCACCTTCTCTTTCCCCACCCTAATCTCCTTAATCGTTACTTTAAGAGAAATTTTCCACTGTTCAATCTTTCACTTCAGACCATTTTGTCATATATATATATATATATTATATTATATTTTTCAGATGCCAGGTGAAGAGTCACAGCCACGTACTCTGTAAGTATTGCGAAGTTTGTTTTTTTTTTTTTTTTTTTTTTTTTTTTTTTTTCTTTCGAAAAAGTGTTCAGTCATGAATCCTTGTTTTGGAGCGAAAACAATCATGGAAGTGTTTAAAATAAAGATTTCGAATCCTTGTAAAAAAACAAAAAACAAAAAAAACGCTTTTTTTTTTTTTTTTTTTCTTCTAAATACTTTGCGTGTATGTCTAATGTTGATAATAACCCTATATTCAAAAAAAGATATTTAAATGAACGTATAAAAGACTCGCTAGTAGTGTCGCTGTCACCGTTATTGTAATGTGTACTACTACTTGGTAGTGTGAGAGAATGTTTTGAAGAGAGAAAGTGCCCGCCATTACTGTTGTATACACCCGACTCCACCTGCTTGCTACTATAGTGTCCACGTAATCACTGCTCCTTTCACCGATATTTTATTTTCTCTGTCCTCATATTACTTGTGTCCTTGTAGGTACGTCGGCAACTTAGACCAAAGTGTCAACGAATCCCTTATTTTAGCCTTATTCACCCAAATCGGACCTTGCAAAAGTTGCAAAATCATTCATGAGGTAAGTTGTATTTTTCTTTTTCTTAACCCTACCATGTCGTTTCAGAACTTGTCTCATCCCTAACATTTACTTAACCTTGTCGCATATGCTTGATATATAAACAATGAAAATAGTGCATAGGTGGGGGCGGGGCTGTTAAAAAAAGAAAATTGTTTACAATTTGTTTTAATTTTATAGAAATTTTATTAAATAATTTATTTGCAACTATTGTTTGACTATCATAATGCTGAAAATAAATAAAATGCAATTTTAAGAAACTTTGTCATCTGACAGTTTCATTTTCTTAGATTTTGCTTAGTACAAAAAACTTTCAGTTAAAAAAAAAACAAACAAAAAAAACAATTCTTGTCCTTGACCTAAATTAAATGATGCAAAAAAAATTTTTTAATATAATTTTGCTTTTTAATTTTAATCTTAAAAAAAAAAAAATTAAGATTTAATTTACAAATTAAAATGTAATGTGAAATTAGTATATAGTAAATAAAGCGCAAAAATATTAGTTCAACCGAGTAGTAAAAATGACTATTTCCAAAAGGTGCATTAAGTTTAACAAAACTTCAAAAATACTTATAAAAAAAAAAATTAAATTCTGGTGAAGTTAAAAACTTTAATCAAAGTCTTAGACTTGTTTAACATTTTAACCAGATGTGTCCAAAGTTTTTGACGGCATTAAAAGCTTTGAGTTTTGTTTTTGAGTACTCACATGGATTCTTAAAATCTTCAGGTTTCTTTTGTTGCTCAAATCTTGTCTACATATTACCAGGTACAGTGAACATATGCAGATGTCCCTCAACCAATGGAAACTATTAACTGAGTTCAGCTCCAGGGCTGAGCAATGAATCTACTATAGTGCTGATGATATACTCTGTAAAAAGGCTTAAGGACAAATACATACTTATTGTTGACAATTTTTAAATTCTAACAATTCTAATAGATGCATTTAATTAAACTGCATGAAATATATTTATCAAATGTTGGTATTTACATCATAATTTTATTTGTTCATTGACAATTTCACCAATTAACTTATTAATGTAGGAATAAAAATGTTTAAACAAGTACACTTGTTCACTAAACATTTAGAGGAATTGTCAATTTTATTTTTAGATGATGGTAATATAGTATTGAGTTTTATATCTGAATATTGCTCAATCCATTTAAATGAAGCCCAAATGTAGAAATTTTTGTTAAAAAAAAAGTTTGAAATTGCATTGGGTTTGATTTCTGCAAATCTGGTAAAATACAGTTCATTTAAAGTTGTGCAAAATGTTTTACTAGCTTGAAATTAATGCTTCATAATCTAATATTTTTTTCTTATTAAAGAATTTTCTGAACTTTTTTATTTTTATAAATAAAATCTGCTTGAAATTTGAGAATGTGGGTGATGCATTTTATTTTTCTTTGTAACTTGACAGATGCTGCATATTGATCTTGTCAACTTAATTCTATCACTTTTCTTTGCCATAAGTGACATTGTTTTCTTAATAATCAAGTCTGTTGTACTAATTACTATATTTATTTTATAAAGGATACTTACTTCTAAAAACTTAATTAAAAACTTATATTTTATAAACAATTTTGTTTTTGACATTTTAAGTGCTGGTTATTTAATGTACTAAGTAGCCCTTTCACTAATTGTTTACTTGTTAGATATGACAACAGTTTTTGCCTGCAAATAATCCACATATATAACTCATTGTGTAATCTCACTTATTAAACTGTTAAAAGGCTGGGACACTTTGATCCTTGTGCCAATCTATATATTAAAAAAGTACTATACATTTAAATTTTGTAAATTGACTATCTTAGTTAAAAGTATTTTGCATTCTGTCTTTTAGAAAGTTTTGGTTGCTTAATAAGATTGAACTACTTAATATGGGGGGGGGGCTTCTTAGTTTGATTATTTAAAAAAGGTTGCTTTGTGAATTTTGATACATATATCAACATGTATGGAATAAAGAGTACTTTGCTTTAAAAAAATATCCTCAAAATTATATACTAGCATTATTAAAAGCATAAATGGCTTAAATCTTTACTGTCCTGGTGTAAAATTCAATTACAAGAATTTTCTCTTGTGCATTATCTTAACCCCGTATTGACATGTCAGTTTAATTTTTTTTTTTATTGTCTACTCAGTTTTTTTCTATGACAGGAAAAAAGCCAATCCATCACTTAAAAAAAATGTATGGTCACTTATTGACATGCCCTTGTTAGAATTAATTTCAATGTAGTTTGCATGTCATCCAGAATGCACTAATTATATTAATTACTTAAAGATATATAATAAATAAAAAAAACTTAGCAAAGGTACTTTTATAATTTTTGAGGATGTTTATGCTAAAAAGAATCCACTTGAATCTTTGATATGAATCTGTAATTGCAGATCTTTACAAAACTGTTTTTTTTGTTTTTTTTATTTTTTTTTATCATTAAAATTACCTTAGGAATTAGTTCTAAATTCTTTTATAACCTGATGTTTCTGAGTAGACTACTGTTTTTATATTTGATTAATGACTAATTGTTATTAGCTTTAATGTACTATTAGGGTAATTTTCAGTGATGAAAAAGTGATATTATTTATCTGAAATCATTCTCTTATATTTTTCAAGCAACTGAATTTTTTTTTTTTTTTTTTTTTGTATAGTTTTTTTCTTTCCAAATTTTTAACTTGATGAAACAGGCAAAATACACATTTTTCTTGAATATAATTGCAGTTGATTTAGTTGTAATATTA
This sequence comes from Doryteuthis pealeii, assembly GCA_023376005.1. Lineage (NCBI taxonomy): Eukaryota > Metazoa > Mollusca > Cephalopoda > Myopsida > Loliginidae > Doryteuthis > Doryteuthis pealeii. Next base: position 73,568,211 of record CM042144.1, on the reverse strand, counting down.
ATCTGTGATGGTATTAACATAAGGAAACTATGTATGAAACCCTTTATTCTGTTGCTTGTTTAAAGGGGGAATATTTGGATTGTTTATATTGATGTCATTTGTTAGATAACGTACTGCTGATTGTTAGAGCCTTTAATAAGCTCAGAATTTGGTTTTCTGTGAAACCCTAGTATCTCATTTGCTATCTAAATTGATAAATATATTGAATTCTTTCATGCTTGTTCTTGCAGTTTTCACTGACTTTTATAAAAGAATCTTATTTTTTTAGCAGACAACTCTGTTGTCATATTTATCTCTCACTAGTAGACTGTATGATTGTAGGAAGTTTCTGTTTGTAATTGGGCCAATACAATGTTATGTTCTGTTTGTACAACTTGCAATTTCCATGCTAAAGTGTTTTTGTTTTGTTTTATGAATACAAATTTAAGATCACATTAATTGTAAAGTATTAGAAAAATGTTATATTTGTAAGTTAATAGCTCCTTGTTCTTCTATAATTATTAGAACAAGTTTTTTTTTTTTTTTTTTTTTTTTCTTTTTTTTTTTCTTTGATTTCTCCAATAATGGTACTTAATCACTTTTAAATAATTCTAATAAAAATCAGTATGATTATTTATAATTGTTATTAATATATTGTAATATTTATACTTGCTAAATTGCTCCTATAAATAATTCCAGTATTTAAGTTTTGCCTGGAAACTTAGTGTTAATACTGAAGATGTTTGTAATTATTTTATTTTGATTCCTAAATTAAAATGTTTTCTAATGAATATTAGTATGTGTAATTACCTAATGAATATGCAACAGTGTCACTACCAAACCATATACAAATTAGTGTGAACAAAAAGAAATTGACAAATGATCTGGATCATAGTAACTAAGGAATCAGGGCTGACAATTTAGATAGATTTTAAGATTTATATGCATTGTATACAAAAATATATACCAATTTTAAACTGTTGTACTGGACATTGCTTGATAGTGTACATTTTTTGCTATTTTCTGAATGCATCACTGAAAAGGAATAGAATTATACTGGTATTTAAAAAAGTGGTCATTATTGAACTTGGGTTCTTCCATTGGTTATCTAGTCTGTTCAGTAAAATTTTACTTTCAACATATGATTTATATTTGTAAAACCATAAAGGTTATTCTTATCGGCCACTTAATCTTATCTACTAGACAATTGAAGGTATGGTTATTTTTTAAAATTCATTTTATGCTATTAATTTCTGTAGAATATAGTTTAAAATGGAATTTTAGATATAAACACTAATGTATAACTTTGGATTAATTGGAAATAATGATTTCATACATTTAGGGTTAGTCAGTGTTCAGTTTTATTTTGATTGACAAAGGAGGTATTTGTTAGAGGCTTTTGATTTATTGAAAATAACTTATCTTTAAATGCAGCTATAACTTGTTTATATTAATTACTAATATCTCTGTGGCATGGATAGAATTGGGCTAATAAAAGTAGGGATATTTCAAATTGAAATGCAGGAAACTGAGAAATAAAATTCTTGCTCTTAAATTGAACTTGATTATATACATGTAGGAACAGTTAATGTTTTATAACTAAAATTTAGTTGTTTTTTGTTTTAAATTTGAGCAATTGAAATGGAATATGCTTTTGTTTTTAACTGATTCTTACCTCCATTTTGTTCAATTCATTTTTATTTATTTTGTGCTACTTTAAAAAAAAATGTTTTTGTTTAGCAATTTTGTTACACTGATTAAATAACTGGCCTCTCTTTGTTAAAATTACCTCTATATTTTGTCTTGGTTTCTCAACTAATTAGTGCCACTGTTCTGGTTTTTCTGAAATGCCGTTTGTATAGTATTTCACCATTTTAAGTGGTTCTTCAAATATTTGGTGTAGATGCTTTTGGTTGTATTAAACAAATGTTTGAAATTGTGAATATATTAATTCTGTGCATGTTGCAATAAGTTTAATATTGCTTTTAATTTTATTTTTTTTACTAAAGTTACACAAATGTCATTGAATTTTCTTTTATTTAGAATAATTTGACTTGTCTTTCTTCAGAAAGACAACCAAATCTGAAGAGCAATTGTATCTATGAAGCTTTGTTAAAATGCATTAAGAGTTGTTATTTCTGTCCTCTTTAAATTATTTTTCTCTTTCAGCCTGGAAATGATCCCTATTGTTTCGTTGAGTTTTATGACCATTGTGCAGCATCATCTGCTCTTGCTGCAATGAATAAGCGATTTTGTATGGGACGGGTAAGTAATTTAAATGTTCTGTCAATGCTTTGATTTTAAGGTGGCTGTAATAGGAAGATATTTAAGAATTTTCTCTTCACAACTGCTTTAGATATGTTTATGCATATTTTCTGGCTTAAAAAATTATCTTATATATAAGTAGTTTGCCCTCTTTTATTTGACTATAAAAGGAATGGTTTGTTTTGGTGACAATATTTCAAATGCTAAACAACTTAAAAATATAAGTACTTCTGTTTACCATACTTTGTAATTGAAAAAAAAAAAAAAAAAATTGCTAAAACATGAAATATCCCATGAGCAAAAGTGTGCAAAAAGCTTTTCAGCATTTAAAAAACTTTTTTAAAGCTTGTATTAAATCTTGAGTTAGAAAAATAGTTTTTAGGCTGTAGCTTTTGCACACTTAATATTGGTTCTTTTTAACTTGGTAAACAGGTTGGTTAAATATTTGTCAAGTTTATGTTGGTATTTTAAAGTGACCCACTGCATTTTTGAAAATTCAGTGTTGACCTTGTATTAAACCTAATAAACTGTTGACCTTAATATTCCCTGTTATCACTTACTTGAATTGATCACATTGAAGGTTTGTGATGAACTTAAAAACACCTTATTTAGCATTGAAAAATCTTGGATTTTTTTTTTTTTTTTTTTTTTTTTTTTTTTGCTGCTTAATTGTTAATTGCAACTTTGAGTTAAAAACTTTTAAATAAAAAAAATGTGTGTCCTGTGTATGATGTTAAACTGCATCTAGTGGTGAAGTTCCACTTGTGGAGTACCCTTTCATCACCATTACTCCCAGGTCCACTCCGGTTCAGAGTGGTAGTACCTGTTATGGGTTAAATGGAAAAAAAAGTTCTTAAAAAATTGAATATCCAACTTGAATGAATAAAACAAAAACATCAGCATAAAATAACCAAAGACAGGTTGACATGCCATTAAATCCAACCAACCAGTTAACTTGTATTTATTGCACTCTTTACAATTATAATGCATGTTTCTTTCATTAATGTGTCAGTGACTAAAGTTATAAATTCATAACTGAATAAATTAAAGATGTTTTTCCTTAAACTACCCCACCCCCCCTTATCTGATCAGTTTGTCCTGAGATGGTTTAATGAAATTTTGATGTAAATGCTTTTAGATTACAGGTAGTTACTGGCATTGATTTGAAAATTGATACTTTTTTTTTTCCAATATCAATTAAGCATTGATTTCTTTGTTAGTAATTTTCAGTTTCCAAATTCAAAGTTCCCACTTAATGGTTGGAAAAATGTATTCTATATATTACCTGGCTAATTTACTTTGTTTAAATCTAAAACTTCAAAGAGCAAGTTAGTGCAGTGAAACTAGAAACCAGTTTGCATGCTTTGGTTCATTTTACTATTGGTAGCAAGTGATGCTTGTTGGGTTTTATTGATTTCCTTTTGGTTATATATTGAGGATTGATCTGCTGAGGAACTTGTGTTGCTGCCTATTGATTGACAGAATTCTGATCTGTTCCTGTTAGCATCTAAGCACTGACCTTTACTACTTGACCCCTTTTTACTCACTACATATTCTCATTGATTTTAAATTGTCTCAAGGATTCTAAGGATTCATTTCTGTTGAATTTAACTTTTATAACCAAGTAGACTTTTTCTTTTTTTCTTTTTTTTTATTCTTCCAGTTAAGTTCTGTAGTTAAGGAAAAAATTGTTTCTGTAAGGTATTTAATAATTTAATGTCATAGTATATCCTATTTTAAATGGAAATCCCACTCTAGTTTTTTTTTCTTTTTTTTTTTTTTTAATCAAGCTCTTGAAATAATTGATTCATTTGCTATCTATAGACTATTGAATACTTTGACTGAGGAAGTGAAGGCATTGTATATTAATGTCTAAATTGTCTTTATTATATCCAAATGTCTTAGCAATTTTGGAAATCAGAGGTCCGAAGAAGATAACATAGGAATAATTATAAATTTTAGAAGTGAAATTCTATATTTCATTTTTGCAGGAATATTTTTTATAATTTTCCATTGAATCCTAAATCATCTTTGGTTAACAAAACATTTGGGAAATCCAATAAACCTGGTTGTAAAAGAAAGAGAAAAAAAGTGATTTCAGGCTAGATTTTGTAAGTGCTTTTGTTATTTTAATGATTTGTAGTTATTTCATGAACAGTAATTTGCATAATTAAAATTCATGCATGAATCAATGTCATTGTTTTTATTTACTGATCATATTTATAGCAATTATTAGTCTTACTGTATAGAATTTGTAGAAACAAGTTTTCAAACTTTTTAACAAAAAAAACAAAAAACCTTTGCATGTATTCTAATGTGGTACCTTAAGTTTCCATTTCTAGGTATAAAATGATTGTGCTGTAAATTAAATACTCTAATTCATTTCATTTGTTTCTTTTAATTTTTTTTTAAATATTGATGTTATAAATGTAATGTTAATCTATTGGTGTACATTGCTCTGTATAAGAACTTAATAAAATCTTGCCACTTGCTTAGTTAAATTATCAGTTTTCAACTTGAATTATTGACCTCTGGTTAATTTTATTTGCATAAGTGAATTAATATTGTAATTTTGAAGTATTGCTGCACATTGTCTTTTAAAAAGAAATTACCAGTAATAGATATGGATCAGTGAGCATTTCACTTTCCATCCTTTTGCTCTTGGTCAAATTTTACACTTCATTCTTTTAGTTGGTCACTAGTCAATTATTGTATACAGTGCTGCTAATATGGACTGGCAGCATCAGATGTTCACAACTCATTGATTCTTTTACCCCTTGTCTAGACTTGCTGACTAATAGTTTTGCCCCACTTACCACAACACACACACACACACACACACACACCAGCTGACCCTGTGTATGCCCAAGGCTTTGTCATTGGCTAATAAACACATTGGAAGCTAACAATTTGTTGATCAGAGAAACTGGCATAATTACAGCTGTCCCATAGTCTGTTGGCTCACTGATGGTACTGTGCAGAAAACTTGCTGCCTGTCTATTGAGTGTTAGTCTATGCTACAGCTGTTCGTATATCAGTGAGTAGGTTGAAGAAAATGTTTCATTAACTGTAGGCATTAGTTGTGTGCTTTGAGTAGTTGGAGAGCTGCTGCTGCTGCTGTTGCTACTGCTGCTACTACTGTTCAAGCTGCTACTGCTACTTCCTTTACTCTTACTACTTGAACTATAACTACAACAACAGAGGAGACAGACGACGACTGGTGTTGTACAAACTACCAAGTGTGATAGCTGCTGCTTGTTGTTCACCAGGTTCCAATGCCACAAGGATGCATCCTTACTATTTTGTTCAGTATTTACCGATCACACTTAAACAAGATCTGGTATGTGCCTTTATATAAAATATTCAATTTATAGCTGTCTACTAAAGTTATGTGGTGGTGTTTTACTACATCTCTACTTACCTAGTTTTTTTATGTGTGTATCCATGTCCCTTTAAAAAAAAAAAAAAAAAATGCTGCCCTTGTTCTAAAAAAAATGAATCATTGATAAGTTACTATTTATTAAATCTTGTATGTGCTTGCGTGTGCACACACACAATGCTTATGTAGTTTGTTTTCCACCATAACTGTCGTTTTGGCTTTGGTCTCAGCTATTGTTGCTGCTTCCCAACATCTTTACTCAGAAAACTGGTGTAGCTAGCTATGCAGTACTCTGTGCCCCCCCCCCTCACACTCACACACACACACACACACACAATGTACACAATGTCTCTTGCTTATTTAGGCTATATAGTTTCAGAATTGTTTATTTACAACTATTCTCTTCATCAACCTTCATACATTTTTCAAAAAAATCAATATTTGAAGGTTCACACACATAAGAGCCTCTCATCCTTCATTAGTATTTTCCCCCTTTTCATTTGGCTTTGTTCAGCTTGCGTGGATTTACAGAGAAAGCTGTTCTGGCACTACACCTGGATTACTTGTGAATTAAATTACTTATGACTTTTCTAGTTTTTCCTTGATTTCAATATTCATAACGGAGATGGCTTTTCTACATTGTGTGTGTGTCATGTATAGTACATGGCCACTTTATACCAGCAGCCCAAAACAATATTTAATATTATGATTATTTAAATGAAATTCTGATTTAGATTTATTTAGCCAAATCTTTATTTTGTTAGTGTTCATATTTAACTTTTTTCTTTTTTTACCTACCCCTCCATGTTTGGCCAATGTATAATTTACTCAAGTTAGAATGAAAATAAAAAGTTGGTTTCCATGTGGTTTAGGTATTTCTAGAAAATTCTAGCAGTGAAAGATAATTTCTTAGATATTTATGTATAATTATTTTTACTTGAAGAAAATGTATGCCATAGATAACCATTTAAAATATTCCTGTTTCTGCTCATCTTATCTCTGTTTAATATGAACCTCGGAGGGCTATTTTCATTATGAAGTGTGTGTGTGTGTGGGGGTAACATTTTGTAAAATTAGTGTGCAACTTAATCTTAATTTTTGTTCTTTTTGCTTTTGGTATTTCATAAAATTTTAAAAAATCCTAATCTTTGCTATTGCTTTAAGGATTGCAAATTTTTTAACAAATAAGTTTTCCCCCCCTTATCAAAAATACCAGTTATCTTTTGGATTAATACCACCTTTCCAATTTTCGTTGATAATATTTTTTGTTAATTCTACATTACAAGCTGTATAATGTTTTAATAGAATATACAGGGACTATATACAACCACTCCTTTGCTGTGTCAGTTTTTTTTTCTCTTGTTTCTAATCAATATTTCATGCTGTATCTCCAGCCCTACCTTTCTATTTCAGAGTGGTTTTACACTGTCATAGTTTAGAAGTAATTTTCTCAAGTGGGTAGACCAATTATTGTATCTCATTTTTCATCAATCTATTTGATTAAAAAGAAACTTTGTATGCAGGTATCAGATCAGTTGCTTCTTCGCTTGAACATTGCTCTTCTTGTTTCTCATAATCACTTGGTGTGTTGAATTATTTGATCTGCTTTTGTGTTCTACCTCTGTCAGTTTTTTTATTTCTTTATTATTATTCTCTGCCCCTCCCCTTCATTCTGATAGCATCAATGCCAGCACATCTACTGTTATCCTATTATTTGTCAGTGAATATTGACATTGTGATTTGAACTGTACTACATTGATATACTTCTACCTATTACATTGAAGATAGCAATTTCCTCTCTGTGTGACACACACTCTCAATTACTGTGTTGCTTTTCCTTTACATGAAGATTCATGAAAAGTAAAGAACTGCTTAAGTTCTTTTGTGATAAGACATAAATATCAGGTGGTCTGGGTCCTTTCTTACAATCCGTAGAAGAAATAGGAACTGAAAAAAATTACCAATTTTTTACTTTGATATTCTGCAGTATTTATCTTACTAAATACATTGAATGACTTATCAAATGGTTATAAACTTTTAAAAATTTTAAGTTTATCATAGATTTAATTTTCTTGCATAAGATCTCATGTACGCCTTGTTTGAAATGAGTTTGAATACCGATATGGGTAATTATTAAAAAAAACACTTAATGTCAATTAATCTTGATCAAAGAAACTAGAAAATGATATTGCATAGTTTCCAAATTCTCAAAAGAGTTCACTGGATTTTTTTTATTTTTCTTATTAGTTATGACTGGTTGTGAAAATCTACATTTTAGTTACTTTCAGCTCAAATTTTATATACTGAAAAGTTAAATATGAACATTAACAAAATAAAGATTTGGCTAAGTAAATCTAAATCAGAAGTTCATTTAACTAATCAAAGAATTTCAATGTGTATTGTAATTGTAAATAAGTATTATTCTAAATTTGATTTAAGTGTCATCAAGGGAGATAATTCAGTTTAAAGCCTTAATTTTGATTGACAACGTATTAATACTTTTAAAATTACTTTTGAAGTACTTTTTTCTTTTTTACATTAAATGATATTCTTCTCTCAGAAGATATGTCATCATACAAGTTTTCTGTTTCTAAGGATATGAGATTGTGTAGCAAAAGACTTTTTATTGAACTTTTAATCTAAGTGCTTTTCCCAAGATAATTCTCATCTCATAGTTCTCATAATCAGTAAAAATCCAAAATGTTTCCTAGGAGATAGAGCCTCTTAATTTTGTATTATGTTTCTAATAGTAAATATTTTATAAATGAAGTGAAGGACGTGCTGTATGTTAGCTCATATTTTTAGCCTTTTTCAAGTATTATCCTTGTATAATATGAACTAACAAATGGAATATTCTGCTCTGGGCTACCATTTTTTCGAGTATTACCTTTCAGACATTTTTCTTACTGTTGCACTTCCACAATAATAAAATACTAATAGTTTTACTTAGATATTTTGATAGTCACTACTTGTGGATTTTATAAAGCATTTTATATTTTAAGGTTTTTTGTTTATTTTTTAATGCAATGGGATTAATCTTTTCAGTTAAGAATGGTTCTTTTGGAAACTTTTGAATGTTTTACTTCAAAATATTGCAGATAGTCATTTAAAATTTTGTCTTGAAAATATGTGCTTTTAATTTTAAAATCATTCAGGTTCATTGACATGAACTGGCCTGTTTATTCACTATATATCAATGGAGTAGGCCTTAAACTTTTTATTTGTTATAAGGTTTTACTTTCAAATGCTATTGTATAAATTATAGCTATTGAATACTTTAAGTGAGGATTTATTGATCTTTCACTCTTTGTACAATAATTTAATCTTATAGAGGTGAAACTACCTAGTATAGTTTTGAAAGCTTTTTCTCATGTATTTTTATAGAAAGAAATATCTTAATTTCATGATATATCAGGTTTGAATAATTATTAAAAATATTAAACTGCATAAGAATGAGGCGATAATTTTTTTTTTAATTTAAATTTATTACTTCATAGCTATATATATATATATATATATATATAATAATATATATATATATATATATATAATGGGTGTGTTAAAATAGATTTTTTGGGGGGGGGGGGGGGTGAAAGCTAGCAGAATTGCTCCAAGTTTGTTTTTTGTTTTTTTTTTTAAATAAGTCCTCCAAACATTGCTAAATATCCAAAAGGAATTAAGCTTTTCCGTTTTAAATAACCTGTACCTAAAGTTTCTCAAAGATTTAAATTATTAATTTGATATAATTTTAAGCTCTATATTTAATCTTACTGGTATTTAAATCATTTACAGTTACGGCACTGTCAAATGAAAATTGTGTTCTAACGTTGCAAATTTTAATTTGGGTATTCAACTATTTTTTATAAAATTAGAATTTATTTGCCAAAGAACATTCCTTTTCACGATCATTGGAGTTTTGTATTTATCATACACAAAAGGCAGGCTGTACATTTTTCTTTGGTTATCCAGTTGGAGGTCCCTTTAACACTATGCCTTAGAACAGCATATCAATATATGAAGACTTGTATATGAAACATTTCCTGGTTTCTCTTGACTATAAAATCTTTGTTCTCTCAGAATATAGGAATTTAGTTATGACTAGAAGTCATGTTACAAGACTGCTAATTAAACACTCCCATGTAGAATGATAATTTCTATTTCATCCCATTTCTGAATGAAATTTTCCGTTATTATTTTCATTTGACTGTATAAAAATGTTAAATTTTGTGATATTTTTTATAATCAAATTGTAGTGAGCAATTTCGTTTTTTTTTTTTTTTTTTTTTTTTTTTTTTGGTATGTGTGCGCGCGCGCTTATAGTAATGCTCTATCAGCTTCTGAAGGAATTATATTCACTTTTCTGTACAAGCTTTGAATATTTAGTTTAAGAAAAATATCTAAATTTTGTATGAGAATTATTTGATGTATTGGGTATTTTAATTTGTGATTGTATGTTTTTTTTGGGGGGGGGTCTGTAAATTGTCCATTTAACAAACTTTTTAATGTAAATTATAAAGCTTCGCTTTGAATTTTTGTCATTTTTCTGATTATCTATGAAACTATCCTGTATGTAGAATATTTTCTTTTTGTTGGTTTTGTTCTGATTTCTTAGCTATCATTTTAAATTGTCAGCATTGGAATAATTTTGACCTGAAAATTACTTTAAATCTTTTTGTTCTGCAGTAATGTTATTTTCTTTTTATGGAGGAAAAAATCTAATGAACTGTAAGTGGTATGTCCATAGGTGGCATCTGTAACTTAGATGAATAATGCTTATTCAAGCTGTACAAAATGAATAGTTGAGTACTTATTGATACATCCATTGTCATGAATTGTGACGTTTTTCTTTTTTTGTCTTTGGTTAGATCTGTATTTTTGTCTTTGTAACTTTGAAGTAGATCTGAAAGCCATTTAAGTGCAGTCTTTTTAAAATGAATGCTTGACTGGATCTAAGCAGCTATTGGCTTGGAAAAAGCAGCAGCAGTAGTAAGTTTGGCTGCAGTGGAAGTAGGAGTAGTTGCGGTAGCAGCAGGAGTAGCTGCTGTAGCAGTAGTGGTAGCAGCAGCACACAGGACTTATTCCTTGTTAAAGCAGTCAGTTGTCCTTGCCACAGCAGCTGCTACTTTCAGTCCAGTCAAGTCCAAGCTGAGGTTAATGGTAAACTAATGTGGATCACGCCTTCTGAAGGATTTTAACAACCCTCCTAGAATAGTCTGTTCATAGCTCCGCCCACTGTCATGAGAATGATCAGGGCTTTTCCCAATAGGATGTGCTATCACCAAGAAAAGAAAAACAATCCATTAATGTCTGTTGTATTGAAATGATCATTATAGTTGTTACATTGAGTTGGGATTTCCTAACATAACTTGGGCCCAATCAAATGCTTTTTTTGTGTTTGTAGTCTATTGAATGACCTCACTGGAGTAAGATATGCCTTCAGCTGATGTTACTACTGCTGCTGCTGGTGGTGGTGGTGGTTAATAATTTATATATTTTCATATTGTCTTGTACATAAGCCGGGATCTGATGTTCTTTCTCTTTCTACCTTGGATATTCTAGTATTATTAGTATACTCAAAATGCTTATGGAAACTGCTACACAAACACCTCCGGTAAGATAATTCCTTCTGACAAGACCTTTTTTTTTTTTTCTCTCTCTTTCTCTCTCTCTCCTCTTTTCTTTCTCTTCCGGTTTTTGTTTATGCCATGTCTTGGATAGGCCAAGATAGTATTTTGGCTTATCATTAGATATACTTTCAAAGCTTTTTGTTTTAATTTTCTTGAAGGATTGTTAAAAATAAAAAAATTAAAAAAAAAAAAAAATAATGAATGAATAATAAAATTAAAATGGTTGAAAAAAATTCATTTTGGGATACATAATTTTTCATAGATTCCTTATTATTTAAGAACCAATTTGCTATTGTAAATAGTTTTCATGTTCAGACCATTAGTTTTTGTCTTTCCAGTCTTGTGGCTTTTGAGGTTGTGACATGTGCACACGTGTCTCTGTAAAACTTCCTGAATTGTTTGCATGTCATGAGATTATCAACTTTTCCCAAATATCTACCCAACTTATCACCCCTCCCCCCTGTCTTTTTTATTTCACCTAAAAGAATGTGCAAATTATTAAAATGTATTTTATCTCTGATTTACCAACTGTTATTTCTTCTAGCATTCTACTTAAACTCAACTTTGTATTCCTTTTACCACTTGGTGTCTCTTCCTCCTCAAACCCTTACCATCACCATCCTATCATTTATGTAATTATATGCTTCTATCTTCTGTATCTTCCACTAGCTATATTTACAACTAAATTCTTGTCAGCACTTACTCCTTTTTAACTTTGTTTAATTTTGTAAATTCCTTAACAAAAATAAAACAAATTTGTTCTTGACTTTTGGCTGAATATGCATCGATTCTTTTATTTTTGCTTATAGATTCTGCATAAGTTTTTATGAATATCCATGGGATCTTCCTAAATTTTTGAAAAATGATTTAATTTACTGTTTCTATGATCAGCTTTGCATACATCATTTTATGATAATATTCATGAATTGTTAGACCCCCCCCTTCTATTTATGTTGGCTACTGCTACTGCCACCGCTGCTAATGCTGCTGCTGCTGCTGCTACTACTACTACTATTACTATTGTTGCTGCTACCGCAACAACAACAACAACTCAGTTTGTCCACTTGTCTCAGTGTGTTGCCATTGCTCGGAGTCTTGCAGTTCTGTTGGTGTTCAAACCCAGCTTGCCTCACATCCTGGATTTATAGAAATGTTGCTTGCTCCATTCATCATTATCCCATCTCAACCAGTACGTAATGTACATTCAGCTCTTAATTTTGTCTTATCTTGCTACTTGACTTTTCAATATCTGGAATTTTTTCCTCTCTCTCTCTCTCTCTCCTCATGCTGGAGTGAATGCATTCCCTTTCCAGCTTCCTACTTCTCTCTCTTTCTCTCTCTCTCTCTCTTTCTCTCTCACACACACTGTTTGCCTGCCTTTGTCCAAGATCATTGTCATATTTAGCCCTCTCTTCATTTTATTCCTTTGCTTCCTATCCCATGCATTCCTAAGCAGTTTCTTATAGCATTTGCCTACTTATTTTCTTTTTTATTGTTCCAGTCTAATTTTTTTTTCTTCCTCACATTTTTACTTTATATTTTAATTATTAGATTGGTTTCCTTTAATCTCATCAATTTAAATCAAAATCCAATTTCATCTTTTGTTTTCTTTTTTAAAAATTCCCATTTGAGAATTTCATAATCATTTTAATTAAAAAAAAAAAAAGATAAAATTTTATCCTTCTGTTGCCTTTCATTTGCATATCAAACTTGATTCTCTTATCTTGTTTCAAGTTTTGAAACTTGAATTTTACTGTCCTTTGTTTAAAAACTTGTCAATACACAACATTGTGTGTGTGTGCGTTATGCCTTTTCCTCCAGCTAACATGCTGGTGATTTGTCTAGCTGCTGCTGCTGCTGCTAATTTTAAATATCTCCTTCATGTTTCTTGAAGAGCTAATCTTATTTTTTTTAAATAATCTTTGAGTAGCTTTTTCTTTTTTCTTTTCTATTAGTTCTAACTAGAACTTTATATAATTGTATTTATAATTTGAAGCATATTTAAAGTTGCTGTGCATATGTTTGAAATATAGTCTTTTTGCTTTCTCTATCTTATGGGATATCTACTTAATACCTCTATCGTTGTGAACTTTTCCTTTCCCCTTTAAGATATTGTCAAATGTTCATTTTGAAAGTATGCAACTATACATCAATGTTAATTTGTTTGGATTCAACTTGTTGCAAGAGACATTTTTCAAGATAATTTTTAGTATGTTTTATTACTGAATTAGGAATTTTAGTTACTTTGGGGATTTTTTATTTTAATTTATTTTTTATGCAATTTTACATTAAAATCTCTCGTCTCGGGTTAAGTGGATCCATGAAAACAAATAGCTCAAATTTTAGTTCATGTAAAAACTAGTTTAACAGAACTTAGACAATGCAGTAAAATTAAACTGTTGGAGGTTCTTATAAACAACTTTAAAAAAATGTAATTTATAAGTTGACAAAACTTCTAAGAATTGTTTTCATTCTAAAGAAATGAATTTCAGAATATGCACATGTCTATGCACACAGTAAATTTTCACTAAAGCTTTGGTTACAATAGACACCTCCCCACCCCCTGCTTTAATTGAGTAGTGGTGTTTTTTCTTTTTTTTTTTTTCTTTCTTCATAAATTAACTTTTGATATTACTAATTCATGTTACCATCTTAGGAACATTGGATGTTATCTGCTTCTTCCCTATGGTACACTTTATCCAATATTTAAAACTAATTACCCTTGTTAGTTTCACCTATCTGCCGAAATATCCTGGAATCAACTTTCAGGCTTTTATCATTAAGTTTGTCATGCCAGAATTTTCTACTTGTAATTCGGTTATTCATTGAATTGAATCTCATTAGTTTATTATATTTAACATATCAATGTGAATATTTGTTCATCTACTTATCCCGTTTTTTTTTTTGTTTTTTTTTTTTTGAGGGGGGGGGGTTAACATTAAAAAGCAAACTACTATTTATATATTTTAGGATTGATGCTCTGTGCAAACATTGCAGTGATCAAGCTCCATTGTATTAACTTTAAAACTTAAATTTTCTCCAATTACAAAATCTTTGTTTTTGTAACATCTTTGGTTTTTAGAGGCTATGTAATTTCCATTAGAATGTTTAAATTTGCTTTATTTGATGAAATGTTTACACTATTTTTTCTTTTCTCTCCAATTTAGGAGATGAAGGTGAACTGGGCTACATCTCCTAGTAATCAACCTAAACAAGACACAAGCAGTAAGTATTACATATATACTATGGTCTGTACATAGTATACACACCTTCAGAGTTGATGTTATTTCAACTTAGGATAAAATGAGATGCATTGAATTTTTCCCTTTCCCCTTTCCCTTTACTCATATCCATTCATCTTTTGCTCAAATAATGCAAAGCTCAACATGTGACCTTGTGGCAAGCATCCAGCTGGTAGTAGATTGTATATGTGCCATATCTTGTAGATATAACTGATAATACTCTTGACTCTTATACTAGGTTGATGCTCACATTATACAAACAGGATATAGAAATGTAAAACTATTTGTTGTAACTCACAACTTTACCCTGGAATTGCTTTACATTATCTTTCCATATTCAGGAAGTTGGAAACTAATAAAATGGAGGATAATTACCATGTTGATTTAAAAAAAAATTTCCCTGTTAGAATCTAAAACATTGTAGCTCTATACAATAAAATAGCTACCAGTTTTGTAACAAATGTTAACTTATGAAAATTATCAGTTATTTTGTTAGAGCATGTCTGTAGATTTTTCTCCAATCAAATTAGTTCCATTCATCAACTGCAGACTTAAATGATTCTTTTATTTAGCATTCACTTTCTTACCAGCTGATCTCTTTTAATAGAAATGATTTCCTGTCATTAGTCACATAGCATTTTAGATAATGCAAAACTATATCACCCATAATTTTATTTGGAGTTATTTTGACAAATCCTTTAGTTTCTTATTGATATTTAAAGACGTTATTTTTGGTCAGTATTTTATAATTGACATTTAGAAAGGAATATTTTTCAATAGTCAATTTTAAATTATTTTTCCTCCAATAATTCTAAGTGACCATTGAAATATTGCAAACTTTGTATCAAATATGTAACTTCACTGCTGACAGCCTTTATTTTTCCCAACAATTTCTAATTGTGGGTTATACTTTTTCACCTTCAGTGAAAACTTTCTCTACTCATTCTGTAAAATTACATAGTATTCTGCCATGCTCTCATTTTATATACTTTTTTTTCTCCCCCCATTTCCATGTTATTTTTTTATCTTGTAAAACACACTGCATCCAAATATTGAACTTATGAGTCTGATGCTGATAGTGATTACCTACTTTAAAAAAATATATATATTACTGTCCCCTAATGTGTGAAATGGGGTGGGAACTTGACATGTTATGCTAATATATTTTCTATAAAAAATGTAGTGTTGGGTGTTGAAAAACTTTCTAGTCAATTTTACTATTAAAAGATCAAAATTTGATAATAGTGCAACCATGTAATTTCTCTTTAACATTTAACTTGATAAAAATTTAGATTTTATGCCATTGTATAAATCTATTGACTGTAAATTCCATATGTAAAATACAAAAAATGGATGGAGATACTCCTAATTTCAATGAAGCAATATGTTCCTGCCTACTTTCAATAACTAAGTAAACAATAGCATAAGACTTTAAAACTATATGCAGGAAAATTTTTTAAAAAATTAAAAAAATTTTTCTATTAGTGCATGTAATTGATACTTGAACTTGTCCTTTTTAACTTATCCCACATTTAGCGGATGAATATAGTTTAGGTGGTGTTTAGTGATTTACACAAGAATTCTCCTTCCAACTTCCTTAGCCCAGCCCGGCCCAGCCCAATATTGTTGCTGTGTTGTTGTTTTTCAAAATTTGATATTTTCTTCCATCAGCCTGATGCAGTTTTAGCTTGCTCAAAGTAGCAAGTTTTATAACCAAATTTTCTGTTTTTGGATTATTCATTCCTTTATTACAGTAATGTTTGCTTATGTATTTTTTAAAACTCACCCTTTCCCTTTCTGTTTACATTAGCAAACAATGTGTTTTCAATGAGTGTTGTTTTTATAGTTAGCTTTTGCTGCAACTTTTTAGAAAGCTAAAAATGTTCTGGCAAGTGGTTAAACATTGATGCTGGTAGCCGTTCTTAGTGATGTCAGAACGATTGTCAACTTGTTTTCATGTCATTAGAAAAGGCTGAAAAAAGTAAAATTTCTCTTTCCACTTGCAGGGTCAATAAAATTAGGGCTGGGCAGTAAGTAACATTTATCTATTCAGAAAGACAGTTTCTCAATAACAAGCTGGTGCCAGCTTGCATATTCATATAGAATGCGTGTATCCTTCCTTTTTATATAATATATATATACATATGTGTATATATATATGTATATTATATGTATGTATATATGTATATACTGAATCAGATTTCAGGTTGCATATAGAGGCATCAGTTTTGGCTGTGCTTCTCTATATTACAGCTTGTTTTTTTTTTTGTTTTTTTTTTTTTTACTTTTGTTTTATTTTACCTTTTTTTTCCTTTTTTTTTTTTTTCTTTTTTTCCTTTTTTTTTTCTTTCTTACCTTTTTTTTTAATTTCCAAATTTCATTTTCTTTTTTTTTTTCCTTTTTTTTTTTTTTTTTTCACATTTTTTTTTCTTTTTTCCCCCCATTCATCTCATGCTAAAATGCAGATTTGAAAAGTTGTTTTTCTACCAAAGTTATTTTATTTGTTTACATGCATATTAGAATTTGGAAGAGAATGAAAACTGTGAGCAAGTGAGAGAAAGATGTCGGGGGTGGAGAAAAACAATGAAAATGCTCATGCCAAATCTTTATTTTAAAGACAGTTGTCTAATTTGTGTGACTTGCTTGTGGAATATTTAATTTCAATTCTTAAACATTTTTTTCTCACCTTTTTGTCCACTAAAATTCATTTATAAAAAAAAAAGTATTTCTTGTCCCACTGTTACAAAACTTCTGTTGCTGAGGTAAGCAAAATGAAGTGTGAACATTGATCTGGTACTTGACCTTTTTGTTACTCGTTTGTCCTTTCACCACCACCCAACAAAAGAAAAACATACCTTACTATCCTGTCACTACTTTCATTCTCTCTCATTTTTTTTATCAGGTCACTATTTACTAAATAACCTGTCATAATTCCCTAACTTCTTAGTTCACTATTAATTGGACATTTTTTCAGTTAATTTGATCTTTTTGAATAATCCACTTTCCTGTTCATAAAACACTCACTTCACAAAATTTTGTACTGTGTAATTCAGCTTTTTCATTTGTCCCTTCTACATTACTTGTTTGAATGAATTGTAACCACGTGCACAAGTTACTTGTTGAGGTTTAGAGTAGTATTCTCGCTCAATGACATGGCCTTGATTCTTCTCTGCATGGTTTAACAAAGCAGGCATTATTTGAAACTTCAGTATTACTAACACAATTGGTATGTGTGTATGTACACACTCATACACACACATAGATTCCTGATATTAACTAGTTCAGATTTTGCCCTCTTACCATAGTACAAATGCAGAAGTAGTGCATTTACTGGTAAAAGTAGTTAAATTTGAACCTATTACTTCAGTCACAAAATATTTTACCATTTCAACTAGAAACTTTAGTTTTTAAAGTATTGTATTTTGATAAAGCTGTGACTTAAGTCATACATACTTTATTTTAGATTTATTTTTCTTGTATCTAATAAAACAGTCTGTCTTCTAATATATAATTATAATAGTATATAATCCTTGCTATAATTAGCTTAAGTGTAACTTGCATCTCTTCTATATGACCTGTGACCTTAACATATCTTACTCTTTATGATTTTCCTATTTGTCTGTAAACCTAACCTAAGAAATAAAGTTTGTATTTTGATAGTTTTAAATATAATAGTTTTAACTTTCCAGTATTAAGTTTATTTAATGCAAAATGTGGACCTTCAAGGCATTTAAGATTGCAATTTACATATACTCTATAAATAAATTAAATTTTATCTTGTGGCTCCACTGCAACCAAACATCATTTCTAGTACTCCCTATCCCACCCAAGAATGCCAAAGATTAAGTTTTTTTTTCTTCTTCCCTGGAGTAGTGAGGGGAGGCAATTCTTTTGACTTGGAAACTTTTCGGTTTGGAAAATTGCATTAAAAATTGCCTGCGAGTTATTTAATTACTTTTTATATACAAGTCTCCATAAAGAAAAGGCATCTCTTAAATTTCAGTATTTTCAATTGTTTTTCTTAATTGTTCCTCATGGATTTATTTACTACACATTAACAAGTGAGGAATGTAGGAAAAATATTAAAGTAGAAATTAATGTGCTTAGTTTGATACTTTGGAATTTCTAACAAATTAAATCTTTACCTATTTTAACCTAAATTAGCACTTAATGTTTTCATTCTAATTATATTTTCATATATCACTAACAGTATATTTTTAGCATGAAAACTTTGTATATAATCATAAACTGTTAGGACCAGTGATGTTGATTTTAAATTTTCTTTTCATGTGCCAAAATTCTGAAAAATTGTTTTTACTACTTAGTAAAGACAATTCTGTAATTTTAAATATTAGAATTAGTTTTAAGCTCTAGTAAATTAAAAATATCTCATCCCTCCTACACCCACCTTTTTGATCTCGCATCTAAGATGTCAGTTTTATTTTATTTATTTATTTTTTTATTTTTTTTAATAAATCTAAGAATTCTGCAGCATGAAATATTTAAAATTTTAATTTGCATTTGATTTGATTTTTTTTATTTATTTTTTATTTTTTTAATGATTTAAAAAAAAATTTGTTTCTTAATTCACATCACTTTCCTATGATAAAGTTTAATTCTGATATAATTTTATTTGGATGGGATAATCTCAAATTTGACTTGATTAGCAGTTTTCTTTAGCATTCACTAAAATCTAATGCACTAGAAAATTTGTAAAAAGCACATTCTGTGATTTTGAAATTTCAAGAGTATAATTGCATGAAGATAATGTATTTAAGTGGAATACAAAGATTTAGCTTGTATCTGAATACTATTGATTTACTTTTATTTTCTAAGAAATTTGTGTTCTTTATATTATATTGTAAATGAACCAAATTAAAATCTAATATTTAAATTTTAAAGGATTACCTGTCCTAATAAAAGAAAAATATTTTAAAAATAAAATAAAATTGCTGACCTAGTTATGCAAAAAAGCCATTCAGAAGAGGGAGTTTTAAAATGTATTTTAATTTTTGAGCAAAATTGCAACCGTATAAAAATTATTTGAATGTTAACTTGTCATATTTTAGACTAATATAAAATCTTGATTATTTTTAAAGTTTTCTGCTCAATAATTAAAATACATTAACGTTTTTCTTTCAGTATCAAGTGTTTATTGCTGATGTTTATATTTTCAGTTTTATAAAGTTGATTGCTTTTGTATTGATAAAATTAATATTTTGGCTAAATTTGTTAATACATGACTTTAAATTATATAAGCATTTTAAATGAAGAAAATAAGTTTTTACTTAAGGTTGATTGTAAATATTCCAATCTCTTGTATCCCTGCCCTCCTCGTCTCTTACCTGTTTGCCCAGAAAATACTTTTGAAATTTCATTTTATGAATGGATATTTTGATTAACATCGTAATTTAAAAATTAATTTAAACATACTTTGAAAAATAGTTATACTTTAATTGTGAAACATTCACATAAAAAGTCTGTTAATTTTCTAGGGCCTTTAAATACTTCACTAATGATGGTAAACTTGTGTATAACAAAAATGTTTTTTTTTTAATCTATTGAGTAATGTTCATTTTGTTTACTAACAGATTTTTTAAGCAGGATTTAATTTCTGATTGTTTTAAAGATATAATTGATTTTCAGGAGTCTAAAAGCAAACAACCATTATTGCTACATATTTTAAAGGTATAAATTAGTTCTTTAAAAGTTTTAAAGATAATTTTAACGCCTTGTATATAAACCTTAAAATACCTATTCAAATAGACATTAAAACATACAAGGGATGTCCCAGAAATAAAATCCATACATTTACTTACCCTTCATATTTATTATACAAATAAAATATTACATATATTAACAGCATTACTATTCTACTTTTTTTACATAGTTTCCATTGAGTTTGATGCCCTTGTCCTATTGAGAGGCATAAGCATGTTAATATCCTCCTCAGAACATGGCATCAAGTCAATTGCATTTGGTTGCAATGAGATGTTGGCTTTCTATTAATTCAACTTATGGACCACTGACTTTGGAAGATTAGATTCCACTGCCATATCACAAAGTTTGTAGCATCTATCATCTTAAATCAAAGCTCTAATGTGCGTAATGTTGTCAACAACACAAGACAACTTGGTGCACATTAAATCTTTGATTAAAGATGATAAATGTTACAAGCTTTATGATGTGGCTGTGAAACTTGATCTTCAGAAGTTGGTGATCCATGTAGTCAGCCACAAGAGATTGGGTCCCAAAGCGATGGGATGCAATTTCCTCAGAAAGGAGGGGGCTGTTTATGCACTTGTGCACCAATCTCTATGGCAACTATGTAGATAATGCTGGTAATATGTATAATTTGTATTAGTAAATGTTTATACCTTACTTTTCCAACATCCCTCATAAATTGTTAATGTAGCATGAACTGTAGTGTTCTTTTTTTTATATTATCTTTCTCTCTCTCTCTCTCTAGTTACATTACAAAAACAAAACTAGTTTTTATGCTTTTTTTTTTTCTTTCCCCTCCAAATTTGCATTTAGCATGTTGAAACATGTATTTTTTAAGAATACTTTGTTTGCTGGATTAAGAGGTGGGCACCTTCTCATCCTTTATTAAATTAATCCCTCTTAAAAGAACCCTATGCATTTGTAGATTGGTTACAAAGATTGAGTTCTAGTTTACTATTAAACTTATTTTCCATTGTCTTTGTCATCACTTGTTCAGAATGTAGCTTTAAACAATATGGTTAGTAAATACCCAAAGCTTGCTTATTTTGTCAGTTTCTGCAACTTCCTCGATATGTATCTAATCACCCTGGCCAATCAGCTTGTTTTCTGTTGACTCTTTATTTTCCATCAGTATCTAATATAATACCAAACATACCTTTCACTGCCTGATAATAGCACAATTTAGTCTGGCCAATAATCTAGGAAAACTATTCAACTTATTTGATAAGCCACGATCTATAAAAGACAGCTTATAACACTGTCCCTACTTTTTTCTTCCTTTAAAAAAAACAAAAAAAACTTTTATTTGAGGTATCTGGTATAATAATCTTAAGTAGTCATAAACTGCCAGTACTTATACCTAGCTTAATGATAATATAATAATTGCAATATTAGATGTCATACCATCAAATATGATATCAACTTAAAATACTAATTATTAGTATCACAATAAAGTTTGCTGTTTGGGGAGTGGTACAGCATCTTTCATATTTGACTTTTTTCTTTCTTTCTTTCACTAAAATGTCTGAAAACACTGTATTATGTAATGAGTCAGAAATTGTAATTAACTTTGTAAGTTTGCTAAGTTTTATCTGTTGATCATATATATGGGGGGGGGGTGTAGCTGCCTGTTATCTATTGCTACAAATTAAGTATACTTTTTGTGATCAGTGATACTAGAATTAAATATTTTTATATTCATAATTAATGGCTCACAACACACACACACACAATTTTTAGTTTTATCTTCTGTTTTTGGATTTTACTTTTTTATGCATATATCTATTTTTAGCAGCAACAATATTTGGAGTAACTGTGGCTTATGGATACTGATTCTCTTCCCCACCATCTGCTTAGTACTTTTATGCTATCATTTTGTTCGTAAATTAAGTGGTTCCTTTAATTTGCTTATAAAAAAACACTTAGTTCAATTATATACTAACTTGTCTTTCCTCTGATTTCCACAAATACATCCTTTTTTAAAAAATTTTGCAAGTCTGTAAATTATTATCTTTAGTAAAACGAACTCTAATAATTTGCAACTTTAATTTCTCGGCATTCATTGGGTTTCTTTCCTCTTTAATTTTCCTTTGTACAATTTTCTAAATTTATTAAATCTTTTGACTTTTTACTTTGGACAAAACTGATTATTGCCAACTTATTGGATGTGAGCCTCTTTTCTACTACACACCCACTTTTTGTGGATCATCAATATGCCATATTCAGATAATGCAGAATTAGTCATTTCTTACTCAATTTTATTAGCAGAATATTCTTTAATATTCCTTTTTATAACAATTGGTTCTGCCATATATTTTTGTAAGCATGTCTTTAAGTTGTCTATATCATTTAGCTATTTATAACTTAATTCATTGATTCTATCTTCAGTTTGATTGTTAATTAAAAGCAGTGTCAATTGGAAAATATTCTTGTAACTCTTATGAATTCATTCTGTTAATCAAATTTTTTGTCTGGTTTTCTCCTAATGCATTTAAAATGTCAACGTCTAATTGTTAGTCTACTCTAAATGTGCCTTGATATTACTAAATATTTATTAAAATTTACAGTGTAGTTTCAGTTTGAAATTTCTGATTTGAATATCAAAAGAAATTGGCATAATAGATATATTAAAAACCCTTTCCATTTCTGAAGGGAATCTTATTCAAATGTGTAGCTTTGCATGTTTTTTTGGGGGGGGGGGGGGTACACTCAAATATCATTTTCTTTTAACCATTGATGTTTAGAACTTTAAGTTACTGTGTGAACACCCCCACCCCCTGCTCCTTCACTTGAAATTTGCAATTGAATATCTTTTAGTAGGCATTTCTTCACATAATCTTATTGCTTTCTGTAGTTCAGATATATATATATATTTTTAATTTAGATTATAATCGTAAAACATTGCTTCCATTCAAAATGTTTTGTACAATTGTCAGTTTTTGAATAAAAATATGTATATCATTGTCATGAAACTAGAGTTTAAGATTAAATTTTAAAAAATTTAGATCAGAACTTTAGAAAAAGTTTAACAGATCTTTTAAGTTAATCCAAATATTTCTGTTATCCTTATCTGTTTTTGCTACTTGTAATTACTCATGAAAATAAATTAGTGATTGTTGTTATAATTTATCAGTTTATCAAATATTTACCTGATTCAATTTTATTTCATAATTTAAATTATAGTTTGGTTCAGTCTCCCATACTAACCATTGTTTCTCGAGTTTCATACATTAAATTCTGATTCCTTTATATCAATAAAAAGGGCAATTCTTTTAGAATATTGTTTAAAAGGGTTGGCTTTTCATTCTTTCAATTTACTATACTCATGTAACATTTTGTAGGACCCTAGATCATTTTTGTGCTATTCTATTGATACATTTTTCTGCATTACTGGCATGTTGTAACAAGATAATTGGCTTATGGCAACATATCTTCATAATCATTAAAAAAAATCACTTAACTATATGGGGGGGGGGCTTGTTATAGCATTGTAATAGCATCAAGCACTACAAAATATTACTGTAAATATAACAAAAACCTGATGTCAAAGCTGATTGGATTAATTTATTATGTTGCTGATTAGTTTAATTATTCAGCTGCTAGGTTTGCCATCATTTTAATAAATTTACAGGATGTGTGTATGTAGTGTGTAACTAGTTATTGTTGCGGTTTGATTATATTCCTTTTTGTTAGTGGCTTTTTTTTTTTTTAATTTAACAAAACTTTTAATGCTATAATTTTAGTGCAATGCATGGAATAACTATATATATATATATATATATATATAATTTAGAAATTAATTGGTTACTGTATATCAAACTATTTTTTCCTCAAATTTTCTGTTCAAGGAAATTTCATTTCTCAAATTTTTACATTTTTTATGATATATTTGCATATCATATTCTTCCTTTGATATAACCAGGGGGGTGTGTGATTGCTTTAAAATTAAGACTGCATAAATATTTAAACAAAAGAATTACTGCTACTTGGAGCATCCTAGAATTTTTCTGTTCCTTGTACATTATTTGTTGACCCCTCCCCGCCAGCAATTATAAAACTTTTAGTAAATTATAAATTAATATATCTACTGGGAATATTTCAGATTTTAATTTAATATAGCTTTCTAAAATGAAAATACGAATATTGATTATAAGTTTTGTCTACTTAAAATGAATACCAATTCTTTTGACTGCATGTTTATATAAATTGCACATTTTATATTAGAATATTCAGTTTAAATGAACTTTTCTTTTTGTTAGCATTAGTTTTGCTTATTTTGTAAACATTTTCTTTTTTTTACTTTTTTTTTTTACTTACTTTATATTTTGTATATTCAAAACCTTTTTGATAACTATATCTTGATATAGGCCAAATCTTGGCTTTATAGTTTTTCATGTTTTCTATAGTGAAAGATAATTTGAATTATAAATTTTCAAAATTCTTGGATAATATTGAGACAACTAAGATTTAATTTGCATTAGTGGTTTATAGTTACTGCTTATTTGTCTTTCAGTACCATGTTCTGGAAACATTTAACTGTGCATATATCTTGATTTATAGATTGCAAGTTAAAGGGATAAAATATTTTACCAGTTAAAAAATTATTGTTTGGCTTAAAGATCAAGAAGTTATTGGTTTGTGATTTCTGCTAAATAAAACCTAGGTATTGCTACTTTATATCCTTTATATGATTGCAGCTGATAGGATAGCTGTTTACACACACACACACACACACACACACCATGTGATATTGTTGCTCACTGTCACTTTTCACATTTTTATCTTATTTATTCCTACTTCATGGAGTTCTGGTTTACTTTTACATGGCCATTTTGTAAATTAAACTTTTTTTTCTTCTCTTAATTTACTTGATCTCTATTTTTAACAAATATACATTTCTCTGCATTGGACTGTTAAAAATACATTTTGTTCATTCTTACAGAATGAGCAAGTGACTGCTTTGTTAACTGGGTTATTTCTTAATCAGATAACTGTTTCTAAGTTAGATCAATTGTTTTTTACTTTCTTTTTTTTTCACTTCACATGGTCTTTCTCGCTAATGCATGCAGGAACATCTAATGCATTTTCATAGGGTTAATTTTTATATTTAGTTGTCTGCTTAATTTATTACAATCTCTTTATACATTCTATTTTCATCTAATATGAATACACAAATTAATAATTTGAACCTTAGGTTTTAGAATGATAAATAATTGCTGCCTTAATTTTATTTACTAGGTGAAAAATTTGTCAACAGTTGACTTGAATGCATAAGCCACATGTCATAGAACTCTGACAGAAATACTTTCAATTTAGAATCCATGCATTTTTCTTTTTAAAAACATGTTGCAAAATATTAGGGTGTGTAAATATTTTTATTGTATATATGTATTTTGACTCTACATAAGGTGACTGTAGCTCTTCTGAAATTTTTCAGGTGGTTGGGTTTTCCTATTGTTTTCAGTAATCTACTTTTGAACTTTATTTCAAGATATAACTTAGCACCTTGTTAATAAGCTTAAATTCATTGGAACAGTGCATTGAGTTTTATTTCTTCCATTTTCCAAATTCTACAAGCAGTTTCTGTGACTTTATGACAAATTTTGAAATAATCTTGGAATTGTTGTCTAACATAGATGTATCAAAGATGTTTTCTGTAAAGAAAAACATTTTTATCAAATATTTGCTTACATTCTATTCATAGTCATCTTTTGAGCTGAGGTTTAGAAATATCAAAAGTTTTTTTATAACGTTAGTAGATATCATGTCTTGCCTTTTGACAAGACATTGGATATTAATGTATAAATATTTTGACCAAATAGTAAATGTTGCCAAAATGACTGTATACAATGAATTTAGAATTATCATTTAGATCTATTTAGCAAAGTATCAAACTAATCTTATCAATTTTAATTTAATAAAGCAGTTATTAAATGTTTTGACTGAACCCTAGCAGGATTTTTTTTTTTTTGTATTAATATTTCACTTTATTTCATTTGTCTATCTACTTCATTATTATATAGAAACATACAAAATACCCCTGAAATTTTAAATTACTCCTTGCTATTGCATTGATTTAATTTGTGATTAAGCGTGTTAGCAAGAAATTCAGAAAGTTGTTGCAGGCATATGTCCAATCCAGATCAGTCCTGGCTTCAAAGTTCTCTCCTTTAAATTTAAATATTCATGCTAGGAAAACTCCTCAGTGGTCATATATATATATATATACTAGAAAATATGTGACCCGTGGTGTCACCCATTGAACTCGAGTTAGATTGTTTAAGAATCACAATGTGATTTATTTTTAATACATTTTAAACTTTTTCGGTCAATTTTGTACAAATTTATCGTAAACATGACCGTCAACACTGTCTAAGATGATGTAAAATCTGTATTTTACACAAAAAAATTACCAAAAATCAGGAAATTATCCAATTATAATGAAATTTTCAGTGTTGATTTATCAATAATATATGAATTTTATAATGCATCAGTTATTTTATTTCAAAACTTTCTGACTTAATTAGGTATTTCTACTATGGTAAATTAATATTTAAGATTCATTTAGAATATGAAATGCCTAATTTTAAGTTTCAAATTTCATATTTTTAGAATCTAAAAACAAATGTCTATTTAATAACTACTTTTGTTTATTATTAACTAATAATTTTTGTAGAAACACTATATTGAAAATTTAGGACCGCCTCCTTTTAAACAGAACAAATATCGATGTATATTTTTCTTTTTATAAGATAATAGTCAATTAAATCCAAAAGAGTATAAAAAAATCTACAAAAATTATTTTAGTTTTTATTTTACATTTTATTTTCCGATTTTTGGTACTTATTTTCTACCAGGATAGCTCCCTTAGTTTTTTCCTTCTATTTACACCTTCAGTCTTGTCTTTTTACTTATACTGTAATTAGTTTCAAATTTACATACCCCCCACCGATATTTTGTGCCCCCACCAAAAAACATGGGGGGGAGGTCAAAGTTAAGTGACCTGAAGAAAAAAGTTTTGAAATAAAATAAATGATGCATTATAAAATTGATTCATTGATAAATCAACACTGAGAATTTCATTAAAATTGGATAATTCCCTGATTGTTTTTTTATGGGAAGGGGGGTTTATTTTACAAAATATGGATTTTTACAGCAACTTTGCCAGTGCCTGATATTTTTAATTTAAAAGAAGTTTTGGTATCTTTATCCTTCACAAATTTATAAATATAAATAAACGTTTGTGTTAAATCTGTTTTATTTTAACATTACTTGCATTCATAATAAATATTTACAGGGCTGGTAAAATAATCATAAAAGATGTATTTTTTACAACCAAGAAAACAATTTTAAGTCACGTTGTGTACAAATCTTTTTTTCTTTTTAGAAATCAAAGAAATATCTTATGTTTACCCTCCCTCGATAAAATTTAAGTAGAGCTTTGTAATAAAAAGAAAAAGATAGTGGAGAGTCGGTCAGCAGCAGTCAACCAATGTCTCATTGCCTGCTTTTCAAGCACTAATATATCTCTCTCTCTCTCTGCTATTCTAGATGTATTGAGGGGGGGGGTTGATTGGCTATATGTATAGACAGAGAATGGTGGATTTTTGACTTAATTGCAAATTAAGACTAATTAGAACCAAATGAAATAATTTTTTTCAAACATTAATTAGATTTAGGATTAGATCATATTTTGGGATGTGTTTTATATCATTAAAGTACCTAGAAAAAAAAACCTTTAGGTGGCAAAAGTTGATTTGCTCAGCTTTAATATAATAATAGATATATATATATATAAACTTGTTCATTTTGCTCATATATCAATTTTGGATTCAGACACCAATTTGAAACTAGCTTTGAATATAAATACATAAAAAAGCTATCCTATTGCCATAGTCTCATCAGATGTAATTTTGTCAATTTTAATATTCATTATGCCACTTATGAACTCGTTTCCATTGTAAAAGCAATTTATGGAATTGGTGCTTCCATTTAGGAAGTTAAGTGTTCTAATTAGCCTTTCATAGTTATCTTCTGTTACGGATTTGTATGCTAAGTTCCTTTATACAGTCTTATAGCATTTTAAGTATTACTTTTTGTTCTGATTACACAAACCATCCAAGTAATACAAACTACATCCTGGACATTGCTGGAGAAACAAGGATGAACTCATTCTCGTGTGGACACTGACACATGATCACACCAGTGTAGGCTGACCTGCAAAAACCTACATCAGTTTTGTGTGGGTTCTGGATGCAGTGTGGAAAACTTGCCAGAGCAATGACTGATAGGAACAGGTGACAAATGAATGTATGTATATATATATATATTATATATATATATATACACACTTCTGTGTGTCTTGATATATGAACAAGCATACATGCACGTGTATGTTTTATGAAGGTTTGTGTTCATTTATCAAATCATTGAGCTGAAACCTAATTTAAGTCAGACAAAATGACATGGGATAAATTATTGAAAATGACTTTCACATACATTTGTTGTGTACCTATCTAAAATTGAATTGAACATGTTCTTGGAATGCAAATAAAATTTGCATTTGTAAAGAAAATGATCTTTAGGATTTCTTTTAGAACATTTCATCTTAGTTTTGAGGATCTATCTTCCCCATTTCACTTTTAGAGTGATCCTCAGAATCTTTCCAAATGTTAACTTGAAGACACTTATTGTTTAAGCTGAAAAGAAATTGTCATTTCAGTTAATATATTAAAACATTTCCACCCTGGCTGTATTTGTTAAAATTGGCTTAAATTCTATTTTGGTCAATTGTTGGCCACTCATCTAAAAGCAATAGATCTTAGCTTAGAATAAAAGATCTATTCAAAATAAGAACCTTTTAGAATTTGCCAATTCTTGCCAACAATCTAAAGGAAAAAGGTATTGAGCTGCTGCTCAAGAAGCTGTTGAAATGTTTGAAGAAGTGATAGTTGATTGTAGAAAAATATTGAATAAATTTGAGGTTGTATTGTAACCCAGTTTGGTCTTCAGTCACTTGTGAAATGTTCCATCAGGAGTTTTCCTAGAGTGGAATTGGTTCTTTTTCATTGACTGATTAAATGTTAGTCATAGCAATTCTTGGTGTATTTTCTCATTTTGCCAGGTTTTAAGTACTTAATAGGGAAGGCATGGTTTGCTACAGATTGTCAGTCATATGGAAATCGGATCTCCCTGACAAGTTAAAGTGATAATTCTTCCAAGCTGTAGTTGTATCAGTGCTACTGTATGGCTGCACCACTTAAACTCTAACAAAGTGCTTAGAGAATAAGCTAAATGTAAGCTGCACAAGAATGCTGTGTGTGATCTTAAACACATTGTGAAAACACTCCACAAAGAAGCAGCTGTATGGCCACTTGCTCCATATTACAAACCATCATTGTGATAAAGACATGCTGGACTCTGCTGGAGAAGCAAAGATGAAATCATAAGCAACCTCCTCCTATGGAAACCAGCACATGGACATGCCAGTGTGGGTCCTTCAGCACGGACCTATATTAACCAGCTCTGCACAGATACTGGATGTTGCGCAGAGGACCTCTCAAGGACAATTAATGATAGGGACAGTTGGCGAGTGATTGTCATGGATATGTGCTAGTGTAACATGATTTTGTAACCAATAGCCTTTTTGAAGCAGCTTTTGGTTTAGGAAAGTGTAGCATTGCTTTATCACCATTCAAACACTGCAATTGTTAGTTTTATATATATATATATATATATATATATATATATATATATATATATATATATATATATATATAATTTTTTTTCTTTTAACATCCTTCACAAGCATCTTTTCTTTCTCCCCCCCTCCTCAAATTTGGTCTAAATGTTCAATTGTTGATAGATCAATGTTTGATTCTTCTACAACCTCTTAAAATTGTTTTGCATGAGTCTGCTTCAATCACAGCTTTCAATTAGTTAATTACACAGAATGTCATTGACCTGCATCTTAATTTATGAATTTTTAGGATTGAATGTTGAACTGTATATTGAGTCCCCTAGCTTGTTAATATTGAGTAGTTTCTCATTTTTTTTAAAATTATACATTAAAATTCCTTTTTTCTTAATCCTTTGTTCCCTGAGCTCCTGATCCTAAATTTACCCTGTGTCATTTGTGTGGTCTGTATGGGTGGGTGCACTAGTATACTAGTGTAATGGACACAACAGTTTAATATTACAGCCTAAATTAGACAAGAATTAACTGAAGATTAAACCTTTGGTAGAAATCAGTGAAATGTGTTTTAAATTACACCATAACAAATATGGTTAATAAGTTTATTCTAAAATGAACATCAAAGTTTAAAATAACAAATTAAAGGTTTTTGACCAACCTTAGTAAAAAGAACCTTTTTGTTGCGTTTTTCCAATTTCTTCTCTTGAATAAAGGCTGTCAGTATACTATAAATCTGTTCATGTTCCTCTTATTTGTTCTATGTATGATTTTGCAAAGTGTTCAACCTTTTCTGAAATGAGCCTGCATATTATGTGACCTACATAATTAATCATAACTTTTACATGGGTAGGAATTACAGGACTTTAAATTAGTTTTTTCAGTGTGGTTACATTTTAATGGAGTGTCGGAGAATTTTTCAAGTCTATTTAGCAACTTCTTGCTGAGAGCCCATTCCCTCCAAACAATTATTTCTTAGTTGCAATATCTTTTTCTAGCCTCCTCATGTTCTTAGTGTTTTTGTGATCATTGATCATGTATTTCTAAACAGCTTGCTGAAAGTTGTATTGTAGTGATAATGAGATGAACAAAATTTCTCTCATAGATGTTGCATAGCAACGCATAAAGCGGATATTTATTGATTCATGTATCATAAGGAATTATTACTAGTACCTAAATGGTCTTGCACTTTACAGTCCAGTTATATACAATCCTGCTCAAAAAACTTTCGTAAAATTGCATGTTGATAACTAGCTATTTTTACTAACAAAATAGTCAATTTTAAAGTTTAATTAACAAACCTAAAAGTTTTTAACGTGAAGTGTGGTTCCTATTTACCAATTGGGAATATGACAGCAGCTGATGATCTTAATGTTGCAATATAATTTTCATTCTTCGTTTATGCATCTATTATGTTTTAGATTTTAGAAATTATTTTTCCTTGTGGTTTATTTTTGTCTAGTATTGAGTGATTGATTTATTTGATCATAATTATAAACTCATCCAACCATCTTGTGATTTCTTGACTGTTTTAGAAAGGATAAAAATGATATACAGCTCTCCAAATAAACTAGGAACACCTGAACTACTTTACTGATTTATATTATTTATTTATTTTTTAATTTTTTTTTTTATAAGTTCTTTGAGTTGCAAAATTGAGTAGCCATTTTTTGAAAATGTTATTGCTATTTCCTTACTGGTTGCTTCTATTCCTATCAACTTGATGAATTTGCTGGATAAGAATGGAACAGTTCAGTTTTTATCATCTTTGAAATTAACTTTAAGACTTGAAAAAATGAGATATTAAAATCAAAATATAGTTTAAATGCTTTTGTAATAGGTATACAAATCTAGGCTGTAAAGAAACTTTATCAAGACTCTCATTTGGATAAATGGTGTGTCACTGCCTCTTTTACTTTCTATGTATTCTATAAGTTGGGGTTATCCTACACCAGATAATGGCCCTTTGGTATTCTTAAAGTATGATTTTTGAAAGAAAGAAAAAAGTATATTCTCTATCAGATCTATATTTGACACATTTTTTTCACCTGGAGGAAGCAACATTTGTAGAGTTTATGTAGTAATTATACTATAAAAAGCTATCTCGGTTGCATGCAGATGTTTTAAATTTTGAGTACCATCTGATTTTTTAAAATCTTTTTATTAACATTGTTTTTAGAATTAGGGCACCAGGATAACTCGTGTTAGTGTTATGTTTATATATAGTCTGGCTTACAGGTTCGGCTCTTTTGGAAACTAAACTCTCTAATTAGTTTTAAATGCAAATCTCCCAGTACATCTAAATTTTAGAATTCAATTTTTTTGCCATTGGTTTTTGGAATTTTAAGTATTCTCCCAGTAGAACTAGACAAAAGATACACATGAACTGTATATTTTTAGGGTTTAATTTGAAAGATCAAGGACAAACATTTTTCAGTTTTATATCAGCCAACTATTGTATTCAAAATAAATGATGGTAGTATTCTGAAAATATTAATTATAGAAAGTAGAAATGGGCAGTTTAACTGAAAAGCCCCCTCCTCCTTTTTTTCCTCCCCATGTTCCATCTGCATATAGCAAATTAACGATATTTTACAAAACCAAAATCGGTCTGTGTAGTGCTATTACTACTGAGAGACTATATCCAAGAAAACAGTTGAAAAAGACTCGGATTTTAATAGAATAAATTTTTATCAACATTTTGTACTATTGTAAGAGGAAAAGATTGAACAAAAATATAAAACATTTTACTATTTACAAAATGTGAAATCTATTTGTTTACAAAAGAAATATAGATGGGGGAATGCAACAGATATGACACTTTGGAAATCTATTCGATATCTTAGCATAGAATTTTTTCAAATAGTAAGGGAGGAAAAGGACATGTCTGAAAATAAGACCACCTAAATATCTAATCATTAAGCAAGAATGGCTTGCTTAGAAAAAAATTTTAATTAAAAGCAAACCGGAAACCAAGGTATCAAGAAGGGAAAAACAAATTGACACTGAAACCAAAATTGCCAAATCAGCAAACTCTAATAGAAAGCTTCCATTTAGAGAAGATATAACAAAAGGCTGATTAAATTTGTAATATTTGCATATGTATGTATGTGTTAAATAAGATACTTTTTAGTGTGTAGAAGATTTTTTTTATTACATTGGTTGTTTGAATTACCATTAATGATTTTACAAATGAAAGAAGAATTTATCGTTTCCTTGGCCAGCCTAATTTTCATTGTTTATATATATATTCCTGAAGTTCTAATATGAAGTACTTAGATGTTTTTTGGTCTGTTGCATCTGATCTTTAAAGTCATTTGATCCCTCTTTTTGCTTTTTCAACTACTGATCTAATATTGTTTGTATATCTCTCCTGGTGAGGTCATAGTACTAAAATGTCATCTGCATAATGTCTGTGCATTATATAATAGTTGTTCTTTGGGCCAAAAAGTAAAAGTGGTAATGCTAAATTGAAACAAGGAGAACAAGATTCCCTGGCAACATTTAAAGCCTACATACATTATGGATAGATATGTGCATGATACTTTCATGCAATAATTCCACTGGGAAGATGTACAAATATGACTAGATCATGCAAATCCCATTAGATTGTCAATATATTTGACTGTAGAAATAAAACATTCCTGAATGTGATGAATCACTTGGAAATGCTATTAATGTGTGTATAGGAAATAATAGATTTAAGTGCAGTCAACCTTTGTTTTATTTACAACCTCAGGTTAAACTTTCAAGCAATGACTAGAACATCTTAGTGTGAAGTAACCCATGTATACAAAAAACAAAACAAATCTCACTTTTTTAAAAGTTTTCCTTTGTAGGACCCCCAATTTTGTGTGCACCCCTCCCCTCCGCATTAAATGTTTGGTAAATTCCGTTTTGTTTTTTTTGTTTTTTTTTTTCTTTCTATTTTATAGTATTTTGACAAATTGCAATAATATATCCTATAACTAAAAAAAAAAAAAGTCCAAAAATAAAATCTGTAAAAATATAAATGTAACTTGACTAGACAATAAAACAATAGAATGTTGCAGTGCATAAATTATCTTTAAGGTAGATCTTTTAATCAGTTTCCTTTTACATTCTCCATGTTATAAACAACACATGCAGGTGGAGACTTAGTTTTTTCTAAGTTTCTCAAAAATGCAAATTCATGATGTAGTTGACCATCATCTAATTTCCAGAATCCTATCTACTGCAAGACTATGGCTCTTTTCTTGCTTAAAGAATCCTTCATAAAATTGGCTGATATTTGGCTGCATTAAACCCGGAATTCCATCTGGTTGCCACTGGCACAGGGGAGTAATTTCACTTGTTCCTTGAGCAAGAATATTGATGCTGCGGGTGATTCACTATTTTGATTTGATTCAACAATCTTGGCAATTTGTTACTTATTCATAAAACTGGTTTTGAAAAATAGAATATGAAAAAATTATCATGGATAGTTAATGTTATTAAAGGAATTTTTATTCAATTTAAATTTGTTTTACAATGGTGAAGATGATACAAATATGAATCTGGAAGAATCCCTGTGTGATGTTAAGCCTCAGAGTAGACTGAGCGGTCATTTTCATAATGTTTTTTGGAAAAAAACTTTTTATTTTTAAATTGTATGGTTACATGTAGCTTTTAGTTGTTGATTTTGTGAAAATCAAACAAGTCTTGAGGAAATTAATTTGTTAAACTTTGTTTGATCTTCATATCTCCCTCTTCCAATTTCTACATCAAAGTTGTCTACCTCCCATTTCCACTTTTCCGATGTTACTGGACAGACTTTCATCTTACATTAGTTTCTTAGAAAAAGACAAGTCAAACATTTTGTCAGAAAATCTACGGCCCACTCTTATTTTTTGTGTAAAAATTTAATTCTTTTTCGGATCATTCAAATGAAAAATAGCTAATATTTATAAAATCAAATTTCAAGGAAATAACTAGGTTAGGTTTTGAAATGTTTAAAGTTTTGAAAGTATTAGAACAGAAAATTTAAAGAAAAAAATCTATTATTGAAAATTACATTTAAAATCCCAGATTCTGTTTCAGATTAAATATTCCACGATTTCATGGTCATGGAAAATTTGTCTCTACTTTTGGCTATAAAAGAAAGGTATTTTAAATATCCAAAGGATTTGTAGTCACTATGGTGGCTTTTCATAAGAAAAACTATACTATGCTGCCACTTCACAAAGCAACAATAATATATCAACAATTGTAGTAAACTTAAGAAATCGGCTTAAAATAAAATCATATTAATCATATCTTTAAAAAAAATTCTGATTATTTGTAGGAATCTACTTGCTCACCCCAATTAAATCAATTTCTTGATATGTTTGGCTCCTGTATTTTCTTAGAACTTAATCCCATTTTTTGGATTTTAATACTGGTTCCCATTGTATAGGTTACTATTTGCTTACTTTGGTAATATTGTTAATGGAAGCAGTAGTTTGTTAATACTGAGTTAAAGGGTTTTGTAGATACTGTGGGAGGAGGGCAATTTGATTTTGAGAGGAAATTTTTCAACTTTTCATTCTTCATATTGTAAGACGGTTCATAAGTTGCATAGTTTCATGTTATTTCCTTTATATAATTGCATCTTTATAAAAAGAATTTTGCCTTTGATTGTATAGACATTTTAGTTATATATTCTCTTTAAAATAATTTTTCTGCAAGGTTGCTTTTTCTCTGCATAAACACACTAATTTTGTGTTGGTTAAATTTTTTTTATTTCCACATATCAAATGGTGACCTTGTACTTTTTTCATTTTTCTTTTAAATATAATTCCATCAAGAATTTTTATGACTATTTTTTTTTTCTCCCCGTTGTAGTCTAAAAATGGTAAAATAAGGTACAATATTGCTATTCTAGGCAATTTTTTACTTAGGAACATGGTCAATAAACGAAAATATATTTACTTGATTTTTTTTTTTTTTTTTCATGTAAACTAGCAAGAATATGCGCTTTCCAGGTGTGAGCATTTAAGTTTTGATGTAATGAAATATTAAATTAACGCATATAAAAAATTTCACTTATAATTATATTTTAATTGGTATCTATATAATCATTCATGGGATTTATTTTAATTTGTTGGAGAATAAAAGATAAAACTGATATTAGATCAATGACACTAAGTAATTATTTACTAAACCTGGTTTTGTTAAAACCAGTATGCAAATTAATCCTACCATATATTGTAAACCGTTACTCTTAGTGATATGACACACTACAGAATTTTAAATGCACTAATGAGCTATTTTGAGGCAAACCTGACTCGGTTTTTCATAGACATCATTAATAAGATTTATTCCCTGTATTAATGATTTTTACAATAAATTAAGTACGCATTGATAAACTTACACAATTCCTGAGAGTTGTTTCATAAGCAGTGACATAGTTTCGGTTACACACACCAAATCTCCATTATAATATGACAATTGTAGATGAGATTATTTTATTCACCGCCACATACTGAGGTTTTGTTACTTATGTAAAAAAAAAAAAAAAAAAAACTGGATAAAAAATTACTAATAGGATGAAAAAATATAGGTATCTATACTGTGTATGTTAATATAACATTTTGGGAGAAGGTATAATCCTTTTAATAATTGAATGCTTGATGTTTTATCAGCTGCAAAACAATTCTGTAATTTTTTTGTTTGGGTCTTAAATTTTTCTGTAATTCAAAAAAGTTTTGGACAAAATTCAAAAGGCACAGATTTATTGGCTTTTAATCTCCATACTTTTGAAGTTCATGGCCAATCACAAACTGACAAATTCCCAGCATTATAATAGATGAAAGTAGTCACTAAAAATATATTTTTAATTTGTTTTAAATGCCAAAAAATTAATATAGGTGTTTATGCAGAGAAAACGGAAATTCCTGCAAAAAAGATGCATATTTTTTGTTTATGCCTAATTTAGACTTAATTAATAAATGTGAAAGAAATATGCATCTTGTAATAAATAAAATAAATGTAAATCAATTATTTGTAGTGATATTTTTAGAAGGAAAAAGCAAAAAGTATATTAATGGTTTAGATTTAATCTATTAAATATATAACTGTTAACTCATTCTGTAGAGTAGTTAGTACAATAACTGTGCTTCCAGAGAGGGGGGGGGGTAAGTATTCTTTTTTTCTTTCAATACCTAAAGAATGTCAAATCCATATTGTTTACTAATGGTGGTAGACTGAGTAGATTGTTTTGATATTAATGAAAAATAAATTGCATACTGAAATACCTCTACATTCTAATTATCACTGTTTTTTAAAGGCATTAATTCTGTTTATTTAAAAGGTTTTTACTTGGCATTCTAAGATTATTGCATGTAGCCAAAAAAAAAAAAAAAAAAAAAACCACATGGGAGGAAGACTTTAAATTTTCCATTTGAAACTAACTGAAAATCTTGATTCTTCAAGGTGTGCCATCATCATGGATTAGCTTGATTCACTCTGGCATATCTCTCCTAGAGGGCGTCCAGTGTCCATACATAGATGAATAAGTTTTTGCTGGTCAACCAACACTGGTGTGTGTATATAAGAGAATACTGCTTATATTCATCCTTACTTCTCCAGCATGTCTTGCTCATCTTACTTGGATGGTTTGTGAGATGGTAGATAAGTGGCTATACAGATGCTTTCAGGATGTGTAGTTCCATTTAGCTTTTTTTTTTTCTTCAGGTATTCTTTTAAAGTCCAAATGGTATAACCATTACATGAATACAACTTAAAAGAATTCCCGTTTTCTTTTATCAGAGATCAGATTTCCATGTGTTCGTTGATTTGTCAATAGGAGTCTATGCTTTGCCAATAAGATATTGCTACTAATGTATATGAACAGATTTACTAGTTTGCAAGACTTGCTATTTAATGTGGAGATTGTGCTGTCTGGATTAAAACATGAAAAATGTTTCTTGCTGCCTTATCCAGGCTATTCAGCAGATGTATTAACAAGAAGTATTAGATCATCTGCGCTATCTGCATCAGTAATAGATTCTGTGGGATATCATCTGCTTTTTGTTTTCTCCCCGTCCTTCTCCTTTTTTAGTAGCCTGTAAAATGTTTTAAATGGCAAATTAACCTGCCTTTTCAGTTTTTGTCTTATGGTGGAAGTTTAAATTTCCTTTTACATGAATACCATGTTTTTATACAAGGTTGTTTTGATTGTTATATACACACACTAGACAAAATGTGACCCGTTGGGTCGCTCATTCAGATCTGGGTAGATAATTGATGTTAAGGAAAAGTGAGTTCGCAAAGCGTATTAAAAAAATAAATAAATAAATACAGCCAGACAAAACATTAAAATCATTTTGTAAGATTTCTAAGAAATTTGACATAATTTAAGCTACAGGTTGCTAATTATAAAATTTAACATAGAAATACATTTCAAATTCTCCCCTCTCTCTCTCTCTCTCTCTCTCTCTCCATAGAAACTGACATAATGAGGAGGTAATCAATATATACATATAGGGAGGGGGTAGACAGAATGTAAAGTAAGACATTGGTCAGTTTTTTTACTTAATTGCAAATTACGACTAATTAAAATGGATTTTTTGTTTTTTCAAACCTAAGTCAATCGTAAAAGTAAGGAATAATTTGATTTTCGTGCCATTAAACTAAACTGTAAAAAAAACCTTTGAGACAAAAGTTGATTCACTCAGCTTAAGTATTTTATATACACACACACACACACACATATATATATATATATATATATATATATATATATATATATATAATACACACACACACACACTCTTTAAGAATTGTTTGTTAAAGTGATTTTTATTTAGCAAAAATCATGGATGAATATAAACTGTTCTTGTTTGAATTAAAACTCTTTAAAAAAAAACCATGAACTTGTAAAGTTAAGAAAATGGAATGTTCTTTTTTAGCATGATCAAATTTTTTAATTTTTTAAAATTAGATAATTACTACTGATGAAGTGTTTATTACAATAATTTAAAATGAAGAAAATTGTTACATTGCAACTTAAGTGAAATGTACTAGAATATAAAGGGAATTCTCTATTACAAATTGCTGGGATGGTTGTGGCTGGACAAAGTGTTACTCTATTATCCTATAATGGGAAATTGACTTACTTGAATAACACATTAGAATTAAGATCCTATCTTTGAGTAATGGGTTGCATGGTGACATTACCATGTGCATTCTCATTTTGTGTAGATGCCAGTTGATCATAGAGCTGGAATAGGAAATTTTTATACATGTATTCTCCTGATTTTTCCCCTGCTTGTTTTGCTCCATTCAACACTTTTATCAGCAGTTTTAACAAACTCAAGGAATATTTAAAAAAAAAAAAAAAAAAAAAAAAAAATGAATCAAATAAAAACCTGAATTATTCTTTTATGATGAAATACAGTTTACCTACATAACCTTTACACATTTTGACATGAGGTCAGTTTAACAAGAGGGCTTCGATTTTGAGTGTGCATGCTGCCTATCCATTTCTCCAAAACAATTTGTTTTTTGTTTCTTCCCCATTTAGTCATGCTTAATAAGAATGTGGGTGCAGAGTAGATGAATATATCTATACCACTCCTTAATCCCAACACAAAAAGCAAGAAAACGAAAGTTCTTTGGCACTATTAATTGTTATAAAATTTGTCAAAAGCATTTAATACTTTTAGCATTAAAGTACTACCTAAAAAATTTATTGTATCATGTATACTTGCAGAAGTACCTTATTTTGCTCAGGTTTATAAATACATAAAATACATGACCATACAGCTTTATTGTACTTTAAATTAGTTGCTTTTAAAAGCTGCTGACTATTTCTTCACTTGGTCTTTGAATGTTGATTCAATCAAATACCTGTGCATTTTAAGAGCATTACACCATAGAAATATTTTAATTACTCTAACACATACTTCATGAAGATATAAACCTGCTTTTATCATTGTTCTTCTGTATACATGAATTGACCCACAAAATCACCTCCATTATTTTTTTTCATTCTGAAAAAATGTCAGTATTTATAAATACTCACTTGCACAAGCTTGAAAACTTGCACCCTATGCCAAATTTTACAACTTTAAACATGCATACACTCACTAGCATAGAATTCACACAACACACTAAAGTGCTGTATATGACAATA
Source organism: Doryteuthis pealeii (assembly GCA_023376005.1). Lineage (NCBI taxonomy): Eukaryota > Metazoa > Mollusca > Cephalopoda > Myopsida > Loliginidae > Doryteuthis > Doryteuthis pealeii. Next base: position 73,528,169 of record CM042144.1, on the reverse strand, counting down.
TTTCTAATTTTTCATTCTGGTAACGTTTATTAGATAATTAAATCTTTCATTTATATTTAAACATTTTAATAGAAAAAATTGCATTTTAAATTATGTACATGAACAGGATATTTAATTTTTTTGTAATTTTACACCATTTGTAGATATAGTTTTTTTTTTATTTATTTATTTTTTTGTAATATCCTCTACTAAGGATAAACATTCTCACACGACCATAAATGATTTTACCAACTAAAAGTTACTAAATTATAAGTGATAACTGTTTCAAGTACCTATAGACTGTCATCTTGGAGAGAGATTTCTAATCTCTGGGTAATATATACCATGTATAGTTAGACTACTTTATTTTTAAAACTGTAACCCCCCCCCCTTAAAAAAATTTATAATACAATTTTTGGAAAAAAAAAAACGTTAATTTGAGATTTCCTCTCTGGATCTGATTTTTGGCTTTGAAGAGATTTAAATTGGCTAATTTATTTTCAAAATATTGCCTTTAAATTTTTTTTATTTCACTGTTTTGAAATATTTTTCGAAGTTTCCTTTTATGATTTTTAACAATTTTGCTGATTCAGCCAACTTTAAATTACTGAAACCAACAATAATGAGGTCCAAATGTAAATTTCTATTAACAATTCTTCATGGTCCCAGTATACTTATGAAAATGTATTGTGCAAAATGACATCTTGACAGAACCAAGTTTTGATATAATGCATGCACATGTATTTTCTCTCTCTCTCTCTCTCTCTCTATTCAGGCCTTATTAAAATGTTTGCAAACTACAGTTTTAATGGAATTGGTAATCTGACAAATTTCTCTAGTTAGAATAGTATGTTATATCAAGTTGCAGGTTTTTGCTTTTAAACCTTAATTGAAAAATTATTCTTCAATAATAGTTAAAACAGGGATTGGAATTTTATCTTTATTTTTTTGTAAATAGTCACAACAGTATAAATTATTCATCTTCAGATGACAATTTGTTGACTTGATGTTTGTTTCCTGTTCTTTATAGAATGGTTTGATAAGGAACCTACCAAACATGTGTAGTTAAGACTTTTTAACATTTATTCAGAATAATTACCTTTTATCACTGTCTATTGATGTAGAAGTAGATCATATTTTCTTTTACAATAGAATAGAAAAGCCTAATTAGTTGATCCAAAGCTTTGTTAGGAGTGATACCATTCTCTTTAATTAGCAGAGATGGTCATGGTCAGCTATCCAATAAAATTAGCATGCATATGTTGAAATAATTCTTTTGGTTGTTGCCCATTAGTGGATGTAATATCCAAAGCTTACATTTTGCTTTTTGGCTACACAGTAACTAAAGATGTAAAATGAATGCAATTAAATTATTGCTGATTAAAGTTGGAGACCAAAAGCCTTTCTAAAAATTTTTTTATACTTCAGGACACACTTGTAGAATTAAAACACCATTAATTAAAAAAACTTTGAATTTCAATAAAGTTAACTATAAAATTTCAAAATAGGCAAAAGTTTTTGAACTTCTCAGAACAACCATCCACAGAGCCATGTGTTTGGTATCTGAATCATTTTGAAAATACAGATTTGTTTGATATAAGCAAAATTTATAAATTTTTCATTTAAAAAAAACCCAAAAAACCTTGGAGCACACCTGATTTTCAGGGTGCACTGGTTAAGAAATTCTGCTCTAAAAGGTTTTATGCCTAGAATGTAACCAACATTTTATAATCGGATAAAAATTAAAAAAAAAAAAATTAGCCTTGCTTAAGACCATGTAAAAATATATAAACATATCAGATACTCCAGCAGTTGCCACTGATAGTTAATTTTTGTAAACTTACAATTTTTATTTTTCTCTTCCCGTTCAGTTTATAATTTTCAAGCCATATTTTTTATTTTAATGCTGACTCATTGTGAATCAATTAATGATTTCAAATCTTCACACTTTGACCAGTGATAATCTCTCGGTATCATATTTCTTACAAACTGAATTAACATGTGATGTCTAAGGCAAAAGCATGTTGTGTACAGTTAATTAGAAGTTTTATCTCTATCAACTTCTATAAATCTTAAATAATTTCTGCTGTTGGGTAGCATTTATATTTTTGTATTGTTTAAGGTATTTTCTCATGGTTTAAAAAAAGCCATTAAAACTGAAATGCTTGACTAAAAAATCTCCCACAGTTTGCATATGCAGAAAAGTACAAGTAAAAATGCAAATATTAAAATGTGTATCTTTAATATTTCTAATTTGACAATCTTAACATATTTGTTAATATAGGCAAAAAACTGTTAAGTTACCAAGCACTCCACTACCCTAACTTAGATATACATGCTCTATCAATGATATTGAGCACTCTTTACTTATATAGGGAGTGTTTTTTGTTTTTTTTATGTACTGGGCGTTTAAAAAAAAATGGATGTTTTTTTTTATCTAATAACTTTATAAGTTTTCATTGAAATGACCCAAAAAAATTTTAGCAGCATTTATAGAAACAGCTTAAATTTTGAAGTTTAATATTTAAATGCCCTTTTCTTTTATTGTGAATGGCATTTTTTCTATATTTGGAAAGAATAAAAACAATGTTTAGTGATCTCTACTCATGCTGTTAAAATTCAAGATCATCTCGAATTGAAGTTATTAGATTATAAAATGGTATTTTTCTGGAACGCTTTGTATATATTGTAAATATGCATGTTTAACATTGAATAGTAAAATTCTCGGAATTCAAAATTATGCAATAGATTAGAAAAAAATATCCTAAGTATGTTGTACATAGATCAATAGATGGTTTTACATTTTTGATATAGAATTATTCAAAGGGAAACTTTTTTCATTTCTAATTACAAACTAAAAGCTGATTAAAATCTTGATGAGGGGTGAATACTTATATCATATTTCTATTTTTGTCTTGATATGAAGACATGGAAATGGTCATTATTGTAACTTAACAGTAAAGATTTTGATATATATTAGGATGTGGCGTTATTACTGACAAATACTTCTTGGCAGTGATTATTAGCCAGCTGAATTTACTTATAATAATTATCCTTAATTTTTCCATAACCTTAAAAATCTTGGCCAATCTGATTTTTATATTTAAACTTAACTCGATATTTTGCTGATATATTAAGAAAAATTTAAACCTAGATGTTTCTAGAATTTGTAAGGGGATATCAGTTTTCTCTTATCAATTGCTTAAAACTCTATTTCTAATCCACTTCTACTTTTCATTATTTCAATGTTTGCATGTTTTTTCCCTCCTTTTCTTTATCCTCTTTCTTTCTCTAAGATTTTACTAATATCCTCTTGTGACATAAAAACTAACATTTTTGCTTCAGACATTCTGGACTATAGAGCTTGCATTTCTAAGATTCCAAATGGAAAAAAAAAAACTGATAAATCATGATCACAGCTGACTACTTTCTAACTTTAACAGCTTGTTTTTTTCAAATACCCTGCTTGTTTGCTAGTTTGTTTTGGATTTTTTTAATTTAATGGTTGATTTTGTTTTTTCTCTCTAGATAATAAAAGGAAGGTTTTAGTTTCTCTTTTTAAAAAAGCATACTTAAATCATGTAATGTAAATAAACTTTAAAGATAATTGCATCAACTTGTATTTAAAAAAAAAAAAAAAAAAAAAAAAAAAAAAAATGCCTTTTTTACAAATGTTAAAAATTGAGATTTAGCTTGGGCATTTTGTAGTTTACTCTAATTATTTGGAGGTTTACACTGTCATTCTGATATTTTTTAACTCATTGATTTAACTTCCTTGTAATTTTGTGCTGATATTTTTTTTCTCCTCTCTTTCAGAGCACTTCCATATATTTGTTGGGGACTTAAGTCCTGATATTGAGACCCATCAATTACGGGATGCCTTTAAAGCTTTTGGGGATATCTCGTAAGTAACCATTGACTTTATTTTCCCTTTTTTTTTTTCTTTTTTTTTCCCCCCTTTTTTTTTTTTTTTTTTTTTTTTTTTTTTTTGCCACTATATGATCTCTTCTACCCTTTGTCCTTTTTGTATTAAAATTCTGAGCATTTGTCTCTTGACCATTTTTCTTTCTATTAGTTGCAGATGTCAGCTGCTGAATCCTTTGACCATTCATAAATTTAATGATTACTGCTCTCAGCTTCTGCTGCTCAGTTAATATTTTAATCATTGGATGTGATTATGACTCTTCCTCCCTCCGTCTCTTCCTCCCTCCCTCCATCCGTTGACCCTCCCTCTTGTTGCTTTTACTTGTAATACTCTTCTTTGGCACTTTGGAAGCTGCAGAAAAATGACTTTAAATGAGCAGCAATTAATGCTGTGAAGGAAGTGCTAATACAAGAATAATTCCCTCCTGTTTATGTCCTACAACTCAAACTTTCATTCTAGGTAGTAATGCAATGCAAAAACTTGTCTAGGTAAAGGTTGAAAGACCAGTTATTCTCTTGGTTTAATTTTCTTTTTAATGTTTAAACAGAATCCAAGATTTTAGTCATTAAAAGTCAGATGTAGTTTTCTTTCTAGCCAAAATGTTTATTTTCTATATTATATTTGTATTTTATATACCTCTCCCTATATATTCCTTAATATTTCTTTATAAATTCTTAAACAGACCTTTTCAGCTACTGGAGATCACTGTTAATATTTTTCCTTTTCCTTTGTTTTGCTCTATGCATTTTGCTTAGTCAGCTTTCATTGACTGATCCCAAAACTCAGAATTTAAGGCATACTCTGATGTTAGTATTAACTCATCTTATTAGTATAATAGTTCTGAAATATTTAATAATGGCAGTGTGAGGCTTGCTTTTTTTCTTTTTTTTTTTAAGCTGGCAGTATTGAAATTTGGCATTGCAAGTTGCATCAAACCCTTAAATTTTGCCAAAACCAGATATGCCAATCTATACTGTTTTAGAAAAATGTTAATATTAAAATAAATTTTCACTTAGATCATTTAATCAGGTAAGGTTCCAAGTGTTTTCTGTAATGGTTACTTTATCTGTTGTCAGTTTGTGGTGGATTTTCTAGTCAGGTTTTTGGAAATAATTTCAACTCTGTATTTACCTTACTATTTAACTTAAATGAGCTCTTATCAAACTTTGATCTTCCTATACATTTGTCAAAATTATAAGCTCCCCCCCCCCTTTTTTTCCTGCTTTCATAAACATAACTTCAGTATTATGGAATCAAAATATGCTAATTGCATATTAGTTTAGAAAACCTGCAAAAACAATTATAGATTTAAAACACTTTCTAACTTAAGCAAAAGTTATATTCTCAGGAACACTTAAATCATTCCATCTATGAGAAAAGGCTTAATTTTTCTATTCATCATAGTTTGTGCTTAAAAGAATATATGAATGTCTTAATTTGTTTTTTTTTTTTTTTGCTTTGGAATATTGTAGAACATTTTCCATACAAGCTTGTTCACTATTCCTCCTCCACGTCATTTTTTTTTTTTATGTACAATGATCATTCATTTGTATGCATGATGGCCAGAATTTTGAACTTAAGGAGAAAGTTGGATTCAAACATTTGATTGGACTTAGTGTGCTTCATTTCTTGTCTCCCTCTTAATGAAATACCATTTTTGGCTTTTTCTTGTTTTTGTTTTTTTTTTTTTTTTTTTTTTTTTTTGTACCTATTTTTCTCAATGCCTTTAGTTTTTTGTTTTTTTTGTTAAAATTTTATTTTTTCTTCGAGTTTTAGTTTCTTTTTAAGATTCCTCTCTCTCTCTATATATATATATATATATTAGAATATATTTACTTTTTATCAGCAATATTAGTATCTTTTTAATGTATTTAAACAAAGCATTATACAAATAAGGTCCCCAAATTTTCTATGAAGTCATTGTAAACAAAACTAATTTTCTTAATAGCATTAGATTTTCTGAGATATTAAATACTTTTTGTAGAAAGCTATTTCTGCTTTTTTCTTTCTTTTTTTTTTCTTGCACCCTCCCCCACACACACACTTAAATGTTGCTTTTCATAAATGCACATTATTACAATACTTATTTTCAGCAACCTTTTAAATATCTTAAAGATTTTACCAGGTTGCTAAGTTTTCAACTATAAAATCATGTTCTCAATTCTAATACTTTCTGCAGTTACTATTTTAAAAAGTATAGTAATAGTTTTATTTGAATATTCACTTTTTGTAAAATGTGACTAGGTAACTCTTTATGGTTTTAAATGTATTTGCAACTTCGTTGGCAAATTGGCTTTCTAGACATTTTTACTAATAGAGCCAATCTTGAAATTTTTTTTTTTTTTTTTTTTTTTTTTCCCCCCTTTGGAAATAAGGGTTAGATTTTTGAGTTTGCTGTTCAATTTTTCATTAGTTCTAAAATTGTTATTCAGTCCACAACACAATTGAGGCTATATATATTATATATATATATATATATATATATATATATATATATATATATATAAACACAATATTCTGATGTTATTCGGAGATAAGTGTGGCTTTGAATGAAGGGCGGAGAAAAATATGTCTATAAAGGTTTTAACAAGCTCTAGTCGGTGATATAATGGGTTTAAACTAACAGTAAAACCTTACTGAGTAAAACACAAAATAGGCTTCCTCAATGGTGTTAAAGACTGTCAAGATGTTGCAGATTTGAAAACTGGTATTTATGTGGTTAGTCTGTTTTTCTTTTTTGGGGAATTACCTTGTCTCTAATGGTTTACTTTACATGTTGTCTGAACATTGTAAGTTTTTCTTTCTTTTATCAAAATCTTAAGATACTTGCATCAAGCAATATTTTAGTATTGCTGTTTTGTGATATCAAAATTTAAAATGTACATTATATGGCAAGGGTCATAACACGTGTACATAGGTAATAGATGGCTTTGGTTTTGTAGTGATTACACTCTTTTTCCTACATGCGCACATTCTCCACAATCAATACACAAACTATTGACATTGATAAAATCAACAAAAAAATATTCTAATTGACATCACAGAAAAGTTTTAAGAAATTAATTATACTAAAATCTATTTAAAATTAAAATTTTGCATTTTTAAATCAAATTTCATTTTTAGCATAAATCTTTTTTTAATTTTAAATATTATATAAAGAGGACATAATGCTTCAATATAGTCATTTTTAAATAATCTGTATAGACTTTTCACTAATATAAATGAAAACATTTTTATGGGTTCATTAGAATTGTGCCCTTTTTGATAATTTTTTTTTTTTTTTTTTTTTTTTTTTTGTGACCTATTTAACAGAAAAATCTCCACCTAACAGTTAATTTTTCTCCCAATTCTCCAAATGGAATTAAAGGTGGTCCCTGCTGCTAGTGTAATAAATATCCAATCGACTAGCTCTTATTTAATTTTATCAACTGCCATCTAGAGAGCTTTCCACTATAAAATTACTTAGGGTGGTGAAAATAACCATCCTACTTGAAGGATTTATTTCAAATAGTATTTACAACACCTAATTTTAAAAAAAAATGTTATTTTTTTGTGTGTGTGAGTGTTTGGTAGGGCTTTAAAAGCATACATAGTAAATATATTGATCAAAATAGCAATATTAATTTGCAGAAAAATTTATTTTTTGAACAAACTTGGCCTTCAAGTTTTTTCCTCTTTTTCTCTCTCTCTCGCTTTAATCAACTTTTTAACACTACTCTTATTTGAATTCCATGCAATTTACAAGATCAGATAAAAATATTTTCTGAAAGTAAAGAATGCTATGAGATTTATAAATTCAATATAAATTGCTTTTACTTCAATAATTGCAGCTTTTCTTAATTATTTAAAAAAACGATCTAATTTAGTATACTTTTCTAAGTCCACTACACCAGTTAATGTGACTAATATGTTGTAGTTGTGCAAAACTGCTGTAAGTACACAAGTTACTCACTTGGTGAAAAAATTTGACAAATGTTTGGATGAATCGGTTTTACTTTCAGCCTTTGTCAGTTTATTTACTTGAAAGTGTTCTTATTATGTAGTTAATTATTACTCTTTTCTAACTAAACATTAATTTTTATATTTAAATATCATTTGGTATTCTGCATTTTTAATTTTATTAAATTCTTTTCTAATCAATTGGAATATCATTTTACAGATGTGTTACTTTGATTTATAGAATTGACGAGTTAGTATAAGGTTCCACTAGTTCATTCATACCTTTTAATAATCGGAAGGAAGTGCATCTTCCCTGTGATTGCAATTCATGATATGAATCCTCATTTCAAATAAACTGAACTACTTTAGATTACTATAAGGTCTAATTTGGAATTAAGAGACAATTCTTTATTAGAAAGTAAAATTTCTATCTTTATAGAATAAGACAGAATTAGACACCAGTTTCTTTTCCTTTCTGAACAATTCTGACTGGATCGAGTATTTAACTTTTAAATTCTAGTTATCAAAACAATATTACATGTGTGTGACCCACATGTATTAGATGCGTGCAAAAGTTCCTAGCCTCCCTCCTTTTTTTTTTTTTTCCGTTTTAAAAACTAGTCTGGATATACGAAAACCTGCTTTTAATTAAAATGCTGGAAATTTTTGCACACACCTAAAATATAACATATATAATTTCCTCCCTGACAACCAAGTTTTATTTATATTTTTTAAAATTTTTAATTTCAACTTAAGAATGCAGAATATTATTAAAATCATTGTAAATGATATCTATAAGTTTTTACTTTTTTTACTTTTTTACTTTTTTTTTTTTTTTTTTTTTTTTTTTTTTTTTTTTTCTTTGAGCTCCATTCAACATGAGGAAAGGAATAAAAGAATTTTTTTATTTAACATTGCTCATTTTTCTTTTCCAATTCTTCAATTCCAAGTGTTCTTGCTGGTGCCATTTTTAGTAATTGTTACTTTTCCTAACTTCAAACAGATGACACGACCCGTCGTCCAGTCTACTACTACCAACAAATAAAGCGCATTTGGCACAGGCTATGTATGCCTTTTCATTCCTACTTTTTTTCTTTTTTTCCTTTCTCATTACTTTTCTATTTTTCCTGTAAACTGCTGTGTGAGTAGTGTGCACTTCAGCTATGTCACATCGTTGAGTGTGAGATATTGCTTCGTGGGCAGCAGCTGCAGAAATAAAGCGTGTGTCAGTAAACCTTCCCCCTGTCTGTTCACCCACTTTGCGTTACACTTATTTTTATATATTACTTTATTAATTTCTTATTTCAAAGCAACTGGGACCATATGGGTGGGCTTTCCCCCTTCCCCTTTTACCTGCAAGTAGTTATAAGTATTTTCCTCATTTGTCTGTGTGTGTATAATATATATATTTCCACATTTGTATGTAAATATTCTTTATACACATGCAGTATATTTTCTTTTTTATCATCCATATTTTCCATTAATCTTTGCAATTTTCATGTTGTATATCTTTTGTTTCCCTAATATACCTGAAAGTTTGAAGGCGGGGATGAAGAGAAAAGAAAGTAACCGCTTGTGCAGTGCACCAGATTAGAAAATAAAATTTTTTGAAGCTCTCCTCATCACATGGCCAGAAGCAAAGAAATATTGTTTCCAGCTTGTTTGGTTGCTTTGTTTCTTTGAAGCATGTTACTGGCCGTGTGATGGATGCTGCTGCTGCTGGGTATTTTTATTTCCTGTTCCCCAGCCCCTTTCTTACCCTTTTTCCCCCTGTCTCACATTTTGTGTAGTAGGCTCTTATGGGATGGCAGGGTGGCATGCTCAGTCCACTATGCTAGGTAGTTTAAAATGCTGCAGCTTCCTTTTTTAGACTGCTTAACAAAGGCTTTAGCAGCAATAAAATAGATATTTTTTCCTATCCTATTTGTAATTAATATTTGCTATTAGATATATATGGCTTGTAGTTGTTTTTCTTTTAAGGTATATAAAAGGAACTGGATTATAACCCAACCCTAACGTTTTCCCCTTTCTGAAAAATACTCTCTCAACTGGACTCTATATGTAAACTTTCTTGCCACAGAATGACATTTTTTAAATAGCAACAAAGCCTATATTTGGAAGTATTCTATACAGCTTACTCAAAAGTTCACTTTCTCAGGTTTAAAATTATATTTCTGTAACTGTTTCGTGATGGGAGTTAGCCAGGCATTAAATTTTGACATGTTCGGACACTGTGCCTAAAATTTTCAGTTGAAAAGTATGTTGCACAAATAACTTGTTGGGAGATGAATAGTTGAAACAAGTATACTTACATGGCTACTTTCTACCTCTCTCCAACCACCTACCTACCCATTTGCCTACTTATATACCTGCCTGCCTGCCTTCTTTAGTCAGTGCATTTGATGCACTTGAACTAAGTAGAAGGAAATTTTATTTTTGGCATTGCTGACGCTTGCTTATTTATTAATATCAGTAATCTAACCATAGTTTGTAGAATTTAGTGGATAAAAGTTGATTGCATCCCTCTGCTCTCTCTCTCTCAAGTTGGTTTCACCATTTAGAAAATGGAACCCTTTAAAATTTTGGATTATGTTCCCCTCCCCCTCCTCCTATAAAGTAATTACATATTTTATTTACTAATTTTTATTTTTATATTTTTTGAAATAAAACCTTTTTATTTATCATTTGTTTGAATAGCCTTTGTTGCAGGATTAAATTTGGTTTATTCCTGATACGGCATATTGTCCTTGACTAGGATGCTGTAGATGCATCCTAATTTTCATGTTGAATTGGCTCTATGGGCTGTAATGTATTAATAACCGTATTATATAAAACTAGACTTTGCAACCTAACACTTGGTAATTTGCTTTTTATAAGACTTTCTCTTTCCTAACCTTTAAACACCTTGCAACTTTTTTTCATTTTACTTTTTAGTAGTTAAAAATTCTGCTACATTAGTCACATTTTATATCTTTATTTCTTTCTTTTTTAAAAATCTATAAACCTAAAATCACTTGAATTTTTGTTTAAAGTTGTTTACTGGCTGGTCTTATCTACATTTGTTGTCTATAAGTAAGTTTTTTTTTTTTTTTTTTTTTTTTTTTTTTCAAATAAGTACATATTCTGTGGTATTGTTTCAAGCCTTCAGATTTTTATTTATTTTTTATTTATTTTTATTTTTTTGCTCTTTGCAATTTCATCTCAGTAAGTCAAGAGAACATGGATTCAATTTTTTTGTGTATATGTATATATATTTATATATATGTATATATAATCTTTCAAGTTGGTCTTTTCTTCCTTTTCCTTCCCTTACCCACCCATTCACCCACAACCTATAAATTGTTTCATTTTGATCAATTGCATTCAGTGTCAAATTTTTGGCTTTTCATATGATTTGACCACAAATTTGTTTTAAAATTTTATCATTTGATGCATTTCATGTTCAGATTTTGTATGAGCTTTCAATGAAATGTGACTTAAGTCTATTTACAAAGCAACCCAGTGCAGAAAAATAAGTCACCACCCACTGATGTCTGTTGATCCAGTGTTTCCTTAAACCAGCTGCCTGTCTTCCTACCACCTAAAATAACATTTTGGCCACTTTAGAATGAATGTTTGAGTTTTCTTCCAGCTTTTCATAAAGACTTTTAGTTGATGTATATCATTCAAATATCTTGACAACCTCATTTCTGCTTCTTAGGCCATGAAGGACAACTTATCAGGTTTCTTTGACAAATGGTACCTTTTGAATTCTTTTTACCTACTGGCTTAGAAATCTTATTTTATTTCAGTTATGATTCTTCCAACAGTTTTCATCTCCCACCTTCTATAAATAGCAAATATTCTTTGAAATCTGGTGAAACGGCTGTTAATGTTTAGCTTACTAACATAATCTGCCATTGCTGCTCCCCATTATGGATCAGACTTTTTTTTCTTTTCTTTTCTTTTTTTTAAATAAATTTTATCAAAGAACACATATCCAGTTGACATGCAGAAAAAATGTATTCTGCCACAAAAGCATAGTGGACTACCATTTCTGCATGCTTTTTAATAGTGGAACCAAGAAGTCTTTTCTTGATTCTACCTAACAATACTTTTCTTTCATTTCTTTTTAATATTTTTAAACATTAAAATTTTTTCTTTATAAGTATCTCACTTTTTTCTTTTTCTTTTTTGAATTTTTTTCTTAAGTTAAAAATCAAACCTTTTTAAGCAATTGAGCACAGTATTTGATTACTGTTGATATCCTTGTCAGGGAGGAGAAAGGATAGTTGGTAAAGGGAATCATCAGATAATTTGATCAGAACAATTAACTCCATATATTTGAGATGGCATATTTGAAGCAATTTCAATGAGCGCTTTGGACTTTTAAAATCAACTTTGGTAGAAAATTGACCCTGACATATCTAATGTTGAAATAATTATATATATATATATATATATATATATATATATATATTAATTTCACTTTTTTATACCGTCCCATTCCATCTTTTGTATTTACTTTAGATAAACGTTTTTACATTCAAATGCAGCGTGCCATGCTAGTTTGGTACTGGCTTTCTTTTTTGCTCTTTTTAGAATGTGAATTACTGAATATATACAGGTAGGGTTTAAAACAAAAAACCTGTCATCTTGTAGGTTGTATGTATATTTAACTATTTGAGGTAAACTTGAAAATCTAGCCTTCTGGTTTGTAAGATTTGTGAAATGCACTTTTTAAAAAAAAAAAAAAATTTTTTTTTATTCAAAACCTGCCCACTAATACTGGAATCATCTTATTTTGTACTGGAATATTTTCATATCTACATACAGCCTACAAGTAGTTAAAATTTTAGATCCTCATAACTTGTTGCACAATTTTCATTTTTCTCTTTGTTCTATTTCAGAGATTGTAAAATTATCAGAGATCCCCAAACATTAAAGTCAAAAGGATATGGCTTTGTCTCTTTTGTAAACAAAGTGGTGAGTTGAAATTTTTTATTCTTTGCTAGACTCAATGAAAATTTTAATGTAAATTTGTCTACATACCCTTCAGTTAAAGTAACCAATCCTCATGACATTGCTTTAGTTTTAAATTTTATCATAAGCAATTAAAGCTCCTCCAGCTTAATCAACAAAAATCTACTTGTAAAATATCCATACAGTATAAGTTAACTTGGATCCATTTATAATAAATTGCTTGCAATATATATTTAGATTTTTTTTATTTAACTGAAAATTTTAAGTGTTAGTTTTAGATTACATCATCCTTAAAACTATGGAATATTCCTCAGATTATGAATTAAACTGTGCTTTACCCCCAAATGTTTAATTTTAACTTATTCAAAAAAAAATAGCTACTTTAAATCCCATTTTTATCTAGCATCACTGCTCACTTTTTGCTTGTTTCTGTTTCAATTTTGTAATTGTTTTTAAAGACTCCTCTGAGCACTTAATAGATTTCTTAAGAAAATACTAAGAAAATATTCTTTTCCACATTCAAAATTTTTAAAATATTTTTTTTAACTTTAGCCAATAACTATCTATTTGCAAAACTTATGAAAAGATTTTCTTACTACTTTTAAAACTTGTACAAGTGAAAACCAGTTTTACATTTTTATTCAATGCCAAGAAAAGGTTTTAAATTTTATAAGGAATACTTAAATGATAAAATCATTCTTTCCAAATGTTATATGAATTTATATGGTAAATTTGTATTTAATTTACAGGATGCTGAAACAGCAATAAACACCATGAATGGTCAGTGGCTGGGCAGTCGGCCGATAAGGACAAATTGGGCTACTCGTAAGCCGCCTGCTCCTAGTCAGAAAGACAGTAAGTGAACTTCTAAGCTTTTTAATTGAGCTTGACCCTTTTCTTTGATATATAAAATCTCTTGATTCAATTTTAGTATTTGCATGTGACTCTGGATTTAAAGATTTGCCTCAGTGTTTGTGTAATCAAATCAAAAATTGTCTTGACATGTAACCTCCTCTATACTACTTGGACAATTTTTCAACTCCTAATAATTGTTGCATCCAGATCCTTTTGATATTGGACAAAATGCTTTACTGGTTACTTACTTTTTGTTGTAGACACAAAGCAGCTGTCTTACGAAGAAGTCTATGGCCAATCCAGTCCCACTAACTGCACAGTTTATTGTGGAGGTATATCTCAGGGTCTCACCGGTAAGTAATTATCTAATTAAAAACAAACTGTTAGTGCCATTGTCTGCTTCTAATAATGCAATTTAATTTGATACTTGGCTATGCTAAACTTTGTAAATGTTTTTGAATTTATTATATAATATGAATATATAACCAAATGTGCCTGGTCCATAACTGGACTAAAGAATTGTAGGAACACCAGGATATGTGGAAGGGGGAAAAGTGTGTGATAAGAGGGAAATATTTTAGTAAACCTTATCAAAATAAAAAAAAAAATCACTAAGAATTTGCATATTACAATGTCCATTCATTTTTGGAATTTTTTTCCTTTTCAAATTTAAAATATTTTTCTTAAAAACAAAAACCTTAAACTCGGTGTTTTGAAAGAATTTTATTTATTTAAAAACTTTTATAAATGGCGTTTAAATTCAGTTTATAAATGCTTATGTTAGTGATAAAAAAAGAAGCCAAGCATTAAACATGTACTTATTCGTAAGTGGAAAATTTTGTTTAACTCAAAGGGAAATTATTTGTTGTTTTTGTTTCTCCCCCCCCCCCCCCCGTTACACTGATTAAAACTTTAAAAAAAAAGTTCTTATGACATTTAAATTTAGTTAATTGCTAGTTTAAAATGTCCTGTTTTTATTGGTGAATAAATCCAGTATGCATTTATTCTATTTCTTATAAGTAGGTGCTTAGAAATAAAAAAAATGTCCTTAAAATATGAAAACAAATTGTATTACAATTTCGTTTTTGGTTTACAATTAAAATAGTATTTTAAAAAAGGTCTTCCTGGGTTTGAAACGCTTTCATGATATTTTTGATTTAAAAAAAAAAAAAATTTAAAAATAATTCTCCCCCAAATTAAGTGTTTTTTTATTTATTTTTAAAAAATTTGATACAATTAGCATTAATTACAAAATGATTTTTAAAGCATTAAATTCAAATTTTGCCTATGGAATCTAATATTTAAACACGGTGAAGAGTTATATATATATATATATATATATATATATATATATATATATATATATATATATATATATGAGGAAAAATGAGGAAAAATGAGTAAAGAAATGTAAATGGATAAAATGAATTTAATCGATATCACTTACACATGTTTCGGTCAGTTTATTTGTGTGAAATATTTTCACACACATAAACTGACTGAAACACGTGTAAGTGATATCGATTAAATTCATTTTATCCATTTACATTTCTTTTCTTTACTCATTTTTCCTCATTGTCGGATTCAATTCCTTTTCCATTTTCACACACACACACACATATATATATATATACATATATATAAGGAAATCAAAAACTAAATTTTGTAGTTTTCCTTATAAACATTAAAGTGCAGTTTTAATGCTCAATGATCTCTTCTTGAATTATATCATGTCCATACCAAAACATTCAACTCCTTTATCTATAAAGCTAATTTATTTTGAAGGTGTGTAATGATAGGTCACAATTTTCTGAAATAGTATTTTGATTATCCCCTTCTCCATTGATATTTGTATGAAATCACTTATGTTTTATTTTTTCTATCCTCATCCAGAGGAATTGATGAGGAAGACTTTTAGTCCATATGGAGTGATCCAAGAAATTCGAGTATTCAAAGATAAAGGTTATGCATTCATCAGGTTAGTAGACGGTTGTTTTGTTTTTTTGGCGATTTATTTCTTTTTTTTTTTATTCTTTTTAAATATAAAGCAAAATTTTGAAGTTTACATGAATTTAAAAAATGTAAAGTAAAATTATCTTAGATTACTTTTGAAGTCTGTCTTTAATAACTTTAATAAAATGACAATTGAACCATAGTATTTTTTTCTTTTTCAAAAATGGATTTGTTTTTACCTCTTTTTTTTTCTCTTCATTAGATTTTCTTCGAAAGAATCTGCTGCACAAGCCATTTGTGCTGTACATGGCAATGTTATTGCAGAGCAACCTGTTAAATGTTCTTGGGGCAAAGAATCTAATGATCCAAACCAGAGCAGTCAGCAAACAGTTAGCAATGAGGTAGGAAACTTGTTTTTAAGGATTTGTATTTTATTTACCAAATATATTTTAAATGGCTTTGTTAACATAACTTGTTCAAATTATCTATGTATCTGATTTAATAGATGTGAATTTAAAGGTTTCTCACTTTATTTTGACTAGTAATTGTTTTTAAATTACATCTGATTCACTGCAGATATATTTTAAATTGGTATTCCTACATGCCATTTTGAAATTGTAAAAGAAATACTAAAAGCAATTGGTAAAACAATTTAAAATGTGGCTAATTATGGAATATACATGTAATGTTTGAAGTATTTTTAAATGACCGTTGGTATTCCTTACATTGTTTTCATATTTGCCTTGTTCTTTCAGCAGCAGCAACCATTTTCATCACCTTCTGCATATGGCCAATTCTATGGCAACATGGGATATTGGGGTTATCCTTACCAAAATATGGCCCAGAGCAGTTATGTTCAAGGTGGTATGAACCAGTGGACTGGCTACAACTACCAGGCATATGCTGGGTAAGTTTGTTTTCCCTTTATTCTACTTAGGCTGGGGGGGGGGTATGAAAAATCATTTAATTCATAATTCTGATTATTGAATTATTTTTTAAGTATTTTTCTATGTATCAAAAGTTAATTTTTATTTATATTTTTGAAATGACTCTTTTAGTAAACTTGAGTCCTGGTTATAGTTGGACATAGCATACAAATGTTTTATTCATTTCTTTTTTTAAAGAAACACTAAACTATTTCATTTGGTTATATAAATTCAATATTATCATTTAATTTATTTATAAAATGTGCTTTTCAATAAAGCATTTTTCCTATTTGAATTTGTTTAATTTTTTTATGCTTGTCCAGTCTTGTTGGAATATACTACATAAAGAATTCTTTAAATATATTTTCTCTAAATAGGATGAATGTTCCTACCATGCAGCAGTGGGGCCAAATCCCCATGCAACCAGGCCAACAACAGCAATTTAATGGTCAGCAGCAAACAATGTTGGGATATCCTCTTCAACAAGGTAAGTAGAACTTTTGACCTTTTTAGTCATAGCTAACAAGGTTTTGTTTGTTTTTCAAACTAATTGCTTACATCTCTATTTTATAATTTTTGTTACTCAAAAATCAACCTCATATTGGCATGTATATTATAGTGAAAAGCTTGTGTCAATTTAATATTTAAAAAAATTAAAAAGTTTATTCCTTATTAGATGTAATCTAATAAAGTGTATGCTTTTTATTACCACCTTCACTGCTGAGTCACCACACTTATATTGATCAGCTTTTCACAGTTAAGGTTTTTGCATAGTTTCAATTTTAAATCCCTTTTGCCCATTCTAATTTTTCTTTCTCTCTTCTGTTTCTTTTTATTTTACTTACTATTTTTTCCTTGTGATTTTTAATTACTAAGTGGTGAAACTAAATTTTTGGTTGCTACTTTTGTTTGATCCACTTACCTTGTCTTCTTCCTTCAGCTGTTGCAGTTGTCTGCATGCATGTTGTCTTCTCCCAATCATTTTACCCATCCCTCTTTTTTGCTTCAATCCTCATTTCTTCAGTTTTTCATACTGAAAATTTCTTAAAAACATAGTAAGTATGGTTTAGTCTGAGGCCTACCTTGAGTCAAATCAGTTATATAAAAACTATGAAAGGTTGGGCATTGGTGACTTGCACACGTGGGATATTCATTTCATACTGTCAATACATTGCTAGAGACTTAATATTTTCTTTTTCTTTTTTTTTTTTTTTTCTTTTTTAATGATCTCATAGTTTAAAAAAAATTGGCTCTTGCTGTTTTTTTTTTTTTTTTTTGTTTGTTTTTTTTTTTCCTACAGGGATGATTTTAGAAAGCAATTAGCTTGATTGATTAAAATGGAAATCACTAATGTATAATAAAGTTGTAAAGTTTCAAGATGGTAACTGTAATTTATATGCATGCTTCATCTATCTATCAATCTATCTATTACTTGGGGCCTTAACCAATAACACCAATAAATGTTATTGCTTTCATTTTAAGATTTTTAAACGACTGGAAAAAATTTACTTGTTGTTATATTTCTAATTTTCTCTTATAATTGCATGTAAATATCAGTCATTAAGAATCAGTAATTTTTTAATTTTTTATTCACTAATGAGCAGGTGGATTAACCTGATGTTGGACATGCTAGTCAGACAGTTTGTAATCTATTGAAACACAACGTCAAGTACAAGGAAGCCAACTACACACTACACCATGCATTACATTACACAATAGTACAGCAGTGCGGGATGGCATTTGATAATTAGTTCTCTCTCTCTCTCTCTCTCTCACACCTGTCAGTCTCTTTTCTTTTTCTCTCATCCCTATCAGAGCCTGTGTTATTGGTGATATATTGCTACATTTAAATGGATGAAAATGCTCTTAACTCGCTACTGATAAATCTAGCTGCTAGATCTGAAAAATCTTAAATTTTAAAGTATGAAATGATTGCTTTTTTTTTTTCTTTTTTCCTTTTTTTCCTTTTTTTTTTTTCTTTTTTTCTTTTTCTTAGATTTAGTTTGAGAAAAGTACTCCACTGGATTTAAGTTTGCCATCCTTACATTTAAGTTGTATCCAGTTACCCATAGTCGAGATTCTTCCAGCCAACCTACTTGTCTGTCTTTAGCTTGATACTCTTGGCAGAAATTAGCCAAACTTGCTCTTTTACTTCTATTGAATATATTTCTTCTTTCTACTATGTTCCTATGCTTGACAGTGTGATTCATTAGGTTACAAACTCGGGACAGGTATGTTGACCATTGGCTTCATCCTTCTGTTCTTTGAACTAAATACCCGAGTATCCTTTCCTGACATTGAATTTTTCCATTTGCTAGGGGTGATATCTCATCCCCTTTTCATCCCATGATTGCAAGCATTCTGGCATCATGCCCTCAGGCGCTGAGGTAAAATGGCTGACAGCAGGTTGGAAGATTTTTTATATACTACTTTTTCTTCTTTTTTTTAATCATTTTATAGCTTTTTCAGCCATATAAAGTTAATTATTTGAATTAGGTAGTCTCAAAATGAAATATTGATAGTTAAATTCTCTTTTTAAATATTTTTTATTAATGCAACTTTGCATTTCATGAATACAGACCATCTGATGCAAACAGTATGAAGTTCTTATGTATATTACTGATATATATGAAGTATTTTATGATTATTGAAGAAAAATTTTTCCCCCCTTTTTAAAAGAGCAAACATTTTTCTGGGTAACTTGTGTTAGCACTAAGTTATATATTAGATAATTATACAATGATGGAAACCAAGCTTAACCAAAAATAAAAATTCCCTTTTTGCTCATCATGGTATAATCCCGGATTAAATCCTTCTGTATGTTTTTTTTTCTTTCTCTTTCTCTCTCTATTTGTCAAGAACAGATAACACTTGTAATATGTTGGGCTCATTTTTTACTTGTGTATGTTAGTTCATTCAGTACCAATTAATTTTTTTTAAAGAATCTTGTCACTTTTTTAAAAGCAGCTGAGAATTGGAGGTGAGACGAATTTATATTGGCACAGTTGGGTAGGAGATTGCTTTTCTTTTTTTTTCTTTTTTTAAATTATAACCTGTGCAAAGCATTTAAGTGAGAATTAGATTTTTGTACTATTTGGATAATGTGTATATTTTCAAGTTGAATTCTTGTGAGCTGTCTCGGTAGTTGTGTGCATGAATTGGTTATGCCAGTTGGTCTACACTTGATTTAAAATTCTTTCTTAACATCTACAAACTTCAGTAATTTAATTCCACCTCCAAAACTTTCATTTGAAACAAGTTAATCATTTTCTTCATGAATCATAGTTGTAATTGCTTAAATAATACTATAATACAACTGTTAGAGAATTGCTAAATCTGATCAGCCTCTGTAATTAACTTTCAATGTTTATTTGCCCTCACTCTTTCTCCCTGTATCTTTCTGTCACTTTATTTTAGCTTTCTGAACAAGTTGTTATGCTAGTCATTAGATGACTCTGATGACCATTGAGGCAGGCCCAGGCTAAACAGGTTCTGTGCTTGAAAGTCCCCCCCCCTTCTTTGCCATATCTCCCACTTGTCTCTTTCTCTTTCTTTCTCTCTCTCCAGTGGCAGTGCATGTAATGGAGTCACATGCTTCCCACTTCCATTTTTGAAATCACTTGACACTACTAACCCCAAAAGCTTCCTACTAACTTGTTCTTTTAGTAAATCCTTTTATATTAGGGGTTTTCTTTTTTTTATATACTGACCCCCCTTAATTTTTCTTTTCTTTTTCCTTTTTTTTTTTTTTTTTTTTTTTTTTTTTTCAAAATACCCCAAATTGATACATGTTTGTTCTGTGATGATTTTTGTATTTCCCCAATAGAAAACAATTATTACTATTGCTTTATAAATTAAATTATCAGCAAACTTTGGCAGGTGAATAGAGCCTCTTCTAATTTTTTAATACATGTAAATGGACTTTATAAACTTTTTAAAAACCAATGATTGTCCTTCAGCCATTGTTAAATTTTGCCTTAGAATCCTTCAAAACACTTTTTTTTTCTTTTTTTTTTTTTTAATCAATTTCATAATAGGAAACCTTTTTTGTGCTCTTCGTGTCTTAGTGATTGTTCGGTTGCATTAGCTTTTTTATCTACAAAAGTAAATTTGCTATACTTCCAGACTATTAAAAAAATTGTGGAAACTCCCCATAGCATATTAGATACATTAGTGAATTCTAAGAATTGGTCATCCTATTTTCAATACAAACAGCATACAATAATTAACCACTTACTAAGTGTGTGTGTATATGTATACACACATACACACATACACACACTAATTTTGAAAAGTCATCAACATTCCAAGTTTTGTTGCGACTATTGGGCTCCTTTGTCTTGATGTATTTTCTATTTTACAGCCTTAGATTAACATTTTTATATTGCCATCTTGTTGAAAGTAAAGATTGTTTTTAGATTATACACCTGAAGGAGGCCATGAAATAGATTGGCTGAGACATTAATACAACGGAGTTGAATTATTCAAATAAGTCTTGTGAATATACACAAAAAATGTGGTGGATATAAATCTTATTAGCAGCTATCAAGTTTAAACTAAGAAATTTTAGGTGGCCTTAGTGTAAAAAATGTTTTTTTTTTTTTGTTTTTTTTTTCTAAATGCTTTGTGATGTGAAAGTAATTATTTAAACATTGTTCAAAAGAAATAATTTTGATTTGTATATTAATTGGTATTAATATTGATTAAATTCTAAATGTAAGCAAAATGCCTGTACTCAAGTTTGCTGAAAGAAATCATTTAGTATTGACTTGTAATTGTAGGTCTTTCTTCTACCTTTTCTTTCCAATCAAGTGCTATTGTCCTTCACCAAAGAAAGTCTTTTTGCTTTTGAAGAATTTTTATTGCCATAAATGTTTTCAATTTTCATGAAAAAAAAATTGAATGGCTGTCTTGTGTGGAATTCTTTTTAATATTTTTTTCTCTATTAAATCAGGAATTGTGAGTTGATATAAAAGTAACTCATAAATTTAGATTTTTATTTAGGCTGTAAAAATAAGTGAGCTTCATAATACTGTTTGAAATATAAATTGACATAGCATACAAGTGCATGTGTTTGGTGCAACCTGTTTTTCCGAGTTGTTTGAGACAAGTGTTTGGATTTTAACTTCTTCAAAATTCTGAAAGGTCTTTTATTGATGAATTGTATGAAAAAAAGATCCAGTTTTAAATTTTTGGAGTGTTTTTAGCTAAATCTTTCATCATTTTCTCGAACTTCTGGGTTTGAAAGACTTAAGGTGTTGTGTTGTTGACTTTTCCAGATAGCTACTTGGATGAAGAGAGTTAGGCACTGATGGTTGCCAGTAAGCATTTCAACATTTTTTAACAGCATTAACAGTTACATCTAGTATTTTGACTATTTTGGTTTGGCTGACAGCTATAACCCAATTTTTTTAAATCTTGTGGTTTTGAGTGAATTGCAAAAACTCAACTAATTCAAAAATATCCGTTTTGCTTAAAACCCCCTCTGAAAAACCAAGTTGTCCAATTTCAAAAGATACTGAGAGCAGCATGGAAACTTGGTACTAATGTTAAGCTTTTCTTGGTTTCATATGTTTACTAATGAACTGTGATCTTTGTGTGCGTGTGATTTCAGTTACCTAGTTTGCCTGCTTTTTTTTTTTTTTTTTTTTTTTTTTTTTTTTTTTTTTTAATACTTTTCATTGAAGTCCTGATAATCCTAAAAATGTTCTATTTTACTATATTTATTAACCAACAGATGTTTTTTTGTTAGTGATATATGATTATTTACTTCCAACACTGTCATAGATTCTTTTATATATATTTAACATAACATTGGTCTTGTCTTTATTGATAAACTAGTATTAGCTCTAAGCTTTCTTTTCTTTGTTTTCTTTTCACAAATGAGCTCTGTATCATTTGCCAACCTCATTAACCTTTCATCAGACCTTGCCTGTGTATGCTGTATTTAAAATGCATGGTCGATGTCAGATATGTTTGGAGTGGAAATTTTTCCCCCCCCTTTTTTTTTTAATGTCTTATATTGATTTGACCCGTATACCCCTGTAAGGAAACGATCCTTAATTTTTAAATTTTATTTATTTTTAAAAAAAATTTTTTTTTTTACTCCATATCTGCATGTATGTTCCCTATACTCAAATCTGTTTTACATTGAAATTATCAAAATGTAAACATTAGATTTTGGTATGACTTGAGAAAAAGATTCTGCTCAGTTGCTAACAGATCATTTAGCAGTGTGCATATTTTAAATTTGTGTGTGTGTGCTGTTTTGTGACTTAATGTTTGAACATTTTGGGTTATGGCAGTTGCTTTTAGATGATAATGCAAGTTTTTTAATTCAATTATTGCAATTGGTGGGAATTAGGCACAAACCTGATCGGCTACTTGTGTTGGCTGGTCACTCAGCTTGTTTTCACTTTTCTTGCTGCTAAATTTGAATGTTGCCTGTTTTTTTTATTTTCCTCAGATATGAAGATGCTGGACTAAACTGAAAACATTCATCAGCAGGTTGGCATACATTTCAGTCCTGTTTGCAATGTTGGCTACTTTTTCTTTATAATTTTTTTCCCCTCCATACACTGCATGAATACTATCAGCTTTACAATTCATCTGTCATTAATTTAATGTTGATGAATTAAGTTTATCTATCTTCTGTTGCTCTTTCTCTTTCCCCCTTCCTTTCTATGTCTGAACTTCAGTCAGTGTTTCCCCCCCCCCCCCTTTTGTTCATCCCTCCATTCTTGTGGTGTTGCTGCTGCCAATTTGTGACTGACTGGACAAAATCCTGACTCTGGCTTGAAAAGATGAAAATAGACTTCCATAGGCTACTGACCAAAATGATCAGGCAATCAGATACAGTGGTGCCAGGGCTACCACTGCTCTTTTACTTTTGTAATTATAAAAATTGAATAATAAAAGCTATCTAAAACAAACTTTTTTTTTTTTTTTTTGCCTTGACAATTGTTTTTAGTTTCAAAATGAATCCTAATAGAGATGAGGCAGCAATGGCTACATTATAGACATCTTCCACCATTCATAACGGTTATTTCTTACTTGGGAGCCATTTCCTCACACATGATTGGTTGGGTCTGTTTATACTCAAATGATAACTTGAGCAAACATTTTGCTTTTGGTTAGATTTTTGTTCCCCCTTCATACAAAGCCTATTGTTTTGTCTCTTGGCCTGTGTGTGTGTTGGAATTGGGTCCCATTCTATGAAATAATCTAACCTCAGATTCTGCTGTGTATTTGCCATAAGAGTTGGTTCATTTTACATGTCCTACCAACTCTACAACTGGCAATCGGTTGATTCCTACAGTAAGATTGCTTTTGACTTATTGTTTGTGAATTTGTGTTTAAGATAAAACATTAATTGGCCCTATAGTTTTATGGAGCTGATTGATTTGTTTGTCTGGATCTGCCTTAATTCTTGCTGATATTCATATTGCTAAATGGCTGTCAGCATTTTAGTTGGAAGCTGAAGATGTTTGTAGCTTTACTCTGTCGATCTGTTGTGCTATTGCGATCAGTGCAATAAGCGGCATGAATACTGAATGTTCTTGTTGCTGATTTTTGAGATCTCCTCCTTACAACAAGTGGTTGTGTTGCTGCTGGCTGCCACTATCTCTTTAGGTATGTATCACTGAATGTCCCTCTCCAAAAACTCAGTCCTGCTCTCTTCAACATGCATTCTCTTTTTGTATTGCACAGTTGATTAATCCATGCTAGGGTTTTAAAGAACACAATCTTATTTCTTAATACTAATGATCCACTCTCTTTAGAGTATCTGTTGAATGTTATTGTTTTTGGTCAAACTACTTGCACCTTTTTTGGAGGGAGGGTGAAATCGGGACAAGTTTTTATTTTCAAATAGTCATCTCTTTCCTCTTTTCCCCACTATCAATTCTTTTATTTATTTATTTATTTATTTTTTTGTTTCTATTTATTGTTCATGAATATAATTTTGGTTTTGATCAACTTTTAAAAAATGTATTCTTTTGTTCCCAGATAGACATTAAGCTATTTATATTAACCCTTTATCTACCAGAGTGCCCCAAAATGCTGAACCGCCCAAAAAACGCTAGAAATCATCAGCTCTTAGAAAATGGTTTAGATTTAAAAAAAAAAAAAGAAATGAATTAAATACATTTCTATTCAGTAGTAAAGGATCAGCGATACAATACTAGCTTGTCAACCATTTGGAACATGACTATTGTGGATGGTAGTGGTAGATAGAGGGTTAAATAAAATCTTGCTTGCCTGCTGATCTAGCAAGAACAATTAGATAGGAATTATTTTACTCACATTTAGTTGTTTTTAGTTTGACACCAATAGATGTATTCTGTTAGATTTTTTACTTTTTATTTCTTTGTATACAATATTTTGTTTTTGTTCATAAATTCTGTTAGATCCATATTGACTGACTTTACTACTGCATGCCCCCCTTTTTTTTTTTAATCATTTAGTCCTAATTTAAGCCAATGTAATTTTCTTAACTATTTGCTCTGATTTTCCTGACTTTTTTCTATTCTGCAATTTTTCTATTTTTCAGGCTACCTACAAGCTCCGTACTAAGTGCAGACCTTGTTGGCCCTAACTGCGTCATGTATTCACAACTGCAGCAGGGAACACAAGAAATATTCTGTGCACCTTCCACCTGCAGAAACCTTGTACATAGCACTATTGATGTAGCCATATAGTTAGGTATTCATAGATTATGAGGATCATTCTCACTCATCTATCATCACAATAATAATTATAATAACATAAATGGTGGTGGTGATGATGAGATAATGGAAGGTGGTGCAGGAAAAAAAAATGGAAAGAGGAAAACATTGTAAAGGAAAAAAAAAATAAAAAATTTGAAAAATACAAAAAAAATTAAAAATGCAGAAACAGCTGATGTTAAATTCTGGGGGAAAAACAAAAAAAAATGTAAAACAAAAATACCAAGAAAAATCTACTGAACATGTCTGATGACCCCATTCCCTATGATGTCTGAAATGCACAAATGTAAAAGGTTTGAATGATTGGTGATTGTTGAAATTTGAAACAATAATACACTTGAGAGAAAGGATTATTAAAAAAAATATATAAAAAAATACAAAAAAAAACAATTGAAGTCTGTGTTGACATGGTTAAACTTTGTGTTAGTAAAATGGTGAATGCCAAGCCTGCATGAAAGGGGCTGACGATGCACGTTGTAATTATACCTTCAGGGCGTATGGAAAAAAAAATTATATATATATATAGCAAATTCACTCAAAAAAAAAAATACACAGGGGGAGAGGAAAAAAGGAAGGAAAAAAAACAGCATTGGCCTCCTGTAGAGAAAAGACCTGTTAAGTAACAACTTTAAATTATTTCCAAGCATTTTCTTATATTTTTCTTTTTATTTATTTTTACTTTTTTTTACTTTTTTTTTTTCCCATGAAGTTTTTCACCAAACTTTGTAATGTTACTTTTTTTTTTTTTTTTTTTTTTTTTTTTTTAACTCCCCAGACAAGATGAGATTAAGTTTTTTCTTAATTTTTTTTTATAACCCATCCACCCCTGCTCCATATTTATAAGACAAGAAGAAAATGTGATTTCTTGCTTTAAAAAGCTGTTGAAAAGATAAATCATCTATTTTGATAAGTATGTTTCAAATTTGAGGATAACCCATGAAACACTGTTTGTAAATACTGGATGCCTATGTTTAGTTTAGTTCTTGAGAGAAAGGAAGGAAGGAAGAGAGAATAAAGTGAGGAAGATTTTTTTTTTCTCCTGTTCCCCTTAACCCATAAACTTCTAACCCCCACCTACTTCCTCTTATAAGTTTTTGTTCTTTTTTCAAGGTCAATTTCCCCTTCCTATCCAAACTTTTCTTAGTAAATAAATTTATACATTAATTTCTACCATATTTTTGGTATTTTTATTTCATTTGTATAATTTTTTTTTCTTCACGTGTCCTCACATGAACCAATTTCTCTACCACCATTCTTTTACAAATCTAGTTTGTGTATGTGTGTGTAATATATATATATATATATATATATAATATATATATATATATATATATATAATATGCACACAAGCATACACTCACTTTACACACATTCTTTGTAAACACAAATATTTACCAGTGATGCTGCTAAAAAGAAATTCAGATAACTTTCCCCTCTCTCCTTTTCCTAAGTGTACACTCCATAGAAAGTGGCCTGTGCATGCATGTGTATATATACACACACACACACACACACACACACAAATACACACCCTTACACCCATATGTTAAAGAAAACATTGTAGAAATCATGGTTGGTGGGCTTTTTGGCCAAAGCTGGTTGCTGGTCATTCTCTATACATTCGAGGTTACCTGTCCATGTACATCATTTAAAGTGAGGAGATGTCACATTTAGATATCATTGTTGATTTATGATGTATATCAATTGCATGTCTATTTTTGTTTTTTCCCCTTATGTGTGCGCATACATACATACATAGATACACACACACACACACCTAAGGGGGTGGGGAGACAATTTGTAAAAACAAAAAATATCAACCAAAAAAAAAAATGGACATAATCGTTTTAAAGGTGAAGAGTAAAAGATAATTTGTATATACAATAAAGTTACGTTGTAAACAAAATGACACCCACAATTCACACCCCCATCCCTTGTTAACAATGGAATAAATTGCTTTAAAAAGTCTGAAATAAATAAAAAAAAAAATTTAAAAAATATATTAAAAAAAAAACAAAAAAAAGTTGGGGTTGTTTCTTGCTGTCGCAAAACTGATTACAAGTGGAAAAAAATAAAATGAAGTTAATGAAAAACTGGTATTTGTGTGCTTTGCTGTTGTGCAGTGTTTTGTCTTGTTTATAAATATTGGAAGAAAAAAAAAAGAACTCTCCCTTGTCCACTATCTTCTTTTACCATTTCCTTACTAGTTATATCTAAAGGGTAGTGTGTATGTGTGTGGTTGGCAGATACAGAAAGAAAGTTTAAAAAAAAAAAAATTGTTCAAATACCCCAACTTCTACCCCTTCCCTTTCCCTTTTTTTTATACTCTGACTACTGCTGTTGTAGTGCAAGAAGCCACTGCTTTTGGCTCTAATAATAATACTAATGTTATTGTTGTTCTTGTTAATGTTGCATTTACTCTTACTATTTGAATTTGGTAGTAATTTTTGGGCTGACTGTAACTTTGCCACCGTCCACTACTGATCTCAGGCCACCAAAGGACAGCCCTTCACTCTTGTCTTTTCAGTTAACCTACCTTCCTACTTTAATATTGCATTAGCACTTGTATATAATAAAGTCTGTTTTTGTTTTTGTGTGTGTGTGTGATTGACTATCTGCTGTCATTGTTATTACCGTTCAATGCGCCTCTTCTACTGCAACTACAAGATGTTGAACAGTGGGGTGCCCGGGTCACAGTCAGCCCAAACTCCACTCTACCATGAGCAGATTAACATCACACAATTATTTAAATTATGGTGCAAAGGTGGAATCTCCCTGTTTTAAGAAAATGTTGATTAGAATTTATTAAGGAATTGGGGGAGGGGAGAAATTCTTTTTGTAGAAGGCGTTTGCACAACAAATTGAATCCTTCACTAGCATTTAGCAGCAGCTTTGGGGGAGGGGCATTTTTCTCTTCTCTCTCCCCATTTCATAAGATCAGATGCTGCTCTTTAATTTTTCCAATGGATCTGGGCTGATTTTAAGCTAAGACTTGTTCACTGTTTGAACTTAAAAAGCAAATGATGGTTTTGTCGTTATTTTTGTCTTAATTTTTGTTCCTTATCTTTCAAGAATGAATTGGTCTTTGTTGACCAATGGTCATTGGGTGTGGTCAGTCACAGATTAAATCCATTTTAGTGACTATTAGCCTCAGCTCTTGTCAGCAATGCCCTTCTCCTCCCCACACATGACAGACGGCTTTCTGGGTTTCTTAGATAAAAGGAAACTTTTCGAGAATGACTCCTTGAATGACATAATAAAATTGTGGATAGCTTCCTTGGGTCTTCACCTTAAAATGTGTGTGTGTGTGTGATTTGTATTCACCAACCTTGAGGAATATTTATGCCATATAATATCCAAACAGAATATGCACACATGCTACAGCTAATACGATATAGGAAGAAGAAAAATCAATTTTGCGTAAAAAAATATTTTTTAGACAAAAAAGTGCAGGTAGATAAATTTGAGCCCCTTCCCCTACTTCTTGAACTGGTTATATTAGTTGCATTTTCTCTTGTTCATCTCAACCCAGAATTCTTTTTATACCAGTTCTATTGTAATACATAGCCCAAGTCATTGGTGGTTACAAAGTTTTAGTTTTGGGGAGGAGACAGCTGAGTTGCTGCTGGTGACTTATTGGACGAAATCCTACGGAAATATTATAAAGCTAGTCTTTTGGAGACTGATATCTTGGGAGAGGAAATCTTTTTTTTTTCTTTTTTTTTTTTTTTTTTTCTTTTTTTAAAATGAAGCCTTCAGAAATAAGTGGAAGTATTTGTTATTTACCTTTTTGTGACTTTTTCATAAGAAGCGTTCCTTATTTGTTATATTTCTATATTTACAAGTCTAATGCTACTATTTGACTAGTTGCATTTTTCCCATGAAAATGATATATAGAAAATATTGAGCTTCCCTATTTCTTAAAGCTATATCTGCCAGTATGTAACGAGCTACCAAGCTGTTGTATTCATAATTTGTAGAAAAGGACTGCAACAAAATATTAATACCTCATTTATTTCCATCCAATTTTAGATTCAATTTTAATATATATCTAAAATATGATTTGATTTTTTAACAAGAGATGAAAGAAATGAATTTACAAATGTTTTTTTAAAAATGGATTTATTTTAAATTAACTTTCTGGGAGAGAAGTGATACTTAAATATAAAGTGAAAAAAGGGTTAAAATGCAACATTTTTATAGTTCAATACAATTTTGCAGCCCTACATACATGTTTCATGCGTTTTATATTTCCTTTTTTGTTACATGTTCATGTCAAATTGTTAATGGAGCATGGGGTGGACATACAAACCAATAAGACGACATCCCCCTTACCACACATTGGCTACAAGCAATTTTTTTTTTCTCTCCATATAACTTAGTATGGGACTAGCATAATTTTTTTTTTTTTTTTTTTTTCTTCACAACAGAAATAAATGTATTAATTCATATTGCATGTTATCGAGCAAATTTAGCATTTTCTCTAGTGTTGATATTTAAAAAAAAAAAAAAAAAAAAAATGACACCCTATCCCATATTGTGTGGGGTTACTGGTATTGTCAGTAATATGTTCAAAACAAATTTACCCCCCACCCCACCCTTAAATGTTAGTTTTGTTGTGGATAAGGGAAGGGAGTGTAGGTAGGCTGATAAGGGAGGGAATGTTTGGATGTCCTGTGTATGGTCTAAAGAGATTTTTGTTGAAAAAGTGGCATTTGTACCCTAAGTTATGTCTTGTTTCCAATTCTGGAGGTTCTGTTTCGCATCCACACACACCGACACACAAACACCAACATGTAATCAGCTCACATTAAGTTGACTCCAGGCTAAGGAACAAACTTTAACTCCATCCAGATTGCTTTGTAATGATGATTAACCTTACCTACCTTCCACCCGCTATGGACACATTCCGAGTCTAAAATTGTTGTTGCTGTTGATATATATACTTCCAGTGAATTACCACAAACACCACATCTATGCATATATATATATATCTTCGTTATGTGTATCTCAAAGTATTTTTGTCCCCCCTCCCCTTTATAACCTTTTTAATGAAGACAACTGTAGATTAAAATAGTATAGGGTCTTCATTGTTTATGTTCATTTTTAATTTTGTTTTACTTTAAAAATGAAATTTATTTTTTATTTTAGCACTTTATCCTATTCCTCCTTTTATTTGATTGCCCTCCTTCCCTATTCCCTGTCTCCTCACCCATTCCGTTCTTATCTTTCTCACCCAACTGTTGCTTTAGCTCTGCCCGTCATGTGATGATGTTTGTCATCATCAATATGATGACAATAACTTGTTTCTATGGCTTTTTTATATTGTCCTTATTCAATAAGGAATTTTAACAAAACAAAAAATAACCAAAAAAAAAATGCGAGAAAGAAAGTGCGAGTGGGTTTAAGATAACGAAATTCTTTAATGATCAATAATGCAAGCAACGTGATGGGCAGTGTACTTTTTTCAAAAAAAAATTTTTTTTTTTTTTTTTTTTTTTTTAACACCGGAAAAGCGACGTGATGTTAGTCGGAGTGTAAAAGCGAGAGAAAGTTTATGGGAAGAAAGGAAAAAGTATGGGTCCATGCCAATAATCTAAATATTAGTGGTGACTTCTCTTTGCCATATAGATAATGTACATACCATTGCCTTGCACTGAAATAAACCATGTGTCATTTCACCCATGTGTCTGCCTCTCATCCCCGCTTTGCCCATTTTGTTTCTTGCATGTCAAGAAAAAAAAGAATTTACTTCCCCAATGTTCATCCACGTTGGGAGAAAAAATGTAATTTATTTGGATTAATTTCTCATCCCTGCTTTATTGAAAATGGGATTAGGTGGTTCTCCGATCAGTTTAAAAAAAGTAAAAAAAATTTTTTTTTCTTTAAGAGAGACGGGGATGAATTAAACCCCTCTCGCTATATATATATATATATATATATATATTAGCAAAAATGAAAATTGCTCTAGTGGAAAATTATTAGGTTATATTGAGTTGATCTTGTCCGTCTAAACACAGCATTATTATAAACAAATATTTTTCTATTTTGTAACTAAAGATTTATTATAAGACAGTTCAATTGAGAGTGAATTGTGAAGTTAGTAACTTTTACAAAAAAAAAAAAAAAAAAACAAAACCCAAAAACAGGTTCAGCATTTAAATTTATTTCACCTGTTTTCATTCTCAGATTAACAGACTAATTGTACTTTCATCTAAGATGAATTTATTTTCAAATTCCTTAATGAAAAATATATTCACTTCTATTTGTGTAAATTGCAGATAATTTTATCCTTAACATAACTCAAATTTTAATGCAACAAGAATATTACTTGTGTAATTGTAATCTCTTAAGACAAATAGAAGATTCAAGCTTTGCTCTTTATTATTTCTTTTATTTGTAAACCAAAGTTGGAATTTTCTATTTGTTTAATGATCGGAGAACACTACCTGAATTCAAATGGAAAAACATTGACTAAAATTGCTCTTAAAATGTAATCTTTGATTTCAGTTTGACCATAAGGAGGACATGATACCAAAGGATTTTACCACTTGTGTCTGGAAGAGGAAACTACTATTTTACATATCTACAGATTAATATTAGGATATTTTAAGATATTGGCAATACACCGAATTGGGATGAACTTCCCCTTTGATTGCAAAGATTAGGCCAAAAGGATCTGACAGAGCATTGGGAATGATATTGGAGATATTGTGCTAAACTGCATAAAAAAATCTTTATAGGTAGAGGGTTTTTTTTTTTTGTTTTTTTTATGAAAAATCTAATTGGATTAGAAAATTGTGGCCTAAACAAGGCAGGTGTCGCTCTTTTTCAGATAAAAAGGATGCCAGTTTAAGTTTTGATTTATTCTTATGTTTGAATTGTCATTTACTGAAATCATAGAATTATGGTTTGACTAAAAATAGAAATTACCTTGAATTTTATATATGAAATGTTTATTTGCTTTTAGTTTGATATTAGGTAATAATACTATTCTTAAATATTTAAAAAAAAAAATGAAATACTTGTTAAAAATAAAATTTAATGTATTTTAAATACTATATTGACATACTGCATAAAACTTGAGGTGAAATTTCCTTAACGATAAACTTTTTGCACAAATTCATAAAAGCAAACTTGCCACTTAAGTGATGATTCATTGCTAAACGGATTTAAAATACTTAATCTACAGGGTTAAAAGAAAGCAATCCTAACACTACAATATTTTCCTCCCATGCATTACAATTTGCTTTAATGGTTAACTCATGCTATGGAGGTCTGAGTATGTATATAGGTTTTGGGTCTGTCTATAAGTTGAATTTAACTGCAGAAGATAAACTGGATTCTACATGTCTTCTAGATGCACAATCGAATTTCAATCTGGTAAGCACTGGGAACAATGGAGTACCAAGAAGTTAACTGGGTGCTCTTGGAATGAGTCTTATGTCACCTATGCACAATATGAGGATTTGTATTATCTTGTTGGAACAATCACCAAAAAAGACGGTTATCTAAGATCTGTGCATATCATGCTGAATCCATAGCCTCATGCAATAGTTGCTCTACAATGCATTGATTGGCACCAGTGTCAAACTTGATGAAACGTAAGTTATTCATACTTCGGTGGGTGTTTTCCCATAATCCTGGTAGAAAATTATTACCAGTGCAATCTAGAACATTTATCTCTTCATAGATAGAATGCCCCAGCAAACGTCCCATTACTACGACTCTTACATTATACTTTATGCATACATTTTCTGGCTCGGTCTATCATCCCTGCAATTGGGAGGTAAAAACTATCCAGTGTTACTTTTACACATGATTATATTTTTTAAAAAGTTTTATAATAAAGAGATTTCAACAGTTCCATTGTCAGTGAGAAGGTGTTACAGCAAAATTAGGTATTGTCATAGAATACGTTTTAAGAAATCAACCCTAACGAAACAATCCAATCCCTTTTTTTGAATAGAATTGAAAGTCCTGGCTGACCAATCAGCATGTTCATGCTGGTTGGAATTAATAATTAACTCGTCCATCTTTTTCTATGGGTTGTGTAAATCCATAGAAATCAACAAGGTAGACCAATTAAGAATGATAAATTTCACATCAAACTGGAAAATTTTCCATAAACTGCAGTTATTGCAAATTGAGACCAGGACAAAGCAATAATTTTTTAGGGATATATTGGAGAATCATGAAATCAATGCGACAGGTCATTTTTTTAGGCAGAGTACAGCTAGTTTTAATTCAGTTTACCTTCAAGGGTTGCTTTACAGAAGTTACAAAAAAAACCCAGTCTGACCTTTTATTTATTAGTTGCTGGAGAATCAAATGATTCCTACCTTTGCCAAGGGCATTAGAGCAAAGTAAACTCCGAACAACGGACTGGGTTTAGTGGGAACATAATTTTAATATTTTAGGGTTTAAACCTGCCCTGCTCTTGATAGCATTGAGAACTTCCAATACTTCCATATTATTTCACATCTTGTGGGTTTTTCACACCAACGTAAGCTGATGGTTTTTCAATTCTCTTGCAAGGTCTTAGTATTTGTCTTTCTGAAACCACATATGTCAACACGGCATTGGATTGATGTGCCAAGTAAATAGCTATGTTAAAGATTTAATTACAATATCATATTGTCCTTTTTCAGGGTACACGGAAGCAAATACTAAATTGGGAGTCCATAATATTTAAGTGGTCATTCAAAAGAAATGACTTTAGACATTTCTTTTCTCTCGATCACAAGGCATCAACGGACTTATAGGGAGGTTCCGTTAAAGCCGATTGTCCGTAGATGGGAAGGAATTATTTTTGAGTTCTTAAACCACTATAGTAAACGTCAGTAGTTATGATCATAATATAAATAATATATATATTACTTAAAAGATGCAGCATTACACGTCAAGTAGCATCGATAGCGCTTTCTCTATATCCCTCCAATGGGAATAAAAAATACAATAACATTACATTTATTATTAATATTGAAATCTACACTTAAACTTGTGTATGTAGTGGAAACAGTTTTTTTTCTGCAGTGATCGCAAAGTCACTTTGTGAAATAATGAAATATATCGCTGACTATATGGAAGTTGTTTTTTTTTTTTTTTTTTTTTTAATTTTTTACTGTAGATTTTGTCCGTTGCACCCAAAGTCCGTTGATGAAAGGTTAGACTGAGTAAAGTAATATCTTTTTTAATAGATATATCTGTAGATAATAGATGTGTATATTTTCCATAGAATTCAGTTGTTAAATTTTATATGCAATAAATTAGTTAT
This sequence comes from Doryteuthis pealeii, assembly GCA_023376005.1. Taxonomy (NCBI): domain Eukaryota; kingdom Metazoa; phylum Mollusca; class Cephalopoda; order Myopsida; family Loliginidae; genus Doryteuthis; species Doryteuthis pealeii. The sequence continues at coordinate 73,493,627 of CM042144.1, read as the reverse complement.
ATTTCTACCATACACAAAGTATCTTGAATTTTTATGCAGTCCGTAATATCTAATCATAAAGATATAATAGGATTTTTAAAACGGTGAAATAGGAATCAAATTGGGTATATAGATTTTTTTTTTTTAATATTGAGAACCACTACTTAAGATGGACATACCTTTTCTCATGTAGTATCACGTGATTCAGGTACGCAGATGATAGGCTTCTGACAAGAAACATTTGAATATTAAGACAACTCATTTACCGCAGAATATGCCAGGGTTCATATTTCATTGCTTTTTTTAGTAGTATGTAAATTCCTTAAAAAGACAACAAATGAGTTCAGATTGGAACTAGTTGACAATACCTTAATTACTCGTGTATAATACGCACCCCTAACTTTCGACTATGAAATTGTGAAAAAATCTCGTATAATACGACTTATTTGTAGCAACTGAATTAACTTTTTTTTTTAAATTTTTTTTTTATACGGTATGTATCGGCAAAGAATAAGAATTTATGTAGTCATAAGCCGATTCATCCTTACTAAAAATGTGTTTTCACCTGAGTCTCATTAGAAGATTACCACAGGAAGAACTACGATAGAGAACATGCATGATGCTACCTGATCCAGGGTAAACTTTTTTTCTTTTTTTTTTTTTTTTCTTTTTTTTGCTCATGACATTATTGCGTTCTTTATCCTAGTTCTTCTTCCTGTGGTAATCCTTTGAGGAAACTCGGGTGAATACAATTTTTTTTAATGGATTAATCCGCTTATAACTGCAATTCTAAAATCTAAGAAACTTTTGACAAAATAGATTCACAATAGAAGAAACCAATTATAAACAGACACGTATTCTAGCGGTTATTTCTCTGTAGCGGTATTTAACGGAAGTGTTTAGTTACACATTAGTTCATTTGAACCATAGATATAAATAGATATATTAATTTGAACCACAGCGTTCCGAATATGGTGACTCGCGTGAGCGAAAAAATATTCGATTTTGTGTATAATACGCACCACTAACTTGGGCTGAAACATCTGGAAAAATAGTGAATCTTATAAACAAATAATTACTGTAATTAAAAAGTCAATCATAAGGAAATATTAATCATCGTTGTTGAATGTTTTTTTTTTTTTTTTTATCTGTGTGAATCAAAAATAAAATTGAACAACGATTCATTTTTATTTGTATTTTGGAGATGCGGCTTGATCCGAATAATTTTGATGTTTCGGACTGTTGTCCTCATCTTTATTGGGATATGTATTAACACAGCATTTCGGCTGCTATATCCACAGATATCCGAGTAATTAGCCAGCTTGGGAAATCATTTTTTAATAATTGATCAAACAGGCGTCGAAGAACTTTTGAAGATATTATTCAAATAATGTCATCATTGTTTTTGCACTCCTATCACTCCGACGCGTACTATGAGAAGAATTACAATCATTTAGAGAAAAAAAAAACGGCGATTTCTCAGGTTGGATCATTGCTATACATGGATACACAGGGAACACCTGAGTTAGGCTGGAAGATGCAACGACCGAAACGTGTTTATACATGGCTCAATAAAGATGAGGACAATAGTCCGAAACGTCAAAAGTATTAACTATTCATTGATCAAAGAAATTAATTTTTCCAGATCATTAATTCTTTGGGTTTTTCGGGGTATTGTCCTCATTTTTATTGTTATCTACACAACCTTTCGGCTGATGTGACCTCTGGCCTCCTTCAGGTGTTAATTCTTTGTGGGCATAAAAAGAAATGAATATATATATATATATATATATATATCGCTGGTTCCTGCTTTCTGTGCAAAATTATGAAGATTTGATTTATATTGGAAGATATTTAAAAATTAAGATATACATAGAAATAACATTGAATTTCTACTTCAAAATGACTAGCATTTGTAAATCTAAATAGTAAACACCAGGGTCACCCCCCCACACACACACTCTATCCAAGACATGCTGGGTAGCCGCTTCTAGTACATATATAAAGGGCACTTGTCAGTATATATGAATGTATGTCCGGCTAAAACTATGAAAATAAAATAGTTAACGACTAAGTAAATATATGTACACATTCACTATCACCGGTTTTTGCTTTTTGTGCAAAAATTATGATTTGAAAATTAAAATTTACATAGTAATAGCATTGAATTCTACTTAACCTGCTTTCCCATGTTGACGACAGCCTCATTTATATCTTCTGGAAAAAAAATGTAAATTATTGAATTAAAATTTCTTATTAAATTGTTATGTGATGTCATTCCCTCTATCTAGGCGACACTGGGTAGCCCTTTCTAGTCTATTATAATGGTCCAATTTTTGTTTGTATATTATCGTAACAGAAAAAAATGGCTCACTGTAGCGAAAAATCTGTTAGCACCACTGTGTTTAAACAACTTTAGAAAATACATTTTCATTCAAATTTGTAAAATTTGAAAATAGTGTAGGATCTGCGCTATCGCTCATCCTAATCATGATAGTTTCACAAGGGATATAACAGGCTGATTCTAATCTACTTACCCTTATTTGTTATTTTGCAATTTTGATATGAATTATAAAATGGGATGAGACTTGACATCGAGTTGAGCGCTGAAGTTGATCTTTAAGCCTGTAAATTCAAATAGAATTATTTAATCGATTTATCTAGTGTCTCGCAATGAATGTATTAGTCAAATTGATTTGAATATCACCGTGAAAAAATAGCTCATTATGAAATTGTAAGTTTGAAAAAAAAACTTGTGGATTGAATACTTTGCAAATGATATTCTACAATTGATGAGAAACACCTAAGGGCCTCTCCTGTACACAACTTTCAGAAATACACAATTTTTATTTATCTAGTGCGTCCTGGGACGCACATATTTGCTTTGAATGAGTCTGCGGGAAAAATTTACGGATCCCAACAAAAGCCATCTAACTCCTACCTTGTAACCTATCCTGTGTAATTTGATTCTAAAAAAATATTGAAATTTACAGTTAGCTTGAAATGGTGAGGTAAGAAAAAAAGACTGGGACGCCTGGATACGATTTTACTGCGTCATTTTAGATTTTTATACGTCAGGGATGCAGGTTGCGTACCTGTCAGCATTTCTGGATGGAATATACTCTGAAAAAGCTTGTAGAATGGATCGGCTGAAACACCATGTTAACATTAACAATGCAAGGAAAGTAAAATTATACGGACATAATACAAATGTTATCGCTTTCAAAGTTCTAAAGAATACCATTCTTGATAAAAAAAAAATTTAAAAAACTAATTGGAAAAAAGAAACAGTGGAAATACTATACAGGACATTCTTCTAATTTCTTTATATGTATAAAACAAAGACCCGGATTCTTCCAATTGATTCCAGCTATCGTAAAAAATCATAATTCACGACAACAACATCAAGACAAACACAACAGATATAAATGCAAAATCACAGAAACACTGAAACGGATAAAATACATAAAAATTCAGAACTGCTGAAATAACATAGTCTCATTTCACACAGACAAAACCAGCAAACTGTCTCCAATAACCAGCCACATAACTAGCATCACACTAATCACTTATTGCTTCACAAATCCTTTGATCCTTCTATCACCCCCACCCGAACTTGTGATCTACCATACATCTTCGGCAACCCCTCCCTTTTACCGCCTCCCTTTCTACCTCCGCCTCCTCCTTTTACCTTTTCATCGTCTATGTATCATTCTGTTTAATATATATATATATATATATATAAACTTCGCAACAAATCACGGGTATGACAAGACAATTTAACAGCTAATTGTTCAAACTTTATTAAAGTATCATCAGCCCAAATCAAATGCAATTATTTTAGTTAATGGTATATTTTTACAAATCAGACAATGGGATCACTACAACAACAATAATGTGTCTGTATTTTTTTTTTCTAAATGATTGTAATTCTTCTCAGGACACACATCGGAATGATAGGCGTGAAAAAACAATGACGTCATTACTTGAATATGATCTTGAAAAGTTCTTCGACACCTGTTTGATCAACAGTCAAACCATGAAAAAAAATGATTTCCCAGGTTTGGTCATTATTACGTTCGGATACACACGGAACATCCGAGGAAGGCCAGAGGATACAGCGGCCGAAACGTTGTGTGTATACATACCACAAAAAAGATGAGGACATCAGTTTGAAACACCAAAATTATTCAAAAACAGTAACTAAAAAAATCTACTTTGTTTCTCCTCCGCGGACTTTTATGACAACCATATTTCTGTAAAATATGGACTTTCACGAACTGATTCCAACATATTCGAATAGTGGTTGCCGGATCAACTTTACAATATGGAGGCCATACAAAAGCTATACAAAAAAAAAAAAAAAAAATGCCATAAATTTTCAATTGGATTTTAATTTGGACTGTTTGTTGGCTCTGACATAGAGTCGATATACATTTTCTTAAGAAAAACTTAAGGACTCTTTTCTCTGTGGCAAGATGGATTATTGTACTGGGAAGAAAAATGAGGGCAAAAATGGAGAATAGCACGCAAGAGATAATATCATTAGAAACACATTTTACGTATGAATAGCATTAGATTACGGAAGCTCTCGAAGTAGCCTAACACTAACCCCATCATTAACCCTAATATTAAACCTAACCATAACCCTAAATTGTCAAAGGTTTCGAGTATTTCCGTGAAATGTAATGAAATGTAACGCTTTTTATACATAATCTGATGATATTATCTCTTGCGCGCTATTCTGCATTAGTACCGAATAATGGTTGGTCTGTCAAAGACCATTAAGAAACAAAATAAAATAAAAAATCTACCAAAAGTTTTCAATTGGATTTGAATCCGGACTGTTTGCTGGCCATAGGCTCGATATGCATTTCCTGGAGGACAATTTAAGGACTCTTTTCTCTGTCTGGAGGTTTGGGGAATGTGGAGCACCCCTTCATCACCATTGCTCCCTGGTCCACTCTGACCCAGAGTGGTAATACCTGTTAGGGTCCCATCTATGGGTTAAATAGAAAAACATGAGTTTATAAACAAAATTTGATTATTCATTAGAATTAATTTATTTCAAAACTTTATCGGCATTAAATGACCCACTGAGGTTGATATGCTGTAAAATAAAACGAACCAAATTTTTCTCTGTGGCAAATGGATTATTCTAGTGAGAACAAAAAAATGAATTATTAGCACCAAGCTTATTTTCTATTGATGTAATGAGAATGGATACAAATGTTTAATCTGACCGTGGACTCCTCTCATAATGGCCTTTTACCTGATATGTAACCATAAGTTTGAAAATGTGTTTGTTTTCTTCCGACAAACGTTTTTTATTTTTCATCATCATCATGTTGCGCTATTAGCACGGATATCCATGACAATCTCTCTCCAGCCGTCCCTATCACTCATTGTTCTCGGGAGGTCCTCTACGCAGCATCCAGTATCCGCACAGAGCTAGTCAATGTACGTCTTTGCTGGCCAGCCCACACTGGCGTGTGCATGTGCTGGCTTCCACAGGAGCATGTCACATAATTTCGTCCTAGCTTCTCCAGCAGTGTCCTGTGTGTCTTGTCCGTCTTACTCGGGTAGTTTGGGTGATATGGGCCAGGTAGCCGTACAGCTGCTTTCTCGTTGAATAAATAGCTAGCCCCAACCCTTTTAATCATATATGTGTTAGAAGGCAATGGTTGAGGGTTCTTGGTGTCCTGAGTATGACAATGGTGTAGTTCCAATTCTGGAGCTCTGGGGAATGTGGAGTACCCCTTCTTCACCATTACACAGAGGCCCACTCTGATCCGGAGTGGTAGTACATGTTAGGGTCCCATCTGGATTAAAAAGAAAAATAAGAATTTTAAAAATATGTTTAAAAAAATTGAGCACCCATAAAGAATGAATAAAACAAAACGTCTTCGGCATAAGATAACCCAACAGGGGTTGGCATGCTGTAAAATCCAGCCAACCAACCAGCCTAATCTAACACATGTAATATCAGTGGGAGATGTTGAATATGCTAATGTTTGAACATAATGACTAAATTCCATTTTGTGTTTCCCAAATTAAAGCTTCGTTAAAATATGGTCTTAAACTTTTCAACTGAAATGATATCAGCTAAATATCCCGGTATCTTGTCCAATACAGCTTCAAGATTTATCACTAATCAAATCAATAATTGTTTCTTGTAATTCATTGTAATCTTGTTTGTCCCTCCTCCCCATTTAGGTCTGTTTTTTTTAAAACGTTCTACTTGGTGCACTCCCTACTTGGTGCACCACTTCTAACCAAATTTGATTTTAATTCACCCCAAATAAATTAAATTGATATTGAATTATAAAAGTACCCAGTCGGTAGAGCATCCACCAAGGTGGTTCCGTTCGATACTGGCCCTCGTCAACTCAGCATATGGGTAGCTTAGATAGGATCTGTGCGGTAAAATAGGGAGCTGACGTTAGGTGTGCTGTCCCACCTCGGGTGCAAAAACAATATCCCTGGTCTAGAGCTAGTGGATAGGCTCCATCGCTGTCCGGCCGATTCTAACAATAGGCCCATCCGCCGTGTAATATGATTCACACGAGAAAAAAAACAACAACAACAGTAAACTCTAAATGAAAACATACCTTTTAATTCTTGAATATTATTATAATGGAGATTCGGTGTCTGTCTGTAATAAAAACTTCGTCACTGCTTACGTCACAATATCCACAATAATTTCGTAAGTTTATGAATGAGTATTTGATTTATAGTCAAAATCATTAATATTAACACATAGACACATTGTTAATAAATAATATTCATTCTATGAAAATCCGAGTCAGATTTGCCTCAAAACAGCCCATGTTATTAGTGCGTTTAAAATCCTGTAATGTGTCATGTATCACTAAGAAATAAATGTTTTCATAATATATGGTGTGGTTAATTTGAATACTGGTTTTAACAAAACATTACTTTGTGTTTACCTGTCAATCACAGGGTTTTTAGTTCGATACCGGCCCTCGCCAACTTAGCGTATAAGTAGCTCAGAGATCTGTGTGGTTGAGTGATGAGCTGATGGTGGGTGTGGCGCTCCACCTCAGACGCTAATAAACTGTCTCCTTGGTCTAGCGCTAGTGAAAAGGGGATATACACCCTCGATGTCTGGCTGATACCGACTTTAGGACACCCCGACGACTTTACCTTACTATTGATCTCTAATATTATTGTTTTATTCTCCAACGTATTAAAATCAATCTTATGAATGATTTTTATATAGAAACCAATTAGAATATCATTAAAGTAAGTGCAATCTTTTTATATGCGTTCTTATTTAATTTCGTTAGTCTTTTGATATATTTCATTACATTAGAACTTAAATACTTACACCCGGAGGGCGCATATTCTTGCTAGTTATTTTTAATGGAAAGGATGGGTTTAGTGGGCACTGAGGAGATCATGAATATTACGTTGCAGGTTTATGATTTTAAGCCGCAAACCACCATGTTCAAAGTACTTCATTGTTTGTTTAGTAAATAAATGCTGACAACATTTTCTTGGGTCGGCCTCTTGAAATTCCATATCCCTCAGGGTCTTTTAAGAAATTTTCAATATCTCTTTTACTAAATCCAATCTCACCAGAAAATGATTGACACCAACTATCAGTCATTTTCAACAAATCCTTTTTCTTGGAGATTGCGTTTTAATGTTCTTGGGCTGCATTCTACGTCAGTAAGGGCCTTAATCTGGTTCGAAGATCGGCTCTTATCTTGCCTGACAACCCGTCGAATCCTCTCGCTCAATGCTGACAAAAGTTTTCTTGGGCCGAACTTTGAAATTCAGTATCCCCCAGGGGCTTCTAAGAAATTTGCAATATCTGTTTTGCTACATCCAATCCCCCAGCGATAGCACGTTGAGAGAGACCTCTTACCTTTGCATCTTGAGTGGCAGTTCACTCAATATATTAGTACTGGGTTACGTAGTGCCACTAACTGTTTCATAGCCGGATCATCAGTGACTAAACCGCTAACTCCACAGATTTTGTATGGTGACACCCTACAGAACAAAACAAGACCTGTAAAAGTGTGGCGGAAGATCTTTACTCAACGCCATCTAGCCCCTCATTTCTAAAGTTCAACCTCTCCTCATCGCAGCAAAACCGTGTAAACTTGGTAGTGTCAGAGGCATGCCATCGGGAACTTAAGTTCCTAGTAAGGTCATCCAAGGCGGAGAGGTCTGGAACCCAGTGGTATTAGGGCCACAACCCGGTCAAAGGGGCTCTGGCGAAAATCCAAATGACGCAAGGCTAAACCAAAATTCAACCATATACGAATTTGGAAAATCTAGAACCATGTTTTCCTGAAAATAAGACCTACCTACAAAATAAGACAGCGTGATTTTTCAGGATTATTTTAATATAAGCCCTCCCCTTAAAATAAGCCCTAGTTGAGAGCGACAAACAAACGAAAGAAACAAGCATTGTTCACAGTGACTTGCAGAACAATAACATTCCAGAAGATGATGAGATGATTGTTTTTTAATGAATTGTCGCTAATGAGTTTTTGAATAAAATAACGTGTTAATGGTAAATAAATGTAGATAGTTTTTCATAATTTCTGTTTTAGAAATTTCGTAATTTTCAATATCGTAATGACGTTTTTCGATGTATGAAGACTAAGGCATCCCCCAAAATAAGCCCTAGTGTTATATTTCGGAGTGAATATCAATATGAACCCTCTCTTATTTTCGGGGAAACACGGTAATATGGCATCAATAGTTGTATTAAGCTTGGAATATTTTGCTACATTTCTTTTCGTCTAACCAGTAATATCCATATTTAATATGTACATAGACTTCACTTCAAGATCTAAAATCATTTTAGAATTGCAACCACAAGCGGATTCATCCTTAACAAGAACTTTTGTTTTCACCTAAGTCTCATAAGAGGATTACCACAGGAAGAAGAACTACGATAGAGAACGTAAGAAAGTCATAGTGAGGGTGGATTGTAGTGATTATCCAGGATGAGTGCACAGTGACAACATGTATTCTCTATTTAATAGCCCCAGGCTATCTAAAAAGACTCTTCTCCTTTGGACTTTCATCTATCCTGTTTTGTATTGTTTCTGTTAGACTTTGCTTAGACAATAAAGTCAATTTGTTATAACTCTTTGTCGGAATTTGTTCAATATATATATTTATACCACGTTTGAGAAAATGATAGACACCAACTATCAGTCATTTGCAACAAAACATTTTTTTTCGAAGATTGCGTTTTATTGTTCTTGGGATGCATTATGCGTCAGTAAGGACAATAATCTGGTTCGAAGATCAGCTAGTATCTTGCCTGACAACTCGTCGAATCCTCCTGCTCAATGCTGACTAAACTTTCTTGGCCCGGACTTTGAAATTCCGTATCCCCCAGGGTCTTCTAAGAAATTTGCAATATCTGTTTTACTATATCCAATCTCACCAGCGATAGCACGTTGAGAGACACCTCTTATCTTTGCATCTTGAGTGGCAGGTCACTCAATATATTAGTGGCACTACGTAACCCAGTACTAACTGTTTCATAGCCGGATCATCAGTGACTAAACCGCTAACTCCACAGATTTTGTGTGGTGAGGAGGGTGGCTAAACACCCTACATAACAAAACAAGACCTGTAAAAGTGGCGGATGATCTTTACTCAACGGCCATCTAGCCCCTCATTTCTAAAGTTCAACCTCTCCTCATCGCAGCAAAACCGTGTAACTTGGTAGTGTCAGAGTCATGCCATCGGGAACTTAAGTTCCTAGTAAGGTCATCCAAGGTATTAGGGTCACAACCCGGTCAAACGGGCTCTGGCGAAAATCCAAATGACGCAAGGCTAAACCAAAATTCAACCATATACGAATTTGGAAAATCTAGAACCATATTTTCCTGAAAATAAGATCTACCTACAAAATAAGACTGAGCGTGATTTTTCAGGATCGAATCTCACCAGCAATTGCACGTTGAGAGAGACCTCTTACCTTTGCATCTTGAAAATTCTGCCACGTTCAAACTCTTTTAAACTTTTTAGCCTTTAATATGTTTTTACCTAATCTAACATCGGAATACACCAACTGCACCTCTGCATAGAGGTATATATAATGGAGCCACCTGTTGGCCGTGGATTGCGACTCGTGATGCTTAAGGATGGAACCCTGGTGGCTGAGCACATCATGTCTTATTACCCGAACCCTATTGCCCTCATAGCAACTCCAGCCCTTTTTATCATATATGTGTTAGAAGGCTGTGGTTGAGGGTTTTAATGTCCTGGGTATGACGTTAAACTCTATATGATGATGAAGTTCTAATCATGGAACTCTGGGGAATGTGGAGTACCCCTTCATCACCATTACTCTGGGGCGGTAGTAGTGGTAGTACCAGTTAGTGTCCTATCTATGGGTTAAATTGACGAAATATGTTTTTAAAAATTGAGTTTTAAAATAATTGATTGGTTTGGTTTGGTTTGGTTTGTTTTACGGCATATCAACCTCAGTGGGTCATTTAATGCCGATAAAGTTTTGAAATAAATCAATTCTTAATGGATAATACAATTTTTTTATAAATACATTTTTCTATTTAACCCATAGATGGGACCCTAACAGGTACTACCACTCCGGGTCAGAGTGGACCATGGAGCAATGGTGATGAAGGGGTGCTCCACATTCCCCAAACCTCAAAAACTGGAACCTCACCATCAGATGGAGTTTAACGTCATTCCCAGAACATGTAGACCCGCAGCCACCGCCTTCTAGCACCCATATGATAAAAAGGGGTTGGGGCTTGCCATAAGGGCAATAGGGTTGGGAAATAAAATAATTGAGTATCCATCAAGAATGAATGAAACAAAACGTGTTCGGCATAGAATAACCTAACAAGGGTTGGCATGCCGTAAAATCCAACCAACCTTATCTAACGCATATGATACCAGAGGGACATTGTCTTAAGCATTTGAGCAGCTAGTACTTAGCTTAATTTCCAAATATTGAAATTTTCCCCTTTTTAAATCCTAAAAAAAGTATTGAATTTTTCTCTTTCTTTTTCTTATGTTTATTTTTCGAAGCTCTACTCGAATAATAACAATACTCATAGCTGGGTGTGAGGGGGTTAATACACTTCCCAAGTGTGTTAATCCAAAAATGAACGTAATAACGTGACAGGAGTTCGAGCTCGCTTGCTGCAATGTCGCAGCCCAACATGATAGTCACTAAGCTCCCCGTATATATATATATATATATATATATATATATATATATATATATATATATAATCAATGGTAATATTATGGGTTTACACTCATAACTTGAAATTTCATGGTAATCCAATCATCAGATGAGTCCAATGGTTGAGATCTGATGATCTGATGATTGGATTACCATGAAACTTCAAGTTATGAGTGTAAAACCATAATATTACCATTGATTATAAATCTGCTCTGATTTATTAGCATTGAGCACCTTTTCATGCCAATACTTTTCTCATTTTTTCATTCTCTATTCATTATATATATATATATATTCATCAAATGCTGCTCCCACGTTTTCGGTGTAATAGCATTAGTAGTTAATCCAAACAGTGCTCAATATATTTCGCAAAATACAGAACGTTTATAATTGTAGAAAAAAGTTTTTCTCTCGACCACAGTTTCGGTGTTCAAGGTACACCTTCTTCAGGACTTCTAAAGAAGGTAAACCTTAAACACCGAAACCGCGATAAAGAGAAAAACCTTTTACCACAACTATGTATGTATACATAATTGTAAATATGTATATGTGTGTATGCTTATATATATATATATATATATATATATATATATATATATGTGTGTGTGTGTATACATAAAAAGTGTTGTTATGCGTCTAACGGGATAAAATTAAATATTTTATAAGATAGAAGGTCCACAACATGAATTATGTTTTTTAAAAGATTTTATAATTTATTGTATATATATATATATATATATAATTGTGCATACATAATTGTATATATATATATATATATATATATATATATATATATATATATATATATATATGTGTGTGTGTATATATAATTATACATATATAATTGTATATGTATATATATATATATATATCTGCAAGTGTGCATATATATATATATATATATATATATATATATATATATATTCTACTACAGTCTTCCTAGCAAGTTTGGCTTACCATAGGAAAGATCAGTGACTTTCGGAAAAAGACTACACAGTCTTTAACATGTTCTAAAGTAATGGGATAGACTGCTATGATTTGGAGGTACAATAACAACACGTCAGCAAATCCATCCCAATAAAATTGTTCGCTTCTGTCGATAACGACTTCAATCTCAGACGCAGATTGTAAATCGTTTGAAGGAATCCAATGTTCGGATTTTATCACAACACACAATAGTTCTTTTGTTTGTTGGTATGTGTCAACTGTTAAAAAAAAAGTTTGAAAAATCGTTTGAACTTGAATTGTACAGATCCGTATCTGAACTTTCTAGACGTGAGTTAATTCAATTTTAACACCATTGAATTATTGAGCTTTCCAAGTTTATTTCCCGGAAATGTCACTTCCATTTGTACGTTCAGTGTATTGACATTGTCATCTTATGAGTTAATTTAAAAGTAACATTAGTGAATTGAAGCTTCGTTGCTGGATTCATTTACAAATAAAGAACAAAAGAAAATGTGGGATTCTCTAGATTAAGAGTAATGCTTTTGTATAATGTGCATATAGATATGTATCTGTATATATGCATATATAATTATGGTTGAGTATATATATATATATATATATATATATATATATATATATATATTACATAAATAGTTGGAAGAAAAATATATATGCTTTGGTTAGGATGAAGTTTATTACTGTTATCTAGTTAACACGGGTTTCGATAAGTCATTGCTAACATGTACGAAAAATTCTATTTTCAATTATTTTAGATATAAAAACATTGGACATGATATTCTTCAGGACACAGCGTTGTCGATTTTCTTTATAACGAATAATATTTATAATAAAAACGGAATAGTCCATTATTTAGCTGAGGTGACGACACTCATAATAAAATAAGCGGATAAGAGACACCAGATAATCAGGATTTACATTTTTGCATTTCATCTTGGACAATTTGAACGGTTTCATTTTTAACAAGAGGGTGTTTCAAGATGATAACGGTCGTATTTTTTAGCAACACGTGTATTAATATATAAATTACGTGTATTAATATATAAATTACAGTTTCAGTTCGACTAAAGAAAAATGTGGGCAATATTTAACTGATTTATTTGGTGAGTGAATGGATATTAGATTTAGTTACAAATAAATAACCCCTAATGATATACGTTTTTATTTTATAATGTTTTACTAGAAATAATAAAATCATGTCTTTGAATTAGAAGAAAATAACTTGTTATATATAATTCGCACTCATTTATGGGGGGATACTTTACATTGGCCTCTTGTAAGGGTTGAATGATCTACAAGAATAGTTTCCTAAGCGTTAGATGATAACGAAACGTCTACTGTTATAATATCATGATAATATTGAATATTATAAAAAAGTAAAAAGTTTGAGAATCCTTTCTTTAAACGATTCCAGCGTGATCCCTCTAGGCTGACAGTCATTTTTTGAAGATACTAAGCCTCCATCCATAGTTTCACTACAATAGAGGCAAGTTTATCGAAACGGTTATCGTTGTAGTAAATGGAATCGGCGACACGAGTTCAAATCCTGGACGAGGCTGTTTACGTTTTCACTTCGCACTTAGGCCCTTGGTAAAGGCATGGACTCATCTGTTCTCTCTCTAGCTATGGTAAAATCCTAGGTCAGACTGGGTTGTTTAGCCTTGGTAAGGCAACCAGTCTAGGAGAACGACAATAAAAATAGTAGAGATTACAGTTACACAGAGAGACTGGCGAATTTAGGATTAACTACTTCACTAGAAAGAAGTTTATTTGTTTGTTTTGTTTTACGGCATATCATCTCGGTGGGTCATTTAATTTGGTTTGGTTTGGTTTGTTTTGTTTTACGGCATATCAACCTCAGCGGGTCATTTAATGCCGATAAAGTTTTGAAATAAATCAATTCTTAATGGATAATACAATTTTTTTATAAATACATTTTTCTATTTAACCCATAAATGGGACCCGAACAGGTACTACCACTCCGGGTCAGAGTGGACCAGGGAGCAATGGTGATGAAGGGTGCTCCATTCCCCAAACCTCCAAAACTGGAACCTTACCATCAGATAGAGTTTAACGTCATTCTCAAAACATGAAGACTCTCAGCCTCCGCCTTCTAGCACATATATAATAAAACGGGTTGGGGCTTGCCATAAGGGCAACAGGGTTCGGACAATCATAGGTGCTAGGGCTTGACGTGAACAGCCAACTGATCGGATGGGGCCTCTCCGACCGCCCGTCTAGCCTAAGTAAGTGTTGTGATGTTAGTCCCAACAGTAAAAAGAAGTCAAGTCGAGATGGGGTAAAATAAGACAAGTGTATTTACAATTAATGGTACATGTACGACTAGCTTGTCGTTAACGGGAACAGTCCTCCCTTTACACTCGGTGTCTCACTATTTATAGTGAGAACCGGTGCATGTTCTCCACTGTAGGAACGGCCGGTACAACAGTAAGGACCAAAATGGAGTGTTGCGTGTCATGGACTCTCAGCTACCTGTGTTCCATCCTTAAGCATTACGGGTCGCCACATCCGGCCCACAGGTGGTCCCATTGTAAAGGTGCAGTCGGTGTATTCTAAAGCGACAAGGCTGCCTAGAAAGAAGGATGAGGTCTAATTGAAACGTTTAACATAATTATTGGAATTTCTAATTATGGTAGACATTTTTATATTTCTCCTCAAACTGGAAACTTACTGTCATGGCCGATTTCAAAAACTAAATCCAAAAAACCAATTGGATTATTTTTTTGCTTAATCAGATAAAAAACAAAAAAAACCCCAAAAATAAAAGATTAATTTGGATGATTTTAGAAATAATGTCAAGAAAAATAATTTAAGAGAGAATTTTGTGGAATTATCGGATGAAGTACTCCGCTTAAGAATTGAGTCTGCTCGTGTTGGAATAGTTGGGTAAATCCTATTATAATGGAGATTCGATGTCTGTCGCTCTGTAACCGAAACTACGTCACTGCTTAAGTCACAATACCTTCAGGAATTGCCTAGATTTATCAATGAGTATCTAATTTATAGTCAAAATCATTAATAGATAGAATAAATCTTATTTATCAACAATGTCTCTGTGAAAATCTGATTTAGATTTGCCTCAAAACAGCCCATGTTATTAGTGTGTTTTAAATCCTGCAAAATGTGTCCTATATATGACTAAGAAAAATGTTCACATAATCTACAGTGTGGTTAATTTGCATATTGGTTTTAACAAAATAGGGTTTAATAAATAATTACTTGGTGTTATTGATCTCTAATATTATTGTTTTATTCTCCAACGTATTAAAATCAATCCTATTAAAGCCAATCAAATATAATAAATTAAGAGTAATATTTTTGAATGAGTTCTTATTTAATTTCGTTAGTTTTTCTAATTTGACAAATTTCATGACATTAAAACTTAAATACTTACGCCCGGCGGAGGGCACATATTCTTGCTAGTACATAAAATGATATGACACTTCCCGAAGAAACATGGAGTAATTTTTAGTGAAGACTGTTATTAGTAGTACATACTTACAAACTTACTACTACTACTACTACTACTACTACTACTACTACTACAATAATAATAATAATAATACGACTTTGCTGGAAAGATGATCCACTGGGAATTAGGCAAAAAACTGAATTTTGACCATACAACAAAATGGTATATGCAGAATCTGTTCTTGAGAATGAAACGTATAAAATTCTCATGGACTTTGAGAAAAGACGGTCACCTTATCCCAGCCAGGAGACCAGACCTAGTATGGATTAACAAAAAAAAAAAAAAAAAAAAGAAAAAGAAAATAGAACTTGTCAATTGTTAGATTTTGCAGTTCCAGCAAATCACAGGGTGAAAACGAAATAATAGACAAATACTTAGACCTCGCAAGAAAATTGAAAAGGCTGTGTAATATGAGGGTGAAAGTGATACTAATAGTATTTGGGGCTCTGGGAACGGACCCCAAAAGCTTGGAAAAGACTTGAGGAGCTGGAAATCAGGGGAAAAATTGGGACTATCAAGACAACAGCATGGCTGCAAACGGCCAGAATACTCAGAAGAGTCCTGAAGACCTGAGGAGATCTATTGTCACACAAACTCCAGTGAAAGACCATCAGCTAACGCTGGTGTGAAAAACTCAAAAGAAGTGAAATAAGGATACTTGAACCTTGCCAAGAGAACTGAGGAAACTGTGGAACATGAAGGTGAAGGTTGTACCAATTGTAATTGGTGCCCTTGGAACGGTCCCCAAAGCCCTGGAAATGAATTTGGTTGAATCGGAAATCAGAGTAAGAATCGAGACCATCCAAACAACAGCACTGTTAAGATCGGCTAGAATACTCTGAAGAGCCCAGGAGACCTGAGGGGACTTGCTGTCACTCAGCCTCCAATAAACCACCGCCTACGACAGGTGTGAAAAACTCGATGCTAATAATAATAATATAATAATAATAATAATAATAATAATTGAGTTAGCAAAATCGAATTCCTCGAAAATATCTTGCAACAAAATGTTTTGTTTGGAAAAAGGGAAAGAAAAAACAAACAAACAAACAAAAAACAAAGATAAAAACATAATAAAAAAACAAAACAAAACAAAAGAAAGAAATCTTGATGTAGACGAGACAAAACCATCTCTACAAATCATTCGGCTAAATTGAAAAAAAATGATAATCAAAGAAAGTGTAGTGGGGGGGGGGTAGAGGATACAGGATATACGCCCCCACGCACACCCCTACCCACCAGTACCATACGCATCTACCCTAGCCAATAAGTAGAATTCAAATAGTTTTTTGAGAAAGATTTCAGGCTGATTGGTAAGAGAAATATTCTGTTGGCTGGTTGTGTCAGTCAGGGTGAAAAGGAAAAACGTAAAGTTGGGGTTGGAAAAGGCGAATTGGCTGAGGTTGAAGTTGTGTTTGTTTCAATGGCAGTTTAGAAGAAGAAGAAGAAGAAGAAGAAGAAGAAGAAGAAGCGCAGGTAATGAAGATAGACATGAAAGAGAAATAGTAGAAGGTTCGGAAGAAGAAATAAATGACGCAGAAGTGTGTGTGTGTGTGTGTGTGTGTGTGTGTGAGAGAGAGAGAGAGAGAGAGAGAGAGAGAGAGAGAGAGAGAGAGAGAGAGAGAGAGAGAGAGAGAAAAGTAGTAGAAGATTATATGCGGAAGAAATGGAATTAAAATTTGAGAATGAAGGAGAGTATGGAAAAAATTCACATCCATCCATGAAATAATGGCCAGACAGCTAAGTAAATGCATACAAGAAGCAAACGTATTCGAATGGATGACAAAAGGAAAAACTACCCTGATCCAGAAAGACCTCCAAAAAGGAACCATTCCAAGAAACTACAGGCCAATAACATGTCTCCTTATGATGTGGAAAATCCTGAGCGCACAGATAAAAGAAGAGATCTTCTACTCACTTGATTGCCGCGGACTATTTCCGGAAAAACAAAAAGGATACCACAAGGGAACAAATGCCCTAATATACATAGAACAGAACATTCTTAAAGATTCAAAAACAAGGCGGAAAGATTTAGCCATAGCATAGATTGACTACAGACATGGTCCCGCGAACTTGGATAATCGAGTGTTTAAACATGTACAAAATATCAGACAAAATAATAAAATTCATCAATAAAACCACGGAAAATTGGAAAGTAGAATTGATAGTGGGAGAACAAACCTTATCAGAGGTGAAAATACAAGGATACTTCTTCCAAGGACACTCCCAATCACCACTACTATTTTGTCATAGCAATGATGCCACTCAACCATATACTTAAAAATGTATAGCAGGATACAAATTTACAAAATCAGAGGAAAAAAATAAATCCTCTTAAGTCATCAAGATTTTTGCCAAAAATGAAAAAGAACTGGAAATCCTTATACAAACCATAATAATCTACAGCCAAGATATAGAAATGGTGTGCCATGCCTATGATGAAGAGAGGAAAAATGAAACGGTGAATGGAATAGAACTACCGAATCGAGAAGAAATTAGGACACTAGAGAAAAAGAGAATTATAGATATCTGGGAATATTGGAAGCAGACACCATCAAACAAACAGAAATAAAAGAAAAAAGTAAGAAAGTAATACATAAGAAGAACAATAAAGCTTCTAAAAACTTTAATGGCATATCAACCCTAGGCTTAGAAAATCAGATGCACGATGCCTTATAAAAATATTATTTTCATACCATCCTTGATTTATATCATACTAGCAAGCTACCTGGAATTGTCTGGGATTTAAAAAGTTGAAAATTAATCTCTTAACTATATTCATATATAGAGGCACCCGTGTTATAATCGTTACCTGATTGATTAAGAACTATTTGAATGTGAACATTGGTATTGCAATTAGGTATGGACTGTTTAACAGGTTGACTGTTAACATTATTTATACAATCAATTTCAAAACATTAACATTGCAATGACGTATAAAGTATTTAACTCTCTCAAATGAGCGGGAACAATATTTATACAGATAGATTTTTGTGCTCATTTCATATTACATCAAAATGATAGCAGTCATGCGTAAAAAGAAATGAACATTTAAAGTGGCAATTACAGATCCATTAGTCTTAAATAGTCTGTAGTAGAAATCTCATCAAGGGAATACACGCCTGGGCTGTTCCTCTCGTAAGATACCCAGGACCATTCCTAAAATGTACAAGAGAGGAGCTACGGCAGATAGACCAAAGAACAAGGAAACTTATGACAATGCACAAGGAATTACACCCAAGAGACGACATAAACAGACTATATGGGCCAAGAAAAGAAGAGGCAAGAGGTTTCGCCAACATTGAAGATTATGTATATGCGACAATCCGAGCACTTGACGAATAAACTAATAAAATTAATGAAAGACTAATTGCAGCAGCCAGCAAAAGCAATTATGATATATTGACAAGCAGAAATACATCAAAAACTAGAAAAACAACTATATGGGTACTTCAAGAGACAAACTGAAGAGATATCACATTAGAAGACATGGACATGGCTAAAAAAACAAGAAACTGAATCTCTTATAATCGTAACACAAGACAATGCCATAAGAACAAATTATATAAAGGCAAAAATAAATAAGTCACATCAGAATAGCAAGTGAAGAATGTGTGGAGATAGAGACGAAACGGTTATTCTTATAATAAGCGAATGCAGCAAACTAGTACAAAATGAGTACAAGACTAGGCACAACTTGGTGGGAAAGGTGATCCACTGGGAATTGTGCAAGAAATTCAATTTTCACCATGCTACTAAATGGTATGTGCACAAACTGGAATCTGTCCAAGAGAATGAGACGCATACAATTCTTTGGAACTTTGAGACACAGACGGATCACCAAATCCCGGCTAGGAGACCAGACCTAGTGTTAATTAACAAAAAGAAGAAGACGTGTCATCTCGTGAATTTAGCCGTTCCGGTGGATCACAGAGTGAAGGTGAAAGAAAAGTAAAAGATATACAAATACTTGGACCTTGACAGAAAGTTGAAAAATCTGTGGAATTTTCCAAGGGTCCCAATTGTAATTGTGACCCTTGGAAAGGTTCCCGGTGGTTTGTAAAAGAGTCTGAAGGAATTGGAAATCCGAAGAAGAATAGAGACCATCAAACAACAGTACTTTTAAGATCAGCTAGAAAACTCAGAAGAATCATGTAGGCATGAGGAGACTTGCTGTCACTCAGCCTCCAGTAAACCACCAGCTTAGGTGGTGTAAAAAACACAATAATAATAATAATAATAATAATAATAATAATAATAATAGATAAGACACCACAGAACAGCAAATGTAGGATATTTGGTGACAAGGATAAGACAATAAACCATGTATTAAGCAAATGAAGCAAACTAGCACAACGAAAATACAAGGCTAAGCTTGACTGGATTGGAAAAGTGATCCACTGGGAATTGTGCAAAAAACTAAATTTCAGCCATACAACAAAATGGTATGCATGAACCAGAATCAGTTCTTGAAAATGAAACGCATAAGATTCTCTGGAACTTTGAAATAAAGACGGATCACCTTATTCCAGCTAGAAGACCAGATCTAGTATTGATTAACAAAAAAAAAAGAGAACCTATCAACTGGTAGATTTTGCAGTTCCAATCGATCATGAAACATTCACGATACACACATACACTTAAGAAAAGACTTTCCAGAATTTTAGTTTATATCATCATCATCATCATCATCATCAAGGCGTTTTGACTGCATTGATTTCCTTGACTCTCTATTAACATCCGTCCCTATCGGCCTTCATTTTTGGCAAGTACTCTAGACCGTTTCGGACCGGTTGACATTTTTTAGATCGATGCATTGACCGGTGTATAAAAATTTAAGAATTTGTTAAACTTCGAATAAAAAGTAACTATGCAGGTATGTTAAATACAGAAATCTATCATCAATATAACCCCCCCCCCAGTCAATGCGAACAGTGGAACTACTTCTTATTTGTCAATTTGTTAAATATTGTTTCGCTAGAAGGGAGTGCCACACGCAATGTTTCTCGAATTTCCAAATTTTTTCTGTTCTTCGTTTTTATCAGACTCATTGTTGAAAAATATATCATCACCCACCCAAAACAGCCCGGCGCCCCCTAAAAGGGGGCTTCTCAAACCTTTGGAAGTTTCAGAGCAGTTGACAGTTTTTATCTATGCAACACCGGTTTCGACCGGGGGGCCCGGTGAGCTTCGGCCGCTGGAGCGATATAATGCAATAATAGCGTCGATCCCAGGGGGCCATCCCCCCAGGCAACACCTGTACCCTCGATTTAAAGGGGCAGGGCTGGGTTTATTGCCCAGTGCCTGAGGCGCCCCCTTGATGGGGAATGCCGACGGGATACACGCAATTTTTTTCTCATGAACTTCGGTTTGTGGGTGGACCCACGTTAATAGGGCCTTTGTGCCTGACCTGGTACGAGTGGGGTACTGGGAAAATACCTTGCATACACTGGTGTAAAAAAAAAATAAAGACTTCGAATAAAAATATCTATGTAGGTAAGTAAAATTAGCTTTATTTATGAAATCTATCATCAATATAAACTACCCCCCCCCCCCACCCGTCAATGCAAACAGTCGAACTGCTTCTTATTTGTCAATTTGTCAAGTCTTATCTCGCTAGAAGAGAGTGCCACGTATGTTAAGTTTGTTTTAGTAAGTGGTTAGAATTTGCACACAATAGCTGCCCTTTTCTTTGGAGACCAAAGTGGCAGTGCTGAAATTTACAAAAAAGGAAACAAGCTTTCTATAATACAACGTAAGCAAAAAGATAGTAAAATAGCCATTGTGGTAAAGAGTAGAAAATGAACAAAGTTGATATTTTTAGAAATATATTTCTAATTTTAGTTTATATGTACGGTTACCGTACTTCAAAACTATACAAATCTTAAAAATCATGGGTGTCAGCTGTGAACTGGTAGGTAATAATGTTGTATACCCTTTTCATTACTTCTTCTATTCTTTTTCTGGCGTCTTTGACGTTCTTAAGTTCTTCTAGGTCTCTTCTAACATCTTGGTTTCGTCTTGGTGGTCGGTCGCACTTAACTCATTTCTTTTTCTATATCAGTCTTGTTACCAAGACATTCACCAATCACAAAACCGGGTTATTTTCTTAAGCTTTTATTTACTTATTATTTTACTTAACTAAACATTTCATGTAACTAAACATCTGACTAACATAGCGCGCGTATGCAGTGAGTTCCAGTTAAGGCAGCACACCTTCTCTGCCCGACGTCAAACTGAAAACTGAGGACCAAACCAGGTCCCACGTGACTTCACGTATTTCGCGGGCTTCCTGTACTATTCATGGATAGTCCCGCCCGTGATACGAAAAGGGCCATCCCTTTAGAAATACAGGGGATTGACAATAATCTTATGCAACCGCATAGATTATGTAACAGTACTCCGGACCGGCCATGAGAAGCAATCCTATAGATGATACCAATATCCATACAGTGCTTATGAACAGTGTCAGCATGCCTTTCACATCTTACTTAAATAGTTTGTGAGATGGAGGGTAAGTGGCCATACAGCTGCTTTTTGGTTGGATGCTGCTTACAGGATTTATTCAAAATAGCATGAAGTATCATTGTGTAGTTTATATTTAGTCTTTTTTTCCAAAAATGTTTCGTTAAAGTCTAAGTGGTGCAACCATACAGTAATTCTGACACAGCTAGAGCTTGGAAGAATTCCCGTTTTATAACATTTTTCTTCTGCTTTTAAAAAAGTGCATTTGAGTCAAATCCATAGATACCTCCTTATCTAACATCAAAACCTTACCCCCTCCTCATGGGGCAACCTGTTGGCCGTGGGTGGCGACCCGTGATGCTTAAGGATGAAACCCTGGTGGCTATTCCCGGCATGCAACACTCTGCTTTGGTCTTTACTTAGGCTAGACGGGCGGGCGGAGAAGCCCCCCCCCCCCACGTAAACCCCCAACCGTTTTTATCATATATGTGCTAGAATGCGGTGGCTGAGGGTCTTCAGGTCCTGGGTATGACGTTAAACTCTATATGATGGTGAGATTCCAGTTCTAGAGGTCAGGGGAATGTGGAGCACCCCTTCATTTCCATTACTCCTAGGTCGACTCTGACCCGGAGTGGGGGTACCTGTTAGAGTCCCATCTATGGTTAAATAAAAAAATGTGTTTATAAAAAAAATTGAGTATCCATTAAGTATTAATTTATTTCAATACGTTGTCGACATCAAATGACCCACCGAGGTTGATATGCCGTAAAACACAACAAAAGGGTCCCATCTACGGGTTAAATAGAAAAACATGAGTTATAAAAAGTTGAGTACCCATCAAGAATGACTAAAACAAAAACGTCTTCGGCATAAAATGACCCAGCAAGGATTGACATGCCGTAAAACGCAACCAACAAATCAGCCAGCCAGCCACCCAACCAACCTTACCGCTATGGATCTTTTGATGTTCCTTACTCTACCTCTCCCCCACCCCCCGGAAATCCGCATACGTTTGTCACAGTTGGCATGTGTCCATGCATTTGACCATTAATCTCATATCCACTTGGTAGATTTCGAAATAAATTATGATGGAATCAGCATTCTGACCACGAGTTATAAGTCATTTTTTTTGCCTCATATTTTGCGAAAAAAAAAAAAAAGAAAGAAAAAGATGTCAAAAAGGCTTTGCGTACAGAACGATTTACAGAGAGATAAATGCTGCAGGAACGACTGGATTGGACTGGAAGATATTTTTCAGGTTTTACGTATTACTTGAAAGAAAGAAATATTAACATTATTCCTATGGAAAAGGAGGAGGAGTTGGAGGAGGAGGAGGAGGAGGAGGAGGCCTTCCTCAAACATATAAACTAAAAGAGATACTAAGAAAAAATAGAGATAGAGAGGAAGAGGAATAGAGAGAAAAGAAGAAAAAGGAAGGAAGAAGAAGGAGAAGAGAGAGAGAGAGAGAGAGAGAGAGAGAGAGAGAAGAGAGAGAGAGAGAGAGAGAGAGAGAATGGAAGGGGAAAGAAAAAGGGAAAAAGAAATAAAGATTGATAGACATATAGAGAGAAAGAGGGAGATAGAAGGGAAAGAGACAGAGACAGAGACAGAGACAGAGACAGAGTGACTGAGAGGAAAAAAGAGAGCGAGAAGGAGAAGAAGAAGAAGAAGAAGAAGAAGAAGAAGAGAGAGAGAGAGAGAGAGAGAGAGAGAGAGAGAGAGAGAGAGAGAGAATAAAAATATGTTAATCAATTTGTATTTCTTTTCCTCTCTCCCCTTATCTCTCTCTCTCTCTCTCTCTCTCTCTCTCTCTCTCTCTTTCTTACTCTGTCTCTGTCTGTCTGTATCTCTCTTTCTTTCTCTCTCTCTCTCTCACACATACACACACGCTCTCTCTGTCTCTCTCTATTTATTAAAAAATAAACAATATTAACAATCACAGGGAATATAAACCTATTTATTCATTTTTTCTAATAATTAAGTTTGTTAAAATAAAAAAGAATGAATTATTTTTGTATTTTAAATTAGCTAAATAAACTTGAAATTCAAATGTAAACAACAAAACGTGTTGATACCGTTGTTTCCGGTGAAGACTGAAAAAGAAGCGCCTAAATGAGTCGAATTTGGTTATAGTTCATAGTTAAATGAAATATTTTTGCAGCGTTTACTTTTTTAGTTCCTTTTATTTAATTTAGCAAGAATTGCATGATCTTCAATGAAATTTTTACATTTTTTCCTTTAAAACTCGGGGGTTAGCTCAGTCGGTAGAGCGTTCGGCTAGAAACCACAAGGTTCCTAGTTCGATACCGGTCCCCGCCAACTCAGCGTATGAGTAGCACAGGGATCTGTGCGGTAAAGTAAGGAGCTGGTGGTAGGTGTGGCGCTCCACCTCAGATGCTAAAAACAATCTCCTTGGTCTAGCGCTATTGAAAAGGGGATAGACTCCCTCGCTGACTGGCTGATACCGACTTTAGGCCGCCCCGACGACTTTACTTACTTATCTTTTAGGTTAACACCGGGTGAAATTCAAAAAATTCGATTATGTTGCTATTTAAATGCATTTGCTCAAAAATTGGGAAAGTTTTAGAGAAGGATATTTTGTATAGTTATTCTTTATGTTGATTAGTAACTTTTTCCGGTTAAATCGGGTTTTGCTATAAAAACCGACCTACACTAATGGTACCATGTAAGTATTGAACAGACTCATCGCTGCTTAACTTCGGTAGAGCATTCCATAGATGGGACAGGTGCTCACACTCCGGGTCAGAGTGGAGCTGGAAGTAATAGCTATAAAGGTGTATTCTACACTTTCCAAATCTCCAGAACTGCAGCCATCAGATGGAGTTTAGTGTCACACCCAGGATGCCCCATACAGAAGATACAACCAGTATGATATTCTAAACTCCACCGGCAGAACAATTTAACGATTTCTCTGAATGTTTGAGACGAGGCTTGATGATTAGTTTTATCTGCGTTATTCGGACTATTGTCCTCATCTTCATTGTTATCTGTACAACGTTTCGGCCGATATGCCCTCCGTTCGTATTTCTTGTCGGACTCGGGAACCTTCTTTTCCGACTCGGAAAACTTCTTTTCGGACTCGGGAACTTTCTTGTCGTAATCGGGAACCTTCTTGTCGTAATCGGGAGCCATCATGGAACTATGAACCTAACCCTTTTATTCAGTCCAAGGGGGTATCCTGTTCTCATTCCGCAAACCATAGCTGGGGTAGGGGTGTTAAGCTGTGTTAATTATTATTCTATGTTATGATTGAACCTCGAATCCAGAGATAATTGTCACTTAGAACTGTCTTAACCTAACTCCTTTATCCACTAGGCCATGTGTCCAATTGGACAATTGAATGTGAATTTTGGGAACTTATAAACCTAATGTCTTGTTTTGGCTAGAATATCTACCTATTCACTTGTGTATGATTTTTTTTTTACCTAGACTCATATTTTTTTATATTTAAAAAAAATCTGATCTAGCCTTTTTAATTATAGGTTCCCATATTGTATTCCTTTCTATGCTGAAGAAGGCCGAAAGGCATATCGACCGAAACGTTGTACAGATAACAATGAAGATGAGGACAATAGTCCGAATAACGCTGATAATACTAATTTAACGGTTATATTACCGAACACTTCCTCATATTTTTTTAAAGATTATAAAACCCCAGAATCATCTCTTTAAAAAAAAATCCGTTTTCCCCGTTGTTGCTCACTCATCATTTTTTCAGGATTAATACCGTCTCCCAACATGTGACTTTTACCGTCCGTCCGTCCAGTGGTCACAGTTGGCTCGTGTCCATCTTTTTTTTGACGATCAATCACTTATAAAATCGGGGTCACGGTGAATTTGAGTCTGGCGGCGAGCCGAGACATTCTTCTATGGCGTTTCAGGAAGTCATAATTCGTTGTTAGAAAGGAAGGAAGTGAGGTCGATAAAGCCATACGGAATGGCGCGCATTGCATTATGGATATCTTCACAGGCAGTCCGATTATTAAACGTAGAGTGGTCCCCCATGTCGTGAAATTGATATCAGACAGTAACCGATTCCAATCCATCTTCCATCATTTGTCCTTCGGGCATCTCGAATCAGCTTCTTTGGTATGCATGTGTGCAATGTTTAGGGTAGAGGAGGAGAACGTCTGTAGGGATGTGTCGCATCAGGTGGCAAGTGAATTTATATATATATATATATATATATATATATGTATGTTATGTATTTTGGAAGAAAGTTGTTATTTAGGCAAGCATTGTTAAAAACCACAATCACAATACAAAAATCCTCTATAAAAATAGCTATAAGAAACACCTACAAATTCTTGAGGCGATCTATATAAAAAATAAAACACCTAACATTAATAAAATAGCATTTAATATATGCGAGAGTATACTAAACATCTTCAATAACTAACACATTAATCTTAGCAACCCTCTAAAAAATAATAATTCAAAAATGTAATAGATAAAGGAACTACCCCCCTCAAAAAACAAGCAAACCAAAAAACAAACAACAAGAAAAAACAACACACTACAACCCTAGAATCCCCCAATGACGACCGACGAAATGGTTGAAAACACTAGGGTAAAGAGTATGTGACAATTCCTATACCAGCTGGTTCCTGAACTAAGAAAAATAACTGGACGACTAGAAAAACCTCAGATAAAGATCATGAAAAAGAGGTATTCTGTGGTTTTTGACAATATTTATTATATATATATATATATATATATATATATATATATATATATATATATATATGAGAAAATAACAGATTAGAAAATTCCGACAAAACGTGAGTAAAAACTGAGAAAAACAGTGAATAACAAACTTTTACTCACACACACACACACACAACACACACACATATATATATATATATATATATATATATAAAAAAAAACAACAAATAACACACCAATACCTAACACCCCCTTAATACCCTAAATACAAACATAAAAAAATTAAATTTATCTACGACCCACCACAATTTAAGAATTATCCAATTTACTTTTAGTTAAAATATTACATTATTCAGTAATCCATGTGAGTAAATAATTTTCTAAATATTTCTATCACATGAACCACTTTCCAATAAAAATCCATTAACTACAAAAAAAAAATTACATCTGCCTTAACCGGCAATATAACAATTACTCAATACCCTTTTGTCCGCCTGTGAGACCTGGATTGTTTACAAACGACATCTCAGGATACTCAAGAGATTCCATCAGAATTGCCTTCGCAGGATTTTAGGGATAGAATGGGTGTCATTTACACCAGATACCATAATACTTGAAAGACGTCACCTGTCTAGTATTGAAAGTTTGGTCCTTAGATCACGTCTTCGCTGGTATGGTCATCTAGTTCGCATGAATGATTGCCAAATCCCAAAACAGGTATTTTACGGAAATCTCAACAGGTAAACGTCGTCAGTGCAAACCCAAATTGAGGTTTGAGGACTGCCTCAAGGACACTCTGAAGAATGCTGCAATCGACGTGAAAGACTGGGAGAAGCTAGCTCCTAACTGACCTGGCTGGAGAGAAATACTGTTTCTTTTTAAGCATGAATATGTGAGTGTATGTGCTCAAACTAGACTAATGTTTAAAAAATACAAATGACTTACCAGTCGTTTTGTAAGTGATATTGCACTAGGGATTTATTTCAAAATTCTCCTTTTTAAAAATAGAATTATCCCTAACATACCAGTCAATTGGATACTTTTACCTTTATATATATATATATATATATATATATATATATATAATATATATATATAAATGTAAAAATGGAATTGGAATTGAATCCGACGATATGAGGAAGAATGAATAAAGAAAAGAAAGTACAGAATGGATAATAAAAGATGAATTTAATCAATATCACTTACACATGTGTTTCGGTCAGTTTATCAATGTGTACACGATTCAAACTATTATTACAATTAAATAAACAAATGAAATGAAATAATAATAATAGAAAAATGTAAAAATATTCCGTACACAGAGAAAATTCGACCTTCATCAGAGTGAGATTTTATTTTGAATCGTGTACACATAGATAAACTGACCGAAACACATGTGTAAGTGATATTGATTAAATTCATCTTTTATTATCAATTCTGTACTTTCTTTTCTTTATTCATTTTTCCTTATATATATATATATATATATATATATATATATATATAATATATATTATATATATATGAAAGGAAATGAATCCGACGGTATATGGTATATTAAGTAAAATGAAAAAACACGGGTTTAAATATGGTGATTGCCACTTCTTAACAGAAGAAGGCCACTTCTACAAAGTTCGGCTGTGAGCACTCAAATGGCTCAGAAGTCCAGCTTTGCTTTTATACATCCTGTCGCATAAAATACACTCGAGACCCCCATCCTTCACTCGTACACACATGTTTTTTTTCACGTGGTCATCTGTCACCATGGGACAGCATATGACTCGACTAGCCCGTGACCGGCAAGCCCTGTCACACATACTACATATACGGTCAGGGTTCAATGTAGGAAATGTAGCCAGGACCTCCATCCTGTGTCGCTTCGTAGAGTCCGCTTTTATATATATATATATATATATATATATATATAATATATATATGTGTGTGTGTGTGTGTGTGTGTGTGTCATGTATAAACTTTGTTTTTGTTAACGTTGTTTTTTTTGTATTTTGAGGCATGGAAAAAAAAAAAGAAACAGAAACAAAAAAACACAACCAAAACAGAATTATATATATAATATATATATATATATATATATATATATATATATATATTACTTTTTAATAGCTGGAATATATCAGAACAATTTTGATACTCATTAAACACTTTTATATAATTTTACATCAAACTCTTTTGAGTTTTATTATGAACTATAATGCTTCTGATTTTTTAAAATAAAATTTATTTTATTTTTAACACAGAACACGCATTTTTAAAAATTCCAGCATTGAATAATAGCGTTTTGTTTGTACCCTTTCTTCTAACGGTGTTTCATTCCGTCTTTCTCTTATATGTTGCTCTTGATGAGACCGATCTATTGAAGCGATCGAAACAGATTTCTGTCAGCAATTATAAACATCATTTGTTTTCTCAAAAATGTTAAATTCATACTGTTGGATTAATTTCGATCTACTTTTCATATTTGTCTAATGAAAAAACAAAATATCTGGATTTTTACACCTCTGAAGGCTTTTATCTACAACACTACATATATATATATCATATCATTCATACACAGACACGTGCTTCGATGTTCACGTCTCATCAGTGCGGCTCGACGTTTTAACAGCTACTTCTAGCCGGGAGCGAAACCCACAGAATTTTCTTCTATCAAGCTCCCCACCCTCACGGCTGTCAGTGACTTAGTTAGAGGCAAACAATTAATAGATACATACTTACAGGTTGTATGATTTTACAATTACTCAAGTCTGTAAACAACAGGCGAGTAAATGCCTTACACTAAACGACGAAAGTTCAACTAATGTCTCCCCTACATTGCTCTACCAGCATATACATATATATATATATATATATATATATATATATATATATATATATGCTCTACCAGCATATTATATATATATAATATATATATATATATATATATATATATATATATGAGGAAAAATGAGTATAGAAAAGAATTGTAGATGGATAAAATGAATTTAATCGATATCACTTTAATCGATATCACTTACACATGTGTTTCGGTCAGTTTATCAAAGTGTATACGGATTACGCTATTATTATTATTAAAATAATCAGATGAAATTGAAATAATGATAATAATAATAACAATAGGAAAAATGTAAAAATATTCCACTCTGATGAAGGTCGGAAAAAATCTCTCTGTGTACGGAATATTTTTACATTTTTCCTATTATTATTATTATTATCATTATTTCAATTTCATCTGATTATTTTAATAATAATAATAGCGTAATCCGTATACATTTTGATAAGCTGACGAAACACATGTGTAAGTGATATCGATTAAAGTTATATCGATTAAATTCATTTTATCCATCTAAGTTCTTTTCTTTACTCATTTTTCCTCATATTGTCGGATTCAATTCCCTTTCCATTCTTACACACACACACACACACACACACACACACACACACACACATATATATATATATATATATATATATGCACTGATGTAGGCCATAATGTATGGTAATATATAATTAGTATCAAAGATTGTTTGACTATGTGACTCACTGACCTGAATCCGTTCATTCTTGATCAAAGCAACACCAACGAGAGAAAACATAAGCCGAGTTTGAATATATTTACATGGCTTATTCATTCGAAATACACAAACGTATAAATATTTATCACATGCATGTTTATGTTCCCGTAAAACCATAAACGGTTATTTAATTATCTGAGAGAGAGAGAGAGAGAGAGAGAGAGAGAGAGAGAGAGAGAGAGGGAGAGAGAGAGAGAGAGATGTAAGATGAGAAAGAAAGGAAGAAAGAGTATATTAAAGAAGTGAGAGAGAAACAATAAGAGATGTGTGCGAGAAGGGATGGTGAGAGTGAGAGTGTGAGAGAGAGAGAGAGGGGGAGAGGGAATGTATGTGTCTGTGTGTATCTAAGAGAGAGAGAGAGAGAGAGAGAGAGAGAGAGAGAGAGAGAGTGTGTGTGTGTGTGTGTGCGTGCGTGCGTGCGTGTGTGTGTGTGTGTGTGTGAGAGAGAGAGAGAAGAGAGAGGAAGAGAGAGAGAGACGGAGAAAGAGTGTATGAAGTTAGAGAGAAAACAATAAGAGATGTGTGCGAGAAGGGATAGAGAGAGAGAGAGAGAGAGAGAGAGAGAGAGAGAGAGAGAGAGAGAGACGGAGAAAGAGTGTATGAAGTTAGAGAGAAACAATAAGAGATGTGTGCGAGAAGGGATAGAGAGAGAGAGAGAGAGAAAGAGTGAGAGAGAGAGGAAGAGAGAGAGAGAGAGGAAGAGAGAGAGAGAGAGAGAGAGAGAGAGAGAGAGAGAGAGAGAGAGAGGAAGAGAGAGAGAGAGAGAGAGAGAAAGAGTGTATGAAGTTAGAGAAACAATAAGAGATGTGTGCGAGAAGGGATAGTGAGAGAGAGAGGGGGAGAGAGAGAGAGGGAGAGAGAGAGTGTATGTGTCAGTGTGTCTAGAGAGAGAGAGAGAGAGAGAGAGAGAGAGAGAGAGAGAGAGAGAGAGAGAGAGAGAGAGAGAGAGAGAGAGTATGAAGTTAGAGAGAAACAATAAGAAATGTGTGCGAGAAAGAAATGAGAGGAGGAAGAATACATAAATGAAAAATAGAGATAGAAAGAAGATGAAAAAAAAAGGGGGGGATGGAAGAAAGTGTGTAAGAAAGAAACGACAAATGGGGAGATACGAGGGTGAATAAAAAAGTAATGCCATTTTGTTTAGGACAGGTATAATTACCAACACAGGAACATGTATCATACATCAAAATGAAGCTGGTCCTCTGTGGATCACATCCCCACTTCTTCACATAGTCAGCCTTTCTCTCAATAGCAATGTTTCACCTTCGAATGAGAACATGTATCCCTGTCCCGTAACATTCTGTTGACTGTTCTTTGAGCCACTTCTTCACTACAGATTTTATTTCCTCATCAAACTACAGATTTATTTGCCTCTCAAACCCTCTTTCCGGGGACCGAAGAGATGATAGTCTGAAGGCGCTAAATCTGGTGAGTATGGTGGATGCGGATCTGTAGTGAAGAAGTGGCTCAGAGAACAGTCAACAGAATTTTACGGGACAAGGGTACATGCTTTTATTCGAAGATGGAACATTTCTATTGAGAGAAACGCTGACTGTGTGAAGAAGTAGGGATGTGATCCACTGAGTACCAGCTTCATTTAGATGTATGATACAATATTCTTTGTGTTGGTAATTATACCTGTCCTAAACAAAATGACATTACTTTTTGACTCACCATCGTAGAAATAATAAGAGATGTGTGTGGGAAGGATATGAGGGGGGGAAGAATTCACAAATGAAAAAAGTTGAAAGGAAAAGAAGGAAGAAAAGTGAGAAAGAGGGAAACAAGATACACGAGAATGGAAGGACATGTGGAAGAATACACAAATACAAAAAAAGAAAAAAAGAAAAAAAACTGACCTTGTCGACAGGACTTCGAATAAAGTGACTGTACCCCCTGCAGAAAAGTAAGACTCCCACCTAAAAAAAAACCTTGGTATGACTAAACAGTGTTACATATTACGCGTAACTCAAAAGTTAAAAAAGGAACACCCCAGAACATTCTGGAAACTCTGTGACGTCAGAGCTGGGGTACGTGTCCCATAAAATGACCCCAATTCGGAACAGAATTTCTTTGACTAGCATTGTTACGTCGGCCGGTCTCCTGAGAGGAGGAAGGCAAAGGGATGAACGGAAATACACCCCACCTCCTTTGTTGGGGAAGGGAAGAAATCTCTATCATTAGTTTAGTTTTGACTCGGGACCCTGTCGGCGAACACATTAGGATTCCTCATCTTGTTGAGGACGGGCGAAAATCGTCCTCATGAAGAAAATTTGACTACTACAGACAGTTGAAATCCCGATGTCATCTTCATGCGGACAGAAGAAATTAGACCAAGGGTGGTCATCCACACAACTATGAGCCGAATGGAAACGAAGTAACTAAAACGAAGATAAGTGCCACATTCCGATATGGAATTTTAAATAGATATTGCCATTTTCATACTTCCCTTCAATTTACATGTATACTTATGTGGATGCAAGTTATCCCGACAAATATTCCTATTGCGGATGTATATAGATAATCATGCTCATAAACTTTTCCATCTTTTTCTCTCCTCCCAACTTTCGACTTCTTAAATAAAATCATATTTTAAAAATATGTATTATGTCTTATTGTTCTTTGCGAATTTTTGCATGCGCACCTTTCACTTTTCTTTGGTCTCTGATGGAACAGCGTTGTAAACGTTCAAAAAATGATAGGCGAACGTAACAACAGCATCTGATGGTGAGGCTCTTGTTCTGGATATCTAGAGAGTGTGGAATACCCTTTCATTACCATTACTCCCAGATTCACTCTGATTCTACCTATCTCCAACTACGAAACTTCTCCGAATCGGTGTATGTCTTAAAGTGTGATACACATAGGTAAGTAAGTAGTTGCTACCGTATTAATATATTGATAATTACTTGAAACTATATAAAAATTCGTATTCAATAGGAATACTTGAAGCCATACAACTGGGAACAAATTACTTGCCCCAAAAATGCCCCCTCTGGGCGCAGGTATTTAAGTTTTGATATAATTAAATATTATATTGAATAAGAAAGACTAATGAAATTAAATACGAACACAAAAAAGATTTCCCTTATTCTTACTTTATTTTAATTGACATCAATAAAAAATATTCATAGGATTGCTTTTAATACATTTGAGAATAAAACAATAATATTAGAAATCAATAATATCAAGTAATTATTTATCAAACACAGTTTTATTAAAACCGGTATGCAAATTATTCACACCATATACTACATAAACATTTATTTCTTAATGATATATAACACACATCGCAGGGTTTTAAAACACATTAATGATATGGGCCTTTCGGGGTGTGTTTGTTAATGAAATTAACAGCGTGATCCCAGGGGGCTATCACCCAGGCAACACCTGCACCCTTGATTTAAAGGGACAGGGCTGGGTTTATTGCCCAGTGCTTGAGGCGCTCCCTTGTGGGGGAATGCCGACGGGATCAACACATTTTTTGCACCCGCCGTCCATGAGTTTCGGCTTGTAGGTGGTCCAACATTGATAGAGCCTTGTGCCTGATCCACACGCGTTAGGTGAGCGGTAAATACGCATTAATAACATGGGCTCTTCGGGGCCTGTGTTTGTTAATGAAATTAACGGTGTGATCCCAATGGCCTATCTCCCCATGCAACACCTGCCCCCTTGATTTAAAGGGGCAGGGCTGGGTTTGTTGCCCAGTGCCTGAGGTGCCCCCTAGAGAGGAATGCCGGCGGGATCGACGCATTTTTTCACCTGCCATCCCATGAGCTTCGGTTCGTGAGTGGTCCCGCATTAACCGACTTTGTGTCATACCTGCATACGTGGGATGCGAGGTAAAAACCTTAATAATATCGGTTGTTTTGAAGCACATTTATCCCAGCCAGACCTTAATAGAGACATTGTTAATAAATAAGATAAGGATGCTAATTAAGATTAAATAAGGATTATTCAATAACCATTAAGAATATAACGTAAATAACTAAAAGAATTGTGACGTTGGTGGTAACGTAGTTTCGGTTACAGACAGACAGATACGTAATCTCTATTAGAATAAGATTAGATAGCAATACTTAATATATAACAGTTATTTCTTGTTGTTAATGGATTTCGTTTAAGAATTATCTCCGAGATTTTTGCTCATATTCATTAAGATAAAAACAAACAACTATAAATCAATAATACTAAGCAAATATTTATTAAAATCAATTTTTTAATATCAATATGCAAATTAGTATATCCGTTCAGACTATAAACCATTATTTTGTTGTATATATAAATACAATTGCATGTTATTAATATATATATAATGCCAACAGTATTAATAATATAAAACATTTTTATTAACAAATAAGGTTCAAATAAAAATAAAATCATGGAGAATGTGACGTAAATAACAAAGGGAATTTTGACTTGGGTAGTGATATAGTTTCAGTTACAGACAGACAAACACCTAATCTCTATTATAATCAGAAGATGTGAAGTGTAAACAGCCTCGTCAAAGATTTGAACTACGAGACCTGTGTCCATTTCCTACGACGGTTGAATCGACGTATATATAGACTCACAAATATGTATTAAATGTATGAATATCACTGATAAGTATATTAGCATGACCTGTAGATATACCACAGTATGAGAGTTGAATTATTATAACGTCTAATATGTTTACTTAAGAGCTATTGCAATTACTTCAAAATGTAAAAAAGTATAACAACCTTGATTTAATTCTCTCACTCTTTTTTTTTCTTTCTTTCCTTCTTTTCATCTTTTCATTATATTCGATTGAAACAGATTAGTATTATCGCTTCCGCTCGCCCACTCAACTATCTATTTTTCCCTACTCTCTTTCTTTATTTATTTCTTATTATATTTTTTCTGTATAACATGTCCTTTTTCTTCCCTTTCTTTCTTTATAATAAAAAACGGATTGGACCATTATTTAGTTACTGTGGTGACACTCATAGGAAATAAGAATTCGTCGGTTAAGCAACACCAGATAATCATGATTTACATTTTTGTATTTTGCCCCTGACGATTTGGACGGTCTCATTTTTAACCAGAAGGTGTTGCAAGATGATAACGATCGGAAGATTAAAGAACAAGAGTATTAATATATATAGATATATAGATAATTAACAATAGTATTAATATATATATATAGATATATACATAGTTAAGAAAAAATGTACGCATTTTAAAATTGATTTATACGGTATTAATTATTATGGTAAACTCTTTGGTACAAACTTTTTTTAAAAACGTAAAATTTTGAAAATCGCCTAGGGAATCACATTTAAGGCGTTTAATGAATTCAAAAACGCTCAAGGGCAAGACAGTCACGTGACTTAATAAGGCTGAAAATAGATGCTTCTATAAATAAATTCAATGACTTTACCAAAAAAAAGATAAAAGAAAGAAGAAATCACAAAATTCTTATTCTTACTAGTCTGAATTTTTAATGGTTGGTTGGTTGGTTGGTTGGTTTGGTTGGTTGGATTTTACGACATGTTTACCTGTTGGGTTATTTCTATATACTAGCAAGAATATGCGCCCTCCGTCGGGCGTAAATATTCAATTTTTAATATAATGAAATATATTAAATTAGAAAGACTAACGAAATTAAACAAGAACGCATCTAAAAATATAACACTTTTCTTAATTATATTTTAATTGATATCTATATAAAATCATTTATAGGTTTCATATCATATATGTGCTAGAAGGCGATAGCTGAGGGTCTTTATGTCCTAGGAATGACGTTAAACTCCTTCATCACCATTGCTCCCTGGTCCACTCTAACCCGGAGTGGTAGTACCTGTTAGGGTCCCATCTATAGGTTAAATAGTAAAATGTGTTTATAAAAAAATGAGTATCCATTAAGAACGAATTTATTTCACAACTTTGTCGGCATTAAATGACCCATCGTAGTTGATATGCTGTAATCCAAAGCAAACCAAACCAAACCAAACCACAACGTCATATATACTAGATACCCTGTGTATGTATGTATGTATGTATGTATGTTCAATACAACATCGAAAGGGATACACCTGTCCTATTGGAGAGAATATGGAGGGTTGGAAATGTCAGACATGTGGTCGAATTCTGTTTTCTAAGGCTGGATATGTCAATCATAGGAAATCTCATCAGGGACAATTCATGCAAACTCCAGGAAAAAACCATGTGTCTTGTCCAATCTGTAACAAAGTCTGTAAGTCAGCTTCTGGTCTTAAGAGACATATGGTGGTGCATAAGCATGAAATGTTATCATCTGATTCATTTGATACAACGGGAAGGACGTCCCTCCTATGTCATATTTGCATCAAACTTTGTGGATTTGCAACGGGTTTGATGAGTCATTTGAGGGCTCATGAGAGGAAAGGTTCTGGTGGTGGGGTCATAGAATTGTGAGGGGCGGCAGTGATCTGTAAAGCTTATGCTATTACTATAAGAGATATGTTCAATAAAATTATTTTAGGCGAGTTTTGAAACAGAAATACAATTTTGGCTTTCATACTAAGTGGGGAAGAGAAATAAAAAGAAACACAATCCGGAAATTTGTGGTAGGAGATTGGACAAAAACAGAAAGAAGAATGTGATTGATTTCGGTGGATAAATAATTGATATATCGATTGTCTCTCTTTGTGCAATGAAAAATAAATCAATATATTCCTTTTCAGTGGTACCGAAGCCATCATTAACTGTGTGTGACAAGAAACTTTGGAAGACATTTTTTTCTTCTTCATCCATCGATTTGCTGGATTCAAATGTCATGGACACGCGTTCGACTCCTAACTTCATCAACTTCGATTTAGAATTCCTACAGCCGCCCCCCCAAAAAAAAAAATTCCATTTTTTTTATTTTGACGAATTACATGAACTTGACGAATATAACACTCGATCTTTACCAAATTCCACTTTTATAGGTAATAAGAACATCCACCCTCCGCCGGCCAAAGTATCTAAGTTAACTTATGTGAATTATACTAGCAAGAATATGCACCCGTCTCCCGGGCGTAAGTATTTAAGTTTTGATGCAATGAAATTTATTAAATTAGAAAGACTAAAGAAATTAAATAAGAATGTATATAAAAAGATTACACTTATTTTAATTGTTTTTTATATAAAATCATTCACAGGATTGATTTTAATACGTTGGAGAATAAGACAATGATATTAGAGAGCAATGACACCAAGTAATTATTTATTAAACCCGGTTTTGTTAAAAACAGTATGCAAATTATCCACACCATATATTATGTAAACCCAGTGATTATTTTTTGTATTAGCAAGACTATTGAAAGACTAACGAAATTAAATAAGAACACATTAAAAGAATCATACTTATTCTAATTATATTTTAATTGGTTTCTATATAAAATCATTCAGAGTATTGATTTTAGTATGTGGGAGAATGAAATGATAATGGTAGAGCAATAACACCAAGTAATCATTTGTTAAATACGGTTTTGTTAACAACAGTACGTAAATTAACCGCACCATATATTATGTAAACCTTTATTTCTTAGTAATATATAAGACGCCTTGCAGGATTTTAACCACATTGATAACATGGATTGTTTTGAGGCAAATCTATCATCGTTAATAAATAAATTTATTCTATGTATCAATGATTTTGACTACAAATTAAATACTCATTGATAAACTTACACAATCCTGATGGTACACAAATGGTGGGAACAGTTAGTGGCTTTGTTAGGTTTAGAGGCAGGCAAGCTGTTAGAGGTTCTAATGTAAAGATGGACTTGGCTTTGGTCCTTGCCTGCGGTTGAGAAAAGGTCTGGTAATGGAGTTAATAAAAATGTGATCACCAATAGCTATACGCCTTGTGTTTGTCTCTAAGAACTAATGACAACCTTGGCATAACCAGAGTAACTTTACCAGGCCAGTCAACAACAAGGACCAGATCAAGAAGTTAAAAGAAATGAGCATAGCGATCGACTACAGAAGATAAAAAATATCAGCCATCTTCCAAGCTGTGGTTGTATCAGTGCTACTGTATGGCTGCACCACTTGGACCCTAACGAGGCACCTTGAGAATTAGATAGATTGCAGCTCCACTGCACAAGAATGCTGCATGCGGTCTTGAACAAGTCGTGAAAACAGCACTCCCACAAATAAGCAGCTGTACGACAACCTGCCCCCTATCTCACAAACCATCCGAGTGAGACGGATAAGATATGCTGGACATTGTTGGAGGAGCAAGGACGAACTCATAAGCGACGTTCTCCTGTGGAAGCTAGCACATGGACATGCTAATGGGGGACGCTGGATGCTGCACAGAGGACACCTCCCCTGGGGCAATAACTGATAGAGAATGTTGGCGAGAGATTGTCATGGATATCCGTGCTAATTGCGCGACATGATGATTGACTCCAGTAAGTAAGTAGATTTTTGTGGCAGATATAACCCCAGATATCTCCCAAAGAGTAAGTAAACTATTAAACTATTGAATAGGAGGGCAACCCCCACAGAATATATACCCAGACATATAGGGGTATATAACATATTTAGTGTCCCTCGCAATCCTAGTGCTTCCTTGTAACCCAAAAGATAAGTCTTGCTGACAGAAGGTTCAATTAGCAATTGATTTGAGGACAGTTACTAACGATCTTAAATGCTTTCTGTGTTCGTCTCTTATAAGCCAATTATTTTTACCGGAAGTGCTAGCTGCTGTTGGGAAAGTTCATAAATAGGAGTGGCGATTTGGCGTATATTTTAAATCACATATATCCAACAAGATTTGCATATTTCTCAACATCGTTCAAATCTTCATAACTAAAACCTCTACACATCAATATAATTAACACACACACACACACACACACACACACACACACACACACACACACATATATATATATATATATATATATATATATATACTCAATCCTTCGCATAAGTAGGATGTGATACAAAGTTAATTTTTCAAAATTTTTCCTTCTCCTAGACTGGTTGCCATACCAAAGTTAAATAGCCCAGTCTGCCCAACTATTGACTGGAGGGTGAATAGTTGGATTCGTACCTTTGCCAAGGCTATTAGCGCTATGGGAAATGGAAACTGCCGCGCCCAGGATTTGAACTCGTCTCGCTTTGTCCATTTCATACGACGGTAACCATTACACCATGTGCCTCCAGCTTCAATGTGTTGTGCCATGTGTCCAACTGGACTATGTTGGAATATGTTTTAATATAAGGTGTGCTCTAATTCCCCACCTGGATTTATAGACTAGCCAATTAAGTTATTCTTGCAGCCAATCGCTTGCAATACTGCGTGGCTGATACAACACTTAAACCCCCCACATTGGACATCATTCTAACTGCATTCATTGAGGACGGACTTACAGGATTAGCAGATTTTTACCAATACTCAGGACTTACCAATATCAGGACGGACTTACAGGATCACAGATCTTTACCAATACTCAGGACGGACTTACAGGATCACCAGATCTTTACCAATACTCAGGACGGACTTACAGGATTACCAGATCTTTACCAATACTCAGGACGGACTTACAGGATTAGCAGATTTACCAATACTCAGACGGACTTACAGGATCACCAGTCTTTACAATACTCAGGACGGACTTACAGGATTACCAGTTCTTTACCAATACTCAGGACGGACTTATAGGATCACCAGTTCTTTACCAATACTCAGGACAGACTTACAGGATTACCAGATTTTTACCAATACTCAGGACGGACTTACAGGATCACCAGTTCTTTACTAATACTCAGGACGGACTTACAGGATTACCAGATCTTTACCAATATTCAGGACGTACAGGATTACCAGATCTTTACCAATACTCAGGACAGACTTACAGGATTACCAGATCTTTACCAATACTCAGGACGGACTTACAGTATCACCAGTTCTTTACCAATATTCAGGACGGACTTACAGGATTACCAGATCTTTACCAATACCCAGAACTCTTTATCAAGGATCCAATTCCACTGGATAAGCGCTTTTGCTTAGTGGCTCCATAATGGCCCAGAAGATTGTAACAGATTAACAGTCTCTAAACTCTAAATAATAAAACTATGTGAGACTAGCTTGTTAACCATTACATCATTTTTTTTCCTTCTGTGTTTAATAAGCGTTCATACCAAAAAAGGAAACACGATAAAATGTCAAGTGAATGATTGTCTTCTTGTCACGGCCTCTGATAAGTAGGAAACTAAATTAAGGCTGACAGAACAAAGAAGAAAAAACTCTTATTTATTTAGATAGACCAAACTCACAGAGCAAGTGAGAAAGCAAATGAAGAGAGAGAGAGAGAGAGAGAGAGAGAGAGAGAGAGAGAGAGAGAGAGAGGGAGAGAGAGAGAGGGGAGGGGGAGACAAACAGACAAACTCATTCACCCAGGGCTAAGTTTGTCACCTACGCATTTTTTTTAGTATTCGCTCCTGTAACGTTTCGTATTTTAAAGACAAATGGTCTCTGTCGTTCTCCCTCCCCCTCTCTCTCTTTCTCTTTCTCTCTCTCTCTCTCTCTGTCGATACAAAAAATTATTTTAGTTTCGCTAATTCTTCTAATTTAGTCAGAGACTTTTTTGCTGATACCGGTAGCCCTAGAATTTATTTGACATACCACGAGAGAGAGAGAGAGAGAGAGAGAGAGAGAGAGAGAGAGAGAGAGAGAGAGAGAGAGAGAGAGAGAGAGAGACTGTATAGTTTCGTATTTTAAAGATAAAGAGTCAGTCCATCTCTCTCTCTCTCTCTCTCTCTCTCTCTCTCGCTTTCACTCTCTATGATTGACTGACTCTCTCTCTCTCACTCGCTATTTCTCTTTCTTTCTCATTGACTCTTTCTTTCCCCCCCTCTCTCTCATTGACTCTCTATCTCTCTCATTGACTCTCTCTCTCTCATTAACTGACTGTCTCTTTTCTCTCTCATTAACTGACTCTCTGTTTCTCTCTTTCTCTTTCTCTTTCTCTCTCATTGACTGACTCTCTCTCTCTCTCTCATTCTCTCCCTTTCTATTCTTCTCTTATTGACTGACTCCTTTCTCTTCTCTCTCATTAACTGTCTCTTTCTCTCTTTCTCTTTCATTGACTGACACTCTCTCTTTCTCTCTCCTCTTTCCCCACCTTCTCTCTCCCTCTTTCCCCTCCCTCTCTTGTCAACACAAAAAACAGGAGATGAAAGATAGTTTGGTCCGTTAATTCTACCGAGTGTATCTTTAGTTTCCTAACGTTTATTTCCGTCAACGACCTTCTTTGTCCATCTGTACCGGTAGCGCCCTAGAAAAGAAAAATTGTCTTCTAAAACACTTCAGCACTGTTCAATCCAGATAATACTAACGTAGCAACACAAAATCATTTAATTAATTAATTAAACATTAACTAAAATAAAACGACCGCACAGACTGTTCTATTTTATGTCTTCTTGATTTAGCAGATATTTGGATTCCATTTCAAATTTGGAGGATTAATTCTCAAATCTATGCAACTAAGTTTTTATGAAGAGATTTTATTGGAAATTTACTTGATGTTTTGGGTTTTAAAAATGACATTTATGGACGCCTTACGCCTTCAATTTTAATGTTTCTTTCTTTCTTTTTTTCTTTTTTTCTTTTTATATTTTCATCCTTTTTTAAAAAATCTCATCTGTATTTCTTTATTTTTTCACTTCATAGCACTTATTTAAAAAAATATACTTTCATCTTTCTTTCTTTCTTTCTTTCTTTCTTTCTACACGTGAATTTTTTGTTCTTTTCAATGGCTTCTTTCTTTCTTTCTTTCTTTCTTTTTTGTTATACTTTCTTTCTTTCTTTTTTTTACTTCTCTCCACTTGAATTTTCTTTCTTTCTATCTATCTTTCTTTCGTTTTTCTTTATTTATTTCTTTCTCACCTTGAAGTTTTGTTCTCTTGTTCTTTCTTTCTTTTTTCTTTCTTTCTTTCTTTCTTTCTCCACTTGATTTTTGTTCTTTCTTTTCTTTTGTTTTTACACTTGAATTTTTTGTTCTTTCTCTTCTTTCTTTCTCTCTTTTCACACTTTCTTTCTTTCTTTTACACTTGAATTTTTGTTCTCTCTCTCTTCTTTCTTTCTTTTTCTTTTTTACACTTTCTTTCTTTCTTTTTACACTTGAATTTTTGTTCTCTCTCTCTTTCTTTCTTTCTTTCTTTTTACACTTTCTTTCTTTCTTTTTACACTTGAATTTTTGTTCTCTCTCTCTTTCTTTCTTTCTATCTTTCTTTCTTCTTCTATACTTTATCATTTTTTATTCTCTAATTATTTCTGTTGCTTCTTTCTTTCTTTCTTTCTTTCTCTCTTTCTTTTCACTTGTCTGCCGTCAAATTCATAAAAACATTTCCGAGTTGAACCTGGGGGAAAAACAATTTTTTTCCCCGACGACCGTGTGAAAAACTATGAATATGCTAAAGTCTTTCTCACACGTTTTCTGCACTCGGGAAATTATGAACAAGTCAGGCGCACGGAGCAAAGTGGATGACGATGGTGTGTGTGTAGGGGTTGGGGAAAGCAAAGAAGTTGATTTACCCACGCGCACTCGGCACACACTCGCACGCAAACCGGCACACACGGACGGGCACTGAAACTAGCTCATAATCGTTACTCTCCCTTACCATCTGTTTCTCTGTCTCCTTGCTCTCCGCCTCCACAAACATCGGCACGCTCTGTCCTAACTTTCTCCTGGGCCACAACAGCCACCTTTATCATATCAACAGAAACTGACACCCACGATGTCTCCTACCCTTTTCTGACATGCACACGCCCCCGTATACATATAAGGTGCGTCCACCGTAACGCGATACTTTGAACACAGTCTCGTCCACCATTCACTGTACCAGTGAATTCGATACTCACTGAGCTTCCCTATTGTGTCCATGTGCCAGACTAAGGTAAACATAAATACCATATATAGTCATATGGAGATGTTTTTTGGTGTAATGGATATCGAGGTTAGAAATGGACACGGCGAAATGTGTTCAAACCCTAGACGAGGCTGTTTACATTTCACATAGCGCTAGTAATCTTGGGAAAGGTATGAATTCAGCTATGAGTAAATAGTTCGTCTGACAGGACTCTTTAACACACACACACACACACACACACACATATATATATATATATATATATATATATATATATACCAACACATCCACACGAGTAGTATGTGATGCAAGTCAGTTTCTTAAGCGGAGTTTTATAGGTTTGAATTCAGA
Source organism: Doryteuthis pealeii (assembly GCA_023376005.1). Classification (NCBI taxonomy): domain Eukaryota; kingdom Metazoa; phylum Mollusca; class Cephalopoda; order Myopsida; family Loliginidae; genus Doryteuthis; species Doryteuthis pealeii. Next base: position 73,449,997 of record CM042144.1, on the reverse strand, counting down.
GTTTTCCATCCAAGGCTAAAAAGTACAGTCTGTCATACCATTTATCATTAGCTAAAGCGAGAGTAGTAGGATCCATACCTTTCCCAATGGTATTAGCGCTTTATGAAATGCAGCACCTTTGTACAGGATTGGAACTCGGGCTGACGAGTCCATTTCCTACGACCATTACACCACGTACCTTCATCATAAGCAGACCTTGTTTGTCGTGTAATGGTTATCAAGATTGAAAATGGACACGGCGAGATGGGTTCAAAACCTAGACGAGCCTGTTTACATTTCACATAGTGCTAATATCCTTGGGAAAGGTATGCATCCAATTATTCACCCTTCCTCCAGTTATTCGCAAATAGTAGGACAGACTGGGGATCTTTAAGCTTGAGATGGTAACCGGTCTAGGAGAAGGTAAATTCTGAATTTAAATCTGTCAAAATCTGCTTAAAAATGACCTTGTGTCACATCCTGTTCGTGTGGAGGATTGAGTAAATATATACATATTAGTACTGATTTTGTAAGGTTGGTTAGTTGGTTGAGTTTTACGGCATGTCAACCCTTGTTGGGTCATTTTATGCCGAAGATGTTTTGTTTTACTCATTCTTGATGGGTACACAATTTTTTTAAACTCAATTTTTAAAACAAATTTTCTTTAAACTCATTTTTTATTTTTAACCTATAGAAGAGACCCTAACAGGTTCCACCCCTCCGGGTCAGAGTTGACCTGGGAATAATGATGATAAAGGGGCACTCCACATTCCCCAGAACTCCAGAACTAGAAACTCACCATTAGATAGAGTTTAACGCCATACCAAGTGCAATAAGACCCTCAGCTACTGCTTCTAGCGCTCATATGATAAAAAAGGTTGGAGCTTGCTATAAGGGCAATAGGGTTGGAAAAATCATATAGGTTCTAGGGCTTGACGTGACCAGCCGATTGATCAAAGGGGGCCTCTCTGACCGCTTGTCTCACTTAAGTAAGGGCCAAAGTGAAGTTGTGCATGTCATAAACTGCTCAGTCACCAGGATTCCATCCTTAAGCATCACAGGTCACCACCAACGGTTAACAGGTAACCCATTGGAATTGTCTTACCCCTCTATAGAGGTGCAATCTTATTCTAAAACCTCTTATATATGTAAGGACTGAGATAAGTGGATAGATAGATTTGAAAAAAACAAAAAAAACATGAGATAGATAGACAGATACAAAGAAACAGACTAAGATCAATAGGACCATATGAACTTTAGGCACCCCTTTTTGATCTCGACTCAGAAGGACATGTTTTTTTATTTACACCGTCAATATCCGGTTGTTTTTAACAGACGATTTTTTTAGAGTTGTTTTTAAATTATAAAACTAACCCTAACCCTAACCCCTAACAAACAACCGGATATTGACAGTGTAAATAAAAAACATGTCCTTCTGAATCGAGATCAAAAAGGGGTACCTAAAGGTCATATGGTCCGATCAATAGGTAGATAGATAGATAGATATGAAAATCTTACTCCACTGCAGAACTCGACTTTGGCCCTTACTTGGGCTAGACGGGCGGTTGGAGAGGCCTCCTCCGATCAGTTGACTGGTCATGTCAAGCCCTAGCACCTATAAGGTTTTCCCGATCCTATTGCCCTTATGGCAAGCCCCAACCCTTTTTATCATGGTGCTAGAAGGTGGTGACTGAGGGTCTGCATGTCCTAATATGACATTAAACTCTATCTGATGGTGAGGTTCCATTTTTGGAGGTCTGGCGAATTTGGAACACCCCTTTATCCCATTGCTTCCAGGTTCACCCTGACCCAGAGTTTTAGTACCTGTTAGGGTCCAATCTATGGGTTAAATAGAAAAATGTGTTTTTATAAAAATGAGTATCCACTTAAGAATGAATTTATTTCAATACTTTGTCGGCATTAAATGACCCACTGAGATTGATAGACCGTAAAACAAACCAAACCAAACCAAACTCCTCTGCAGAGGCGCAGTCGGTTTATTCTCAAGCTAGGTTGAAATTCAAATATAATGGCGAAGACTGGGAGCAAATGTTAGGTTCCCAAATTAATAGCGTGAATTAACGATTTTGTGATCTTAAATCCAGGATCGAATTTAGGGAAAAGTCAGCAAATAATAAAATTACGAAAAAAATAAAAAAAAAAAAAAAAAAATAAAATAATGATAAAAAATAAATTGCTGAAATTTTAATTCTTATCCATGGTAACAGATTTTTAATGAATAAAATTAAAACTAAATTATTATTAATGAAAAATCCTAGTTCTGACAGAAAAGATCCGGATCTTCACCCGTTATGTCACTTTCAATATTAAGCAGGTATCATCACTTGATAATCAGGCTTGACACACCGTAAAATACAACCATCTATCCATCCAACATTTGGCCCTTACTTAGGCTTGACGGGTGTCGGAGGGCCCACATCGGATCAATTGGCTGGTCACGTCAAGACCTAGCACATATATAATTGTCCCTATTTTATTGCTCTTATGGCAAGCCCAACCCCTTTTATTATATGTGTGTTAGTAGTCACTGGCTGAGGGTATTTGTGTCCTGATTATGATGTTAAACTCTATCTGATGATGAAGTTCCAATTTTGGAGCTCTGGGGAATGTAGATTACCCCTTCATCACCATTATTCTCAGGTCCACTCTGACCCGGAGTGGTAGTACTTGTTCGGATCTCATCTATGGGTTAGATAGAAAAATGAGTTTAAAAATTGAGTATAAAAACAATTTCGAATACCCATCAAAAATAAAACAAAACGTCTTCA
>CM042144.1:73389729-73442229 GCA_023376005.1 Doryteuthis pealeii | reverse complement strand
AAAGAAGAGGTGAATGAAAGAAGAATAAAAAATGAATAAAAATAATAGATGGAAGTTGCATAAGAGAAAAGAGAGAAGAGAGAAGAAGAAAAGAAGAAGAAAAAAGAATAAAAGAAGAAAGTAGAAAGAAGAGGTGAATGAAAGAAGAATGAGAAAAAGGAATAAGAATAATAGGAAGAGAGACGAAGAAAAGAAAAAAAAAGATGAGGAAGGAAGAAGAAAGAAGAGAAAGGAAGAAGAAAGAAGAAGAAAGTAGAATAAAGAAAAAAGAAAGAAGAGAAGAATAAAAGAAGAATGAAAAAAGGAATAAAAAAATAATAGATGGAAGTTGTACAAGAGAAAAGAGAGAAGAAGAAAAGAAACGAAGAAATGAATGAGAGAAGACAAGAAGAAAGAAGAAAAGAAGAAAGAAGAAGTGAATGAAAAAGGAATGAAAAAGGAATGAAATAATAGATATAAGTTGCAAAAGAGAGAAGAAGTAAAGAAGCAAAAAGAGATGAAGAAAAAAAGAAAGTCATCCACAGACACGTATTTTCACCTTTAAGTCTCATCAGTGCGGCTCGACATTTTTTTTTATAATAGCTACTTCTAGTCGGGAGCGAAACCGGACAGAATTTTCGTTTGTCAAGCTCCTTACCCCCATGGCCCACGGAGGCTTTAAGTCAGTGGCGAACAATTAATAGATGGAATAGATGGAATTTGCCAGAACAGAGAAGAACATAGAAGAGAAGAAGATAAAAAAAAAGAAATCGAAAAGTTACTAGCAGGACCTGTGGGTATACCAAAGTATGATCATTTGATTATTACAATGTTTGATATGTTTACATAAAAGCTATAGCAAAATACTTATATTTGTAAGACGTATAGTAATCTTGATTTAACTCTCTCTCACTCTTTTTTTCCTTTTCATCTTTTCATTATGTTCGATTGAAACAGATTAGCGTTATCGCTCCCGCGCTCTCACTATCTTTCCCTATATTACTCATACTTTCTTTCTTTCTTATTATATTTTTTCTGTGTAGCGTGCCCTTTTTCTTCCCTTTCTTTCTTTATAATAAAAACGGAATGGTACATTATTTAGCTGAGGTGACATCACTCATGAGAATTAAGAATTCTGTTGATAAAAAACACCAGATAATCAGGATTTACATTTTGGCATTTTAGCTTGGACGGCCTCATTTTTAACCAGATGGTGCTGCAAGATGATAACGGTCGTACTTTTAGGGAACACGAGTATAATTATAGAAATGGTAGGGGAGAACAGGGTGAGAAAAGAAAAGTAAAGGTTGCTTGTGAAGGAGAGAAAAAAAACAGGGAATATGACTGGTGTGTGTAGGGGGAGATGTGTAAGAAAGAGGGAGTTGACAATTGTGGAAGTGGGAGGAAGACGTAAGGAAAATAAAGGTGGTGGCTGTGGAAGAGAGAGAGAGAGAGAGAGAGAGAGAGAGAGAGAGAGAGAGAGAGAGAGAGAGAGAGAGAGTGGGGGTGAAAATCGTAAAAAGAGGAAGGAAGAGAAAAAATTACATGTGCGGAAAAGAGATGAATGTGGTTGGTTGGATTTTTACGGCATGCAAATCCTTGTTGGGTTATTTTAATGCCAAAGACGTTTTGTTTGGTCGCAGTGGAAATTTTTCTGATTTAATTATTTTGTTAAAATAGGAAGTAAAGAATAAAACTACAGTTATTTCTTCTTGTTAATGGATTTCTTTTAAGATTTATCTCTGAGATTTTTGTTCGTATTCACTAAGATAAAACAAAACAATTAGAAATCAATAATACCAAGCACATATTTATGAAAATAAAATTTTGATATCAATATGCAAATTAGTATTCCCATTCACACGGTAAACCGCTATTTTTGTTGTAGATATAAATACAATTGCATGTTATTCGTATGTAGATAAGGACGACAGTATCAATAATGTAAAATAACTTTATTGATAATTGACATTTAAATAAAAATAAAATCATGGAGAATGTGACGTAAATAACTAAGAGAATTGTGACTTGAGTAGTGATATAGTTTCGGTTACAGACAGACAAATACACAATCTTCATCATAATAAGATTTGTTAAATTCTAATATTGTCTGTAATTGTTTGGTTTCTTTGTTTAATACCATATCAACATTCGTGGGTTATGTAATTCCAAAGCAATCCTTTTAGAACAACAGTAGTGCTACCATTTAACCCACAGTTGGGGGTGGAGATACAGGGGTGTTGGCGTATTTTTTGTATAAAATGTGCCAATGAATACGACTTGCATTTATAAACGGTTCCAAAACAAATGGATCTGCCAATCGGCTGAATCGGCCAATCAAAAATGCCCAAACATGTATTTAATTTACTATTTAAAGGCGTTGATAAATTGTCCTACAATTGCTCGCTGGATGCACAGACCAACAGACGAGGATTATACAACTCACCAAGCACGGATCAGCAGACAAGTATTAAAACTGATACGATATCTTTCTATTTCAAGAAAGGATCAAACTTTATGCCAGAAAGGATATCCACTACCACCCATGAGCTTCGACTTGTGGGGCCCACATAAAAATGTCCTTGTGTCACGCCCTCATAAGTGGGATGAGAGGCAAATACCTTAATGATATGGGCTGTTTTGAAGCAAATCTATCTCAGCTAGACCTTTATAGAGACATTGTTAATAAATAAGATGCTGGGATGAGAGGCAAATACCTTGCTTAGCCTGCTTCTGAGGCGGCTAAGTAAAATTAACAGCGTTGATCCCAGGGGGCTATCCCCCCAGGCTATACCTGTCCCCTTGATTTATAGGGACAGGGCTGGGTTTATTGACCAACACATTTTTTGTGCCTTCTTTCACCTAGAGCCCGGGTGGGGGGGGGATCAGACATATTATAACTCGAGTCTCCGTGTCCATTTTCAAAATGACGATAACCGTTACGCAACCCAAGCGTTTGACATGCACAGATTTGTATACAAAAAGTGAATGGCTGAGATGTCGATATTTTGTTTTTGTTAATTTGTTTGTTTGTATTTGGTGCATATTTTACGCCGGAATTTCTCGGCGAAAACATAGACGATCCAATCCTTGATCTTCATTTACATTCAGAATCGCCATTATTCTCCCCCCCCTCACACACACGCGCGCGCGTGCAACCAAACACACATGGTCAGTTTTCCTTTCAACATATTCCGTGCAGGAATAAACCAAACTGATGGTTTTCCATTCTCCGAGCACGTTTCCCCACCAACGGCCGCTTTGTTTCGTTGTTGGACAAACCTTATCTTCGGCCGTTCATCGCCCCGCCAAAAGACACCAGACATAAACTGCCATTCGCCCCCCTCTCCCAACCCCTCCCTCTCCCGCCAACTATCGCCCCCCGACTCCACTCCCCTTAGTTGTCAGCCGGACCATCAGTATGTCTCTCTTCTCTCTATTAATAAAGAATCCAGTGGTCATCGGCCGACGCTGTCGCAGAGGCGGGAATTAATGACAGTTCACGGTTATCGGGACGTGACTATGGCTGTGTGGATGGCCAGTTCACATCAACTTGCTCGCAGCTGATCACTCAGCCGTATGAGGAAAAAGGTGTGTGTATAGGTGAGACGGAGATGCTGCAGTGGTAGTAGGAGATATTAATAAAGTTTAGTAGTAATAGTAGTAGTAGTACAAGGATTTAAACAATGGGGAGATCTATGGGCATCGAAGTCCCTGTAATAGGACCAGCATGACAACTATTTCTACCAGGTACAATAAGGAGGCACGTGGTGTAATGGTTAGTGTCGTTGGAAATGGACTTGTCGTCCCAAGTTCAAATCCTGGACGAGATTGTGTTTAAAAAAAAATTGAGTTAAAAAAAAATGACTTTTAAAAAACACATTTTTAAAACTCATTTTTCATATTTAACCCATACAATTTAGTACCGAAAAGGTACTAAAATTCCGGTAATGTGATAATGGTGATGAAGTGGTACTCGACATTCCACAGAGCTCCAGAATTGGAACCTCACCATCAGATAGAGTTTAACGTCATACACAGAGGATTAAGACCTACAGACGCCGTCTTCTAGCACATATATGATGAAAAGGGCTGGAGGTTGTGAGAAGAGCAATAGGGTTGGGACAATCGTATATGTGGTAGGGCTTTATGTGACCGCCCGTCTAGTTTAATTAAGGGCCAAAGTGGAGTGTTGTATGTAATTGACTGCTCATTAACCAGGATTCCGTCCTTAAGCATCACGAGTCACCACAGGTGACCCCATTGGGAATGTATCCTCCTTCTGTAGAGGTGCAGCCGGTGTAACAGACAAACTTGACAACTATTTGTACAAAGTACAATGAAGAGGCGTATGGTGTAATGGTTAGAGTCGTAGGAAATAGACCCGAGTTCAAATCCTGGACGAGGTTGTTTACATTTCACTTTACGCTAATACCCTTGGGAAACGTATGCATCCACCTACTATATCTCCAGTTATGGGTAAATAGTAGGGCAGACTGGGCTCTTTAACCATGGCTAGGTTACCAATCTAGGAGAAGGAAATTCACACCTGTTAAACTTAAAAAGTAAGTAAAAAAGTAGAATTGGTGGAGTGGTCTATTGTCACTATCAGTCGGACAGCGAGGGAGGGTATCCCCTTTTCGTTAGCGCTAGATCAGGGAGATTGTTTCTGCGTCTAGGGTGGTGCGACACACCTACCATCAACTCCCCACTTTACCGCACAGATCAAAGCCGTGCTACTCATGCGCTGAGTTGGCGAGGGCTGGCATATATATATGTACTCTTGGGAAAGGAATTACCCCTTTTCAGAGGTGCAGTCGGCGTATTCTACAGCCCCACCGACAGGGCGGATTTTTTGGTGCCCAAGTTTTTGTGATGTATATAGAGATGCACATGTCCAGTCCAACTATAAGTAACTATTCTCAAATGAGGATTGAGGTCTCGTTATAAAATGTGTGTCAGTTAAACAATTTTTTTGCAGGCTTTCTTTAAAAATCTTGTTCTTTAATTCTTTTTTTTTTAATGGGCAGAGCAATAACCGAACTTAAACGACCACGTTGGTCATCAGACAAAGACAAATCAATACTGGACTCCTGATGAAACTCGATAGCGAAAGGTCGACATGAGATAATTATGAAAAAAACAAAAAAACAAAACAAAGACAAAAAAAATCGGTTGATAGAGATCTATTATTCTTTGCCAATTACGGCACAAGGTTAGAAATATGGCGCATCCAACTGAGAGCGAACTTTTTTTTTATTACATTACGAATTGTCTGTAGGATGAACTTGCAAACCACACTTCCACGAGGTGTGAATAAATCTGTAAAACTGATAAAAATAATAGACATTTACTTTACACGATATTATTTCAACATAATCTTCTTCAGTGACAATGCACATAATACTGCTAAATCACATCTCTCTACGTTCATGTCATATCTGTCTCTCTGTTTCTCTGTCTCTCTGTCTCTGTCTCTGTCTGTCTCTGTCTGTCTGTCTGTCTGTCTCTGTCTGTCTCTCTCTCTCTCTCTCTCTATATATATATATATATATATATATATATATATATATGTTTTGGCCTGGTTAGGTGCCAGAATAAAGACACAAAAGAGGAAATGAGTTAAATATATTAACAAAGAACAGTAGTACAAACATATGCAAATGAGAAGGTAACTTACGAGGCGGTCTTATCAGCTATTAACAGAACCTGCTGCTATTTATAGTTAGAAGAGATCATGCGCGCGTGGTAAATTACCATAACAATATATATATATATATATATATATATATATATATATAAAATATATAATAGAAAACCTACCTTAAACAAAATAAACTTTGAAATAAGTCAACATGTTCTTAAATGTTTATAATTTCCCGCCTATCCTCCTTCCATTATACCCCTCCCCTTCTCACAACTTGTGCCCCCTCCCCCCAAAAATCGCTACAGCATCGCTCGCTCGAACCACTACAATTCCTACAACCTCCCACTACCAATTGTTATTACCTCCCACTTCTAATTCCTTGCTACTACTCGTTCTCGTCAAAAACGAGACACGAAACCATACCATCATTTCCTACCTGATGATGCAAACCGTTGCCGAAAGCGCTCGTTTTGATGGACTATTACACCAGTTACACCCCGAAATAAAAAAGATAGCCCGAAAATTAGAAAGGATCAACCAAAAACTTGTCCGACAAGAATTGTCTGTACAGTTCAACAAAACTATATATATATATATATATATATATATATATATATGTGTGTGTGTGTGTGTGTGTGTGTGTGTGACGAGCGGCCAGCTAATGGAGTTTAGAATATACCAACTGCATCCTTTGCAGAGGAGCGATATCGCCAATGATTATGAAAAGACCAGGCCATGGTTAAGATTAGTCGCAACCTATGGACAAGCAGAAAAACAACAAAAACAAGAAAACAGAAATAGAAAGATAAACAATTATAAACAATTGAAGAGGTTACACATGAAAAGACCTGGGATAGTTTAAGAAAATGAAACTTTAAAGAGAAAACGAGTCGTCCATAATTGTAGAAAAAAAACAATACCATAAGAACAAATTATATCAAAACAAAAATAGATAAGACAAAACAAAACAGCAAATGTATGAAGACAGTGATCAGACGATCAACTATGTAATAAGCGAAGGCAGCAAACTAGCATAACGAGAATACAAGGCTAGGCATGACTGGGTCGGAAAGGTGATCCACTGGGAATGATGCAAGAAACTAAATTTTGACCATACAACAAAATAGTATATGCACAAACCAGAATCAGTTCTTGTGAATGAAACGCATACAATTTTCTAGGACTTTGAGATAAAGACAGATTACCTTATCCTAACCAGAATACCAGAAATAGTATTGATTAACAAGAAAAAGAGAATTTGTGAATTGGTAGATTTTGCAATCCTAGAAGATCAAAGGGGGAAGGTGAAAGAAAACCAGAAGATAATCGAAAACTTGGACCTTGCTAGAGAACTGAAAAAAAAAAAAAAAAAAAAAAAAATGGAATATAAGGGTGAAAGTGATGCCACTTGTGTTTGGTGCCCTTGGAACATTCTCCAAGAGCTTAGAAAACAGGCTAGAGGAATTGGAAATCAAAGGAAGACTTGAGACTATCCAGACAACAGCATTGTTAAGATTAGCTAGAATACTCAGAAGAGTCCTGGATACCCAAGGAGACTTCTTATAACTTAGACTCCAGTGAAAGACCATCAGATTATACTGGTGTGAAAAACTCCCTAGGAATGAAATAATAATATCTATCTCTATCTATCTATCTATACATACATACATACATACATACATACATATATAAAGGGCAGTTATGTATGTATGTATGTATGTATGTATGTCCGGATGAAACTACGAAAATAAAACAATTACTGACAAAGTAAATATATATACACATTAAATATCACTGGTTCTTACTTTTTGTGCCAAAATTATGAAGATTTAATTTATATTCGAAGATATATAAAGATCGAAATATACATAGAAATAGCATTAAAATTCTTCCTAAAAATGTCCAGCATTTGTAGATCTCAAAAGTGTTTTTTTGTCCACATCTACACAGGTGACGCTGGGTCGCCATTTCTAGTGATTTTATAAAGTAACGCGTGATATAAAACAAATTATGGAGCCCTAATACTATTTGTTCTGTTTTTTTTCTTCAATTTTTTTTTTGTTTTACGGCATATCAACCTCAGTGGGTCATTTAATGCCGACTAAGTTTTGAAATAAATTCATTCTTAATGGATACTCAATTTTTTATAAACTCATGTTTTTCTATCGAAGCCATAGATGAGGTCCTAAGAGGTACTACCACTCCGGACCTGGGAGCAATGGTGATGAAGGGGTGCTCCACATTCCCCAGAACTTCAGAACTGGAACCTCACCATGAGGTCATTCCCAGGACATGAAGACCCTCAGTCACCGCCTTCTAGCACCGATATGATAAAAAGGGTTGGCGCCTGTCATAAGGGCAATCATATAGGTGCTAGGGCTTGACATGACCAGCCTATTGATCGAAGGGGGCTTCTCCACCTGCTCGTCTAGCCTAAGTAAGGGTATAAGTCGAGTGTTGCATGTCATGGACTGCTCACCAACCAGGATTACGTCCTTAAGCATCACGTGTCACCACCCACGACAAACAGGTGCCCAATTTGGGAGGGAGGTCTTACCCCTCTGCAGAGGTGCAATCGGGGTATTTTAAAGCCCCAGCCGACAGGGCTATATTTTGTTCTGTGTTCGAAACCAACTTAAATATAATATATATTTTCCACCAAGTGTAGAACAAGACTCGCACAGTTTGTTGACCTGATACACAGATATCGTCTTCTAATGTTTATAGCATAAAAATAATTCCTAAACTCTGATTTCATATTTGAATTAATAGCAGAGGAAAAGATTTTTATTCTTTTCTGTGTTATTAATTTTGACCAAACAAGTAACATTAAAAAGATCAAAGAAAATATTAATCAATAATAATAATAATAATAATAATAAATAATAATCTTTGTGTGACGTATGTTCGATATTTTTGAACAGACTCAGCCAAAGTTGATTTATAGAAACACCAAGCTAAGATCGAACCCATTATCAATAGCTTGCGAAATCAGAAACACAACAATCGGTCAATAACAGGTGCTATGGAAATTTTTGTCTATTATTTGCATTAAAAAAAAAAAAAAAAACCAGAGAAATCTGTGATAAATTGTCTTTCTTTATTCTAAAAAAAAAAAAGAAAAAGAAAGAAAAAAAGAAAAACAAGAAGAAAAAAGAAAAAAAGAAAAGAGAGAAAAAGAAAAAAGGAAAAAAAGAAAAAAAAGAAAAAGAGAAAGAAAAGAAAGAAAAAAGAAAAAAAAAAGAAAAAAAAAAAAGAAAAGAAGAAAGAAAAAAAGAAAGAAAAAAAGAAAAAAAAACAGAGAAAAAGAGAAAAAGTAAAATAAAAGAAGAAAAAAAAAGAAAGAAAAAAAAAGAAAAAGAAAAAAAAAAAAAAGAAAAAGAAAGAAAAACAAAAGAAAGCACGCAAGAAAGTCATTAAAGCGAGAAGCTTTGCATTGGATGGGAGGATATCGACTCGCTATGGACGAGTGATTAGCAACCTAGTCTCACAATTATAGTGAGTTCAATCGTTACTTCATTATCTTATTATGATGGAGATTATGTTTCGGTCTGTAATCGAAACAACGTCACCACCAATGTCACAATTCCCTTAGGTATTTATCTTCGATATCTGTGTCCGCTATAGAAAAACCTAAGACCTTAAACCTATAATATAAATATGTCCTTACATTAATCTTCCAAGTTATATATATATATATATATATATATATATATATATATATATATAAAATCTTTCTTCAATTATGCTGTGGACTTGTAAATTACTTTTTTTTCTTTTTTAATAGCTGGAATATATCATGAACAATTTTGATACTCATTATACACTTTTATATAATTTTACATCACACTTTTCTTTGAGTTTTATTATGAACTATAATGCTTCTTGATTTTTAAAATAAAATGTATTTCATTTTTAACACAGAATACGCATTTTTAAAAATTCCAGCGTTGAATAATAGCGTTTTGTTTGTATCGTTTCTTCTAACGGTTATTTATCCCGTCTTTCTCTCATATGTTCCCTTAATGAAGACCGATCTATTAAAACGGTCGAAACAGATTTCTGTCAGCAATTATAAATATCATTTGTTTTTTCAAAAATGTTAAATTCATACTGTCGGATTAACTTCCATTATTTTCATATATATATATATATATATATATATATATATATATATATATATATATATATATACGCGTGTGTGTGTGTATGTGTGTATGCGTGTGTGTGCGCGCGTGTAATTAGGTAAATAACTAAATCTTCTTTGTTATTTTTTCCTAATATAATTTTGCTCTGTGAATTTGACAATAAGAGCACACATTGAGCTCTGTAAATTACAACAACCTAAAACATTCTACGTCATAAGGAAGATTTCTTCACTCAATTTTTTGATTATATATACTAGCAAATATATGCACCCTCCGGGTGCGAGTATTTAAGTTTAATATAATAAAATATCATGTTAAATTAGAAAGGCTAATGAAACTGAATAAGAATGCAGATACAAAATATTGGAACAAGGGGTATAATCGGAAAATAGAACAACTTTGAAACTAACTGTTATTTTCCCTTACTCTCGTCTTTCAGTGGTAAATTTCCCTAATTTAACTATTTAGTTAAAAATAGGAAGAAAAGAATAAAATTACAGTTATTCTTTATGTTAATAGATTTCTGTTAAGATTCATCCCCGAATTTTTGCTCATATTATTAAGATAAAACCAAACAATTAGAAATCAATAATACTAGCATATTTATTTAAAATCAATTTTTTTAAGATCCAAATTGCCTTCCCATTCACACACATTTCGTTGAATATATAAATATAATTGCATGTTATTAGTATGTAGATATTGTTAACAGTCTTAATGATGTAAAACAATTTTACTAAATTGAGGTTTAAATAAAATAAAATCATGGAGAATGTGATGTAAATAACAAAGGGAATCACTTGTATAGTAATATAGTTTCGGTTACAGACAAAAACAATCTATTATAATAAATATATAATATATATATATATATATATATATATATATATAAGTAAAAACAGTCAAGAGTTTTCGCTAAATAATGGGACGAAGTAGAATCAAATCAGGGAAGCTAAAAAACAAATAAACAAAAAACACACAAACACAAATGAAAAGAAATGGAAGACCGAAACAAAAGATTGCTCTTAGAAAAAAGTAGAAAATAGAATATATATATATATATATAAAAAGGCGCAGTAAAATCATATTCATGCGTCCCAGGTTTTTTCATTTTTTTTTCCTCACCATTTCAGGCTAAACTGTAAGTACATATCAATAGTTTCTTAGAAATGAATTACACAGGGTAGTTTACAAGATTAGAGTTAGATGTCTTCAGTTGTTTAAATAAAAACCCTACAATTTATCAAGAAACTTTAGTTGGGACCCATCAAATTTCCCAGGGACTCATTCAAAGCAAAGATGTGCGTCCCGGATCAAAAAGCTATCAACATCACTATATATATATATATATATTATATATATATATATATAGATATATATTATATATATATATATATAAAGAGAGAGAAGAGAGAGAGAGAGAGAGAGGGGGGGACAGGCCAAAAGAAAGGGCGTCGACAAGCCAAAAGAGAGAGAGAGAGAGAGAGAGAGAGAGAGAGAGAGAAAGAGAGAGAAGAGACAGAGAGAGAGAGAGAGAGAGACAGACAGACAGACAGACAGACAGAGACACAGACAGAAAGAGTTAATATATATATATATATATATATATATATATATATATATATATATATATATAGAGAGAGAGAGAGAGTTACATATATGAGGAAGAAAAATTCTATTTAAAATTGTTGACACACGCCAGCGTCTTAAAATTTAAACTACGCAACAGCTTCCCCGTTTATGCAAAGTGAAATGTGTGTGCGTGCGAGTATGTGTGTGTATTATTATTCAATTATAATTAATGGAAACATACTCAATTTAATTGAAGTAACGGCATCCCCTTTATATACTACGTGTTAAAGGTATGTGTGTGTGTGTGTGTGTGTATGTGTGTGAATTTAGTTTTACTTAAATTAATTATTTTATTTTATTTTATTTTTTTTACAATATTTTTTTTACTACGTGATGAAATTTTTTAATAATATTTTTTGCTACGTGATGAGTGTATGTGGGGGGGATTTATTTAGCAATTATTTTTTCTAATTAAAGAAAAATATTTTTTTAATTAAAGAAAAAATATATAAGTAAAAATATTGATCAAATATAAGGTATTTTGTAATCTTTAAGTATAAGTTTGGCGAGGTGAGGGGATGAATTATAAAATCCTGGTCTTTGTTTAATCGTATTAAAAATCGAGATTGTGCTAGATTCTACCATTTTTCTTCGTTTTTTGTTGTGTATTCTAACTAACATTTTGGATCTTTTAAAATTAAACTAAATTAAAAACTAAATAAAATTTCACACACACACACAGATATAAAAATATGATATTTTAAAATTTAATTAAAACTAAATAAAACACTGAATAAAATTCACACACACACACACACACACACACACACATACACACACACACTCAAACAAACACACATTTAACGAGTAGTATAAAAGGGGGATGCCGTTTGCTGGCGTTTGTCAACAATTTTAAATAGATTTTTTCTTCCTCACATTTGAAGATCAACAAAAAAGTAGCCAAACACACCAAAAACAGAGACTCGCAGATTTTTTGTTTTCAGTAATAATTTATTTTTTCCTTAAACCAACGAAAGCCCTGATGGAGGTTTATCTAAACAGATCGAAACACCGCATCGTAGGCGTAATAAACATTATTCGCTTATGAAACTTGTGTTTTTTCCAATTATTCCAATATATATATTATATATATATATATATTATATATATATATATAGAGAGAGAGAGAGAGAGAGGGGGGTATAGAGAAAAAGACAAGCAGGCTAAAGATATGGCGTCGGCAAGCCAACAGCCCTGCGTAAAAGGCATTGAACGACTTCCCAACATCCACCGACTCTCTTGTTTTAAAATCAAACAGAATTGCTCACGAAACCGCAATCATGTGTTCACGACAGGAACTTCAACCAGCAGTGGAGACCGCGGCGTCATTATCGATCTGTGAAATCGATTTCCCATCGGGGTCGACTGATCGGTTCAGCATGGTGGCATACTCAATATGGCCGAATGTTTGCAGGCGTCAACGAGCGACGGTACACAGTGCGCATGCCCGGAGCCTGGACATGGCTGACATCCGCTTCTCTCTTTTTTTTTTCTTCTTTTTTTCCTTGCCTTTACCTCCCAGTCAGGCCTGTCTATCCGCTTTGGTTCTGTCGTTTCTTTGACTGGCGTTGATTCTGTTCGATAGCCTCGATCTATTCTTTAGGAAAACAGTTTTTTTATTTCTTCTCTTCGACGCAAGGGGGAGTTGTTTGCCGACATTACTATTTATCGTTTTTTTAGGTATATTTTTATTATTTATTATTATTATTATTATTATTATTATTATTATTATTATTATTATTATTTCCCTATTCTTTTTGTTCGTTCATACATTTCACTGCTCAGAGGAAGTACATAGCAACGGCCTCTAGCAAAGAAAATAATATCTTATTCTTTGTTTCTTTTTTTGTTTTTGTTTTCAAATTAAATAATCAAAAAACATTAATACAGAATATGTGCTGGTGACGTAACGGTTATTGGCGGGGATCTTGAAATCGGCTGAACGAGTTCAAATATCATCTTAGGCTTACGTTCACTGCGCTTGCGGAACATATCAATCAGTAATGAGACAGATAATCCTTATATTAATATTGGTGTTCCTAAATTGTATGACCGTTATCATCTTGTAACACCGTTCAAATCGTTCAAGATGAAATAAAAAAAGTAAACCCTGCTTATCGACTGACCACTGTAAAAAGAAACTTATTTGTCTTTTAGTCTACTTTTCATTTTAGATGACCGAAACGGATTAATAATTCTTTTGGTCAATAGAATGGCTTGTGCAGCTATTTTAAATAAAAAAAGAAGTATAAGAAAAGCTCTCCCAAATGAAAGTTCCTTTTTCAGCTGAAACCCGTGCAGATCTAGCACTTGACATAATCTATGAAAATAACCACAAAAAATATATCATCTCAGACTCGCTCTCTGTCCTACTATCATTAATAAAAAACTGAAAACTCTCTCATCATTAAGCTCCTGAATAGATTAGACTTGATGTCTAACTCTAAGGAGATTATGATATGCTGGATCCCAAGTCATATAGGAGAGAGGGAATGAAAGAGCAGACTCCGCAGCTAAATCGGCTCTAGATTTGATCCCTGACAATTTCAAGATACCATATACTGATTTGAAACCTAAAATTAATAGATTCATACAAAATGGCAACAACACTGGAATAATAACATTCAAAATAAACTCTTCCTAATCAAACCCACTTTGTGAGGCTGGGGACCAACTTTAGGCAAGTCTAGAAAGGAACAAGTCATTGTATCCCGATTACACATTGGTCAAACAAGACTAACGCACTCTTATATACTCAAACAAGAACAACAACCACAATGTGGAACATGTCAAACACTTTTGACAGTTAAACACTTATTCATGGAATGCAGGTTTTTTTGCTCACATCAGAAACCGTTATTTTAAAGCAAACAATATGAAGGATCTGTTTGAAAACGTCAACATGGAGGATATTCTCTCTTTTTTAAAAAATAAAATTATACCATAAAATATAGACATGAAACAAATCATACACCATACAACATAATCCATAATGATAACACATTGTTAAAACCAATTACTAAAAAGTATAAATATAAATACACGATATGTATAACTTCTAACCGTTAGGCATGACATAACCCAAGACGAGTTGATATGCCGTTAAAATCAATAAACAAACGAACAACATCGAAGTGGCGACCGTGAGACTTTTTAATCAGACCTCAAATTAATCGATATTCATGCACTGGTTGTATTTTACAAATAAAAGACAAAAGCGGTGAATTTTTAAAACTTTTACTTATTTGACACTGGCCCATAAATGCATACTTATATATAGTATATACCACTTATCATAGTACTTATATATACTTCAGTGGAATTGGAAAATTTCCTCTCCATTTCCTTGTTATACACATACAATTCTCTGGGACTTTGAAAGACGGATTTCCTTATCCAAGCCAGAAGACTGGATCTAGTATTGATTAACAAGAAAAAGAGAACTTGTCGAATGGTAGAATTTTCAGTTCCAGCTGATTACCGGGTGAAGGTAAAAGAAAATGAAAAGATAAACAAATACCTGAACCTTGTTAGAGATTTGAAAAAACAAAACAAAAAACCAAAACCAAAAACAAAAAACAAAAAAAACCAGCGTGGAATATGATGGTGAAAGTGATACCAATGCAGTTGGTGCTCTTGGAATGTTCCTCAATAGTTTAGAAAACAGACTAGCGGAGCTGGAAACCAGAGGAAGAATTGAGACTATCGAGACAACAGCATTGTTGAAATCGTCTAGAATACCCAGAAGAGTACGACCCGAAGAGACTTGTTGTCACTCAGACTCCAGGGAAAGATCAACAGCTAACTCTGGTTTAAAAAAACTCACAGGGAGTGAAATGATATCTCTTAATAAATGTTGAAATCAAAATAAACTAACTTTTGACCATACAACAAAATGGTTCTTGAGTCTGTTCTTGAGAATGAAATGCATAAAATGCTTTGTGACTTTGAGATAAAAGACAAATCCCCTTTATTCCAGCCTGAAGATCAGAGCTAGCATTGATTAACAAGAAAAAGAGAACTTGTCGACAAGTAGATTTTGCAGTTCCAGCAAATCACGTTGTGAAGATGAAAGAAATCGAAAAGATAGAAAAATACCTGGAACTTATTAGTGAATTAAAAAATTAAAAAAAGAAAAAAAAGAAAAAAAAAAAGAACCTAACAAAACTGGAAAAAAAAGGGAATATCCATTATTTAGCAGAGGTGAAGACACTCATAAGAAAAAAAAATCGACCAATAAGCAACACCAGATAATCAAGATTTACATTTTGCTTTTCATCTTTGACGATTTGGACGGTTTCATTTTTGACCAGCGGGTGTTGCAAGATGATAACGGACATGCAATTAAGGAACATTAGTATTGATATAATAATAATAATAACTAATATATAATAATAATAATAATAATAATAAGTTTGTAAAAATTGAAAAATAGTATGTTTTTAAATGTTTAACTACATCTTGTTTTTTATGTTACACCGGTGTGCAAGGTATGTTTAATTTTAATCTTAAATTGTTAATATTAACTAACATATTAACCTGTTGATATGTTCCTTTGTAAAATATATATTAAGCTTTATTATGAGTATATTTGAGTGAGCTTCATGACTAGCATTTAACTTTCAATGTATATACTGGTAAGATATATATATTGTAGATAAAGTGGCATAAATACTTATTATAATTAGGGTTTCTCATTCAACAATAAAAAAGGGTAATGTGGACTTTAACTAAGTGAAAACTTATAATTTATAAGGTGCTACTATCCCCTATGCGTAAGTGATTTAAGTGTGTATGGAGGTTAAGTACATTGATACATTTACCATCATTATTCATCAAATTGTAATTAATACTAATTAGGATGAGTTCTCTCATCATATAGCTTAACCATCAAAGGATCTACAATATCATTTGCTACTCACATAAGTTTCATGTAATTGTCTGACGTCTTCACTAATAACATTGCATAATACTTAACAGTAAAGGGATACTGGGGGGGGAGAAAAAGGGTATATTCGATATTACTCGCACTCGATAATGTTTGACCCTTTCTTAAGTAGATCCCAATGATTGTGGCTGCACACCATACAAAAAAATAACATTAATAGTTTATTATCTGCTTACCAACATTGACAGGTCTTTACAGTACGTTTCGCATAAAATCACACCATACAATTAGTGAACTTGATCAATGATCTTTTATGATCATAATGAAATGATTGATTGACATAAAATGGGTTTCCCATATGCGGCTGGGTCTTCCGCCTTGGAGTGTTTTGCCATCTACAGTGTCGCTCATCAATATACATGGTATAGGTACTGAAGGAGTTGATGGGCGATACAGTGGATGATGAGATTCTCTGAGCAGTGGGTGGGGGGGTCTGGTCGTGTGTGGGGAGCATATTTTGTCTGCGTTAACTATACGCAATTTTTCCCCCGGATCAGGGGTTCAGACCTTAAACAACCCCCTGTGTCAGGTATTACCACACTATACCACTTCATGAAAAATGTCCAAAATAAATTATATTAGCCGTGGAACGCAGACTTCAGGTCTGTGGGACATGATGGGCAGGTGCTCCCTTGATGGCCAACATGGGGGATCCGGTCCGCATCCTGCGAATGTTGGCTCAACTTTTCATTTCAGATACTCAACACAAGATGAATCATCCCCGGAAAAAAGAATAAATAATCAGTATACCCATCGTATCAAACAGGGAGTAGATGATCAACCTTATATGCATGTAGGCTGCTGTTGCTCTTGTTCTTTCAGATATACAAGAAAAAATGGTATCGCAGCCGAGAGAGGACCCAGTGACGTGCCAGCCGAGAGAGGACCCAGTGACATACCAGCCGAGAGACGACTCAGTGACGTGCCAGCCGAGAGACAAAGAAAAGTGTGGACCAGAGAAAATAACATACAAGTACTTCATTGTTATTTTAAGAGCAACCCAGCACAGAGAGGTTATAGAAAAAGAATGCTTCAGATTTGGAATGGCAACAATAATTTCAACATCACCAGCCAAAGATTGGCAGATCAAGCAAGAATGATCCTGAATAAAAATTTTTCTCTGATCTTGAGATAATAGAGATATGTGGACATGAAAATCAAGGAATACAAATACATCAGGAAACAACTAAACAAAATGAACAACACGCTGGCAATCAAAACCTTGTAAAACCTACCTTAACAACATAGGAACTAACACAAGAACAGAGAATGGATATAGAACTTATACAAACAATCATGGCTGATAAGAAGAGTACATTACCATCCCTAAGAAACATAGAATGGAAAAGAAGTCAAGAAAGAAACTGAAACGATAAACAAAATATCAATGAACATCCCAACAAACAATATCACAGACCTAAACAACCGTATCTATGCAAGAGCAAAGCTAGTCTGCGATAGAATTGGTGCACCCATACGCAACACAAACAGAGAACCAAACAGAAGCACAAAAGCTGGGTGGGAGTTCAGATTGGAAGAACAAATAAAAAAACTACGATAACAAACAAATACTTTAAACTAAAACACACACTTAGCTAAAAAGGTTAAAAGACAACAGCAAATTAAAATGGAAGAAGTAAATCAAAAGATATCGGCTATAGAAGGAAGACATCAAAATATATCGAGAAAGAACTAAACAGTACAAACAAAATTTTATGAACAAATTAATGGATCAAAAACAAACACGGATGAACACCTAAATGCAACAGAAGCACAAAAGTTTTGGAGCGATGTATGGAAGAAGAAAGAACACAATAAGAAATCGAAATGGATAAGTGAATGAACTGATGGAAATTGAGGAAGGGCCTGTAGCAAGTGTTCATATAATTACGCTCAAATCGGTACTCAAGAAAGTAACAAATTGGAAAACACCAGGCCATGATGGCATACATGGATTCTGGTTCAAAAGATTTACTTCTATCCATGACAGAATGACCCAGCAACTGAACAGATGTCTACAAGAAACAGAAGTACCCGAATGGATGACGAAAGGAATAACTACCCTAATCCAGAAAGACCCACAAAAAGGAAACATCCCCAGCAATTATAGACCAATAACCTGTCTATCTATGATGTGGAAAATACTGACTGCTGTTATAAAAGAAGAAATATAATTTTCTCTCAATTGGCGTAACCTTTTCCCAGAAGAACAGAAAGAATGCCGCAAGGGAAAAAGAGGAACACACGATTTACTGTATATAGACCAATACATTCTTAAAGAAGTAAAAAATAGACGGAAAAATATTGCAATTGTGTGGATCGATTACAGAAAAGCCTATGACATGGTCCCACACACCTGGATTTTAGAATGTTTAAAAATGTACAAAATTTCCAACAACATCATAAATTTCATTGAAAAAGCCATGGAAAACTGGCGAGTTCAATTAAAAGCCGGAAATCAATCCATGGCAGAAGTTAAAATCCAGAGAGGTATCTTCCAAGGAGACTCATTATCACCACTATTGTTTATCATAGCAATGATGCATCTCAATCATGTACTTCAAAAATGTACAGAGGGATACAAATTCACTAATGCACAAGAAAAAATAAACCACCTTATGTACATGGATGACATAAAAAATTTTACAAAAAATGAAAAAGAATTAGAAACCCTGGTACAAACTATTAAAATATATCGCCAAGATATAGTAATGGAGTTTGGAATTGAAAAATGTGCTATGCTAGTAATAAAATAGGGTGAAAGAAAATTAATGAATCGAATACAACTGCCAGATCGGGACACTATAAAATCACTTGATGAAAATGAAAGTTACAAATACGTAGGAATTTTAGAAGCGGACAATATCAAGCAATCAGAAATGAAAGGAAAAGTTAAAAAAGAATATCTCAAGAGAACTAGAATACTTCTATATGCATAAACCAGAATCTGTTCTTGAGAACGAAACACATAAAATTCTCTGGGACTTTGAAATAAAAACTGATCACCTTATCCCAGCAAGAAGACCAGACCTAGTGTTGATAAACAAAAAAGAAAGAACTTGTCAACTGGTGGATTTTGCAGTTCCAGCAGATCACAGGGTGAAGCTAAAGTAAAAGGAAAAAATGGACAAATATCTGGACCTTGCCAGAGAACTGAAAAAGTTATGGAATATGAAAGTCAAAGTGATACCAATTATGGTTGGTGCACTTGGAACGGTCCCAAAAGGATTGGAAAAGGGTTTGGAATGTCTGGAAATCAGAGGAAAGATTGAAACCATCCAGAATACTGCACTGCTGCAATCTGCCAGAATACTCAGAAGAGTCCTGGAGACCCGAGGAGACTTGTTGTCACTCAGACTCCAGTGAAAGACCATCAGCTAACGCTGATGTGAAAACTCAAAAGGAGTAAATAATAATAATAATAATAATAATAATAATAAATAAAAATAATAATAATAATAATAATAATTGGACCTGACCAGAGAACTGAAAAATTTGTGGAACATGAAGGTAAAGGTCGTACTAATTGTAATTTGGTTCCTGGGAACAGTGCCCAAGGGTTTAGAAAAAAGTTTGGATGAGTTGGAAATCAGAGGAAGAATCGAGACCATCCAAATAACAGCATTGTTAAAATCGGCTAGAATACTCAGAAGAGTCCTCAACATATGAGGAGACTTGCTGTCACTCAGCTACCAGTGGACCACCGGCTACGTGTGAAAAACTCAATAAATAATAATAATAATAATAATAATAATAGGAAACAAATTAAATCCAGTATTTTGCCGACTTTTAGTGACAAATTCAAAATTCTGTCTTTCGGTCTTCCGAGTTGTCACCATCTTTCGGTGCATCGACGAATTTCATTGGTTCCCACGATCCCTAAATCACATTTGTCCAATCGAAAATTTATCAACCAGAATTTCTTGGATGCGATTGTCGCTGATCGATCGGGACCGATCTAATAAAGTGAAACATTCTAGAACAAAAGGATTTGGTCACGTGAAATTGCAATGGTCACGTGGGAAAAAATGAATGAAAGAAAGAAAATGAATGAAGAAAGAAATAATATAAGAAAGAAAGAAAGAAAGAGAGAGAGAGAGAGAGAGAGAGAGAGAGAGAGAGAGAGAGAGAGAGAGAGAAAATACACCAAATCACACCAAATATGATAGGAAAATGCTGCCATTACCCAACCCCCCAAAAATCGACAAACAGAAGAAAAGATGTCCAAAGTATTTTTTACAAATAAATACTACTGGGTAAGGACCAATAAACTATCAGTCGTATGTAAATCCGACCTCCCTGACAAGATAAAGAGACGATTCTTCCAGGCTGTGGTCATATCGGTACTGCTGTATGGCTATACCACCTGGACCCTAACGAAGCGCCTTGAGAATAAGCTAGATGGGAGCTGCACAAGAATGCTGCGAGCAGTCCTGAATAAGTCGTGGAAACAGCACCCCACAAAGAAGCAGCTGTATGACCACCTGCCTCCCATATCACAAACCATACGAGTAAGGAGGACTATACATGCGGGACACTGCTGGAGAAGTAGGGATGAGCTCGTAAGCGACGTGCTACTGTGGAGGCCAACGCATGGACATGCTAACGTAGGCCGCCCAACCAGGACCTACATCGACCAACTATGTAAGGATGCTGGTTGCTGCGCGGAGGAGCTCCCAGAGTCGATGAATGATAGGGACGGTTGGCGAGAGATAGTCATGGATATCCGTGCAAATTGCGCGACATGATGATGATGATGATGAAGATGAACATAGATAGATAAATAGATAGAAAAATAAATAAATAAATGGACATCTATTATCTACTAATAATCTAATATCTATAAAAATGAAAATTAAGTAAAGTCGTCGGGGCGGCCTAAAGTCGGTATGAGCCATACAGCGAGGGAGTCTATCCCCTTTTCACAAGCGCTAGACCAAGGAGATTATTTCAGCGGCTGAAGTGGAGTGCCACACCTACCAGCAGTTCCTCATGTTACCACACAGATCCCTGTGCTACTCATACGCTGAGTTGGCGAGGGCTGGTATCGAACCAAGAATCTCGTGATTCCTAGCAAACCGACTGAGCAAACCGACCCTATCCATTTGTCTGTAACCGAAACTACGTCACTGCTTACGTCACATTACCCCAAATCGTCAAATCTATACATACACATGCATGTATTTATGTCCGGATCAAACTATGAAAATAAAACAATTAATATATATATATAAATATAATATATATATATATATATATATATATATATATATGCATACATTAAATATGACCAGTTCTTGCTGAAAATTATGAAGATTTGATTTATATTCGAAGATATTTAAAAAATATATATACATTGAAATAGCATTGAAATTCTACTTTAAAATGTACAGCATTTGTAAATCACAAGAGTAAACAAATCAATGCACCAGGATCCCCCCTCCTCTACACACAGGCGACGCTGGGTAGCTGCTTCTAGTATAGAATAAAGAACAACCTATGAAATTAATTTTGAAATTGTATCATTATTTCAAATGGAAACATTATTTGCGAAATTTGTAATCAAATTTTAAGATATTCTTTTTTTACTTTCGCCCTTTTTTCAGTAACAAGAGGTTAACTAAAAAGTTTACAAATGGATAGATATCTTTGATTGAGTAAAATTTATGTGCAAAATATTCAAAATGATTATTTAATTAATAATTAATAGATGCACGCAACATTTTATTCGAGTGGTGACAGAACTAAGTTTTCCTTTTCAAAATTGTTTTTTTTTTTTACTCCTTTAATAAATTTGATTTTTTTTTAACCCTTTAATAAATTTGCTTACTTATGATACAAACCCTCTGACATTGAATTTTTAACCCCCACTGA
The DNA here is from genome assembly GCA_023376005.1 of Doryteuthis pealeii. NCBI lineage: Eukaryota > Metazoa > Mollusca > Cephalopoda > Myopsida > Loliginidae > Doryteuthis > Doryteuthis pealeii. The sequence continues at coordinate 73,420,001 of CM042144.1, read as the reverse complement.
CCTCAGACCATATCTTTCAAAAAATGATTTTTACACCTACCGGAGGGTATTTTTTTTTGTTGTTGCTAATATTAATAATAGAGATTAGGTCTCTATTTCTCTGTTACCGAAACTATGTCTCTACTTACATCACATTACCAAAATCGTCAATGCATAGAATAAATACACTCAACATTTGAGCATGCATCCTCATTGTTTTTTTTTTTTTAAAAACAAGCCTTAATAAATACATGTACAGTATTATATATCTCTATATAATTTTTGGTTTATTCTAATATATATTTAATGTTATCAGAACTAAGTTTCCATTTCTAATTTTTTATTTTCTACTCTTTTAATAAATTTGATGATTTTACTTAATTATGGTACAAACTGACTGACATTGAATTTTTAAATCCCACCCCTTCAGGCAATAAATTTCAAAAATGGATTCTCTGTGTTCTTTTTTTAGTCTAGAACTACTTAGGATTTTTCATTTAGGGTCTTTTCTTCTTTGTGTCTGCTTATTAGTTTTTAATAACGAACACAAGACTTAATGTTTTTTTCTTTAGAGCTCTTTTATTTTTCATTTCGGGTCTTTTCTTCTTTTTGTCTGCTTATTAGTTTTTAATAACGAACACAAGACTTAATGTTTTTTTTTTTTTCTTAATGTTTTTTTTTTTTTCATTTTTTCCGGGTCTTTTCTTCTTTTTGTCTGCTTATTAGTTTTAATAACGAACACAAGACTTAATGTTTTTTTTCTTTAGAGCTCTTTTTATTTTTCATTTCGGGTCTTTTCTTTCTTTTGTCTGCTTATTAGTTTTTAATAACGAACACAAGACTTAATGTTTTTTTTCTTTAGAGCTCTTTTTATTTTTCATTTCGGGTCTTTTTCTTCTTTTTGTCTGCTTATTAGTTTTTAATAACGAACACAAGACTTAATGTTTTTTTTCTTTTAGAGCTCTTTTTATTTTTCATTTCGGGTCTTTTTCTTCTTTTTGTCTGCTTTTAGTTTTTAAATAACGAACACAAGACTTAATGTTTTTTTTCTTTAGAGCTCTTTTATTTTTAAATTTCGGGTCTTTTCTTCTTTTTGTCTGCTTATTAGTTTTTAATAACGAACACAAGACTTAATGTTTTTTTTTCTTTAGAGCTCTTTTATTTTTAATTTCGGGTCTTTTCTTTTTTTTGTCTGCTTATTAGTTTTTAATAACGAACACAAGACTTAATGTTTTTTTTCTTTAGAGGCTCTTTTTATTTTTCATTTGGGTCTTTTCTTTCTTTTTGTCTGCTTATTAGTTTTTAATAACGAACACAAGACTTAATGTTTTTTTTCTTTAGAGCTCTTTTATTTTTCATTTCGGGTCTTTTCTTCTTTTTGTCTGCTTATTAGTTTTTAATAACGAACACAAGACTTAATGTTTTTTTTCTTTAGAGCTCTTTTATTCATTTCGGGTCTTTCTTCTTTTTGTCTGCTTATTAGTTTTTTAATAACGAACACAAGACTTAATGTTTTTTTTCTTTAGAGCTCTTTTATTTTTCATTTCGGGTCTTTTTCTTCTTTTTGTCTGCTTATTAGTTTTTAATAACGAACACAAAGACTTAATGTTTTTTTTCTTTAGAGCTCTTTTATTTTTCATTTCGGGTCTTTTCTTCTTTTTGTCTGCTTATTAGTTTTTAATAACGAACACAAGACTTAATGTTTTTTTTTCTTTAGAGCTCTTTTTATTTTTCATTTCGGGTCTTTTCTTCTTTGTGTCTGCTTATTAGTTTTTAATAACGAACACAAGACTTAATGTTTTTTTTCTTTAGAGCTCTTTTATTTTCTTTAACCAAGTAGGACAGATCACCATCTTGCGTCCGTCCCCTTCAGCCATCCAGCCTAGACTCATAATTCCCCACTATCCTCTTTACTCTTTGCACTGTTGGCTCTGGCTCGGCCAATGAGAAGCCAAGGTCAGTGACTTCCCTCACACGTCTTCTTATTCCGACAGATCGGCTGATAGCTTGAAACATTTCAAAACATTTGAATCGTTCTTGCATTAAAAGAATCTACCGGTACTGATTGGGAGGAGGAAAACATTTTATTTGAAGGATTGGCGTTTTTTTTTTGTAACTAATTGACATGAATATCTTTGAGAATTGAGGCCTTTCCTTCCGACTGAATTGAGAGAGAGAGAAGAGAGAGAGAGAGAGAGAGAGAGAGAGAGAGAGAGAGAGAGAGAGAGAGAGAGAGTTACATACATACATACATAGCTAGATTGATTAATAGATTGATTGAATAGAGTGAGAGTTAAGACAGAGGAAAGATATGAGAAAGAGAGAAAGAACGAAAGAGATAGATAGATAGATAGAAAGAAAGAAAGAAAAAAGAGAGAGAGAGAGAGAGAGAGAGTGAGGGATAGAGAGAGAGGGAGAGAGAGAGAGTGGGGAGAGAAAAGAACAAAGTGAGTGAGAGAAATTGTGAAATAGATTAATAGATAGAATAGAATACGGTGGTGGTGAGAGTGAGGGTTACAACAGAGGAAAGAAGAGAGAGAGAGAGAGAGAGAGAGAGAGAGAGAGAGAGAGAGAGAGAGAGAGAGAGAGAGAGAGAGAGAGAGAGAGAGAGAGAGGACTAGATCGATATAAGAAAACAGAAATGCTAGACTGATAGAGTGATTAGGATTGAAAGACATATAAGAAATATAAGAAAAGAAATAGAAAAAAAAGAAATTGTGAGTGGGGAAAATAGAATAGATAAAATGAACTAAAAATAGACAAATTCGTTATCCGAATCTTCCATCATCATCGTCATCATCATTGTCGTCGTAGTCACCGTCATCACCGGATAGACAGACAAATAGATTTTATCAATAAAGAAGGCCATCATCATCATCATCATAGAGCAAGAAAGCAATATGTTGTCAATAAAAAGACACACATAGACACACATAGAAACACACACACACACACACACACACACACACATATATATATATATATTATATATTATATATATATATATATGCTATACAGTTTTACTTTTAACTAAATTTCTATTTACTGCAGTTTAATTTTTTGACAAACGGTGAGCGTTATAACTTTATTGTAGTTATATATATATATATATATATATATATATATATATATATATTATATATATGTGTGTGTGTGTGTGTGTGTGTGTGTGTGTGTAGGGGGGTAGTGAGTGTTTTATTGACAAACCTTTACTGATTCTTTATTCTTTATTAACAAAATAATTTCCTATCTGATAATGATAATGATGATATTGATGATCTGTTTGTCAAGTTTCATATGATTTATACACACACACACATACACACACACACACACACACACACACATATATATATATATATATATGTGTGTGTGTGTGTGTGTGTGTGTGTGTGAAGAAAAACTGGAAGTGAATCCGACATTATGTAATATATTAAAAAAACATAAACATTACTCGTTTTATGAACTTGTGTTTTTTCAATTTTCATGATATTATATATATATATATATATATATATTTATATATATATATATAGTCATCTACAGACATGTGTTTCGACTTATCAAATCTCTTCAGTGTGGCTAGACATTCCCTGAGCTACCTACACCTATATATATATATATATATATATATATATATATATATATATATAATATATAGAGAGAGAGAGAGAGAGAGAGAGAGAGAGGCGGAGGGGAGGGAGAGGGAGAGAGAGAGATAACACATACACTCACACACACACACACACACACACACATATATATATATATATATATACAATATATTTGTGTGGGTGCTTGTCTGTGTTTCATGTGTCGGCATGCTCATAGATTTGTCTTGGCTGTCATCACTGTCCGTGTTGATGTTTTTTCCTGGGATTGTGAGAATCGTGCGATCGCCCCTCGTGCCTTCCAGAGAAAGAAAAACTTAACAAACCGTCATCCCGTTTTATTTTATTTCATTGCCTCATCAAACGGGTTTTACAAAATACAGGGACCCTTAAAAAAAAAAAAAAAAAAAAAAAAATTATATCACCAGGAAAATCTCATCATTCACAAAAGAATTTTAAATTCTAAGGCATAATAAAAACATTATCGGTAATTTATGTAGAAGTGCGTCCCGGTTTTCTGCCTCAAAAATTGCTACACGGTGTCTATCAAAATAACAACCCCAGCTCGTCGTAATTCTTGTTTATTTATCGTAATGTGTCGTAATTCTTGTTTAGATATGAAGATGGATATATAGTTTGGAATAGATTGAGATAGATAGATAGATAGATAGATAAACAAACAAAATAATATAGATAGATATGAACAAATGGAGATAGATATATATTTTCGACAAGTAAATGTATTGGGGGGGTCGCATCTTTTTTGTCGTAATTCTTGTTTATTTAAACTAAAAACAAGACATTAAACAAACATGAATAAAAAACAAATCTTAGTATTTAAAGTAATATAGATAAATATGAACAAATTGAGATAGATAGATATGTAGATGGATAGTTTTGAATAAACTGAGCTGGGTCGTTATTTTAATAGTCACCGGGTAGCAATTTTTGAGGCAGGAGACCGGGACGCACTTCCTCATAAATTACCAAATTATCTTTTGAGTTTCTGGTTGAAATAAAATATAACGGGATGACGGTTTGTTAAGATTTTCTTTCTTTGAAAGTTAAATATTGCTCTGGATATCATCTAATTTATTGATTATTATACATTGAGCTCTCTTTAGGATTTATAAAAATCCTTGTATGAGTATATGTTTACGCCTACAAGAGCATACAGTATGGTTGTACAGTGAGATTTCAAAGATCCCAATTAGAATCATCCCTACAACCAATCATTTAGATTACCTTACACACACACACACACACACACACACACACACACACATATATATATATATATATATATATATATATATATATATATATATATATATATATATATATATATAAGTAAGAAATAACAAAAGACTTAGAGATTTAGCATTATAGCTCCCTGAAATAGACTATAACGCTAAATCTCTAAGTCTTTTGTTATTTCTTTACTATATATTTCTCTGTGACTCTAACATTAAGAGCACACATTGAGCTCTCAAACTGCGACAGGTTTTTTAAATAAAACTCTTGTGTCGTAATGAAGATTTCTTCTCTGACATTATATATATATATATATATATATATATATATATATAGAGAGAGAGAGAGAGAGAGATAGGAGATTAGATAGATAGACCATTACATATCATCATCATCATCATCATCATCATCATCTTCTTCTTCTTCTTCTTCTTCTTCTTCTTCTTCTTCTTCTTCTTCTGTCAATAAACAAACCAATCATTAAATAGAGAAGTGGTTGAGGAAATTGTTTTTTTGCGATTTAAACGACAAGAAAAATAAGCGGGAAAGGTTAAGAGACAAAACTGAAAAAAGATAAGGAAAAGCAAGAATAGATAGATAGATAGATAGAGAGAGAGAGAGAGAGAGAGAGAGAGAGAGAGAGAGAGAGAGAGAGAGAGAGAGAGAGAGAGAGAGCGTTAGAAATTGCGAGATTGATTAGAGATTGATACATAAAATAGAGTGAGGCTACTACGACAGGAGAGAGAGAGAGAGAGAGAGAGAGAGAGAGAGAGAGAGAGAGAGAGAGAGAGAGAGAGAGAGAGAGAGAGAGAGGGGGGGAGAGAGGAGGAAGGGGTTAGAGAAATACCTACATAGCTAGATTGATTAATAGATTGATAGAGGGTTATGACAGAGGAAAGGTGAGAAAGAGAGAAAGAGAGAAGAAAAGAAAGAGAGAAAGAGAAATTGAGAGAGAGAGAGTGGAGAGTGAGAGAGAGAGAGAGAGAGAGACAAAAGCATTAACGGAAGAAGGAAGAGAGAGAGGAGAGAGAGAGAGAGAGAGAGAGAGAAGAGAGAGAGAGAAGAGAAAAGAAAAAGAGAGAGAGAAATAAAGAGAGAGAGATGAGATGAGAAATCGATAGAATAACATTAATAATGGATTAGTGTCACGCCGTTGCCATGGAGAAGTGATGCGACTGTTGCGGCTCTTTCATGTCGGCGGGGACGGGGTGGTGGTGGTGGGTGGCGGTCTTCGTGCAAGCGGCAAGTCGAGATCAATAGTCGGTCGCTGATCAGCGAGCTTCATTCGTCTCCATTTTCTTCTTCGACGCCATTACAAATTCTTCCCGCAAAGTTTTTCCCCACCCCTCCCCTTCTCTCGGACCAGGCCAGTACCCCCACCACCACCACCACAACGGCCCCAGCCCCGACGACCCCATCGCATTCACTTAGCCGTGGCAAAAACAACTTGATCCAAAATGAAGCGCTTAACCCCACGCCTTCATCGATTGATGACAATTTCAGTATATCGATTTGTTATCGACTGATTATCATTTGAATGATCGTCTGATTATTATTATTATTATTATTATTATTATCATTATTATTATTATTAGTTGTAGTAGTAGTAGTAGTAGTAGTGGTAGTGGTGGAGTAGTGGCAGTAATTTTTCACACCAGCGTTAACCGATGGACGTTCACTGGAGTTTGAGTGACAACAAGTCTCCTCAGGTCTCCAAGACTCTCCAGAATATTCCAACCGATGACGCCATTGGGAAAGTCTTACCCCTCTGCAGAAGCGCAGTCGGTGTATTCTAAATCACCAGCCGCCAGGGCTGAATACGAGTATTAATATAAAGATAATAACTAGAAGCGGCTACCCGGCGTCGCCTGGGTACAGGAGGTTAAAACGTAATCTCGCAGATCCATTATTGTTGAATCGCAAGTTGGATCCTTGCAGGATGCCCCATTAAAATCCCTATATAAAGAAGACCTAGCGTTGATCCAGCTACTCTGATAAAAGAAAAAAAAAAAAAAAAAACAATGACTACTATTTAAAATATTAAATGCAAAAAATCATATGCTCTCATTTAAACTTTATTTCTCAATTATCTTGTCTAATATAAATCAAGCCTTCACTATTTTTGCTCAAAAAGCAAAATCTGGTGATAGTGAATGTTTATACATATTTACTTTGTTATTGATTGTTTTATTGTTATAGTTTCCTCCGGACATACATACACACAAGCTACCCTTTATATATGAGTAAATAACAATGCTGATACGCAGGCAGGCCCCACACGACAGCAGAACTAAAAGAAAGCATCCTTGCAGAGATAACAGCTATTTCAGTTGATATGCTAAGTCACACTTTACGTGATATGAGAAATCGAGCTCTCGAATGTTTTCGTCATGATGGTGACCATCTCAAGGAGATAATATTCAAATCTTAGATCACATGCAAAACTCCTGTGTACCAGTTATCTAATAAATATACGTAGTCCTCTGTGTTGCTTTTGTAATCTGAGAAAATAGCATTTAAAATGTGTTCCATCATTATGGTCCACCCTGTATATAGATAATAATAACAATGCTGATACTGATCCTGACATATTTCTTTTAAAAAGATGTCTTGTCTAAAAAAAAGCAACAAAAAAAAAAAAAACTTTCTGTAATTTCAGTGTATAATAATAAAAATAATAAAATAATATGCTCTTATAATTTAAACTTTATTTTTCAATTATCTTGTCTAATATAAATCAAACCTTCATTATTTTTGCTCAAAAAGCAAAATCTGGTGATAGTGAAAGTTTATACATATTTACTTTGTTATTGATTGTTTGTCCGGACATACATACACACAAAATGCTCTTTATATATCAGTAGATAACAAAGCTGATACTGATCCAGGCATATTTCCTTTTAAAAAGACATCTTGTCTATAAAAAACAACAATCTTTCTGTAATTTCATTGTATGATAATAGACGAATAAGATTAATCACAGCGTCCAAAGAATTACAAAAACAGAATAAACGGTCAAATGTATCGATCTGTACAATTTCACATTATCGATTAATATTATTGTCTCGTTTATTATTGTCTTCATTTTTATTGTCTTCTTACTTTTATTGCAGTCCATGATAATTTGCCGGCCTTGCGAAAATTCCAGGTCGTTGCAAACGATTCATATATACATACTCGCCAACCCCTCCGCACGAACAGGATGTGACACATGGGGTAATTCCATGTCAAATCATACAGAAAAAAAGTAAAATTGTCACCCTCCCTTCAATCTTTCTGAACTTTTGTACAGATATCGACTATGTTAAAGTTAGACAATGCTCAACATTTGAGCCTCCAATTATGTCAATTTTTATCTCTCCAAATTTGAGGGGGGTCGCGAAAAATGGCGATATATATATCGCCTTAAATTATTCATACTTGAAATAGGTTTTATCTTGCTCTACTGACCAGTATTTGAGCACGTTTTCATAACGGATTGCTGATTTCCGATTAAATGCTCTAAATAATTATGTGTCTGAATTTAACCCTTTGCCTACTAAATTTTCCCCATGGCTGTACCAAATTTTCTTGGTATTTTTTTTTACCTGTATGAGATATTTCAAAATTCACTATCTAGGAACTCATAATATTCAAATAAAGTATTCTTATTATTGTAATCTGAATCCTTTCTGTGACATGTGCCAGAGCCGCTGCCAGCGGTTTATGGCAATAAAAAATGTGTTGAGGAAAATTACGTCACACAGTGGGGGTATCCGCGGACACATATTTCTGATCTTTTTATGTCCCTTTTATTCTCTTTCTTTCTTTCTTTCTTTCTTTCTTTCTATAAAAACAGAATGGTCCATTATTTAGCTGAAGTAACAACACTTATAAGAAATAAGAATTCGGAGGATAAGCAACACCAGATAATTAAGATTTATATTTTTCCATTTCTTCTAGGACGATTTGAACGGTCTTATGTTAATCAGAGTGTGTTACAAGATGACAACGACCGTACAATCAATATATAGATGTCTTTGGCATTAGATAACCCTCAAAGGTTGGTATGCTAATAAAGAAAGAAAGCGATACCCTGCCAATCAAAAAACTGGTTTGAATATATTAGCACCTGGTCCGGAAAATATCTACTATCAGTAAAAGCCCTGTTGGCTGGGTCTTTAGAATACACTGACTGCACCTCTTGACCGTGGGTGGCGACACATGATAATTAAGGACAGAATCCTGGTAGCTGAGCAGTCCATGGTATGCAACATTCCACTTTGGTCCTTACTTAGGCTAAACAGTCTGTCGGAGGGGCCCCCTACGATCAATCGGCTAGTCATGTCAAGCCCTAGCACCTATATAATTGCCCCAACTATATTGTCCTTATGGCAAGTCCCAACCCTTTTTATCATATATGAAGGCGATGACTGAGGGTTTTCATGTCCTGTGAATGACGTTAAACTCAATCTGATGGTGAGGGTTCCAGTTCTGGAAGTCTGGGGAATGTAGAGCACCACTTCATCACCATTGCTCCCTGGTCTACTCCGACCCAGAGTGGTAGTACCTGTTAGGGTCCCATCCGTGGGTTAAATAGAAAAATGTGTTTATAAAAAAATTGAGTATCCATTAAGAATGAATTTATTTCAAAACTTTGTCGGCATTAAATGACCCACCGAGGTTGATATGCCGTAAAACCAAACAAAACAAACAATTGGTAAAAGTATTACTCGTTTACGTCGGAAATAGCCCCATCTTTTTTTTCCTGTTCGGTCCGCTCTCGAAAACATAAAACCCAGATTGAAATAAATTAACTCCTATCGTCCGAGCCAGAAGAAAAAGATATTCATCTGGCCTACTTGACTTTCGAGATGATATCAAACACCGATATATTTAGTCAGATTCATTCATTGGCATTTCAGTCTCGGAAGACTATAATGTAGTTTTGTGCCCCTGAAGTTACAGCGCCTCCTGTGACTGTAAAGTCCAATGTTCGAAAGACATTCTCCACCACAGATGTCGCATGTGAAGACTGACTCTGAAGATGTTGATGTGCCGGTGCTTTGTTGACGCTGCTTTCTTCTAGACCTCTTGTCTTCATGATGTTGCGCCAGGGTCTCATGAAGCCAGACACTTATAAAGAAAAAGAGGACCCCCCTTTCTTCTGAGCCAGTAATTTCTTAAAACTTTTATAATCCACCCACTTGGACGGATCACTAAGCCCTCTACCCTACAAAATCTTTCTTTACTGTGTGGGTGTTCGGAAGGAATCTAAATGTCCACCCTTTCTTCCCGCCATGGTATCAAATTATTATTATTTCACCCCTTGTGAGTTTTTCACACCAGCGCAAGTGTTACATAATTCATAGGTAGCTAATGAATTATGTACATACTGTAGTAAGAATATTTTTGAATCAGAGTTCGTTAGATTCAAAATAACAGAGGAAAATTACATCAACGATTATTGAAGGGTAGTGACATTCCACTTGACCCCTTGAAAAGCGCGTCAGTAGGGCGTGAAAAATTTTAGATCAGTAGCGACCAGTTACTAGCCGATAGCGGACGCTGTCGTCGGCTCACGGGGTCGCTTTTTCACCGTGCGGTTGAATACGGTGATGGGGTTGTTGAAATAAAAGATTTAAAAGAAAAACAAGTCTTGCTTTATTGATTAATTAAAACTTGAGAAAAAAACAGTCGAACCAGAAAGAGGAAAAAGCCCGAGAATTCAGCTCAACAAGAAACATGGCGGACGATGAGTTTGTAGCAGGAACTAGTAGAAAAGAGTTAAGCAAGTAAGAACCCTATAGGGATTTGGCCCCTATATTTTCACGGCATGTTGAATTGAATGAATTAAAATAATTAAGTTTTCTTAAATAACTAGTTTTACAATTGTATGTCATGAGTTTAGAATTAGGTAAACAAAAGATAATCGAAATAATATTAGTTTGGAAATATTTTAGAAACAATAGATAATTGTTTACAATGTAGATAATCTAAGGACAAAGGATTTTTACAAACGAGAAATAATAGTTGAAAATTCCAATGATAATATTTATATCAATAGAAAACTGAACGGTCATTGGAATGCCACAAGTAACAGAATCAGCTGATATTTGAACATTCCGATGGCAATATCTACGTCATTAGAAAACTGCCGATTTTCAATGGAATGCACAAAGATCAGCTGATTTTTGATGAATAATTAAAATTATGAAAAGACCCTTTTAGCTGAAAAACAAGACAGTGGGAGCTTACGCTCTTCCCGACTCGACAGAGTTGGAGCTGATGCTCCCAACATCGACAATGGGGAGAAGTCGCTGTCCGAAGACACAAAATGATATATCAGGTTGGTCTCGTATTTTCGTTTCCAATTTTCTCTCTCACTCGCTCGACAACAACAAATTTCAATCACAGACATTTTTTAAAAACTGCTACAATGTTGACACAACCAATCGCACAAATATAACAATACATGTCACACTTCTCACACACAACTTCATATATCATCCCATCGTCTGTCTCTCCCTCGCCGATTATATTCCTGAGATGAACGATGTGTTGAACGGGTATACAACATAAGTTGATGTTCTTTCACTGAAGACAGAGTGACAGCAAGTCACTTCAGGTCTCCAGGACTCTTCTAAGTATTCTAGCCGATTTCAGTATTTATCAATATTTTCAATTATTATTTTTCAATTATTATCAAGACTGTCTATTATGATATATAATATAATAATAATAGTCAGTCTTAATAATGATAGTTTAGACAAATATGATCAGCTGCCTTCATAATGGTTCAGAAAAGAACCGAAAGTACTTGGTTTACCAATAATAACTCTTTCAGACAACTGCTTAACGCCTTTCAAGATGATAACATCAAAAAATTGTTAGAAAACTTGAAAGAAAAAAGAAAAAGACTCAAGAAAAAAATAAGGATTTTATCATTTCTAACCAAATTGTTTGAATATATATATATATATATATATATATATATATATATATAGCACATAAACTCACACACACAGACTTACATATATACACATGCAGAGACTTTCAAGGAAGAATTCAACAGAATGGACAGAACCTCGCAGCGGCCTAACACTTCTGGACCTTTAGAAATCTTCTGACGAAGAGATCTTTATCTCGAGATATTAAGAATTAATCAAGGTTAACAAACAATATCATAGTTACCTCATCTTTCTTTACTCTCACATTGTGATAGCCTTCAAAACCAACCACCAAACCATATATATATATATATATATGTGTGTGTGTGTGTGTGTGTGTATGTATTTCTCTCTCTCTCTCTCTCTCTCTCTCTCTATATATATATATATATATATATATATATATATATATATATTATTTGGTGGAAGCGCGTGGTGTAATGGTTAAAGTCATGGGAAATGAACTTCTCGCCCCGAGTTCAAATCCTGGACGTGCTAATTGCCTTTCACTTAGCGCTGTGGGAAAGGTATGAATCCTACTCTCCCTCCAGCTATGAATAAATAGTAGGGCAGACGGGCTCTTGAGCCTTGGTTAGGCAACCGGTCTAGGAGAAGGAAAACTCTGAATTCAAATCTGTTGAACTCCGCTTAAGAAATTGACCTTGTGTCATATCCTGCTTGTGGGGAGAGGTTGGTAAATATATATATATATTGTTTGGGATTTAGTATGAAACATTAGGTGTGAAATATAGATTTCTTATACTTCACACCTATATATATATATATATATATATATATATATATATATATATATATATATTAGGTAGTCTCCGTATGCTTCTCTCGATTTATATATTTTTAAAAAATGTGTTTTTTTTTAAATTGGGCATTATTGTGAAGCATTAAAAATAAATAAATGAATGAACTCGATATTATGGAGTATTGGATTCACTTATTTTTTAAATTATTTTTTCCATAAATTTTATGTATCTAACGAACCTGAAAATTTATGGAAAAAATAATTAAAAAATAAGTGAATCCAATACTCCATAATATCGAGTTCATTCATTTATTTATTTTTAATGCTTCACAATAACGCCCAATTAAAAAACACATTTTTTAAATATATATATATATATATATATATAATATATATATATATATATATATTTGGATGTTTGTTTATTTAGAAACGTTGCAGAATAAAGTATATATTAAATTTTTACTTGAAGGCACTTACACTTCGATTTCTGTCGGAGGGAAATCGTTAGTATATACCGCTGATGAGACTTAATAAAGTCGAAACAGTCTGTACGGTATTCTACACATCGAGCCATCCTTTACTGGGATTACACTTGTCAAGTTCATTTTCTATAAGAAAAAGTATCGAATTTTATGCGATACATGCGTTGTAAGTGCCTTCAAGTAAAAATTTAATATATACTTTATTCTGCAACGTTTCTAAATAAACAAACATCCAAAAATCTTATTCACTTCGCCGAAGGGCATTCAGTCTGTTTGTTGTTATTATTCTCTCAATAGCGCCCCCTTACCTATTATGATAGAGGCGCGTAGTATCGCTTGACAAGCTTAATTCCATTGGGATGGTCAGCTGTGTACTGTGGCCGAGGCGATAAAAGTGTTTCACTAGTGTTTCACTGCGTCTGCTGAAGTCCCGGTTTCGATTTCTGTCGGAGGGAAATCGTTAGTATATACCGCTGATGAGACTTAATAAAGTCGAAACAGTCTGTACGGTATTCTACACATCGAGCCATCCTTTACTGGGATTACACTTGTCAAGTTCATTTTCTATAAGAAAAAGTATCGAATTTTATGCGATACATGCGTTGTAAGTGCCTTCAAGTAAAAATTTAATATATAATATATATATCGTCTTTTATCCCACCCTCTCTCCCTTTTTGTACCTATCACTAACTGTTGATCGAAATAAGCTCTGTTTTATGTATTGGTATTTTCATTTCCATTTTCCCTTCTCAATTACTTCTATCATCGCTTATTTGCCTTTTGATATCATTCATTCAACGTTAAATTTTACTTTGACTGTCTTTACTTCAAAGTGTTGCATAGCAATTAAAAACAAAGTCGGCTATATTAAAGCAGGTTTCATGTTAGGATGGTCTATCTATTTCAATACCACTGAAAACAGTTGCGTTTGATTTGAATCAATTATGAACAATTTTCCATTTATATCTTTGTGATGATCATCACCGGTTTTATTTGTTTACAGGTGTTTGCCTCATACCCCACTTGTATGGGCTGGGCACAAGGCCTCGTTTTAACGTGGACACACCCACAAGCCGAAGCTCATGGGTGGGAAAGAACAAAAATTGCGTCGATCCCTTCGGCATTCCCTCTCAAGGGGCGCCTCAGGCGCTGGGCAATAAACCCAGCCCTGCCACTTTAAGTCAAGGGGGCAGGTATTGCCTGGGGGGATAGCCCGCTATTAACTTGTAAAGATCCAGGGCTGAAGCCACTGGACCCTCACCCCGTTGGGCGGGTTTTATTTGTTTACATTACGATCGTTTTTCACCGAAAAACTAAAATTCACAAGGCGTTCTGGCTGTGAAGTATCGTCTATTTTGTTTTTGACATTTATTTAGCGATTTAATAGAGCTGGCTTAGCTCAGTCGGTAGAGAGTTCGACTAGGAACCACAAGGTTCCTAGTTCAATACCGACCCTCACCAACTCAGCGCACAGGGCTCTCTGTGGTAAAGGGAGGAGCTGATGGTAGGTGTGGCTACAACTTTAGGTCATCCCCGACGACTTTACTTTTTACTTATTCATTTAGCGATACTATTTCACTCCTATAGGGCCGGTTTAGCTCACTCAGTAGAGCACCCGGCTCGGAATCGCAAGGTTCCGGGTTCGATACCACCCTCACCAACCCAACGCATGACTTAGACAGGGATCTGTACGGTAAAGTAGGGGAGCTGATGGTAGGTGTGGTGCTCCGCTTCTGACGCCAAAACAATCTCATTGGTCTAGCGCTAGGGAAAAGGGGATAGATTCCCTCTCTGTCTGGCTGATACTGACAATAGGCCACTCAGTCAACTTTACTTATTTCACTCCTCGTGAGTTTTTCACACCAACGTTAGCTGTTTGTCTTTCACTGAAGTCTCCAGGACTCTCCTGGTATTGCAGCTGATTTCAGCAATGCTGCTGTCTGGATGGTCTCAACTCTTCCTCTGATTTCCAATTCCTCAAGTCTTTTTTCTAAGTTTTCTGGGGCCGTTCCAAGTGCACCAACTACTATTGGTATTACATTCACTCTCATATTCCACAGTTTTTTTCAATTCTCAAGCGAGGTCTAGGCGTTTGTTTATCTTTTCATTTTCTTTCATCTTCACTTTGTGATCTGCTCGAACTGCAAAATCTAACAGTTGACAATTTTTTTTAACCAATACTAGGTCTGGTCTAGGTCCGGCTGTGATAAGGCGATCTGTCTTTATCTCAAAGTCCCAGAGAATTTTATACGTTTCATTCTCAAGAACAGATTCTGGTTTATGCATGTACTATTTTGTTGTATGGTCAAAATTTAGTTTTTTGCATAATTCCCAGTGGATCACTTTCCAACCTAGTCGTGCCTAGCGTTGTATTCTCGTTATGCTAGTTTGCTGCATTCGCTTAATACATTATTATTATTATTATTATTATTATTATTATTATTATAGTTTTTCCACCAACTTTAGCAGGTGGTCTTTCACAGAAAGCTGAGTAACAGCAAGTCTCTTTAGGTCTCCAGGACTTTTTCTCGATCCATGTGGAGACACATGGTGTTTTGTTTAGAGTCGTTGGAAATAGAGTCGTCAATCCAGGTTCAAATACAAGACGCAGCTGTTTGCATTTCACATAGATGCTCTTGGGAAAGGTTTGCATCCAACTACTCTCCCTACAGCTAGGGGTAAATAGTATGGCAGATTGTGCTCTTAAACCTTGGGTAGGTAACCAGTCCAGGAGAAGGAAAACTCTGAATTCAAACCTATTAAACTTCACTTAAGAAATTGACCTGCTCGTATGGGTTGGTATATATATATATATATAATATATATATATATATATATATATATATATATAAGGAACTAAAAGAGTCAGATTACCTACCTAGGTTCATTCGAATGGTTCTTCAGGATAATTCAGAATTATCTCGAAGAAACATTCGGGTGAAACCTAGGTAGATAGTTTCTGACTCATTTAGGTCCTTAAATTATGCTCTATGCCTGAGTGAACCTGGGAGTAATGGCGATGAAGGGGTACTCCACACCCCTCAGAGCTAAAACTTGGGCATTAGATGTAGTTTAACGTCATACCAAGGACACTAATACCCTCAGTCACTACCTTCTAGCACATATATATATATTACCAACTCCTCCGCGCGAGCAGGATACGACACAAGGAGTTAAGTGGAGTTCAACAGGTTTGAATTCAGAGTTTTTCCTTCTCCTAGACTGGTTACCTAGCCATGGTTAAAGAACCCAGTCTGCCCTGCTGTTTACCCATAGCTGGGGGAGAGTAGGATTCATACCTTTCCAAAGGGATTAGCGCTAAGTGAAATGCAATTGGCACGTACAGGATTTGAACTCGGGGCGACGAGTTCATTTCCCATGACTTTAACCATTACACCACGCGCTTCATAACATATACAGATAAAAAGATTTGAGGCTTGCTATAAGGGCAATAGGTTTGGGACAATCATATAGGTGCTTGATGTGACCAGCCAATTGATCGGACTTGGCTCCCTCACCGCCCATCTATCCCAAGCGAGGGCCAGAGTGGAATGTTGCATGTCATAGACTGCTCAACCACTAGGATTCCGCCACCATGACCAACAACTGGCCTCTTTGAGGGGGGGTTACCCCTCTGCAGTCGGTGTATTCAACAGTCCCAGTTGACAGTGGGCAAGCAGTGCATGTGTCCAATTGGTTTTGGTTTGGTTTGTTTTGTTTTGTTTTTACGGTATATCAACCTCGGTGGGTCATTTAATGCCGACTAAGTTGTGAAATAAATTCATTCTTAATGGATACTCAATTTTTTTTATTAAATACATTTTTCTATTTAATTCATAGATGGGACCCTAACAGGTACTACCACTCTGGGTCAGGGTGGACCTAGCAGCAATGTTGATGAAAGGGTGCTCCACATTCCCCAGACTTCCAGAACTGGAACCCTCACACTCAGATAGAGTTTAACCTTATTCCCAGGACATGAAGACCCTCGGCCACCGCCTTCTAGCACATATATCATAAAAAGGGTTGGAGATTGTCATAAAAGCAATAGGGTTGGAAAAATCATATAGGTGCTACGGCTTGACATGACCGACCGACCCGTCTAGCCCAAGCAATGGGCAAAGTGGAGTTGCATGTCATAGACTGCTTAGCCTCCAGGAATTACGCCACCCACGACCAACAACTGGCCTCTTGGGATGAGGTGAGATGGCGTTTATCCCTCTGCAGAGGTGCAGTCGGTATATTCTACAGTCCCAGTCGATAGGGCGACCAGCAGTGCATGGATCCCATTGGTCGATAAATCGTGTGAACGTTTCAGTGCCCTTAGTACAGTTCGATCCTTCTGGTCTGATTTGGAGTCTTTTACCCGGACGAATATCTATTGACTAAAATTCAGCTGTGTAGCATTCGAAAATTAAAAATATTGGTCTTTCAACGGTAATCACTGATCTGAAATTACGACTACATTGGAAATATTGTGCGATTAATAATTAAGTGTGGCTTTTTTTCTGCCACTTAATCGTTGAATGAGACGATATCTCGTTCAAGTATCGATTTGTTTGTCTCGAAAAATTCCCTCAAGATTCTTACATTCATTTATGCGTTAGCATTTTTCTTTTCTCTCTCTCTCTCTCTCTCTCTCTCTCTCTCTGTCCCTCTCTTGCTCTCTGTCCCCCTCTCTCTCTGTCCCCCTCTCTATTTCTCTTTCTCTCGTTTAAAAAAATTGTTTTTGCTTTTTTTGATGTTGTTGATTGAAAGAACATGTTCTGCTGATAATTTCTCTTGTCGTTTCTTTATTCTGTCATTTTCTGGAGGTCCCTTGGTTTTTCTTACTTCGACAAAAACGAATATTTGGCAACATTGTCATTGTATTAGTTCTGAGACTCTTCTTTTCGAGTTGGAATCAAAGAACAGCAGATGTTTTTCCATTGAAGAGCTCCTCTTTTATTTGCTCAAATGAATTCGGAATCAAGATTACCATTATTTTTTAAAATTTTATTTTCATTTTTGCTTTTGTGAGATCCAATACTTCAGTTTTTGTTTTGTGTGCAAAATCGTGAGGATTATAAATTTTATAGGATTCAAAACTTAATGCGAATAATAATAATAATAATAATAATAATAATAATAATAATAATAATAATAAACTGAAGAAATAGAACTACCCAATCAGGAAAACATCAGAACATTCGAAAAAAAGAAAAACTAAAAACTAAAAAAATATCTGGGACACCATCAAGCAAACGGAGATGAAAGAAAACGCTAGGAGTACCGCAGAGGAACAACAACTCTGTAGCAATAAAATAATAATAATAATAATAATAATAGAGAACGCATAAGACGGATCACCTAATCCCGGCTAGGAGACTGGACCTAGCATTGATTGACAAGAAAAAGAGAATCTGTCATGTCATAGATTTTCCGTCCCGGTCGACCCCGTGTGAAAATGAAAGAAAGCGAAAAGATAGACTAATATCTAAACCTTGCCAGAGAACCAAGGAAACTTTGGAACATAAAGATGAAGGTCTTACCAATTGTAATTGGTGGCTTTGGAACGATACCCAAAGCTCTGGAAAAGAATTTGGGTGAATTGGAAATCAGAAGAAGAATCGAGACCATCTAAACTACAGCACTGTTGGGATCGGCTAGAATACTCAGTAGAGGCCTGGAGACTTGAGGAGACTTGCTGTCGCTCAGCCTCCAGTGAACCACCAGCTACGACAGATGTGAAAAACTAATAATAATAATAATAATAATAATAATAATAATAATAATCTATAAAAACAAATTACATCAAACCAAAAATTGATGACAACTGAACATAAAATGTAGAGTGTGTGGTGATAGAGATGAGACAATCAACCATGTATTAAGTGAATGCAGAAAAATACTTGGACCTTGCTAGAGAATTAAAAAAACAAAAAAACTGTGGAATATGAGGGTGAAAGTAATACAAGTTGTAGTTGTACTTGAAACGGTCCTCAAAAGCTTAGAAAACAGACTAGAGGAACGGTAAATAAAAGGAAGAATTGAGACCATCAAACAACAACTAGGAGGAACGGTAAATAAAAGGGAATGAGACCATCAGCACAACTAGAGGAACGGTAAATAAAAGGAAGAATTGAGACCATCAAGACAACAACTAGAGGAAACGGTAAATAAAAAGAAGTGAGACCATCAAGACAACAACTAGAGGAACGGTAAATAAAAGGAAGAATTGAGACATCAAGACAACAACTAGAGGAACGGTAAATAAAAGGAAGATTGAGACCATCAAGACAACAACTAGAGGAACGGTAATAAAAAGGAAGAATTGAGACCATCGAAGACAACACTAAGGAACGGTAAATAAAAGGAAGAATTGAGACCATTCAAAGACAACAACTAGAGGGAACGGTAAATAAAAGGAAGAATTGAGACCATCAAGACAACAACTAGAGAATAAATAAAAAGAAGAATGAGACCATCAAGACAACAACTAGAGGAACGGTAAATAAAAGGAAGAATTGAGACCATCAAGACAAACAACTAGAGAACGGTAAATAAAAGGAAGAATTGAGACCATCAAGACAACAACTAGGAAACGAATAAAAGGAAGAATTGAGACCATCAAGACAAACAACTAGAGGAACGGTAAATAAAAAGAAGAATTGAGACCATCAAGACAACAACTAGAGGAACGGTAAATAAAAGGAAGAATTGAGACCATCAAGACAACAAACTAGAGGAACGGTAAATAAAAGGAAGAATTGAGACCATCAAGACAACAACTAGAGGAACGGTAAATAAAAGGAAGAATTGAGACCATCAAGACAACAACTAGAGGAACGGTAAATAAAAGGAAGAATTGAGACCATCAAGACAACAAACTAGAGAACGGTAAATAAAAGGAAGAATTAGACCATCAAGACAACAACTAGAGGAACGGTAAATAAAAGAAGAATTGAGACCATCAAGCAACAACTAGAAAACGGTAAAATAAAAGGAAAATTGAGACCATCAGACAACAACTAGAGGAACGGTAAATAAAAGGAAGAATTGAGACCATCAAGACAACAACTAGAGGAACCGTAAATAAAAAGGAAGAATTGAGACCATCAAGACAACAACTAGAGGAACGGTAAATAAAAGGAAGAATTGAGACCATCAAGACAACAACTAGAGTAGAACGGTAAATAAAAGGAAGAATTGAGACCATCAAGACAACAACTTAGAGGAACGGTAAATAAAAGAAGAATTGAGACCATCCAGACAACAACTAGCAGGACGGTAAATAAAAGGAAAATTAACCATCAAGACAACAACTAGACAACGGTAAATAAAAGAAGAATGAGACCATCAAGACAACAACTAGAGGAACGTAAATAAAAGAAGATTGAAGACCATTCAAGACAACAACTAGAGAACGGTAAATAAAAGGAAGAATTAGGACCATAAAGACAACAACTAGAGAACGGTAAATAAAAGAAGAATTGGACATCAAGACAACAGACTAGAGAACGGTAAATAAAAGAAAGAATTGAGACCATTCAGACAACAAACTAGAGAACGGAAATAAAAGGAAGAATTGAGACCATCAAAGACAACAAACTAGAGGAACGGTTAAATAAAAGAAATTGAGGACCATCAAGACAACAACTAGAGGAACGTAAATAAAAGAAAATTGAGACCATCAAGACAACAAACAGAGGAACGGCTAAAATAAATAGGAAGAATTGAGACCATCAAGACAAACAACTAGAGAACGGTAAATAAAAGGAAGAATTAGACCATCAAGACAACAACTAGAGGAACTGTAAATAAAAAGGAAAGAATTGAGACCATTCAAGACCAACAACTAGAGGAAACGGTAAATAAAAAGAAGATGAACCATCCAAGACAACAAACTTAGAGAGGAACGGTAAATAAAAAGAAGAATGAGACCATTCAAGACAAGCAACTAGAGGAACGGTAAATAAAAGAAAATTGAGACCATCAAGACAACAACTAGAGGAAACGTAAATAAAAGCAAAATGAGACCATCAAGACAAACAACTAGAGAACCGTAAATAAAAGGAAGAATTGAGGACCATCAAACAACAACTAGGAACGTAGAATAAAAGCGAAAGAATTGAAGACCATACAAGACAACAACTAGAGGAAACGTAAATAAAAGAAGAATTGAGACCATCAGACAACAACTAGAGAACGGTAAATAAAAGAAGAATCGAGACCATCAAGACAAACAACTAGAGAAACGGCTAAATAAAAGCGAGAATTGAAGACCATCAGACAACAACTAGAGAACGGTAAATTAAAAGGAAGAATTGAGACCATCAAGACAACGAACTAGAGAACGGTAAATAAAGGAAGAATGAAGACCATCAAGACAAAACAAACTAGAGGAACGGTAAAATAAAAGGAAAATGAGACCATCAAGACAACAACTAGAGGAACGTAAATAAAAAAGAAGAATTGAGACCATCAAGGACAACAACTAGAGAACGGTAAATAAAAGGAAGAATTGAGACCCATACAGACAACAATAGAGGAACGTAAATAAAAGAAGAATGAGACCATTCAAGACAACAAGCTAGAGGAAACGGTAAATAAAAAGGAGAATTGAGACCATCAAGACAAACAACTAGAGAAACGGTAAATAAAAGGGAAGAATTGAGACCATCAAGACAACAACTAGGAACGTAAATAAAAGGAAGAATTGACACCATCAAGACAACACAGAGGAAACGGTAAATAAAAGAAGAATGAGACCATCAAGACAACAACTAGAGGAAACGGCTAAAATAAAAGGAAAAGAATTGAACCATCCAAGACAAAGACAACTAGAGGAACGGGTAAATAATGGAGCGAGGAAGAATTGAGACCATCAGACAACAAACGTAGAAACGGAAATAAAAGGAAGAATGAGACCATCAAGACAACAACTAGAGGAACGGTAAATAAAAGAAGAAATTGAGACCATCAAGACAACAACTAGAGGAAACTAATAAAAAAGAATTGAGACCATCAAGACCAACAACTAGCAGCGAACGGTAAATAAAAGGAAGAATTGAGACCATCAAGACAACAACTAGAGGAACGGTAAATAAAAGGAAGAATTGAGACCATCAAACAACAACTAGAGGAACGGTAAATAAAAGGAAGAAATTGAGACCATCAAGACAACACTAGAGGAACGGTAAAATAAAAGCGAAGAATTGAGACCATCAAGACAACAACTAGAGAACGGTAAATAAAGGAAGAATTGAGACCATCAAGACAACAACTAGAGGAACGGTAAAAAAAAGGAAGAATTGAGACCATCAAGACAACAACTAGAGGAACGTGTAAATAAAAGAAGAATTGAGACCATCAAGACAACCAACTATGAGGAACCGTAAATAAAAGAAGAATTGAGCACCATCAAGACAACAACTAGAGGAACGGTAAATAAAAGAAGAATTGAGACATTCAAGACAACAACTAGAGGAACGTAAATAAAAAGGAAGAATGTGAGACCATCAAGACAACAACTAGAGGAACGGTAAATAAAAGGAATAATTGAGGACCATCAGACAACAACTAGAGGAACGCGTAAATAAAGGAAGAATTAGACCATCAAGACAAACAACTAGAGGAACGGTAAATAAAAAGGAAGAATTGAGACCATCAAGACAACAACTAGAGCGAACGGAAATAAAAGAAGAAATTGAGGGGACCATCAAGACAAACAACTAGAGGAACGGTAAAATAAAAGGAAGAAATTGAACCATCAAGACAACAACTAAGAGAACGGTAAATAAAAGAAGAATTAGACCTATCAAAGACAACAAACTAGAGGAGGTTAAATACAAGGAAGAATTGAGACCATCAAGACAACAAAATAGTAGAACGGTAAATAAAAGGAAGAATTGAGACGCATCAAGACAAACAACTAGAGGAACGGTAAAATAAAAGAAGAATTGAACCATGTCAAGACAACAACTAGAGGAACTGTAAATGAAAAGGAAGAATTGAACCATCAAGACAACAACTAGTGAACGCTAAATAAAAGGAAGAATGAGACCATCAAAGACAACAAACTAGCAAGGAACGAAAATAAAAGGAAGAATTGAGACCATCAAGACAAACAACTAGAGAACGCGTAAAATGAAAAGGAAGAATGAGACCATCAAGACAACAACTAGAGGAACGTAAATAAAGGAAGAATTGAGACCGATCAAGACAACAACTAGAGGAACGTTAAATAAAAGGAAGAATTGAGACCATCAAGACAAACAAACTAGAGGAACGGTTAAATAAAAGGAAAGAATTGAGACCATTCAGACAAACAACTAGGGAAACGGTTAAATAAAAAAAAAGAAGATTGAGACCATCAAGACAACAACTAGAGAACGGTTAAATAAAAGAAGAATGAGACCATCAAGACAACAAACTAGAGGAACGCAAATAAAAAGGAAGAATTGAGACCATCAAAGACAACAACAGAGGAACGTTAAATAAAAGAAGAATTGAGACCATCAGAGCAACAACTAGAGGAACGTAGAATAAAAGGAAGGAATTGAGACCATTCAAGACAACAAACTAGAGAACGGTAAATAAAAGGAAGAATTGAAGACCATCAAACAACGAAACTAGAAGGAACGTAAAATGAAAAGGAAAGAATTGGACATCAAACAACAACTAGCAGGAAACAGGTAAAAAAAAGAAGAATGAGACCATCAAGGACAACAACTAGAGGAACGTAAATATAAAGGAAGAATTGAGACCATCAAGGACAACAACTAGAGAGAACGGTAAAAAGGAAGAATTGAACCCATCAAGACAACAACTAGAGAACGGTAAATAAAAAGGAAGGAAATTAGACCATCAAACAACAACTAGAGCAACGTAAATAAAAGCGAAGAATGAGACATCAAGACAACAACTAAGAACGGTTTAAATAAAAGGAAGAATGAACCATCAAGACAACAACTAGAGAACGTAAATAAAAGGAGAATTGAGACCATCAAGACAAAACAACTAGAGGAAACGGTAAATAAAAAGAAGAATGAGACCATCAAGACAAACAACTAGAGAAACTAAAAGGAAGAATTTGGACCATCAGACAGACAACTTAGAGGAAGCGCGTAAATAAAAGGAAGATGAGACCATCAAGACAACAAACTAGGAGAACGGTAAATAAAAAGAAGAATTGAGACCATCAAGACAACAACTAAAGGAACGTAAATAAAAGGAAGAGATGAGACCATTCAGAACAACAACTAGAGAACGTAAAATAAAAGAAGAATTAGACCAAATCAAGACAACAACTAGAGAACGGTAAAATAAAAGGAAGAATTGAGACCATCAAGACAACAACTAGAGGAACGTAAATAAAAGAAGAATTGAGGACCATCAAACAACAACTAGAAGAACGTAAATAAAAGGAAGAATTGAGACCATCAAGACAACAACTGAGAACGTTAAATAAGAAGAAGAATTGAGACCATCAAGACAACAACTAGAGGAAACGGTAATAAAAGGAAGAATTGAGACCATTCAAGACAACAACTAGAGGAACGGTAAATAAAAGCAAGAATTGAGACCATCAAGACAACAACTAGAGGAACAAGCAAGAATTGAAGACCAAGAGACAAGCAACTAGAGGAACGGTAAATAAAAGGAAGAATTGAGACCATCCAAAGACACAACTAAAGAGGAACGTAATAAAAGACCATCAAGACAACAAACTAGAGAACGGTAAATAAAAGAAGAATGAGACCATCAAGACAACAACTAGAGGAACGTAAATAAAAGGAAAATTGAGGACCATCAAAGACAACAACTAGAGGAACGTAAATAAAAGGAAGAATTGAGACCATCAAGACAACAAACTAGAGAACGGTAATAAAAGGAAGTATTGAGACCATCAAGACAACAACTAGAGAACGGTAAATAAAAAGAAAATGAACCATAAGACAAAACAACTAGAGGAACCGGTAAATAAAAGGAAGAAATTAGACCATCAAGACAACAACTAGCAGAACGTTAAAAAATGAAGAATTGAGACCATCAAACAACAGACTGCTTAAAATCAGCTAGAATACTCAGAAGACTACTGGAGATCTGAGAAGACTTGTTGTCACTCAGATACCAGTAAAAAAACCTTTATCTTACGCTGGTGTGAAAAACTCACAAGGAGTCAAATAATAATAATCAACCGCAACATATGGACAAGCAGAAAAACAAAAAAACAAAAAGCAGAAATGGGAAGAAAAACAAGAAATTGAATACTTGAAACGATAAATCAGGGAGATTGCACATGGTTAAGAAAAGAGAAAACCATCACTCATAATTGCAGCACAAATCAATGACATAAGAACAAATTATATCAAAGCAAATATAGATAAGACACAACAGAATAGCAAATGTAGGTTGTGTGGAGACAGAGATGAGAAGATAAACCATCTATTAAGCGAATGCAGTAAACTAGCACAACGAGAATACAAGGCTAGGCATGACTGGGTTGGAAAGTTGGTCCATTGGGAACTGTGCAAGAAACTCAATTTTAAACCTTAAACTAAATGGTATATATAAACAAAATACGTTCTTGAAAATGGTACGTATAAAATTATCTTGGACTTTGAGATACAGATAGATCATTTTATTCCAGCCAGATTACCAGACCTGATATTGTTTAACAAGAAAAGAATAACTTGCCTAGCGATAATACTAATCTGTTTTAATTAAACATAATGAAAAGGTGAAAAGAAGCAAAGAAAAAAAAGAAAAAAAAAAGAGTGAAAGAGGGTTACATCAAGATTGTTATTCTTTATGAATATTGAATAATTTCGCGATAGCCCTTAAGTAAACATATCAAACGTTGTGATAATTGAATCATCATATCGTGGTATATCCACAGGTTCTGCTAGCAAAGAAAATATTAAAAAATTAAAAACAAAACAAAAAAAAAAAACGATGTTTCGTCTAAGAAGTTCTAACAACTTCCGACAATGGGCCGGTTAAGCTTAATCGGTAAAATATCCAACTAGGAACCACAAGGACCTTGGTTCGATACCGGCCCTCACCAATTCAGCGTGTGAGTAGCACAGGGATCTGTGCAGTAAAGTAAGGAGTTGATAGTAGGTGTTGCGCTCTACATCAGACGCAAAAACAATCTCCTTGGTCGAGTGCTAGTGAAAAGGGGATAGACTCTCTCGCTGATACCAACTTTAGACCACCCCGACGACTTTACTTTAGTTACTGCTTGGTGTAAAAAAATTTGTCGTCGAGTAAATTGAATAAGGGTGATTGTAGTTATATGACTTTGAATGGTGTCTTCTGGACTGCTGTATTTTTTTTTCTTGGATAGGTAGCGTCTTACAGATTAATTGTAAGACGCTGCCTATCCAAGAAAGACTTCCAAGGATACAAATTCTTTAAGAAAGCACCGGTTGAAATGGTAATCTTGTTGGGATCTCTGTCAAAACTGACAGGAGACTCGTAACAGAACCCTATCTATTTGGACAGAACAAACTAGTGAGGCTATAGATAGACATAAACTATTTCCCTATATATATATATATATATATATATATATATATATATATATATATATATTACTAGACAAAACGTGACCCCGTTGAGTCACCCATTCAGCTCTCGGTAGGTAATTGGAATTAGGTAAGTATTGACAAAGATGACGCCAAATCCGTATTTTACAAAATAAATTTACCCCACCCACACCCGATTGATAAATTATCAAAAATCAGATAATTATCCGATTTTAATGAAATTTTCAGTGTTGATTTATCAATGAATGAATTTTATAATGCATCATTTACTTTATTTTAAAACTTTGATTTTTTCAGGTCACTTAATTTTGACCCCGCTTATTTTGGGGGCGCAAAATATCGGTGGGATTATATAAAGGGGAAACTAATTACAGTATAAATAAAAAAGACAAAAGACTGACGGTGTGAATAGAAGAAAACACATTTTTTAGATGGTCTTATTTTTCTGCGTGTTTAGACCAAAAAGCCAAAGACATTTCATTTAATAGTTATTAATTCTTCTGCAATGAGTTTATTTATTATTTTGTGTTATTGATTTCTAAGAAGAAATAGTTATGAGCCTTAAAATCCTAAATAAAGTTTTATTTTATTCCGTAAATACATAAAAAGCGGGCAGGTTTGCAATATATTTGAGCAAAATTAACCGAAAATAATAGTATATAACAGGCACTGCCAATTTGTTCAATTATTTTTTATTTTAAAAACGAATTAATATTAATTGAATCGATTATTTAAAGTCACATTTTTCCAAGTCAAAAAGTAGTTACATAATGAGCATCAGTAAACAAAAGCAAAATAATATTACACATGTAATTTATTTTTAATACATTTTAAAACTATTATTTTCGGTCAATTGTGCTCAAATATATCGTAAACAAGGCCTCTTTTTTATGTATATCCAGAGTAAAAAAAAAAAGAAGGAAGGTTTTTAAGGCTTATAACAGTTTCATCTTAGAAATCAGTAACAAAAAACAATAAATACACTCAATTACAGAAGAACTGATAACTCTTAAATGAAATATCTTTTTCTTTCTGGTCTAAACACGCAAAAAAAAAAAAAACGATCTAAAAAATTCTTGTGAATTTGCTTACAAAAAAGAAATTACCGAGAGAAAATGTCACATGATCTATCTTTGTATGGGAGGTCGTTGGTGATGGAAAAAAAAATTAAATCTGGGAATTATCTGATTTTGATAAAATTTTCAACGAATTCTTTTTTTTAATGACTATCGTTTCAACCAAACTGATTGAATGAAAATAAATCGAAATGATTTAAATTAATATCACCATTGATGCTTACATATCAGAAATAATTATCATACGTAATTAATTGGTAACATTCATTTAAAATTTGAAACGCCCAATTTTAAGTTTCAACTTTCATATTTTTAGATTCTAAAATCAAATATTTATTCAATAACTACTTTAGTTTATTATTGTTATCTAATAATTTTTGTAATTAACTATATTGAAATTTTAGGCCCATGATTTTAAACGGAACAAATATCGATGTATAATTTTTTTCTTTTACAAGATATTAACAAATTAAATAATCATCGAACAGAGTAAAAAAAAAAAAAAAAAAAAAAAAGATCTGGGCTCTTCGCAGAAATGCGTCCCGTCCTCCTGCTAAAAAAAAAAAAACGCTAAGAGGTGCCAGCTCAAAAAAGTCCTAGCTGAAGTGGAGCTTGCTGAAAAAACAAGCAGCGCTTAAGGCGTTTTTCCCGAAAAATGAATAAAAAATCTGAATATTTAGATATTCTTTATTATTTTAATAAAAAAAAAATGTCACGTCATTTTTAATTAAAAAATATATCTTATTTTATGGTATCGCAATTTTACAACGTAAATTTAGGTGCTACAAAAAAATAACTTTTAATTTACACCGAAAACCCATCGTTGTGGTATACAGCGTCCTCAATTATAATTTCTTTTGGCAATAAGGGTTTTGTGTAGTTCCACAATTATACCCGGATGTCTTTAATTTTACAGGGTCGTTTATTAGATGCTTTGAACATACATTTCGAAAGTGTCCATACCATATGCATGCTGTGCTGGAATTGATTTTTTATTTATTTGTAATTCATTGTCAAAAAATAAATATTAAAATAAAATGAAATGCTGAAAAAAAGAAAGATATTTTTTACTGGATTGAAGGCGTTTTATCGACAAATTATTTTTTTTAGTGGTTTGAAGGCGTTAAAAGTAAGCCATATTTTTATCGACAAGTAAATGTAAATATTTACCCCCCCCCTCCCTCAAATATTTTATTCAGCTAGGGACTTTTTTTTTAGCTGGAAACGCTTAGCGTTTTTTCAAGGCAGGAGACCGGGACGCATTTCTGTGAAGAGCCTCAAAACATCTCAAGAAATCATTTTTTTAATTTAGTTTTTATTTTACATTTAATTTTCTGATTTTCGTACTTATTTTCTACCTGGATAACTCCCATACATTTTTTCTTCTATTCACACCTTCGTCTTTTTATTTATACTGTAATTAGTTTCGAAAGTATATAACCCCACCGATATTTTGCACCCCCTAAATAAAAGTTAAATGACTTGAAAAAAAAACAACAACAAAAAAACCCCCAGAAAGTTTTGAAATAAAATAACTGATGCATTCAAAATTCATTCATTGATAAATAACATTGAAAATTTAATTAAAAATCTGATAATTCCCAGATTTTTGGTAATTTTTATTCATCGGGAGGGGGGGGGGTAAATTTATTTTTTTATAAAATACGGATTTTTTTTGCCATTTTTGGCAGTGCCCTTGAATAGAATGTATTAAAAAATAAATTACATGTGTAATATTTTGATTTAAAAAAAAAAATTCATAATAATGTTACTACTTTTCGACAGACAAAAGGTGCATATCGCATAAATGCCTACTGACCCCTGCCCTAAAACACTACGCGGTGCCTGCTGAAAAATTCAAATCGTGCTACTTATGAACTCCCTGGTTTTGTTAAAGGCATTTTTCCCGAAACGTTAATGCGATATGATTGCGATATTTAAGCCACCATCCACCAAGTTTTCTCGAAAAGTAAATGTAAATATGTTACCCCCTCTTTAAAATATTCTTTAGCGGTTTGAAGACGGTTTTATCGACAAATAATTTTAATGGCTTGAAGGCAATTAAAAGTAAGCTACCCAGGTTTTTTATCGACAAGTAAATGTAAATATTTTTACCCACCCCCTTTAAAATATCTTTTTTTGAATTTTCATTTTATTTTAATTCAAATGAATGTCAAATATTTTGAAATAATACGACCAAGTTTCGAAAATAAAAAACAATCAAAAAATTATTAAAGAAAAACAAATAGAAAATATTTTATATTTACTTGTCAAGAAAGACTTGGTGGGGTGGGGTAAACTATCACTTTTATTTCACATTAACTACTCGGGAAAACGTCTTCAAAAACAGCTAGGGAGTTCAAGTAGAACGGGTCGGATTTTCAGCAGACACCGCATAGCATTTTTAAGGCAGAAGGCCAGGATGCATTTATGTGATATGCAGACAAAAATTCGACCTTAAATAATTGATTTATTATTTTAATTCGTTTTTAAAATGAAATGAGACAACATTTTGGCAGTCACGGGGATTAGGGAAAAAGAGAGTTTGCAAAATGAATAAAAAGATAGATAAAAAAAAAAAAAATACTGCAACCGAGTAACTCGGGAACCGAAACTTAGAAAAAAAAAAAAGGTTGGCTTCGC
>CM042144.1:73342482-73389629 GCA_023376005.1 Doryteuthis pealeii | reverse complement strand
ACGGGCGATCCATTAACTCCCGGTAATCCACCTCTTCTTTATATGAATATCCGTTAAGCCATTTTGTGACTTAGACAAGAATCTGGTTGACTTTGCAGATGCACCACTTCTTAAATCATCGCTTGTGGCTCGATCATCTGGTGTTGCTTATCCGCCGAATTCTCATTCTTTTTCACTGACGGTTGTCAACCTAAGCTAAATACCACGGGCCATTTCGTTTTTTATCTTCAAGACAGCAAAGCGGATGAAAAAGGACATCGCTACCACAGACAAAATAATAGAAAGAGAAAAAAAAACCACAGAATCAGATGAAATCGGCCGAATCTCCTCTAGAAAAAAAAAACTCAATTGTAAAAAGGTCTCGGGTGTAAAGTTATGATCATCAGTTTATTCGCGACAACAGCAAGGCGCCGATTACACTCAATCTCTGTCTCATTAGTTACGAAAGCCAGATAATCTGTTAGGCAAATTACTTGGTGTCCTGATCAGGAATACTTTTCGAAATCATATAACTTGCTGTGCTAACCAATTCAATATCTACTAGACATATGAATAGTCTACAAAACAATTGTATTAAACATACAATGTTTAATTTACTTCTATTAGATAGAAAATGTTTACCTTTAAATCTCTCTCTCTCTCTCTCCTCTTCCTTCTCTCTCTCTCTCTCTCTCTCACTCTCCTCTCTCTCTATCCTATCTATCTCTCACTTTCTTCCTCTTTCTTACCTTTTACTCTTTCCATTATCGTTTCGACTTGACAGATTAGCATTATCATTTCTGCACGCTCACCCCTCTCTCTATTCCTATTCTCTTTTTTTCCTTTCTTATATATTCTTCTGTGTAGCATGTACTTTTTCATCCCTATTCTTTCTTTATAATAAAAAGAAACTGGCCCTATTATTTTAGCTTAGGTGACGACGCTCATACAAAATGAGAAATCGGACGCGATCAAGCACACCAAAATTCAGCGATTTACATTTTCGCATTTCACCTTGACGATCTTGACGTCTCATTTTCAACCAGCAAGCGTTGCAAGATGATCACCGGTTGGAAGATTAACGGCTTACGGGTCATTCGATTACCACCTACGAGGGCTGAATAAAAAAAGTAATGCCATTCTTCTTTATTTCATGTGAAGTTTTTTTTTTATAAAAACTAAGACTACTGTACTAATTGTCTGATCAGTGCACCCAAGGACAGGCTGACACTAGGAAGTGCAGGGGCCAGGTGGCATCCTGTGAACACGAAAACAGGATATGCGACCGACCTGCCTTCCTTGCACCTGGAAACTGGCAGGTGGCTATTTTGACATCGATTCTCGGTGGCAGAAATCTGTAGCGCGTAGCCCATACGCCACATGAAACCCAGCCTGCGTGGGGCGAAGAGGCGTGTCTTTAGAAAAAAGCTGCGAAGTGTCACGACGACAAAGAGGCGTGACACCGGGGGCCAACTCACCAATAAAAGAAGCCCGTATCACGATCGATTAGACAGACGACGATCACGTTCGAGACTCACCTTGAAAAGAACTCCGCCAGGCTCCCCGTTTGCGTAACCCTGCCTACGACTCTCAGCCTGTACACGAACGGGAAAAATAAACATCTGCATCTCATTTTCCTAAATAAACAGTGTTGTGGTTCTTGCACGGGTCCAGTGTGTACACCTAATACTTGAGAACCCGAACGAGGCTCAGAGCAACGATTACAAACTGAAGTTGCCAAATTCGAGACATGTCCTCTTCTGAATGACAATCCGGTCGACTACACACAAGCATCCAGGAAAGGGAGAAAATCAGAATCATTCAGCGTGGTCAACCTCTTAAACGATCCCTCCCATCACTACCCAAGATTTAGGGCATTCAGACAATCATCTTCTTCGGCCCCTTGAAAGACGGGTTTGAGAGGCAAACATTAATTTCAGTGACGAGGAAGTGAAATCTGTTTGTGAAGAAGTCGGCTCAAGACATAATTTTACGGAGCACGGATACATGCTCTCTTCGAAGGTGGAACATTGTATGAGCAGAAAATGCGGATCTAGTAGGGATGTGATCCACAGAGACAGCTTCATTTTATGCAATTGATGCATGTTCCGTGCTTGGTAATTATACCTGTTCGCTAAAACAAAATGGCATTACTTTTTGACACTCCCCTCGCAGATATGCATTCATTTATTTTGGCTGATTCGCATGGTAAGTGTTTACCTCTGAGATGAATAGTCATTATTTTGATTGTGAGGTAATTTCTGAAGAATTTTATCTCGCCAGGTGGAAGTAAAGCTTTTTCAGACTGGTGATGTGATACAATCTTCAGCATCCACGTAATCGTCAGATCAATTATTCTAGGCACAAGAAACTTATTGTATCCGATCAGCTGCCTATGAAAATATACCTTTTAAAACAGCAGTTTGATCAATAAGCTGCGCTAGCTAGCTGAGGTTTTACGCCTTTGAATATATATATATATATAATATATAGTTGTGTCGAAAAAGATTGAGATTGAAGCTGTTTATCCGTTGAATGAACATAAACTGTACGTTATTTTTTTAGCAACTATAAGGGTGTCAAAGTACAGATTTTAAAGCTGTGTTTACCAATATAGAAATGACGAGATGAATGCTAAGGTTTTTTTTTTTCAGATACAAGGTATGTCAATTTTTGACACACACCTTATATATTATATATAATATAATATATATATAATATATATATATATCTATATATATAAATATTGCGAGCATTGCAAGAAAAGGGAGCATGTGTTTTTGAAAAGTAAATACAGGTTTTTTGAATATTGCGAAATTTCTAGTTGATTTTTTTAATCTGTATTTTCTCAACGGGTCGTCAACTATGATCTCTGGCCAGATCCGGTCCGGCAATCCATAATCATCTGGCCCGCAGACCTAAGAAACTATTATATAATCCGACCCCGCAAAGGAAACAGAGTGGTAGCTTATGATGCTCAATTTTTAATTATTTATATAATGTACACAAAAGTTCAGAAACCATATCACGTACTATTTTCCTGGTAATGTAATGTTATTCCCTCTCAATAGATATTAGAAGATTCTGATTATTTTTAAATCTGATAATTGAGAAAGCGAAATCTGGTAGTAAGTCCACGATACATCTGGTTATAAGACTTATCTACAATCTGTGGGCAACCCCTTTTACCCCCTCCTTCTCTATTTCTCCTCATCCGTTTCTAAGCCTCTAAGACCACAGAAGTGAAATATTAATTAAATGTGATTGTTCGTGTTCGTATTCACTTTCCATAATTTCCCTTAACACTTTGGTCGATTTTTTTAATCCGTTATTTTCTTCATAAATATACATATAAAAGTGGGTAGAAGTTAAAAGTCTACGGGGCGGCCTTAAAGTCGGTAATCAGCCCATAGCGAGGGAGTGCTATCCCCTTTCAAATAGCGCTAGACCAAAGAGATGTTTTAGCATCTGAGGTGGAGCGCCACACTCTATCAGGCACCTACTTTACGCACAGATCTGTCTACTCATACGATGAGTTTGGCGAGGACGCGGTATCAACTAAGGAACCTTGTGGTTTCTAGCCGAGCTCTCACACGACTTGAGCTAACCTGGCCCAATATATATATATATTATAATATATGATATGTGTGTGTGTGTGTGTGTGTGAGAGAGAGGAGAGAGGTGAGAGAGAGACGAGAGAGAAAAGAGAGAGGCATGTGTGTCTGTCGGTGGGTGATAGGGACATACGTAATATATTTGATTATGATAAGCCAATAGAGATATCATAATTTATCATAAAGTGGACTATCAAGACTGTCACTCGTAAAATATTTGCCTTTCTCTATAACCCTTCTTCTTTTCTTGTCTCACTATAATATATATATATATAATATATATATATTATTATATTATATACCTCATCACCTATTCATCAAATGTACCTAACACCAACGTTTTCATTTGGTAGCATTAGTTGTTAATCAAGATCACTCGTAATATTGAAACCATGGTAGAAAGAAAAAGTTTCTCCAAATATATATAGTATATATATATATATATATAGCTATATATATATTTACACATTATATATACTCTATGATCCTCACCAATTCACTCCATGACCCCAAATACCACTCACACGACAAAAATCCAGAATATTCACAGCCGCGCATCAGAGCTGACCACTCCCGTTCCTAATCCGCCGCAAGACTCTCGTTCAGTATGAGAACAACTCCTTCAATACAGATCAGAACAGTGTCCTGAAGACCCGTATGATAGACGAAACTTTGTAACGTAGAACTCTACTTATCAACATCCACTATCCATACAATATCCCGTGTTGTCCTCTTTTTCTCCACACTCCCCTGTTGGATTTTGATTTCAGTCTTTTTTTACCTCATATATATATATAGTGTGTTGTGTGTGTTGTGGTGTGTTAAAACTAGAAAAAGGACAAATGTGTTGCGTGCCACGGCTTTTTTTTTCCACTCTAACGATGAATTGATTTTTCACTTAGTCCTTTGGATATTAGCTATTCTTTCACATTGACATCATCCCGCCAAACTGATCGAGATCGCTTAAGAACGAGTCGGAGTAATCGGTTTTAAATCGCAAACGATTGTGTTTGTAAGAAAGGATTATACTAAGTCTTTAGAATCCTCAAACCCAAGCCAGGTCACTCATCACTCACACCGAAACAGACTACTCTCATGCGTCTTTTTTAACATGAGAGATCGCAAAGTCGCTATTACTCCATCGCTACGAAGTCTGTGACACCAAAGCAGACTTATCTGTTCGTCGTTTATACCAGCAACTTCATTTCGCAACTCTCTCTCTTACTAAGCATCTCTTGGCAGAAACAGTCGTTAATTGTTCTAAGTTCTACCCGTCAATACTTTTGTCTCAATAAACTCGGAGATTTGTGGATATTACCAAAATTAAATCCGATCTCTGACTAACTGGATGTGCTGTACCAGACGAACTCCTGAAGGAAATGAATGATCGAGCGCGACGCGTCGTGCTAGCTTTCGCGCGTCTTATTTTGCTGGCAAGTGATGAGCACTGGTGACAGTGGAGATTCCTTGTGTCATTAAGTTTGATCTGTGTTGTGTTAGTATACATGTCATGTTTGTTTTTCGTGTGTCACACGTATTTTTTGAATCTTAAGTATCCTTGTGTTCCTCAGTGTAAAGCAGAATAATTGTTTATTGGTCCGTTTGCGGCCATGTTAGCACGAGCAATTGAACCCTTTCCACAAGGCATTCCACACTCTTACCCACACCCAATGCGTATTCGAGCGTGTTGAATGGTCGATTGAATCACGCGGCCACGAAGAGTCTATAAACTTCTGTTGTGACATCCAGACACACTTAATACAAATTATTACAACAGACGATTGGCGAGAGATTATCATGGAATCGTGCTAACTTGCGCGACATGATGATGATGATGATTTTACACTTTGCCTGTTTTTTCGCACATCAGGATAACTCCCGAGATCAATAAATGGTAGGACGGTTGGCGAGAGATTGTGTCATGGAATATCCGTGCTACTAGCGCGACAGGAGATGATGAAAGATGATTTAGTTTGTTTGTTTTTAACATCAAGTCTAAATTTCTGATCTTTCATTGAGTTTTATTGGTTTCAGACTCTTCTCAGTATTCTTGGTGATTTAAACAGTACTTGGACTGGGCTATCTCGATTCTTTCTCTGGTCTCCGTTACAATAGGACACACCAAGTGGTTTTATTCTTTTACAGAATTTCTGCTACAGAGCTTGATCTCGAGAGCTTTTTCTTATTCTTCTTATATACTCTTTTCTTACTTTCTCTTTAATCTCTAATTATTTGATGGTGTCTGCTTATTAGGTTGTCCAGGACTCTTCTCAGTATTCTTGGGTGATTTAAACAGTACTGTGGACTGGGCTGATCTCGATTCTTTCTCTGGTCTCCGGTTACAATAGGACCACACCAAGTGGTTTATTCTTTTACAGAAATTTTCTGCTACACGAGCTTGATTCTCGAGAGCTTTTTCTTTATTCTTCTATATACTCTTTTCTTACTTTCTCTTTAATCTCTAATTATTCTGATGGTGTCTGCTTTCAATATTCAAATATCGTTGTTTATATATCAACTTCATTCAGTACGTCTGTATTTGTCTTTTCTTTGGTCAGAAACTGCTTTATTGTCTAATTTCTTCCGTTCAACTTTTGTAACTTTTAGTTTAATGTAAAAAATCCACACTAAAATACCTTGGTTTTAGGATTAAGTTATGCTTGAAAAAGCATTCCATTTTAATTGGTTCTAATTAGTCGTAATTAGCAATTAAGTCAAAAACTGACCGTCCCTATTACATCTGCATATTAGTTTCACCCTCTGTATGTATATCTTGATTACCTCCTCCTTTATAGATATTAGTCTCTCTGTGTGAGTAAGAGGGAGATGGGAGAGTCATTCTGATAGACATACACGAGTTATTTTATTTATAGCAGATATTGTGATATTACCCATTACTATTTTACGCTTTGCTTGTTTTTCACATATGTTGCAAATGGTCTTTATTCTTTTTAAATTTCATTGTTTAAATCAAATTTTACTATATAATTTGTAAACAGAAATGAAATGGTTGTGTATATTGAAGCGATTAATCCATTTCAAGCAACCAGTGTAACACAGGGGAATCCATTCTCATCAACTATCGAATCAATATTAAGTCAGTGTCAAAAAGGACTTATCGTTTGTCGTTTACACAGCAACATCAGGACGTCTGTATTTGTCATTTATTTGGTCAGAAACGGTCGTTATTGTCTAATTCTACACGTTATAAAATTTTGTCGCAATATTCTACAGTTTTTCGGAACCTGTGTCTAGTGGCCTTGGCCATCGAACCAGTAAGGAATCTAATATATAACGTTAATTCTAGGGGCCTATCACCACAGTAACACCTGCTCCCTTGATTTAAAGGAGTATGGCTGGGTTTATTGCCCAGTACCCCGAGGCGTCCACAAAAAGTGGAACGCCGTGGGATACACGCAATTTTAACTCTAGCCATTGAATGAGCTTTATTTTTGTGCGTGCTCCCCACAATGATCGGCCAGGTCACTCACACTCACACCGAACAGAATATACTTGAGATCTTTTAACATAAAGATCGCAAAGTCGATTATACTATCAAATCGATACTAAGTCCTGTGACAAAAAGAACTTATCGTTGTCGTTTATACGCAACTTCAATTTAGGATGTCTTTATTTGTACGTTCTTTGGGCCAGAAGAAAAGTCGTTATTGTCTAAGTTCTACCGTCATACTTTTGTCTCAATAATATGGCCGATATTGTGATATTACCAATTTAAATCCGATCTCTGATACTGGATGCTGTACAGAGACCTCCTGAGAAACAATGAGTGTTAAGATTCTTGTGGTCATTTTTTTGCTGTAGGTGATAGCACTTTACAGTGGGGATCCCTTGTGGCATTAAGTTTGATCCGTGTTGTGTAGTATCATATAATATTTTTTTTCCGTTGGTCCGTGTATCTTGAATCTTAGTATCCTTGTGTTCCTCAGTGTTAAGCAGAATCCTTGTTTATTGATCCATTTGTCCATGTTAAGCACGAGCAATTGAACGCCTTTCCGCAATACTAAATCTGTGACAAAACGGACTTATCGGTTGCGTTCGTACAGCAACTTCATTAAGAACGCTGTATTTTTTCTTTTCTTTAACCAGTTATTGTTTAATTTCTACCGATCATACTTTTGTCTCAATGTTTTGGGCAGATATTGTGATATTACCCATTAAATCCGTTCTCACTGACAAGTTAAAGTAACAATTCTTCTAAAGCTGTAATTGTATCAGTGCTACTGTATGGTACACCACTTCGACCCAAACGAAGAGCATAGAGAAGAGCTAGTTACGATTTTTGTGGCCATCCCTTTAGGCTTCAAGCAAGAGCGCGTCCAGCGGAGATCTTTTGTGTTAAGCAGTGCACGATCCTTAGTGTAGAATCCTTTGGTTGTTCCTTGGTGCTCCTCAGTCTTGCAGGTCCTTCGTCAACGATTGCAAATGGTCGTCTGTCAGTATTAGCGATTAAGTAGTTAACCAACCACGTATTCGGGCTGTTGATTGGCTGAGTTGTAAACCAACGTGACCTCAATTAGTCTATTAAAATTAAGTGGTGGTTTGCAGAACAGCTTATATACTAAAAATATTCCAAAGATATTACCCATTGTTATTTACTATTTGACTGTTTTTCACATCAGCGCTAACTTTAAAAATTAAAGTAAGAATTAGATCCTAAGGATATAGGGGAATGAATACAATAACAAAATGGTTGCAGAGAGAAGCTGGGTGCTATTCTGAAAAAGGTTACAACATCAAAGATACTACAAAAGCATTTAATGTACAAAGCATAAATGTACCATAGTAGAACAAGTAAAACGAATGTATAATTGTCATAAAAAAAGTAAGTCGTCGGGGAGGCCTTAGTCGGTATTAGCCAGACAGTGAAGGGTCTATCCCCTGTTTACTAGCGCTATACCAATGAAATTGTTCTTTAGCGTCTGAGATGGAGCGCCATACCTACCGTCAGTTCCTTACTTTACCTCGCAGATCCCTTTGCTACTCATACGC
This sequence comes from Doryteuthis pealeii, assembly GCA_023376005.1. Taxonomy (NCBI): domain Eukaryota; kingdom Metazoa; phylum Mollusca; class Cephalopoda; order Myopsida; family Loliginidae; genus Doryteuthis; species Doryteuthis pealeii. The sequence continues at coordinate 73,381,026 of CM042144.1, read as the reverse complement.
TGAGTTGGCGAGGGTGGGTATCGACCAGAACCTTAAGGTTCCAGCCGAACACTCTACCGACTATTAGTATTGGCAAAAGTTCAAAGAGTTCAATGTTCGTGTTTTAGTTTAGTTAGTTCGAATTCAGGTCAGTAGGGTAAGATGGGTGTTTTCAGAAAAAATATGCTGCTTGAGGAATTTGGCTGTATGAATTCAATTCTCCTGGTAGCAAATTCTGCTGTCCAGAGTCCGAATAATATTTTTTTTTATAATATGATCTGTTATGAAACATTTTACCTCGCAAAAAGATAGTAAGGGTGACAGGGACTTTCGGACCAGCGCTGTGCCTTAATCAAGAAGCTGGTCCGAAATCTTGTCACCCCTATATATTGTTTTAACTTTCATTAATATTATTCTAATAATATAATATGTAACATTTTACCTCTAGAAAGATACTAGGAGTGACAAGTCTTTCGGACGAGGCTGTAGATTAATAACAGGGTGGTCCGAAAGTCTTGTCACCTCAATCATCATCATCAATATGTCGCACAGGCTGCACGGATATCCATGACAATCTCTCGCCAGCCTTCCCTATCATTCATTGCACCTGGGAGTTCTTCCTCGCTGCAGCCAGCATCTTTACATAGCTGGTCAATGTAGGTCCTTGCTGGGCGTCCCACCACTACATGTCCATGTGTTGCTTCCACGGGAGAACATCGCTTATGAGTTCGTCTTGCTTCTTCAAGCAGTGCCTGCATGCTAGTCGTCTCACTCGGATGCTCTGTGAGATAGGGGGGCAGGTTGACGCATACAGCTGTTCCTAGTGGGGTGCTGTTTCCACGACTTGTTCAATACTGCAACGCAACATTCTTGTGCAGGTCCCATCTAGCTTACTCCAAGGCGCTCGTCAGGGTCCATGTGTGCAGCCATACTGATATGACTACAGCCTGGAAGAAATGTCGCTTCAGCTTGTCAGTAAGATCAGATTTTTATTTCAATTACTAACAAAATCCGGGCGATGTAAAAATAGATTTTTGAAACATATTGCCCTTAAGAGAGGGTGGGAGTTAAAAATTAATGTCAGCGAGTTTGTACCCTAATTCGTAGTAGTTTTAGCTGAAGGCTTCTGCTTCTATGCATTGGGGAAGAAGCAAGCTTCATCTACCGTGTGGGTTTAGCGATGCTAAACTGCCATTATCTTATTGTCCACCTGGCGTGTGGGTCTTGCTTTTATAAGTGACGCACATGATCTCCAGAAGGGCTCTGCCAATGGCGATTTGACACCCCGCGCGTGTCCCCTAATACATTTTCCAATATGACTTGTGACTTCACTGAAGTTGAGTCTCAGAATAATACAATGTCCGCAATTCTTAACCTCTAGGCATAGAATAATTCAGACGGATTGAATGCGTTAAGATCAATCAATCAACCAACTTTCCACCATTCTGGAAGGAAGAAACTATCTAATTACCTCTGTCCTATCCGCTAGCGTTATACTTACCGTCAGCCCCCACCCCCCACTGAATGGAAGAAAGATAAGAAGCAGAATAAGAAAGACAGAAGCACACAAAGAAAGAAAGAAAGAAAGAAAGAAAGAAAGACAGCAAAAAAGAAAGAAAGAAGAAAGAAAGAAAGAAAGAAAGCGAGAAGGAGATGATCGCTCAGTTATTGAAAGAATACATTGTTTATAAAAAAAATAACAGAAAGACAATGTTGATAGCAAAAAAAAAGAATTTAAGGAAAAGAACCACCAAAAGTTGTAAAGAAAAATAACGAATCAAAGAAAGAAAAGAAATGATGGAATATGAAAGAAAGAAAGAGAAAGAAAGATAAGAAGAAAGAAAGAAAAATGTAGATAGGTAGACAGAAAGAATTATAAATAAGAACATAAGAAAGAAAAGAAAAATGTAGATAGGTAGACAGAAAGAATTAAAAAGGAATGAGAAAGCCAGAAAATGAGACAGACAAACAAAGGAGTTTTGAATGGAAGAAAGAAAAGACAAATAAAAAAGAACAAACAAGACAAACAAACAAATAACAAACAAGGTAAAAAAACAAAGGAAAGAAGACAGAGAAAGGAAAAGAAAAGAAGAAAGAAAAGAAAGAAGAAAGAAAGAAAGAAAGAAAGATTACAAAAGTACTAAGAAAGAAAAAAGAATAAGACAGACAAACAAAAGAAAACAAGTAAGGAAAAAAGAAGGAAAAAGGCTAACAGAGAAAGGAAAGAAAGATACAGATATCACAGAAATTTCAGAAGAAAGAAAGAAAGAAAGAAAGAAAGAAAGAAAGACAGACAGAAAGAAAAGAAAGATAAGAAAGAAAAGAAAGAAGAATACAAAAAGTAATAGAAAGAAAAAAAGAATAAAGACAGACAAACAATTTCTTTTCGTTTGTCTGTCTTATCTTCTTTTTTTTTAAATAAAAAAATTTAAAAAATGTAAAACAAGTAAAAAAAAAGAAAAGAAAGAAAGAAGGTAGAGAAAATGAAAAGAAAGACAGACAGACAATAGATATACAAAAGAAAGAAAGAAAAAGAAAGACGAAATACAAAAAGTAAGAAAAAGAAAAAGAATCAGAACAGACAAACAAAAGAAATCAAGTAAAAAAAAAGAAAAGAAAAAGCAACAGAGAAAAGGAAAGAAAGACAGACATTCTATAGACAGAAAGAAAGAAGAAAGAAGAAGAAAGAAGCCAATGACTAAACAAAGACGGACAGACAGAAAGAAAGAACATTGTGCGAGAGATAATACTTGACGTTGTTTCTTAACGAACGAAAAAAGAAAAAGAAAAAACGATAAAAGCGATGGGAAGATTAGAGGAAGAAACTGAAAGTATTAAACGAACAAGCTAAAATTGAAGAGAATGACATGATAAGGTTCGACTGTCCTCTTACGAAACGAGAGAGAGAGAGAGAGAGAGAGAGAGAGAGAGAGAGAGAGAGAAGAGAGAGCTGAGAAGAGGTGTGTGTGTGGTGTGTGTGTGTGTGTGTTCCGTGGCGTTTACCGGTGCGAATTAGGTCACCGTTCCATCAGTCGCCTCTGATTAGCGTTCGGGCCACGACTGGTGGTCACGTGCCTTTTCTCTGGCATCCAATCGAGTGCAATGCATTGGCCATATTGGTACAACAAATCAGAACTAAAACAAAATTAACTACCCCAACTCTCACGTCCTCCTAACAAATAAGGACGGGGGATGGGACTGTTGGGGAACTGGTAGTGTGGTTGAGCCGGGGAGAAAAGGGTGGGAAACGGGCTGCATGTTAAAAAAATGCCCTGACCCCAAACGAAACGTACAGAGGGTAGAGACAGATTGATAAAAATAACAGACAGGACAAAGCACCCATGATAGAAGAAAGGGAAAGGTGAGGGCTAAATCATATATCAATGTGGCTCCGACTGTTTTGTCTTTCTCAAATGGTGAGGAAAAGTATTTGATTGGTTGGATTTTAGCGGCATGTCAATCCCTTGTTGTATTTTTCTGAATTTTTTAGACGAGGCTTGATAATTTGTATGATTTCGATTAACGGACTATTGTCCTCATCTTTATTGTTATCAGTACTATTTTCGACCGCGCGGCTTTCGCCCTTCTGGTATTTCTTGTCGGACTCGGGAGCCTTCTCGAACTCGGGAACCTTCTTTTCAAGCTCAGGAACCTTCTCGTCATAAATCGGGAGCCATCACGGAAATTTGAACCCAACCCTTTATTCAGCCACGGAGTTTCTTCTCATTCCGCTAACCATAGCTGGGTACAAGTGTTAAGCTGTGTTAATTATTATTCTATGTTCTCTGTCGCCTTGACCAGAATTGAACCTGCTGTCTAGAGATAACTGTCACTTAGAACTGTATTAAACTCAACGCCTATATCCACTACGCTGTGTCCAATTCTACCACCAAGAAATACTGAAATAGGCCGGAGGGCAAACGTTGTACAGATAACAATAAAGATGAGGAATAGTCCGAATATCTAAATAATACAACCTTGTTGGGTTATTCTATCCGCGAAGACGTTTTGTTTTATTCATGCTTGGTGGGTATTCAAGATTTTTATAAATTCAATTTTTCCAAACCATCATATTTTTTAAAACTCAATGTTTTTTCTATTTAACCAATAGATGAGACCTAACAGGTATATCATTCCGGTCAGAAGTTCACCTGGAAGTAATGGCAATGAATGGGTACTTCATATTCCCTAGAGCTCCAGAATTGGAAATTCACCATCAAATAAAGTTTAACGTCTTACCCAGGACATTTAAACCTTCGCTCACATATGTAATAAGAAAGGATGGGTTTTGCCATAAGGGCAATGGGGTTGGGACAATTAATAGGTGCTAGGGCTTGACGTGAACAGCCGATTGATCGGTGGGGGTATCAATCGACCGTGCATCTAGCCTAAGTAAGGGCCAAAGTGAAAAGTTGTGTATCATGGACTGCTCAGCCGCCAGTGTTCCACTCATACCCAACAGGTGACCCTATTGAGGGTTTTTGCCCCTATGCAGAGGCACGGTCGGTGTATTCAAAAGCTCCAGATAACAGGGCGTGTGAGTTATGTCTTTGAGCAGCCATACCATTTCAGTTGCCACCATGGCGCGGAATGATCAAATTTGTGGTGACATCCCATGGCCTACCCGCTCACCAGCTTTGTTAACATGTAATATTTGATATCTTATTATAATGGAGATTTGGTGTTTGTCTGCCTGTAACCGAAACTACGCCACTGCTTTCTTCACATATCCTCAGGAATTGCTTAAGTTTATCAATGAGTATTTGATTTATAGTCAAAACTATCAATACATAGAATAAATCTTATTTATTAACGTGTCTCTATGAAAATCTGAGTTAGATTTTGCCTCAAAACAGCCATGTTATTTGGTGCATTTAAATCTGTAATGTGTGTTATATATCCCTAAGGTTACATAAAATATATGGTGTGGTTAATTTGCATACTGGCTTTAACAAAGCCGGGTTTAATTAATAATTATTGGTGTTATTGACCTCTAATATTATTATTTTATTCTCGAACGTATTAAAATCAATCATTTGAATGATTTTATATAGAAACCAATTCAAATGTAATCAAAATAAGTGTAATCTTTTTGTATGCGTTCTTATTTAATTTACATAATCTTTGTAATTTAATATATTTCATTACATTTAAACTTAAATTACTTACGCCCGGAGAGCGCATATTATTACTGGTCCTAATAAATAGGCATAGCTGGATGTCAACTCTTCGATTAATTGATTGATTGATCTTAAGGGCATGTCAGTCCGTCTAGGGTTATCTTATGTCTAGAGGTTAGGGATGGGTTAGCTCAGTCGGTAGAGCGTTCAGCTAGAAACCGCAAGGTTCCTAGTTCGATACCCGCCCTCGCCAACACAGCGTATGAGTAGCACAGTGATCTGTGCAGTAAAGTAAGGAGCTGATGGTACATGTGGCGCTCCACTTCAGACGTAAAAACAATCTCCTTAGTCTAGCGCTAGTGAAAAGGGGATAGACTCCCTCGCTGCATGGCTGATACCGACCTTAGGCCACCCCGACGACTTTTTTTTTACTCAGGGAATCGCATAAATTCTCTCTCTCTCTCTCTCTCTCTCTCTCTCTCTCTCTCTCTATCTATCTATCTCCATCTCACTATATCTACCTATCTATATATCTATCTCTCTATGTATCTCTCTCTCTCTCTCTCTTCTCTCATCTCTCTCTCTCCTCTCCTCCTTCTATCTATATATATATATATGGTAAGGCAAGTCCGTCTCAGTGAAGAAAAACTTTACTCCGTTTGAAAAATTGACCTTGTGTCACATCCTACTCGTGACGGAGAGGGGTTGGTAAATACATACACGAGGCTCTATTCAACTCTCCGAGAATGTGAACGTTGCTCAATCGTAGAGCATTTGACTAGGAATCGCAGTTCCTGGTTCGATACCGCCATCGCCAACTCAGCGTATGAGTAGCACATGGATGTGTGCGTTAAAGTGAGGAGCTTATGGTATGAGTGGCGGTCCAGCTCAGACGCAAAAACAATCTCCTGGGTCTAGCGCTAATGAAAAGGGGATTGACTCCCTCGCTGTCTGGCTGATACTGACTTTAGGCCAACCCGTCGACTTTACTTACTTTGTCCGCTACTTTTTGTGAGCAGTGCACTTTTTGAATTAGTGTGACTATGGTAAGTAGGCGTTAAAATAAGTTTTGTTTTTTTTTCTAATAGAATTTGCCGAACATATGTGCTTGAATGCGTATCCCATTTAACATGAGGTCGGCCGAATAAGAAGTAAACAATGGCGAAGATAACGGCGTGGGTGTTGCAACACAATGTCAGGGATGAAGAACATGTTGGGACATTGTGTAATCAGGTTTTTACAAAGGCTGCAACATATGAGTATGAGAAAAGGGTGGGTAAGAAAGGGACAAAAGAAAGGGACGAAGAAGGAAAAGAAAGAATGAGGAAACAAAAGACAAAGAAAAAGAAAGAAAAGAAAGAAAGAGAAGAAAGAAAGACGAAATGGGTGAAGAAGGAAAAATTAGAAACAAAAGACAAAGAAAGAAAGAAAAAAAGAAAGAGAGAAAGAAAGAGAGAAAAGAGAGAGAGAGAGAGAGAAAGAAAGAAACCAGACAAAGAAGAAGAAAGAAAGAAAGAGAAAGAAAAAGAAAGAAATGAACAAAAGAAAGAAAGAAAGAAAGAAAGAGAGAATGAAAGAAAGAGAGAAGAAAAAGAGAGGAGGAAGAACAGACAAGAAAAGAAGAAAGAAAAAAAGACAAGAAAGAAAGAAAGAAAGAAAGAAAGAAAGAAAGAAGGAGAGGTGAAGAAAGAAGAAAGTAGAAACAAAAGAAAAAGAAAAAAAGAAAAAAGAAGAGAGAGAGACAGAACAAGACAAGAAAGAAAGAAAGAAAGAAAGAAAGAAAGAAAGAAAAAAAGAAAGAAAGAAGAAGAAGAGAGAAGAGAAGAGAGAGGAGAAAAAGACAAAGAAAGAAAGAAAGAAAGAAAGAAATGAACCAAAAGAGAAAGAAAAACAAAGACAAAGAAGAAAGAAAGAAAGAAAGAAAGAAAGAAGAAAATAAAAGTCAAAGAAAGAAAGAAAGAAAGAAAGATAAAAATAAAAGAAATGACAAAGAATACGAGAAAAATGGAGCGGTTGTAATTTTTCTTTCTTTCTTTTTCTTTTTTTCTTTCATTTCTTTTTTTTTTTTTTTTTTTTTTTTTTCAATTCAAAAAGTCAGTGAATGAAGTCGTCCAAAAAAGAAAGAGGCAAAAAAGAAGCGTAGATATCAATATTTACTAAATAACGTAATGTAAGGCATGTATCCTTGTATTGGCATCCGAACAGTTTCTTACCGGAAGAAAGAAATGATAGTTGAACGGGATTGCTGGTGCAATTACCTCACCAATCGTTGTTCATGTTTGCTGTTTTCAATCTTGGCTATTCACCTTTTTTTCTCAATCTTGTTAACGACTTTCACTTTCACTTTCGCCTGTTGTTGTTAACCACCTACTCAACTCGATTTCTTCATAAATTTATAACCTCTTATTGCCATTCATTTCACTCTTGCCTAGGCCAGCAAACCCGTCGGCTGGGGCTTTAAAAATACACCAACTGCACCTCTGCAGAGGGGTATATCGGATTGGCATTGCAGTCTCGGAAGACTATATAATTCTTGTGCCCTTGGGAAAGGTATGAATCCTACTCTCCCTTCAGCTATGGGTAAATAGTAGGGCAGACAAGGCTCTTTAACCTTGGTTAGGCAACCGGTCTAGGAAAAGGAAAACTCTGAATTCAAACCTGTTGAACTCCGCTTAAGAAATTGACCTTGTGTCACATCCTGCTCGTGCAGAGGGGTTGATAAATATATATATATAATTCTTGTGCCTCTGAAGTTACAGCGCCTCCTGTTACTGTGAAGTCCAGTGTCCGAAAAACAGCCTCGACCACAGATGTTGATGTGCCGGTGTTTTGTTGCCGTCGTTTTTTCTGGAATTCTTCAGACATGAACAGTCCGCTACGGAGAGCCTGTCGCTACCGAGGGCGGCCCTGAGCCAAGTTTTTCCAGCTGGAAGGGGTAATGCCAAAGCATCTGAGATCATTCTTGTAGATATCATTAAAACGCAGTTGGAGGCGACCAATCTGTCTCTTACCAGACGAAGGCTCTGCAAAGAGGATGTCCTACAGAGAGATAATACCCCCCACGAAATGGGGCCAACTGTTCGCCGTGGATGGCGACCCGTGATGCTTAAGGATGTAATCCTGGTGGATGAGCAGTCCGTGACATGCAACACCCACTTTCGTCCGTACTTAGGTTAGACGGCAGTCGGAGAGCTCCTCCGATCAATCGGCTGGTCTCGTCAAGCCCTAGCACCTATATGACAGTCCCGACCCTATTGCTCTTATGGCAAACCCCAAACCCTTTTCACCATATGGCTGTGGCTGAGGGTCTACATATTCTGAGAATGGCGTTAAACTCTAACTGATGGTGAGGTTCCAGTTCTGGAGGTCTGGGGAATGTGGAACATCTCCCCATTATCATTGCTCCCAGATCTGCTCTGACCCGGAGTGGTATTACCTGATAGGGTCCCATCTATGGGTTAAATAGAACATCTGTTTACAAAAAAAATGAGTTTCCTGATTATTTTATTTGTTTTAGAAGAATCGTTAAGCTTAGATTAGAGTAGGTAGCGTGGTCACCTGCTCCATAGTATTGTCATTTAACTGAATGTCCGTTGTATGGTCACTTCTGGCTGCTATGTTGGTGGGTTTATTTATCGGCTGGGAGGCGCCCGTGGTCTAATGGTTAGATTCGTAGGAAATGGACTCGTCGACCCGAGTTCAATTCCTGGACGAGACTGTTTGCATTTCACATGGCGCTAATGCCCTTGGGAAAGGTATGAATCTAATTCTCTCTCCAGCTATGGGTAAATAGCAGGGCAGACTGGGCTCTTTAACCATGGTTAGGTAATCTGTCTAGGAAAAGGAAAACTCTGAATTCAAAACTTGGTTTGGTATATATATATATATATATATATAATATATATATATATATATATATTTTGTCGGCTGGGGAGAAAACACAAAAAACAGTACTTGATTTTTAGTGTTAAGATCTTTCGTTCAGTCTCCGAGGCCGAAGAATCAGGAAGGAATTAACTGCGGACCTCAGGGGGTAGCGTCTTCGTTATTCGAGGGACGGTCCCGTCTAGTATCTTTGCTTCCTTCCTCGGCCAACGCATCCAACCACCAAAAACAAAATGAGTGAATCACGAAATCCGTGATATAGAACACTCCACTCCCTTTTCCGCCCGCGGGTGGGTGACACTTTAAAATCCTGACCTCTGCAAGACCGGTCACCGAGTGCTAAATCAAGCATATCATGTCCCAGAAGTATGTTGAACTCAGTCAACTCGTGTATCTTTTCGGCTGCTGGCTTTTATGATACCACTCACCAACAATGCTACCTTTTTTACGGGTAATATGCTCGTATTATTATAATGATTTTGTATTTAGAAACATATTACTTACTGATATAAATAATGACTTTATATATACTTTCAAAGCATGCATCCCCCGGGTGCAAGTATTTAAGTTTTAATATAATAAAATATTATATTAAATTAGAATAACGAAAATAAATAAGAACGAATATAAAAATATTACACTTATTTTAATGTATTTTAATTGATTTCGATATAAAATTATATATAGGGTTGCTTTTGATACGTTTGAGAATAACATGATATTATTATAATTCAGTAACAGCAAATAATTATTTTTATTAACCCAGTTTTGTTAAAATCATTATGCAAATTATTCCCACCATATACTAAGTAAAACTTTATTTCTTATGGGTTCTTACTGGTTCTGTTTCGTCGGTGATCATCTTCTTCTGGGCTGATTTCTTCTTTCTTCTGGGCTGGGTTGTCTGTGCTCATTCCGTGGTTGGTAATAATGCTGGCAATAATGAAGCAATACTTAATTGTTTTACAAAAGGTCTTAATTAGCAAAATGCTTAACTGGCATTTTTTGCTTCTTAACGACAATCACACGAAGTCTTCCCATTGTCAAAAGCTCGCCTTCAGCAAATCAGTAATAATAGGACTTTATTTGAATAGAATGAGTTCTGAGTTAAATAGATAGTGAACTTTGAAATATCCCATCATACAGGTAAAAAAAAAATATTGTACAGACGTAGGGGAAATTTGGTAGACAAAGAGTTAATGTTCGTATGCATTATTGTCATTTACTTATCTCGCTTAGTTTGGCTAATTATCGAGCAGACAGGGAGAATCGAACTCACTATTATTGCCAATGGATCCACGAGACCCACTTGTTAACCATTCCACAACAACGAGGTTCTCTGTCATATTGATTATCGTATTCTCATTTGTCGATGGAAAAAAGAATTCCTTTTGGCACCAGATATCCTTCTCCAAGACTGCAAATAAATATATATATATATATATATATATATATATAGCACAAGATATCATGCTCCAAGATTGCAAATCTCTCTCTCTCTCTCTCTCTCTCTTCTCTCTCTCTCTTTCTCTCTCTCTCTCTCTCTCTCTCTCTATCTTCTATCTATCTTCAGGAATTACTCTATATCTGCAGCGCGAACCAAGGGCATACTGAAATATTTTGAAGGGATTCTAAGGTTTATAAAAAAAACCTTGGTTTACTTACCGGATTATGCGATGATCTGCTTAAATATTTTTGCTAAAGCTTAAAACCAGAATGCATATACCTTCTCTTTTTTTTTTCATCTCTAATACTTTAAAATGGTTTAACTTTCATTTTGGTGAAATTGTGTCCTCGTAATCAGTGTATATAAATGCAACATGTATCCAAACACACATACACACAGAGATAGATATGAAAAGGATATATATATATATATAAAAGGTAATTATCCCAGCTTTACTATATATATATATATATATATATATATATATATATATATATAATATATAATTACTAAGCTGAGATAATTACCTTTTATTTCCTAAAGGATTTTTCCTATTTAGGTTAATGACACAAAATTCATACTAAAATATACCTTGCTTTTAGGATTACGTTATTTCCATTTTAATTGGTTCTAATTAGTCGTAATTAGTAATGAAGTCAAAGACTGACCCGTCCCTCACTGTCATTCTGCATATTACCTTCACCCTCTCTATGTATATTTGATTACCTCCTCCTTATATAATGTTAGTCTCTCTAAGTGAATAAGAGTGAGAGTGTTACAGACATTTAACTATGCTAAAATTAATTTTAAGATAGGGGTGAGTGGGTAGAGGCGTAGCTACCGTGGGCCAGCAGTGGACTCTCCCTTCTTAAAACCCTCCTCTCCAGTAGGCATTAAAAAAAAGATTTTTTGTTGGGACGTCGGGGAAGCAGTTTGTAACTCGTTACTATTATATAGTGAAATCTGTCTTGTTAGGGCTAAAATTTATTTTGTGGAAAGAGTTTGTAACTCATAACTAAACTGTAGTAAAATTTTGTGTTTAGCTCTACTGTGCGAGCCAACCTTTTTTTTTTTCTAAGTTTCGGTTCCCGAGGTTACTCGGTTGCAGTATTTTTTTTTTTTATCTATTCTTTTTTATTCATTTTGCAAACTCTCTTTTCCCTAATCCCCGTGACTGCCAATATGTTGTCTCATTTTCATTTTAAAAACGAATTAAAATTAATTAAATCAATTATTTAAGGTCGAATTTTTGTCGGTGCATATCACATAAATGCATCCTGGCCTCCTGCCTTAAAAATGCTATGCGGTGTTTGCTGAAAATCCGACCCGTTCTACTTGAACTCCTTAGCTGTTTGAAGACGTTTTTCCGAGTAGTTAATGTGAAATAAAAGTGATAGTTTAACCCCACCCCACCAAAGTCTTTTCTTGACAAGTAAATATAAATATTTTCTATTTGTTTTTCTTTAATAATATTTTGATTGTTTTTATTTTCGAAACTTGGTCGTATTTATTTCAAAATATTTGACATTCATTTTGAATTAAAATAAAATGAAAATTCAAAAAAAGATATTTTAAAGGGGGTGGGTAAAATATTTACATTTACTTGTCGATAAAAAAACCTGGGGTGCTTACTTTTAATGCCTTCAAGCCATTAAAATTTATTTGTCGATAAAACCGTCTTTAAACCGCTAAAGAATATTTTAAAGAGGGGGGTAACATATTTACATTTACTTTTCGAGAAAACTTGGTGGATGGTGGCTTAAATATCGCTTTCATATCGCATTAACGTTTCGGGAAAATGCCTTTAACAAACCAGGGAGTTCATAAGTAGCACGATTTGAATTTTCAGCAGGCACCGCGTAGTGTTTTTAGGGCAGGGGGTCAGTAGGCATTTATGCGATATGCACCTTTTTGTCTGTCGAAAAGTAGTAACATTATTATGAATTTTTTTTTAAATAAAAATATTACACATGTAATTTATTTTTAATACATTCTATTCAAGGCACTGCCAAAAATGGCAAAAAAAATCCGTATTTTATAAAAAATAAATTTAAAAAAACCCTCCCGATTGAATAAAAATTACCAAAAATCTGGGAATTATCAGATTTTAATTAAATTTTCAATGTTCATTTATCAATGAATGAATTTTGTAATGCATCAGTTATTTTATTTCAAAACTTTCTGGGGTTTTTTTGTTGTTGTTTTTTTTTAAGTCATTTAACTTTTATTTAGGGGGGTGCAAAATATCGGTGGGGTTATATACTTTCGAAACTAATTACAGTATAAATAAAAAGACGAAGGTGTGAATAGAAGAAAAATGTATGGGAGTTATCCAGGTAGAAAATAAGTACCGAAAATCAGAAAATTAAATGTAAAATAAAAACTAAATTAAAAAATGATTTCTTGAGATGTTTTGAGGCTCTTCACTGAAATGCGTCCCGGTCTCCTGCCTTAAAAAAACGCTAAGCGGTTCCAGCTAAAAAAAAAAAGTCCCTAGCTGAATAAAATATTTGAGGGAGGGGGGGGGTAAATATTTACATTTACTTGTCGATAAAAATATGGCTTACTTTTAAGGCCTTCAAACCACTAAAAAAAATAATTTGTCGATAAAAACGCCTTCAATCCAGTAAAAAATATCTTTCTTTTTTTCAACATTTCATTTTATTTTAATATTTATTTTTTGACAATGAATTACAAATAAATAAAAAATCAATTCCAGCACAGCATGCATATGGTATGGACACTTTCGAAATGTATGTTCAAAGCATCTAATAAACGACCCTGTAAAATTAAAGACATCCGGGTATAATTGTGGAAATAGACGAAACCCTTATTGCCAAAAGAAATTATAATTGAGGACGCTGTATACCACAACGATGGGTTTTCGGTGTAAATTAAAAGTTATTTTTTTGTAGCACCTAAATTTACGTTGTAAAATTGCAATACCATAAAATAAGATATATTTTTGAATTAAAAATGACGTGACATTTTTTTTTTTTATTAAAATAAAAAAGAATATCTAAATATTCAGATTTTTTATTCATTTTTCGGGAAAAAACGCCTTAAGCGCAGCTTGTTTTTTCAGCAAGCTCCACTTCAGCTAGGGACTTTTTTGAGCTGGCACCTCTTAGCGTTTTTTTTTTTTTAAAGCAGGAGGACGGGACGCATTTCTGCGAAGAGCCCAGATCTTTTTTTTTTTCTTTTTTTTTTTTACTCTGTTCGATGATTATTTAATTGTTAATATCTTGTAAAAGAAAAAATTATACATCGATATTTGTTCCGTTTAAAATCATGGGCCTAAAATTTCAATATAGTTAATTACAAAAATTATTAGATAACAATAATAAACTAAAGTAGTTATTGAATAAATATTTGATTTTAGAATCTAAAAATATGAAAGTTGAAACTTAAAATTGGGCGTTTCAAATTTTAAATGAATTTTACCAATTAATTACGTATGATAATTATTTCTGATATGTAGGCATCAATGGTGATATTAATTTAAATCATTGCGATTTATTTTCATTCAATCAGTTTGGTTGAAACGATACAGTCATTAAAAAAAAAGAATTCGTTGAAAATTTTATCAAAATCAGATAATTCCCAGATTTAATTTTTTTTCCATCACCAACGACCTCCCATACAAAGATAGATCATGTGACATTTTCTCTCGGTAATTTCTTTTTTGTAAGCAAATTCACAAGAATTTTTTAGATCGTCTTTTTTTTTTGCGTGTTTAGACCAGAAAGAAAAAGATATTTCATTTAAGAGTTATCAGTTCTTCTGTAATTGAGTGTATTTATGTTTTGTGTTACTGATTTCTAAGATGAAACTGTTATAAGCCTTAAAAACCTTCCTTCTTTTTTTTACTCTGGATATACATAAAAAAGAGGCCTTGTTTACGATATATTTGAGCACAATTGACCGAAAATAATAGTTTAAAATGTATTAAAAATAAATTACATGTGTAATATTATTTTGCTTTTGTTTACTGATGCTCATTATGTAACTACTTTTTGACTTGGAAAAAATTTGACTTTAAATAATCGATTCAATTAATGTTAATTCGTTTTTAAAATAAAAAATAATTGAACAAATTGGCAGTGCCTGTTATATACTATTATTTTCGGTTAATTTTGCTCAAATATATTGCAAACCTGCCCGCTTTTTATGTATTTACGGAATAAAATAAAACTTTAGGATTTTAAGGCTCATAACTATTTCTTCTTAGAAATCAATTAACACAAAATAATAAATAAACACATTGCAGAAGAATTAATAACTATTAAATGAAATGTCTTTGGCTTTTTGGTCTAAACACGCAGAAAAATAAGACCATCTAAAAAATTTGTTTTCTTCTATTCACACCGTCAGTCTTTTGTCTTTTTTATTTATACTATATTAGTTTCCCCTTTATATAATCCCACCGATATTTTGCGCCCCCAAAATAAGCGGGGTCAAAATTAAGTGACCTGAAAAAATCAAAGTTTTAAAATAAAGTAAATGATGCATTTAAAAATTCATTCATTGATAAATCAACACTGAAAATTTCATTAAATCGGATAATTCTCTGATTTTTGATATTTATCAATCGGGTGTGGGTGGGGTAAATTTTTTTGAAACTTTGTTTTTTTCAGGTACTTAATTTTGACCCGCGCTTACTTTTGGGGGCGCAAAATATCGTGGGATTATAATAAAGGGGAACTAATTAGCAGTATTAAATAAAAAAGACAAAGACTGACGGTGTGAATGAAGAAAACACATTTTTTAGATGGTCTTATTTTTCTGCGTGTTTAGCCAAAAGCCAAAGACATTTCATTAATAGTTATTAATGTCTTCTGCAATGAGTTTATTTATTATTTTGTGTTATTGATTTCTAAGAAGAAATAGTTATGAGCCTTAAAATCCTAAATAAAGTTTTATTTTATTCGAAATACATAAAGCGGGCAGGTTTGCAATATATTTGAGCAAAATTACCGAAAATAATAGTATATAACAGCACTGCATTTGTTCAAATTATTTTTTATTTTAAAAACGAATTAATATTAATTGAATCGAATTATTTAAGTCACATTTTTTCCAAGTCAAAAGTAGTTACATAATGAGCATCAGTAAACAAAAGCAAAATAATATTAACATGTAATTTATTTTTATACATTTTAAACTATTTTTTCGGTCAATTGTGCTCAATATATTCGTAACAAGGCCTCTTTTTATTATATCCAGAGTAAAAAAAAAAGAAGGAAGGTTTTTAAGGCTTATAACAGTTTCTCTTAGAAATCAGTAACAAAAACAATAAATACACTCAATTACAGAAGAACTGATAATCTTAAATGAAATATTTTTTCTTTCTGGTCTAAACACGCAAAAAAAAAACCACGATCTAAATTCTTGTGAATTTGCTTACAAAAAGAAATTACCGAGAGAAAATGTCACATGATCTATCTTTGTATGGGAGGTCGTTGGTGATGGAAAAAAAAATTAAATCTGGGAATTATCTGATTTTGATAAAATTTTTCAACGAATTCTTTTTTTAATGACTATCGTTTCAACCAAACTGATTGAATGAAAATAAATCGAAAATGATTTAAATTAATATCACCATTGATGCTTACATATCAGAATAATTATCATACGTAATTAATTGGTAAATTCATTTAAAATTTGAAACGCCCAATTTTAAGTTTCAACTTTCATATTTTTTAGATTCTAAAATCAAATATTTATTCAATAACTACTTTAGTTTATTATTGTTATCTAATAATTTTTGTAATTAACTATATTGAATTTTAGGCCATGATTTTAAACGGAACAAATATCGATGTATAATTTTTTTCTTTTACAAGATATTAACAAATTAAATAATCATCGAACAGAGTAAAAAAAAAAAAGAAAAAAAAAAAAGATCTGGGCTCTTCGCAGAAATGCGTCCCGTCCTCCTGCTTAAAAAAAAAACGCTAAGAGGTGCCAGCTCAAAAAAGTCCCTAGCTGAAGTGGAGCTTGCTGAAAAAACAAGCAGCGGCTTAAGGCGTTTTTTCCCGAAAATGAATAAAAATCTGAATATTTAGATATTCTTTTTAATTTTAAATAAAAAAAAAATGTCACGTCATTTTTAATTAAAAAATATATCTTATTTAATGGTATCGCAATTTTACAACGTAAATTTAGGTGCTACAAAAAAATAACTTTTAATTTACACCGAAAACCATCGTTGTGGTATACAGCGTCCTCAATTATAATTTCTTTGGCAATAAGGGTTTCGTGTAGTTCCACAATTATACCGGATGTCTTTAATTTTAGCAGGGTCGTTTATTAGATGCTTTGAACATACATTTCGAAAGTGTCCATACCATATGCATGCTGTGGCTGGAATTGATTTTTTATTTATTTGTAATTCATTGTCAAAAAATAAATATTAAAATAAAATGAAATGTGAAAAAAAGAAAGATATTTTTTACTGGATTGAAGGCGTTTTATCGACAAATTATTTTTTTAGTGGTTTGAAGGCGTTAAAAGTAAGCATATTTTTATCGACAAGTAAATGTAAATATTTACCCCCCCTCCCTCAAATTTTTATTCAGCTAGGACTTTTTTTTTAGCTGGAACCGCTTAGCGTTTTTTCAAGGCAGGAGACCGGGACGCAATTTCTGTGAAGAGCCTCAAACATCTCAAGAAATCATTTTTTTAAATTTAGTTTTTATTTTACATTTAATTTTCTGATTTTCGGTACTTATTTTCTACTGGATAACTCCCATACATTTTCTTCTATCACACTTCGTTTTTTATTTATACTGTAATTAGTTTTCGAAAGTATATAACCCACCGATATTTTGCACCCCCCTAAATAAAAGTTAAATGACTTGAAAAAAAAAACAACAACAAAAACCCCCAGAAAGTTTTGAAAATAAATAACTGATGCATTACAAATTCATTCATTGATAAATGAACATTGAAAATTTAATTAAAATCTGATAATTCCAGATTTTTGGTAATTTTTATTCAATCGGGAGGGGGGGGTAAAATTTATTTTTTTATAAAATACGGATTTTTTTTGCCATTTTTGGCAGTGCTTGAATAGAATGTATTAAAAATAAATTACATGTGTAATATTTTGATTTAAAAAAAAAATTCATAATAATGTTACTACTTTTCGACAGACAAAAAGGTGCATATCGCATAAATGCCTACTGACCCCCTGCCCTAAAAACACTACGCGGTGCCTGCTGAAAATTCAAATCGTGCTACTTATGAACTCCCTGGTTTGTTAAAGGCATTTTCCCGAAACGTTAATGCGATATGATTGCGATATTTAAGCCACCATCCACAAGTTTTCTCGAAAAGTAAATGTAATATGTTACCCCCTCTTTAAAATATTCTTTAGCGGTTTGAAGACGGTTTATCGACAAAAAATTTTAATGGCTTGAAGGCATTAAAAGTAAGCTACCCCAGGTTTTTTTATCGACAAGTAAATGTAAATATTTTACCCACCCCTTTAAAATATCTTTTTTGAATTTTCATTTTTTTTTAATTCAAAATGAATGTCAAATATTTTGAAATAAATACGACCAAGTTTCGAAAATAAAAACAATCAAAATATTATTAAAGAAAACAAATAGAAAATATTTATATTTACTTGTCAAGAAAAGACTTGGTGGGGTGGGGGTAAACTATCACTTTTATTTCACATTAACTACTCGGGAAAACGTCTTCAAACAGCTAGGGAGTTCAAGTAGAACGGGTCGGATTTTCAGCAGACACCGCATAGCATTTTTAAGGCAGAAGGCCAGGATGCATTTATGTGATATGCACAGACAAAAATTCGACCTTAAATAATGATTTAATTAATTTTAATTCGTTTTTAAAAATGAAAATGAGACAACATTTTGGCAGTCACGGGGATTAGGGAAAAGAGAGTTTGCAAAATGAATAAAAAGAATAGATAAAAAAAAAAAATACTGCAACCGAGTAACCTCGGGAACCGAAACTTAGAAAAAAAAAAGGTTGGCTCGCACAGTAGAGCTAAACACAAAATTTTACTACAGTTTAGTTATGAGTTACAAACTCTTTCCACAAAATAAATTTTAGCCCTAACAAGACAGATTTCACTATATAATAGTAACGAGTTACAAACTGCTTCCCCGATGTCCCAACAAAAAATCTTTTTTTTAATGCCTACTGGAGAGGAGGGTTTTAAGAAGGGAGAGTCCACTGCCGGCCCACGGTAGATTTGCCTCTACTCGCTCACCCTTATCTTAAAATTAATTTTAACATAGTTAAATGTCTGTAAAACTCCATTCTCACTCTTATTCACTTATAGGGACTAACATTATATAAGGAGGAGGTAATCAAATATACATAGAGAGGGTGAAGGTAATATGCAGAATGACAGTGAGGGACGAGTCAGTTTTTTACTTAATTGCTAATTACGACTAATTAGAACCAATTAAAATGGAAATAACGTAATCCTAAAAGCAAGGTATATTTTAGTATGAATTTTGTGTCATTAACCTAAATAGGAAAATCCTTTAGGAAATAAAAGGTAATTATCTCAGCTTTAGTAATATATATATATATATATATATATATATATTATATATATAAATATATATAGTAAAGCTGGATAATTACCTTTTATATATATATATATATATATCTATCTCTGTGTGTATGTGTGTTTGGATACATGTTGCATTTTATATACACTGATTACGAGGACACAATTTCACCAAAATGAAAGTTAAACCATTTTAAAGTATTAGAGATGAAAAAAAGAAGAGAAGGTATATGCATTCTGGTTTTAAGCTTAGCAAATATTTAAGCAGATCATCGCATAATCCGGTAAGTAAACCAAGGTTTTTTTTATAAACCTTAGAATCCCTTCAAAATATTTCAGTATGCCCTTGGTTCGCGCTGCAGATATAGAGTAATTCCTGAAGATAGATAGATAGATAAGAGAGAGAGAGAGAGAGAGAGAGAGAGAGAGAGAGAGAGAGAGAGAGAGAGAGAGAGAGAGAGAGATTTGCAATCTTGGAGCATGATATCTTGTGCTATATATATATGTATATATATATATATATATTTGCAGTCTTGGAGAAGGATATCTGGTGCCAAAAGAATTCTTTTTCCATCGACGAATGAGAATACGATAATCAATATGACAGAGAACCCCGTTGTTGTGGAATGGTTAACAAGTGGGTCTCGTGGATCCATTGGCAATAATAGTGAGTTCGATTCTCCCTGTCTGCTTGATAATTAGCCAAACTAAGCGAGATAAGTAAATGACAATAATGCATACGAACATTAACTCTTTGTCTACCAAATTTCTCCTACGCCTGTGCAATATTTTCTTTTACCTGTATGATGGGATATTTCAAAGTTCACTATCTATTCACCTCGGAACTCATTCTATTTAGATAAAATCTTATTATTATTGTTATAATGTACAAACCATCAGCTTTTGTACAATGGCGAGAGAGTCGCTGTGATTGTCTTAAGAAGGCAAAAAAAGTTAAGCATCACTGATTGCCATCTACGACCGACAACATATAGGTACCAGTGCTTGACGTGACCAGCCTCTCTGACCTCCCCTCAAGCCCAAGTAAGAGCCAAAGGAGTGTTGTACCTAATTTTCTGGGTATTTTCTTTTACCTATATGATGGGATATTTCAAAGTTCCCTGTCTATTCACCTCACCATAAGAAATAAAGTTTTACTTAGTATATGGTGGGAATAATTTGCATAATGATTTTAACAAAACTGGGTCAATAAAAATAATTATTTGCTGTTACTGATTTCTAATAATATCATGTTATTCTCAAACGTATCAAAAGCAACCCTATACATAATTTTATATAGAAATCAATTAAAATAACATTAAAATAAGTGTAATATTTTTATATTCGTTCTTATTTATTTTCGTTATTCTAATTTAATATAATATTTTATTATATTAAAACTTAAATACTTGCACCCGGGGATGCATGCTTTGAAAGTATATATAAGTCATTATTTATATCAGTAAGTAATATGTTTCTAAATACAAAATCATTAAAATACGAGCATATTACCCGTAAAAATGTAGCATTGTTGGTGAGTGGTATCATAAAAGCAGCAGCCGAAAAGATACACGAGTTGACTGAGTTCAACATACTTCTGGGACATGATATGCTTGATTTAGCACTCGGTGACCGGTCTTGCAGAGGTCAGGATTTTAAAGTGTCACCCACCGCGGGCGGAAAAGGGAGTGGAGTGTTTCTATATCACGGATTTCGTGATTCACTCATTTTGTTTTTGGTGTTGGATGCGTTGGCCGAGGATGGAAGCAAAGATACTAGACGGGACTGTCCCTCGAATAACGAAGACGCTACCCCTGAGGCCCGCAGTTAATTCCTTCCTGATTCTTCGGCCTCGGAGACTGAACGAAAGATATTACCACTAAAAATCAAGTACTGTTTTTTGTGTGTTTATCTCCCCAGCCGGCAAATATATATATATATATATATATATATATATATATATATATATATATATACCAACCCCTCCGCACGAGCAGGATGCGACACATGGTCAATTTCTTAAGCGGAGTTTAACAGGTTTGAATTCAGAGTTTTCCTTTTGCTAGACAGATTACATAAACATTGTTAAAGAGCACAGTCTGCCCTGCTATTTACCCATAGCTGGAGAGAGAATTAGATTCATACCTTTCCCAAGGGCATTAGCGCCATGTGAAATGCAAACAGTCTCGTCCAGGAATTGAACTCGGGTCGACGAGTCCATTTCCTACGAATCTAACCATTAGACCACGGGCGCCTCCCAGCCGATAAATAAACCCACCAACATAGCAGTCACAAGTGACCATACAATGGACATTCAGTTAAATGACAATACTATGGAGCAGGTGACCACGCTACCTACTCTAATCTAAGCTTAACGATTCTTCTAAAACAAATAAAATAATCAGGAAACTCATTTTTTTTGTAAACAGATGTTCTATTTAACCCATAGATGGGACCCTATCAGGTAATACCACTCCGGGTCAGAGCGGATCTGGGAGCAATGATAATGGGGAGATGTTCCATATTCCCCAGACCTCCAGAACTGGAACCTCACCATCAGAGTTTAACGTCATTCTCAGAATATGTAGACCCTCAGCCACAGCCATATGGTGAAAAGGGTTTGGGGTTTGCCATAAGAGCAATAGGATCGGGACAATCATATAGGTGCTAGGGCTTGACGAGACCAGCCGATTGATCGGAGGGAGCGTCTCCGACCGCCCGTCTAACCTAAGTACGGATGAAAGTGTGGTGTTGCATGTCACGGACTGCTCATCCACCAGGATTACATCCTTAACCATCATGGGTCACCATCCACGGCGAACAGTTGGCCCCATTTCGTGGGGGGTATTATCTCTCTGTAGGACATCCTCTTTGCAGAGCCTTCGTCTGGTAAGAGACAGATTGATCGCCTCCAACTGCGTTTTAATGATATCTACAAGAATGATCTCAGATGCTTTGGCATTACCCCTTCCAGCTGGAAAAACTTGGCTCAGGGCCGCCCTCGGTAACGACAGGCTCTCCGTAGCGGACTGTTCATGTCTGAAGAATTCCAGAAAAAACGACGGCAACAAAGCACCGGCACATCAACATCTGCCGGGACAGCCTTCACATGCGACATCTGTGGTCGAGACTGTTTTTCGGACTTCACAGTAACAGGAGGCGCTGTAACTTCAGAGGCACAAGAATTATATATATATATATTTATCAACCCCTCCGCACGAGCAGGATGTGACACAAGGTCAATTTCTTAACCAGAGTTCAACAGGTTTGAATTCAGAGTTTTCCTTTTCCTAGACCGGTTGCCTAACCAAGGTTAAAGAGCCTAGTCTGCCCTTCGATTTAGCCATAGCTGAAAGGAGAGTAGGATTCATACCTTTCCCAAGGGCACAAGAATTATATAGTATTCCGAGACTGCAATGCCAATCCGATATACCCCTCTGCAGAGGTGCAGTTGGTGTATTTTTAAAGCCCCAGCCGACGGGTTTGCTGGCCTAGGCAAGAGTGAAATGAATGGCAATGAGAGGTTATAAATTTATGAAGAAATCGAGTTGAGTAGGTGGTTAACAACAACAGGCGAAAGTGAAAGTGAAAGTCGTTAACAAGATTGAGAAAAAAAGGTGAATAGCCAAGATTGAAAACAGCAAACATGAACAACGATTGGTGAGGTAATTGCACCAGCAATCCGTTCAACTATCATTTCTTTCTCCGGTAAGAAACTGTTCGGATGCCAATACAAGGATACATGCCTTATCATTACGTTATTTAGTAAATATTGATATCTACGCTTCTTTTTTCGCCTCTTTCTTTTTTGGATGACTTCATTCACTGACTTTTTGAATTGAAAAAAAAAAAAAAAAAAAAAAAAAAAAAGAAATGAAAAAAAAAAAAAGAAAGAAAGAAAAATTACAACCGCTCCATTTTTCTCGTATTCTTTGTCATTTCTTTTATTTTTATCTTTCTTCTTTCTTTTTTCTTTGACTTTTATTTTCTTTCTTTCTTTCTTCTTTCTTTCTTTCTTTCTTTGTCTTTTGTTTTTTCTTTCTTTCTTTTGGTTCATTTCTTTCTTTCTTTCTTTCTTTCTTTGTCTTGTTCTTCCTCCTCTCTCTTTATTCTCTCTTTTTTCTTTCTTTCTTTCTTTGTTTCATTTCTTTCTTTCTTTCTTTCTTTCTTTCTTTCTTTGTTTGTTTTTTTCTCTCTCTCTTTCTTTTTTCTTTCTTTCTTTTTCTTTTGTTTTCTACTTCTTCTTTCTTCACCCATTCCTCTTCTTTCTTTCTTTCTTCTTTCTTTCTTCGTTGTCTTTTTTTTCTTTCTTTCTTTTTTTCTTTGGTCTTGTTTTCTTCTCCCTCTCTTTCTTTCATTCTCTCTTTCTTTCATTCTTTCTTTCTTTCTTTCTTTCTTCTTTTTTTCTTTTTTTCTTTCTTTCTTTCTTTTTTCTTTTTCTTTCTTCTTGTCTTTGTCTTTTTTCCTCTCCTTTCTTTCTCTCTCTTCTTTCTCTCTCTCTTTCTTTCTTTTTTTCTTTTCTTTTCTTTCTTTCTTTGTCTTTGTTTTCTATTTCTTCCTTCTTCCCCATTCGTCTTTTCTTTCTTCTTTCTTTCTTTCTTCTTTCTTTCTTTCTCTTTGTCTTTTGTTTTCCTCATTCTTTCTTCCTTCTTCGTCCCTTTTTTTGTCCTTTCTTACCCCACCTTT
The DNA here is from genome assembly GCA_023376005.1 of Doryteuthis pealeii. NCBI lineage: Eukaryota > Metazoa > Mollusca > Cephalopoda > Myopsida > Loliginidae > Doryteuthis > Doryteuthis pealeii. The sequence goes on along the minus strand of CM042144.1, from coordinate 73,357,355 downwards.
TCTCATACTCATATGTTGCAGCCTTTGTAAAACCTGATTACACAATGTCCCAACATGTTCTTCATCCCTGACATTGTGTTGCAACACCCACGCCGTTATCTTCGCCATTGTTTACTTCTTATTCGGGCGACCTCATGTTAAATGGGATACGCATTCAAGCACATATGTCGGCAAATTCTATTAGAAAAAAACAAAACTTATTTTAACGCTCTTACCATAGTCACACTAATTCAAAAAGTGCACTGCTCACAAAAGTAGCGACAAAGTAAGTAAAGTCGACGGGTTGGCCTAAAGTCAGTATCAGCCAGACAGCGAGGGAGTCAATCCCCTTTTCATTAGCGCTAGACCCAGGAGATTGTTTTTGCGTCTGAGCTGGACCGCCACTCATACCATAAGCTCCTCACTTTAACGCACACATCCATGTGCTACTCATACGCTGAGTTGGCGATGGCCGGTATCGAACCAGGAACTTGCGATTCCTAGTCAAATGCTCTACTGATTGAGCAACGTTCACATTCCTCGGAGAGTTGAATAGAGCCTCGTGTATGTATTTACCAACCCCTCTCCGTCACGAGTAGGATGTGACACAAGGTCAATTTTTCAAACGGAGTAAAGTTTTTCTTCACTGAGACGACTTGCCTTACCATATATTATATATATAAGAGAGAGAGAGAGAGAGGAGAGAGAGAGAGAGAGAGAGAGAGAGAGAGGAGAGAGATACATAGAGAGATAGATATATAGATAGGTAGAATATAGTGAGATGGAGATAGATAGATGAGAGAGAGAGAGAGAGAGAGAGAGAGAGAGAGAGAGAGAGATATTTATGCGATTCCCTGAGTAAAAAAAAGTCGTCGGGTGGCCTAAGGTCCGGTATCAGCCATGCAGCGAGGGAGTCTATCCCCTTTTTACTAGCGCTAGACTAAGGAGATTGTTTTTACGTCTGAAGTGGAGCGCCACATGTACCATCAGCTCCTTACTTTACTGCACAGATCACTGTGCTACTCATACGCTGTGTTGGCGAGGGCGGGTATCGAACTAGGAACCTTGCGGTTTCTAGCTGAACGCTCTACCGACTGAGCTAACCATCCTAACCTCTAGACATAAGATAACCCTAGACGGACTGACATGCCCTTAAGAATCAATCAATCAATTAATCGAAGAGTTGACATCCAGCTATGCCTATTTATTAGGACCAGTAAGAATATGCGCTCCTCCGGGCGAAGTAATTTAAGGTTAAATGTAATGAAATATATTAAATTACAAAGATTATGTAAATTAAATAAGAACGCATACAAAAAGATTACACTTATTTTGATTACATTTGAATTGGTTTCTATATAAAATCATTCAAATGATTGATTTTAATACGTTCGAGAATAAAATAATAATATTAGAGGTCAATAACACCAAGTAATTATTAATTAAACCCGGCTTTGTTAAAGCCAGTATGCAAATTAACCACACCATATATTATGTAAACCTTAGGGATATATAACACACATTACAGGATTTTAAATGCACCAATAACATTGGCTGTTTTGAGGCAAATCTAACTCAGATTTTCATAGAGACATCGTTAATAAATAAGATTTATTCTATGTATTGATAGTTTTGACTATAAATCAAATACTCATTGATAAACTTAAGCAATTCCTGAGGATATTGTGAAGAAAGCAGTGGCGTAGTTTCGGTTACAGGCAGACAAACACCAAATCTCCATTATAATAAGATATAAAATTACATGTTAACAAAGCTGGTGAGCGGGTAGGCCATGGGATGTCACCACAAATTTGATCATTCCGCGCCATGGTGGCAACTGAAATGGTATGGCTGCTCAAAGACATACTCACACGCCCTGTTATCTGGAGCTTTTGAATACACCGACCGTGCCTCTGCATAGGGGCAAAACCCTCAATAGGGTCACCTGTTGGGTATGGTGGAACCTGGCGGCTGAGCAGTCCATGATACACAACTTTTCACTTTGGCCCTTACTTAGGCTAGATGCACGGTCGATGATACCCCCACCGATCAATCGGCTGTTCACGTCAAGCCCTAGCACCTATATAATTGTCCCAACCCCATTGCCCTTATGGCAAAACCCGATCCTTTCTTATTACATATGTGAGCGAAGGTTTAAATGTCCTGGGTAAGACGTTAAACTTTATTTGATGGTGAATTTCCAATTCTGGAGCTCTAGGGAATATGAAGTACCCATTCATTGCCATTACTTCCAGGTGAACTCTGACCCGGAATGATAGTACTTGTTAGGGTCTCATCTATTGGTTAAATAGAAAAAACAATTGAGTTTTAAAAGAATATTGAGTTTGAAAAAATTGAATTTAAATAAAAATCTTGAATACCCACCAAGCATGAATAAAACAAAACGTCTTCGGGATAGAATAACCCAACAAGGGTTGTATTATTTAGAGTATTCGGACTATTGTCCTCATCTTTATTGTTATCTGTACAACGTTTGTGCCCTCCGGCCTATTTCAGGTATTTCTTGGTGGTAGAATTGGACACAGCGTAGTGGATATAGGCGTTGAGTTAATACAGTTCTAAGTGACAGTTATCTCTAGACAGCAGGTTCAATTCTGGTCAAGGGCGACAGAGACATAGAATAATAATTAACACAGCTTAACACTTGTACCCAGCTATGGTTAGCGGAATGAGAAGAAACTCCCGTGGACTGAATAAAGGGTTGGGTTCAAATTTCCGTGATGGCTCCCGATTATGACGAGAAGGTTCCTGAGCTGAAAAGAAGGTTCCGAGTTCGAGAGGCTCCCGAGTCCGACAAGAAATACCCGAAGAGGCCGAAAGGCGCGTCGGTCGAAAAATAGTACAGATAACAATAAAGATGAGGACAATAGTCCGTATAATCGAAATCATACAAATTATCAAGCCTCGTCTAAAAAAATTCAGAAAAATACCAACAAGGGTTGACATGCCGTAAAATCCAACCAATCAAATACTTTCCTCACCATTTGAAGGAAAGACAAAACAAGTTCGGAGCCACCATGATATATGATTAGCCCTCACCTTTCCCTTTCTTCTATCATGGGGTGCTTTGTCCTGTCTGTTATTTTTATCAATCTGTCTCTACCCTCTGTACGTTTCGTTTGGGGTCAGGGAATTTAACATGCAGCCCCGTTCCCACCTTTTCTCCCCGGTCAACCACCACTACCAGTTCCCCAACAGTCCCATCCCCCGTCCTTATTTGGTTAGGAGGACGTGAGAGTTGGGGGTAGTAATTTGTTTTAGTTCTGATTTGTTGTACCAATATGGCCAATGCATTGGCACTCGATTGGATGCCAGAGATAAAGGCACGTGACCACCAGTCGTGGCCCGAACGCTAATCAGAGGCGACTGATGAACGGTGACCTAATTCGCACCGGTAACGCCACGGCACACACACACACACAACACACACACACTCTCTCTCTCTCTCTCTCTCTCTCTCTCTCTCTCTCTCTCTCTCTCTCTCTCTCTCTCTCTCTCGTTTTCGTAAGAGGACAGTCGAACCTTATCATGTCATTCTCTTCAATTTTAGCTTGTTCGTTTAATACTTTCAGTTTCTCCTCTAATCTTCCCATCGCTTTTATCGTTTTTCTTTCTTTTTTCGTCGTTTTAAGAAACAACGTCAAGTATTATCTCTCGCACAATGTTCTTTCTTTCTGTCTGTCCGTCTTTGTTTAGTCATTGGCTTCTTTCTTTCTTTCTTTCTTTCTTTCTTTCTGTCTATATGTATGTCTGTCTTTCTTTCCTTTTCTCTGTCTGCTTTTTTTCTTTCTTTTTTCTTTACTTGATTTCTTTTTGTTTGTCTGTCTGATTCTTTTTTCTTTTTTCTTACTTTTTGTATTTCTTTCTTTCTTTCTTTCTTTCTTTCTTTCTGTATATCTATATGTCTGTCTGTCTTTCTTTCATTTTCTCTACCTTCTTTCTTTCTTTCTTTTTTTTTACTTGTTTTACATTTTTTAAAATTTTTTTTTATTAAAAAAAAAGAAAGAATAAGACAGACAAACAAAAAGAAATTTTGTTTGTCTGTCTTATTCTTTTTTTCTTTCTTATTACTTTTTGTAATTCTTTCTTTCTTTCTTTCTTTCTTTCTTTCTTTCTGTCTGTCTTTCTTCTTTCTTTCTTTCTTTCTTTCTTTCTTTCTGAATTTCTGTATATCTGTATATTTTCTTTCCTTTCTCTGTTAGCCTTTTTTCTTTCTTCTTTTTCCTTACTTGTTTTCTTTTTGTTTGTCTGTCTTATTCTTTTTTCTTTCTTATTACTTTTTGTAATTCTTCCTTTCTTTCTTTCTTTCTTTCTTTCTTTCTTTCTTCTTTTTTCTTTCCTTTTCTCTGTCTTCCTTTCTTTTGTTTTTTTACTTGTTTGTTTATTTGTTTGTTTGTTTGTTTGTTTCTTTTTTATTTTGTCTTTTCTTTCTTCCATTCAAACTTTCCTTTTGTTTGTCTGTCTCATTTTCTTTCTTTCTCATTCCTTTTTATAATTCTTTCTGTCTACATTTTCTTTCTTTCTTATTTCTTTTTATTCTTTCTTTACCTATCTTTTTCTTTCTTTCTTTCTTTCTTTCTTTCTTTCTTTCTTTCTTTCATATTCCATCATTTTCTTTCTTTCTTTCTTTGATTCGTTATTTTTTTTCTTTACACCTTTTGGTGGTTCGTTTTCCCTTAAATTCTTTTTTTTTTGCTATCAACATTCTTTCTGTTATTTTTTTATAAAAACAATGTTTCTTTCAATAACGAGCGATCATCTCCTTCTCGCTTTCTTTCTTTCTTTCTTTCTTTCTTTCTTTCTTTTTTTGCTGTCTTTCTTTCTTTCTTTCTTTCTTTCTTTCTTTGTGTGCTTCTTTCTTTCTTTATTCTGTTCTTATCTTTCTTCCATTCAGTGGGGGTGGGGGCTGACGGTAAGTATAACGCTAGCGGATAGACAGAGGTATAGATAGTTTTTTCTTTCCTTCAAATGGTGGGAAAGTTGGTTGATTGATTGATCTTAACGGCATGTCAATCCGTCTGAAGTTATCTTATGCCTAGAGGTTAGAGAATTGCGGACATTGTATTTTCTGAGACTCAAACTTCAGTGAAAGATCACAAGTCATATTGGAAATTTATTAGGGGACACGCGCGGGGTTTCAAATCGGCCATTGGCAGAGCCTTCTGGAGATCATGTGGGGTCACTTATAAAAGCAAGACCCCAACACGCAGGGACAATAAGATAATGGCAGTTTAGCATCGCTAAACCCACGACGGTAGATGAAGCTTGCTTCTTCCCCAACGCATAGAAGCAGAAAGCCTTCAGCTAAAACTACTACGAATTAGGGTACAAACTCGCTGACATTTAATTTTTAACTCCCACCCTCTCTTAGGCAATATGTTTCAAAAATCTATTTTTACATCGCCCGGATTTTTTTAGTAATTGAAATAAAAATCTGATCTTACTGACAAGCTGAAGCGACATTTCTTCCAGGCTGTAGTCATATCAGTATGGCTGCACCACATGGACCCTGACGAGGCGCCTTGAGAGTAAGCTAGATGGGACCTGCACAAGAATGTTGCGTGCAGTATTGAACAAGTCGTGGAAACAGCACCCCACTAGGGAACAGCTGTATGGTCACCTGCCCCCTATCTCACAGAGCATCCGAGTGAGACGGACTAGACATGCAGGACACTGCTGGAGAAGCAAGGACGAACTCATAAGCGATGTTCTCCCGTGGAAGCCAACACATGGACATGCTAGTGTGGGACGCCCAGCAAGGACCTACATTGACCAGCTATGTAAAGATGCTGGCTGCAGCGAGGAAGAACTCCCAGGTGCAATGAATGATAGGGAAGGCTGGCGAGAGATTGTCATGGATATCCGTGCAGCCTGTGCGACATGATGATGATGATGATTGAGGTGACAAGACTTTCGGACCACCCTGTTTATTAATCTACAGCCTCGTCCGAAAGACTTGTCACTCCTACGTATCTTTTCTAGAGGTAAAATGTTTACATATATATTATTAGAATAATAATTAATGAAAGTTAAAACAATATATAGGGGTGACAAGATTTTCGGACCAGCTTCTTGATTAAGGCACAGCGTGGTCCGAAAGTCCTGTCACCCTTACGTATATCTTTTTGGAGGTAAAAATGTTTTCATAACAGATCATATTATAAAAAAAATATTATTCGGACTCTGGGACAGCAGAATTTGCTACCAGGAGAATTGAATTCATACAGCCAAATTCCTCAAGCAGGCATATTTTTTTCTGAAAACCACCCATCTGTACCCCTACTGACCTGAATTCGAACTAACTAAACTAAAACACGAACATTGAACTCTTTGAACTTTTGCCAATACTAATAGTCGGTAGAGTGTTCGGCTGGGAACCTTAAGGTTCCTGGTTCGATACCCACCCTCGCCAACTCAGCGTATGAGTAGCAAAGGGATCTGCGAGGTAAAGTAAGGAACTGACGGTAGGTATGGCGCTCCATCTCAGACGCTAAAGAACAATTTCATTGGTATAGCGCTAGTAAACAGGGGATAGACTCCTTCACTGTCTGGCTAATACCGACTAAGGGCCTCCCCGACGACTTTACTTTTTTTATGACAATTATACATTCGTTTTACTTGTCTACTATGGTACATTTATGCTTTGTACATTAAATGCTTTTTGTAGTATCTTTGATTGTTGTAACCTTTTTCAGAATAGCACCCAGCTTCTCTCTGCAACCATTTTGTTATTGTATTCATTCCCCTATATTCCTTAGGGATCTAAATTCTTTACTTTAATTTTTAAAGTTAGCGCTGATGTGAAAAACAGTCAAATAGTAAAATAACAATGGGTAATATCTGTTGGAATATTTTAGTATATAAGCTGTTCTGCAAACCACCACTTAATTTTATAGACTAATTGAGGTCACGTGGTTTACAACTCAGCCAATCAACAGCCCGAATACGTGGTTGGTTAACTACTTAATCGCTAATACTGACAGACGACCATTTGCAATCGTTGACGAAGGACCTGCAAGACTGAGGAGCACCAAGGAACAACCAAAGGATTCTACACTAAGGATCGTGCACTGCTTAACACAAAAGATCTCCGCTGGACAGCGCTCTTGCTTGAAGCCTAAAGGGATGGCCACAAAAATCGTAACTAGCTCTTCTCTATGCTCTTCGTTTGGGTCGAAGTGGTGTAGCCATACAGTAGCACTGATACAATTACAGCTTAGAAGAATTGTTACTTTAACTTGTCAGTGAGAACGGATTTAATGGGTAATATCACAATATCTGCCAAAACATTGAGACAAAAGTATGACGGGTAGAAATTAAACAATAACTGGTAAAAGAAAAGAAAAATACAGACGTTCTTAATGAAGTTGCTGTACGAACGACAACGATAAGTCCTTTTGTCACAGATTTAGTATTGGCGGAAAGGCGTTCAATTGCTCGTGCTTAACATGGACAAATGGATCAATAAACAAGGATTCTGCTTAACACTGAGGAACACAAGGATACTAAGATTCAAGATACACGGACCAACGGAAAAAAAACATTATATGATACTACACAACACGGATCAAACTTAATGCCACAAGGGATCCCCACTGTAAAGTGCTATCACCTACAGCAAAAAATGACCACAAGAATCTTAACACTCATTGTTCTCAGGAGGTTCTCTGTACAGCATCCAGTATCAGAGATCGGATTTAATTGGTAATATCACAATATCGGCCATATTATTGAGACAAAAGTATGACGGGTAGAACTTAGACAATAACGACTTTTCTTCTGGCCAAAGAACGTACAAATAAAGACATCCTAAATGAAGTTGCTGTATAAACGACAACGATAAGTTCTTTTTGTCACAGACTTAGTATCGATTTGATAGTAATATCGACTTTGCGATCTTTATGTTAAAAGATCTCAAGTATATTCTGTTCGGTGTGAGTGTGAGTGACCTGGCCGATCATTGTGGGGAGCCACGCACAAAATAAAGCTCATTCAATGGCTAGAGTTAAAATTGCGTGTATTCCCACGGCGTTCCACTTTTGTGGCGCCTCGGGTACTGGGCAATAAACCCAGCCATACTCCTTTAAATCAAGGGAGCAGGTGTTACCTGTGGTGATAGGCCCCTAGAATTAACGTTAATATTAGATTCCTTACTGGTTCGATGGCCAAGGCCACTAGACACAGGGTTCCGAAAAACTGTAGAATATTGCGACAAAATTATAACGTGTAGGAATTAGACAATAACGACCGTTTCTGACCAAATAAATGACAAATACAGACGTCCTGATGTTGCTGTGTAAACGACAAACGATAAGTCCTTTTGACACTGACTTAATATTGATTCGATAGTTGATGAGAATGGATTCCCCTGTGTTACACTGGTTGCTTGAAATGGATTAATCGCTTCAATATACACAACCATTTCATTTCTGTTTTACAAATTATATAGTAAAATTTGATTTAAACAATGAAATTTAAAAAGAATAAAGACATTTGCAACATATGTGAAAAACAAGCAAAGCGTAAAATAGTAATGGGTAATATCACAATATCTGCTATAAATAAAATAACTCGTTGTATGTCTATCAGAATGACTCTCCCATCTCCCTCTTACTCACACAGAGAGACTAATATCTATAAAGGAGGAGGTAATCAAGATATACATACAGAGGGTGAAACTAATATGCAGAATGTAAGTGAGGGACCGGTCAGTTTTTGACTTAATTGCTAATTACGACTAATTAGAACCAATTAAAATGGAATGCTTTTCAAGCATAACTTAATCCTAAAACCAAGGTATATTTTAGTGTGGATTTTTTTACATTAAACTAAAGTTTACAAAAGTATGAACGGGAAGAAATTAGACAATAACAGCAGTTTCTGACCAAAGAAAAGACAAATACAGACGTACTGAATGAAGTTGATATATAAACAACGATATTGAATATTGAAGCAGACACCATCAAATAATTAGAGATTAAAGAGAAAGTAAGAAAAGAGTATATAAGAAGAATAAGAAAAAGCTCTCGAGATCAAGCTCTGTAGCAGAAATTCTGTAAAAGAATAAACCACTTGGTGTGTCCTATTGTAACCGGAGACCAGAGAAAGAATCGAGATAGCCCAGTCCACAGTACTGTTTAAATCACCAAGAATACTGAGAAGAGTCCTGGAAACCTAATAAGCAGACACCATCAAATAATTAGAGATTAAAGAGAAAGTAAGAAAAGAGTATATAAGAAGAATAAGAAAAAGCTCTCGAGATCAAGCTCTGTAGCAGAAATTCTGTAAAAGAATAAACCACTTGGTGTGTCCTATTGTAACCGGAGACCAGAGAAAGAATCGAGATAGCCCAGTCCACAGTACTGTTTAAATCACCAAGAATACTGAGAAGAGTCCTGGAAACCTAATAAAACTCAATGAAAGATCAGAAATTAGACTTGATGTTAAAAACAAACAAAAACTAAATCATCATCATCATCATCCTGTCGCGCTAGTAGCACGGATATCCATGACAATCTCTCGCCAACCGTCCCTACCATTTATTGATCTCGGGAAGTATCCTGATGCGAAAAACAGGCAAAGTGTAAAATCATCATCATCATCATGTCGCGCAAGTAGCACGGATATCCATGATAATCTCTCGCCAATCGTCTGTTGTAATAATTTTTGTATATAAGGTGTGCTGGATGTCACAACTTAAATTTATAGACTCTTCGTGGCCGCGTGGATTCAATCGACCATTCAACACGCTCGAATACGCGGTTGGTTAACTATTTAATGGCCTTGGTGGAAAGGGGTTCAATTGCTCGTGCTAAACATGGGCAAACGGACCAATAAACAATTATTCTGCTTTACACTGAGGAACACAAGGATACTAAGATTCAAAATACATGGACCAACGAAAAACAAACATTACATGATACTACACAACACAGATCAAACTTAATGCCACAAGGAATCTCCACTGTAAAGTGCTATCACTTGCAGCAAAAAATGACCACAAGAATCTTAACACCGTCCTATCATTCATTGTCCTCAGGAGGTTCTCTGTACAGCATCCAGTATCAGAGATCGGATTTAATTGGTAATATCACAATATCGGCCATTTTATTGAGACAAAAGTATGACGGGTAGAACTTAGACAATAACGACTGTTTCTGGCCAAAGAACGTATAAAGAGAGACATCCTAAATGAAGTTGCTGTATAAACGACAACGATAAGTTCTTTTTGTCACAGACTTCGTATCGATTTGATAGTAATATCGACTTTGCGATCTCTATGTTAAAAGATCTCAAGTATATTCTGTTCGGTGTGAGTGTGAGTGACCTGGCTTGGTTTGAGATTTCTAAAGACTTAGTAAATCCTTTTTACAAACAAGTCGTGCGATTAAAACCATTACTCCAGACTCGTTTCTAAAGCGTCTCGATCAGTTGGGGGTAGTGATGTCAATGTTGAAAAAAATCAATCGATCAAAAGACTAAGTGAAAAATCAATTCATCGATTAATAAAAAAAAGCCTGGCACGCACACATTTGTCCTTTTTCTAGTTTCTAACACACACACACACACACACACACACATATATATATATATGAGTAAAAAAGACTAAATCAATCCAACAGTATGTGGAGAAAAAGAGGACAAACACGGGATATTGTACTGGATAGATGTTTATTATAGGTAGTGATGTCTACGTTACAAAGTTTTGGTCTATCATACCTTCTTCAGGACACGGTCTGAGTTCTTGTATTGAAGGATGCTGTTCTCATACTGACGAGAGTCTTGCGGTCGGGATTAGGAACGGGGGTGGTCAGCTGCTGATGCGGGCTGTGAATATTCTGGATTTTTTGTCGTGATGGTAGTGGGGTCATGGAGTGGAATTGGGGTGAGGATATATATATATATATGTGTATATATATATATATATATATATATATATATATATATATATATAGTTTGGAGAAACTTTTTCTTTCTACCATGGTTTCAATATACTGAGTACTTTTTGGATTAACAACTAATGCTACCACAATGAAAACGTTGTAGGTACATTTGATGAATATATATATATATATTATATATATATATATATATATATATATATATATATGAGACAAAGAAAAGAAGAAGGGTTATAGAGAAAGGCAAATATTTTACGAGTACAGATCTATGATAGTCCACTTATGGATAAATGTATGTATATCTCTATGCTTATATAATCAAATATATTTACGTATGTCCCTATCACACCGACAGACACACATGCCCTCTCTCTTTCTCTCTGTCTCTCTCTCACTCTCTCTCTCTCTCTCTCACACACACACACACACACATATATATATATATATATATATATATATATTGGGCCAGGTTAGCTCAGTCGGTAGAGCGTTCGGCTAGAAACCACAAGGTTCCTAGTTTGATACCGGTCCTCGCCAACTCATCGTATGAGTAGCACAGGGATCTGTGCGGTAAAGTAAGGTGCTGATAGTAAGTGTGGCGCTCCACCTCAGATGCTAAAACAATCTCTTTGGTCTAGCGCTATTGAAAAGGGGATAGACTCCCTCGCTGACTGGCTGATACCGACTTTAGGCCGCCCCGTAGACTTTACTTACTACTTTTATATGTATATATGAAGAAAATAACGGATTAAAAAAATCCGACAAAGTGTAAGGGAAAGTTATGGAAAAGTGAATAACGAACACGAACAATCACATTTAATTAATATTTCACTTCTGTTGGTCTTAGAGGCTTAGAAACGGATGAGAGAAATAGAGAAGGAGGGGGTAAAAGGGGTTGCCACAGATGTAGATAAGTCTTATACACCAGATGTATTCGTGGACTTACTACCAGATTTCGCTTTACTCATTATCAGATTTAAAAATAATCAAGATCTTCTAATATCTATGAGAGGAATAACAATTCTTACCAGAGAAATAGTACGTGATGGTGTTCCTGACTTTTGTGTACATTTATAAATAATTAAAAAATGAGCATCTAAGCTACCCTCTGTTTCCTTTGCGGGTCGGATTAATATAATATTTTTCTTAGGGTCTGCGGGCCAGATGATTATGGATTGCGGACCGGATCTGGCCAGCAGATCATAGGTTGACGACCCCTGTTGTAGAAAATACAATTAAAAATCAACTAGAAATATTCCGCAATATTCAAAGAAACCTGTATTTACTTTTCAACACATCTCCCTTTCTTGCCAATGCTCGCAATTTAGTTTATATATATATATATATATATATATATATATATATATATATATATATATATATATATAAGGTGTGTCAAAAATTTGACATACCTTGTATTCTGAAAAAAAAACCTTACATTCATTCTTCATTTCTATATTGGTAAACACAGCTTTAAAATCTGTACTTTTTGACACACCTTATATTCTGAAAAAAATAACGTTACATTTATTGTTCATTCCAAACTTGATAAATACAGCTTCAATCTCAATACTTTTTCGACACAACTTATATATATATATATATATATATATCAAAGGCGTAAAACCTCAGCTCAGGCTACGCACTTATTGATCAACCTGCTTGTTTTAAAAGGTATATTTTCATAGGCAGCTGATCGGATAAATAAGTTTCTTGTGCCTATGAATAATTGATCTGACGATTACTGGATGCTGAAGATTGTATCACATCAACCATCTGAGAAAAGGCTTACTTCCACCTGCGAAGAATAAAATTCTTCAGAAATTACCTCACAATCAAAATAATGACTATTCATCTCAGAGGTAAACACTATACCATGCATCAGCCAAAATAAATGAATGCAATCTGCGAGGGAGTGTCAAAAAGTAATGCCATTTTGTTTAGGACAGGTATAATTACCAACACAGGAACATGCATCATGCATCAAAATGAAGCTGGTCCTCTGTGGATCACATCCCTACTACTCCATTTTCTCTCACTAGCAATGTTCCACCTTCGAAAGAGAGCATGTATCCCTGCTCCGTAAAATTATGTTTGAGCCACTTCTTCACAACAGATTTCACTTCCTCGTCACTGAAATAATGTTTGCCTCTCAAACCCTCTTTCAAGGGGCCGAAGAGATGATTGTCTGAATGCGCTAAATCTGGTAAGTATGGAGGATTCGGTAAAGTTGACCACCTGAATGATTTGATTTTCTCCCTTGTCCTGATGCTTGTGTGTAGTCGACCATTGTCATTCAGAAGGAGGACATTGTCAATTGGCAACTTCAGTTTTAATCGTTGCTCTGAGCCTCGTTCGGGTCTCAATATAGTGTTACACACTGGACCCGTCAAAGAACACAAACACTTGTATTTAGGAAAATGTAAGATGAGATGTTTATTTTCCCCGGTTGTGTACAGCTGAGAGTCGTAGGCAGGGTTACGCAAACGTGGAGCCTTCGGGAGTTCTTTTCAAGTGATCTCGAACCTGATCGTCGTCTGTCTAATCGATCTATACGGGCTTCTTTTATTGTAGTCTGACCCCCGGTGTCACGCCTCTTTGTTCGTGACACTTTCGCAGTTTTTTCTAAAGACACGCCTCTTCGCCCACGCAGGCTGGTTTCATTGGCTATGGGCTACGCCTACAGATTTCTGCACCGAAATCATGTCAAATATCCACCTGCATTTCCAGGTGCAAAAGGTCAGGTCGGGTCCATATCCTGTTTTCGTTTCCAGGATGCACCTGGCCCCATGCACTTCCTATTCAGCCTGGTCCTTGGGTGCACTGATCAGACAATATAGTACAGTAGGTCTTAGTTTATAAAAAAAAACTTCACATGAAATAAAGAAAATGGCATTACTTTTTTTTATTCACCCTCGTATGTAATCAATACCCGTAAGCCTTAATCTTCCAACCGGTATCATCTTGCAACGCTTGCTGGTTGAAAATGAGACCGTCCAAATCGTCCAAGGTGAAATGCGAAAATGTAAATCCTGATTATTTGGTGTTGCTTATCGCCGATTTCTCATTTTTTATGAGCGTCGTCACCTAAGCTAAATAATGGGGCCATTTCGTTTTTATTATAAAGAAAGAAAGGGATGAAAAAGTACATGCTACACAGAAAATATAATAAGAAAGGAAAAAAAGAGAATAGGAGAAATAGAGAGAGGGGTGAGCGTGCAGAAGTGATAATGCTAATCTGTTTCAATCGAACATAATGAAAAGAAGATAAGAAGGTAAGAAAGAGAGAAAGAAAGAATGAGAGATAGATAGATAGAGAGAGAGAGAGAGAGAGAGAGAGAGAGAGAGAGAGAGAGAGAGAGAGAGAGAGAGAGAGATAAAGTTAAACTATTTCTATCTAATAGGAATAAATTAAACACAATTGTATGGTTTAATACAATTGTTTTTAACTATTCATATTCAGTAATGATAATTTGTTAGCACACAATTATATGATTCAAAATATTCCTATCAGACACCAATAATTTGCCTAACAATTATCTGGCTTTCGATAACTAATGAGACAGAGATGAGTTAAATCGGCGCCTTGCTGTTGCTGCGAATAAACTATATTCATAACTTGACACCCGAGACCTTTTTTTACAATGAGTTTTTTTTTTCTAGAGGAATTCGGCCATTTCATCTGATTCTGTGTTTTTTTTTCTCTTTCTTATTATATTTTCTGTGTAGCATGTCCTTTTTCATCCCTTTCTTTCTTTATAATAAAAAACGAAATGGCCCGTTATTTAGCTTAGGTGACGACGCTCATAAAAAAAATGAGAATTCGGCGGATAAGCAACACCAGATGACAGCCACAAGCGATCATTTTTAAGGAAGTTGTAACATGATTTATTGTTTTCTATGAAGTCTCAGATTTTTCAAGTCGAAGAAGAAAAAATGAAGAAGAAAAAAAATTAGCAGGTGGAATTTTGC
>CM042144.1:73327482-73337482 GCA_023376005.1 Doryteuthis pealeii | reverse complement strand
ATTTCACGGAAATACCCGAAACCTTTGAGACGCTAGGGTTAGGGCCAGAGTAAGTGTTAGGGTTAGAGTTAAGATTAGAGTTATATATGTATAATATGAACAAAAAGAGTTGAGACACGCAGGAATATTTTTATGTTATTTATTTTTTAATAGATCTCTACTAGTTTAACCTTAGTTTCTCCTAATATTACTGTATATATCGGCTTACTGCTGTCTCATCCAGTGATATATGTTAACCATACACTGTGGTAATTAATATATATATATATATATATATATATATATATATATATATATATATATTCTGTACTACGAGATGTTTGAGATCGGCCTGGGGATTTCTTCCTGGCATTGCCTGTCTCTCGGAAATTTGTAATAACACGAAGGGTCACATTTCGGGATGGTGCCTCTCACTTTCCAAAATGCTGTCGGAATTTTCTTGGGCTGGCAAAGTATCCTTCGACGACATATGCAATTTCTTTTGGACTCCACGGCATTATGAGGATCACCAAAATCAATACCTGAAAGTAATAAAAAATTAATGTAATATTCAAATCTTAGATAACATGTAAAACTCCTGTGTACCAGTTATGTAATAAATATACTTAGTACTCTGTGTTATTTTTTTTAATCTGAGAAAATAGCATTTAAAATGTGTCACATCATTATGGTCAACCCTGTATACACATACACGCATTTATATATATATATATATATATATATATATATATATATATATATGTGTGTGTGTGTGTGTATGTGTGTGTGTGTCACACACACGAACACACTCGCATACACACACAAATGAATATTTAGATCCACAATTGATTTCATTAATATATTTTAAAAAAATCTAATAATCGTTTTCTCTTAATTTCATTGTGAGTTACTTGTTCTCCTAGACTGGTTGCTTAACGAAGGCTACAGAACCCATTTTGTCCTACCATCTCAAGGGAATTAGCGCGAAGTGAAATACGAAAAGCCTCGTCTAGGATTTGAACTCGGGTCACCGATCCCATTTCCTACGACGTTATGTGAAGCGCGCCCCCTTAATCATTTTTGTGGGTGCGAGTATTGTGGTAATCATATAAAAAGCAGTGAAATTGTGTTTTCGTCACGCGGACTCGAGTACGATGGCGGCAGTGAGGAGAAGGAGAAGAAGGAGGGTTCGGAAATTACTTGAATTTACGAGAATCTTCCCTAGAATATTTCCTGTGTTCAATGCGCATCAGAAACTCAGCTAATAACCCGCGAGGCCATGGCACAAACGACGACGTTACCACTGTTATTCCTATCCAATCCCCATATCTACCCCAGGGTACAGGTGGAAACGTACAGAGGGGTCAAGGGACTGCCCTTCCACGCCACCGTGAAGATGCCCCGATCCAGATGCGGTATGATTAAAATAAGAAAATAAGGATTGGAATTCAAATTTGGATCCTAAAGGGAAACGTTCTTGGGCATTAGGTTTAATAAAAGTGCATGTGGTTATTCCTTTGGGGTCTGGAGAAGAACACCATTGATATTAAAAGGATGTTGCTTACCTCTTTGTGTATGTATGTATGTATGTATGTGTGTGTGTGTGTGTGTGTATGTATGTATGTCTGTGTGTGTGTGTGTTAGAGAAAATATAAATGGCAAACGGAGTGATGGTACCTGTTAGAGTCCTATCAATGGGTTAAATAGAAAAAAATGAGTTTAAAAAAATTGAGAATCCATCAAGAATGAATAAAAAAAAACGTTAAACCAAACCAACCAACCAACCAACCAACCATATATATATGACCTAATCTATTTTATCCTCAGATTAGGTCATTTGCAGTGGTTTGCAGTAATATTAATCTATTTTCGAGGCATAAGATTAAATTAATTGAAACAACCACTTTAGTTTCCTTTCTTTCACCATATGGTCAGTTTTAGACCCACTGGAGTGACAGGGTGTAATCGATTTCTATTTTATCCTCAGATTAAGTCATTTGTATGTATGTATGTATGTATGTATGTCTGTGTGTGTGTGTTAGAGAAAATATAAATGGCAAACGGATGGAACCTGTTAGAGTCCCATCTATGGGTTAAATATAAAAAAAATGAGTTAAAAAATGTGTTTAAAAAAATTAAGAATCCATCAAGAATGAATAAAACAAAACGCTAAAACCAACCAACCAACCAACCAACCAACCATATATATATAAAAGGTAGATACACTAAAGAATCAATCCAACTCATTTTCTATCATTCAACTGTGTTTCTTCACACACACACACACACACACACACACACACACACACACACAAATATTTAAGCTACACGGTTCCTAGTTCGATACCGGCCCTCGCCAACTCAGCGTATGAGTAGCACAGGGATCTGTGCGGTAAAGTAAGGAGCTGACGGTAGGCGTGGCGCTCCACCTCAGACACTAAAATAATCTCCTTGGTCTAGCGCTAGTAAAAAGGGGATAGACTCCTTCGCTGATTGGCTGATACCGACTTTTAGCCACCCCGACGACTTTACTTTTTACTTTATATATATATGTATATATACATAACCTCTCACTTTCGGACCCCCGATCAATGGACTGCGGATGCAACGGACAAAATCTGCAGACAAAAGAAAATAATAATAAATAAATAGAATAAAATAAAATAAAACACTTCCAAATAGCGATATATTGCATTTGTTCACAAAATGCAATCAGTGCAGAAAAAACAAACTCCATTTCCATTGCATAAATACACTTGAACAAGTTGTACATTTTGATATTTATAATAAATGTAATGTTATTGTATATTTTTTTTAAAAGCCGTATATATTGATATGATTCCCTTTGAGAGAGAGAGAGAGAGAGAGAGAGAGAGAGAGAGAGAGAGAGAGAGAGAGAGAGAGAGAGAGAGAGAGAGAGCACTATCGATGATATTCTATGTGTCATGCGGTATCTTTTTAAGTACTCTATGTATAAGCCATATATAAATATATAAAAATTTTGAATAAAAAGAAAGAAACAAACAAAAACAAAAACAACAAAAATTGACATTTTAAAGCCGACTCTATAGTGTTTCAGTTTTTATTCAAACCATCCACGGGGTTGTTAATCATTAATCACATGAAAGGAAAACTGTAGACAAGCAAAAGCGTGTAAGCTTTTGTTTATGGTGTGTAAAGGCCTTTGTTGATATTCGAAATGTAAGAAAAGATGTAAATCAAAACGCTACGTAACGATAGCGGTCCCATTCAAATTGTATAACGAAATATCAAACCCATGAATCATTGGTCTATTGATGGAACTTCAGGTGTGTGCATTTATCAAAGTCAGAAAATTGTTAAATAAATAATTTTTAGAAAGTAAGAGTAAAGTCGTCAGGGTGGCCTAAAGTCGTTATCAGCCAGACAGCGAAGGACTCTATCCCCTTTTCACTAGCGCTAGATGAAGGAGATTGTTTTGGGCGTCTGAGACGGAGCGCCACACCTACCATCAGCTTCTCACTGTACTGCACAGATCTCTGTGCTACTCATACGCTGAGTTGGTGAGGGTCGGTATCGAATTCGGGACCTTATCGTTCCTAGTCGAACGCTCTACCGACTGAGCTATACCGCCCTCCATTTTGTATGATTA
Source organism: Doryteuthis pealeii (assembly GCA_023376005.1). NCBI lineage: Eukaryota > Metazoa > Mollusca > Cephalopoda > Myopsida > Loliginidae > Doryteuthis > Doryteuthis pealeii. The sequence continues at coordinate 73,333,872 of CM042144.1, read as the reverse complement.
GTTAAAGGTAATATATGTTTACTATTATAGATCATCGAAGGGTATGACAATAATTTTTTTAGGACACATAGCCTAATGGATAAAGGAGTTAGGTTAAGACAGTTCTAAGTGACAATTATCTCTAGACTGCCGGTTCATTCCTGGCCAGCGACAGCAGTAACATAGAATAATAATTAACACAAGCTTAACATCTGTACCACAGCTATGGTTATACAAAAAGGGGTGCGTAGTGTAATGGTTACAGTCATTGGAAATGGACTCGTCGACCCGAATTCAAATCCTGGACGAAATCTGTTCGCATCTTACATAGCGCTAATACCCTTGGAAAAGTATGCAGCCAACTAATCTCCCCCCAGTTATACGTAATTAATAAGGCAGACTAGGCTCTTTAACCTTAGTTAGGTAACCAGTTTAAGAGAAAGAAAACTCTAAATTCAAACCCGTTAAACCCCGCTTAAGACATTGACCTTGTGTCACATCCTACTCGTCTAGAAGGATTGGTAAGTATATATATATATATATATATATATATATATATATATATAATATATATATATACAAAAAGTGGATATACTTCCTGGGTTCGGCTGATACCAACAAAAAGGACAATTCGCTGACCTTGTATAACGTCATGTACATTGATATTCAGTGACCTGCATACAGGTATGGAGGTAGGTAAGTAAGGTGAAGGAGAAAGAGAGAGAGAGAGAGAGAGAGAGAGTGAGTGAGTGAGATCTGCGAGACTAACTTTTTATTATCCCCCTCTACCCATGCAACACCGGGTAGCTACTTCTAGTGCACATATATATATATAAAAGTGCACATATATATATAAAAGTGGATATACATCCCCGCTGTCCGGCTGATACCAACAATAGGACAGCCCGTCGGTTTTGTATAAGGTGATGTTCGTTGATACTCAGTGACTTGTGCAACTAACAGGCTAAATATTTTCATAGGTACTCACTCCCACAAAATTGATTAAGTACATAGGTATGGAGATAAGGTGAAGGGGGGACAGAGGTGTTGTGGTTTTAAAAGAAGAAGAAGAAGAACAAGAGGAAGAACAAGAACAAGAACGAGAGGAAGAACAAGAACAAGAACAAGAATGTGTAGGAAGAAGAAGAAGAAGAAGAAGAAGAAGAAGAAGAAGAAGAACAACAACAACAACAACAACAACAACAACGGCAGCAAGAACAAGAACACGAACAACAAGAACAACAACAAAAAACTCCTATGCATACTAACGCGCACATATATATACAAACACGCACTGTCTTACAGATAAACTGTCAATAAAATAAATAGGCAAAATAAATAAATAAATGAATAAATGTCCGAAAAGAAAACAAATAAAATGGCGCCCGAGAAAATGACTTACAAGAAGACGAAACTGAAAAGAAGCAAGAAGGGCGGAAGATAGTGCTTCTTCGTTCGTTGACTTTCTGTGTGACATGCGCATTACAGCGTGAACGCTGACCGTCCAAGAGGAGCACATGTCGCTGACAAGGATATAATGAAAAGGGGACAAGGCTGTAAGGTGGTGACCGAGCAATGAAAGGGTACGGGGTCGGTGATGGGAGATAAGTGAGTGAAAGGGTACGGTGGGGGGGATTGTGAGGCGGATTTGGCGGGCTGGGGAAGGCAGAAAGTGGAAGGAAGCTGGAAAAAAATTAGAAAGGGGTAGGGGAAAGCGAGAAAAAGAAAGAAAGAAAGAAAGAATAAAATAAAAAAGTAAATAATGAGTGGAAGTAAAAATGAGTGAATGAAATAAATAATAAAAGAAACAATGAAGAAGCAGGAGAAATCGAGAAAAAGAAGAATGAAATAAATAAATAAATGAATAAAGAATGGAAGCAAAAATGAATGAATAAATCAAATAAATAATGAAAGAAACTATCAAAAGGATGAATTGAGAGAAGGAAGATGAATGAAATAAAATAAGTAAAATAAAATAAATGAATAAATAGATAAATAATAATAAATGAATAAAAGAAAGAAAGCACAAATGAAAGATTGAAATAATGTATGAATGAGAAAATGAACGCAGGAAATGAATAATGAATGAAAGAAGTAATGAAGAAGCAGAATGAATAAATGAAAGAAAGTAAGAAAGAATGAAATAATATGTGAAAGAAAGAAAGAAAGAAAGAAAGAAAGCACGAATGAAAGATTGAAATGAATAAATGAGAATGCAGGAAATGAATAATGAATGAAAAAATAATGAAGAAGCAGAATGAATAAATGAAAGAAAGTAAGAAAGAAAGAATGAAAGAATATATAAAAGAAAGAAAGAAAGAAAGCACGAATGAAAGATTGAAATGAATAAAAGAGAATGAATGTAGGAAATAAACAGTGAATGAAAGACGCAATGAAGAGGAAGGAGGAATCAAGGAAAGGAAGAATGAATGAACGAATAAGTGAAAAAAAAGCATGAAATAAATAAATAAATAAAGAATGAGTTTATAAAAAGAAAGAATGAATGAAAGAAAGAAAACATGAATAAAAGATGGAAAGAATTAGATAATGAATGAATGAAAGTTAGAAAGAATGAATGCTGCAAATAGATCATGAATGAAAGAAACAATGAAGATAGAATCGAAGGTGGAACATTGCTATTGAGAGAAACTGTGACTCATTTGGAGAAGTAGGGATCTGATCCAGAGATGACCAGCTTCATTTTGATGTATGATACATGTTGGTAATTATACCTGTCCTAAACAAAATGGCATTACTTTTTTACTCACCCTCGTTCGAAGGTGGAACATTGCTGTTGGGAGAACACTGAATATGTGAAGAAGTAGGGATGTGATCCACAGATGACCAGCTTCATTTTGATGTATGGTACATGTTCCTATGTTGGCAATTATACCTGTCCTAAACAAAATGGCATTACTTTTTGACTCACTATATATATATATATATATTATATATATATATATATATATATATTGACTTTGATATTTTTGATTTTGATATTGATCATGTGATTTCAGAAAGTCTTTCTCATTTGTCGTGCACTGTGGTCAGTCGAAATGGTCGTTATTGTATAACTGGTGTGATATAAATAAAAAGCGTAGCCACTTGACAGAAGATGTCTTAAATCCTTCCCAAGTGAGCGTTCATAAAATGACCGCTGGGGGTGAGTCGCCTTGGAGGATGTGGATCTGTAGTGAAGAAGTGGCTCAAAGAACAATCAACAGAATTGTACGGAGTAGGGATACATGCTCTCATTCGAAGGTGGAACATTGCTATTGAGAGAAACGGTGACTATGCGGAAGAGTAGGGATGTAATCCACAAACAAAATGACATTACTTTTTGACTCACCCTAGTTCGAAGGTGGAACATTGCTTTTTAGAGAAACAGTAACTATGTGGAGAAGTAGGGATGCAATCCACAAATAAAATGGCATTACTTTTTGACTCACTCTCGTAATTCTTGGTGTCCAGGAAAAGATTAATTCCCTTTACATTATATTTTATGGGGAAAATAGTTTTGTAATCCAAAGTTTTGCAATCCGAACAGCCTCCTGGAACGAACTAAATTCTGATTCTGGGGCACCACCGTATAACATTGCAAAGATGTAGGCCATTAAATTTTTTTTGGAAAAAAAAAAACCTTTAGACAACTTTTTTTGGCTACTTTTAAATTTCAATTAATAAAACTTGCATAAAGGTTAAAATTTTTTTTGAAATTTTTTTATTTTGAAAAAGAAAAATTTAAAAAATCATTAGGAGTTTGTTTAATGCTTCTTCTTTCGAGTGGATAAAAAAAATTCAAAATAATATTAACCTTTATGCAAGTTTTATTATGTTAAGTATAGTGGGGGTAAATTTCATGGGGAAAATTGGTGGTACCCACGGAAAACTTCAATATAGACAACATTTACGCTTGTGAAAAAAACTATGATATTCAGGAGTTTATAGGCATTCATTTGGTCGCTTTTTTTCCCACCCTTTTTTTTGCAAATCAAAAGTCATTTTTTTCGCCTTGAGAAACCTACCTAATGTGACAAATATACCTCCCACATTTCAACCCGTCACACTCTTCGATGCAAGGCAAGATATTCACCTTAGATAGTTGGATTATAACGTACGAATCTTATTAACATTTTTTTTAGAAATCAAACAATTTTAAGTAGATTTTTGAGTTAAATTGAAAGTTTATTAAAAAAAACTTTTGAAATATAAATAAGGGGGAACAGACAGAATTCTTCAAAACTTGTCATGTAATCATCGAACTTGAACAAAAGAATAGTTTGCAAAGCGAATAAGATTTTAAAAAAATATACAACCAGGCTGAGAGAGAGAGAGAGAGAGAGAGAGAGAGAGAGAGAGAGAGAGAGAGAGACAGACAGACAGACAGACAGACAGACAGACAGACAGACAGACAGTGAATCAGTCAGCAGTCAGTAACCTTCTCTCTTTATTTATGTACACTGCGTTTCAAATTATTAACGAGATGACATTTTTTCAATTAGTTCGAAAAATACCGATTGGAATTTATCTATAAATGAAGCAATAAAAGTATTATTTTCTTTTTTTACCAGGGTTTTTATTACACCTTGCTAATAATTTGACACATGAATAATTTAAGTAAATTAGGTAAATGACCGTAACTTCTGTTCTTTTTGTAGAACCTTACAATTTTTACGGAATATATGTATATACAGGTTGTCATTATTCTCTGATAGTTTCGTTAAATTCCAATCGGTAGTTTATGGATGGGAGGGAAAAGTGTCACTTCTTTAATAATTTGAAACGCAGTGTATTGGAAGGGAACAGTATTTTCTCTTTCTTTCTCTCCCGCTTACGCGAATAGATACAGTAACGAAGTAATGAATAGGTATTCTAAATGTATTGAGAGGGTGGGTAGAAAGAAACAGGCAGGAAGTAAAGACAGGGAATGGTGGATTTTTTACTTAATTGCAAATTACGACTAATTAGAATCAAATGAAATGGAATTTTTTTCAAACATTAATTAGATTTAGTATTAAATTATATTCTGGGATATGCTTAGTGTCATTAACCTATTTAGGAAAAAAACATTTAGACATTAAAAGGTGATAATCTCAGATTTAGTCTAATAATAGTAATAATAATAATAATAATAATATATAATATATTATATATTATTATTATTATTATTATTATTATTATTATTATATAATGAGTGTGTGTGTTTAGCTTCTTTCTAGGTTTAACTTGTAGAGTAATCACTCCTTTGTAGTACTCTTTGATTTTAGAAGAAAGTTAAAAAAAAAACTTTGTACAACATGTTCCTTGGTGATGTCCAATCTGCCGTGTCACTATAATGCTAAATCTCTAAGTCTTTTGTTATTTCTTTACTTATATTTTGCTCTGTGACTCTTACATTAAGAGCACACATTGAGCTCTCAAACTGCGACAGGTTTTTTAAATAAAACTCTTGTGTCGTAAGGAAGATTTCTTCTCTGGACTTTTGGATTATATATATATATATTATAACAACAAAACACTTATAAAGATAAGAATACGCGAGGTTATTCGTCGTCGAGTTACGTAGTAGTATTCATAGTCGAGTCACTACAAATCAAGTTAGACATACTGTTGGAGAACTGCGCGTTGACGCTATTATTTATATTCATGTACAAAAAGTAATTAACCTTTTCCGGATTTTCAATGTTGTTAATTGATTAATTCAGTCATGACACAATTGAACTTAGGCAAGTGGTAATGGTAGCTCCATCTACCTAATAGCTTACCATTTATTTTTTCAGATTGAATCAGTTAAGATCACTGCTTGAAACGGTGAATATCATGCGTTTGCCGTTGAAAATGTTTTTGTTTTTAAAGACTAGTGAATCTGTAATTTCTACAGAGAGCTTTTAATGCTAATTTCATGTTTCGCCGAAATAATGCTGGTGCGGATAGAAAATTAATACTGCTACACACACACACACACACACAATATATATATATATATATATATATATATATATATATAATATATATATATATATATCAGGGCTTGATATTAATGGCGTTCCGTCGTCCCGGGGACGATAAAAATTACATCCGGGACGATCAATACGTCATCTGGGACAGTTTGCCGGGGACGGTAAAATTTTTTCCTAAAAGTTAGTACTACATTCCAATATTGACCGTCCAGTTATTGCCCGAATGCTGACCTCAAAATGAGGCTACGGGACCGCAGGTCTATTCTCAAAGCCTTTTAATGAATAATGATGTAGGGAGATACTTTAAAAGGACCGAATTATGTACTACTAAACCTACTCAGGGTAACTTGTTAGGAAATGGATTTTTTGTCCAAATATCCAGAATTATCACTGCTTCAGCTTTTCTTAATGTTTTATTACATGTTATTATGCTACTGATGACTGACAAGTA
>CM042144.1:73319982-73322482 GCA_023376005.1 Doryteuthis pealeii | reverse complement strand
AAACGTATTCGGCATAAAATAATCCACCAAGGGTTGACATGCCGTAAAAAATCTGAGTGGTAGTATGCCATCTATGAGTCAGATAGAAAAAAGTGAGTTTAGAGATGAATTTAAAAAGGTGATTAAAAAAAAAGTCTTCGGCATAAAATAATCCACCAAGGGTTGACATGCCGTAAAAAATCTGGTCCACTCTGGCCCGGAGTGGTAGTACCTTTTAGGGTGCCATCTTCGAGTCAGATAGAAGAAAGTGAGTTTAGAGATATGAATTTAAAAAAGGTGATTAAAAAAAGTCTTCGGCATAAAATAATCCACCAAGGGTTGACATGCCGTAAACAAACCAACAAACCAATCAACCAACCAATCCATTCTAAGATGCCATTATCTTGTGCGAGATTGCTATGATTTTCTCCTCTGGTTGATGCGACATAAATGAGGTTAAGTGGAAGGTGTTTTATGCCTTTTAGGGCAGCTTCTAATTGCAGTGAGAAATTAACTTTTAATTGCTCCAGGGGTGACTGTCTTTACAAAATATTCAAGTCAATGACTTTTTATCATCCATACATTTCCTTGGAAATTCCATTTCCTATTCTGGTACATTTTCACGTATCCAATTATTTATGAGAGTGATACAGATCCAACCACCTACGATTTTTAGTGCCAAAAAGAAAGAGCCGGGCGTCCACAGCGTTCACAGAAATGGTTTACGAGTTACAAAGAACCGAATGGAAGTATAAATCCACGTGCATAAATGTTTCAGAGAGAGAGAGAGAGAGAGAGAGAGAGAGAGAGAGAGAGAGAGAGAGAGAGAGAGAGAGTGTGTGTGTGTGTGTGTGCGTGTGTATGTGTATGTAATGGAAATTCGGTGTCTGTCTGCCTGTAACCGAAACTACGTCGCAGCTTTAAAAAATGTGTTTTAAAATATCAACACCCAGCAAGAATGAATGAAACAAAAACGTCTTCGGCATAAAATAACCCAACAAGGGTTGACATACCGTAAAATCCAAAACAATTGAATACCCAACAAGAATGAATAAAACAAAACATCTTCGGCATAAAATAACCCAACAAGGGTTGACAATCAACCAACAAACCAACCAACTAAACATACAAACAAACAAACAAACAACAATATTTATCCCAGAAACCACAAGGTTCCTACTTCGATACCGGCCCTCGCCAACTCAGCGTATGAGTAGCATAGGGACCTGTGCGGTAAAGTGAGGAGCTGATGGTAGGTGTGGTGCTCTACCTCAGACGCAAAAACAATCTCCTTGGTCTAGCGCTAGTGAAAAGGGGATAGACTCCCTCGCTGATTAGCTGATACCGACTTTGGGCCACCCCGGCGACTTTTCTTTACTTAAATGTGCGGTAAGGGTAGCTCGAAAAATTTTACATATTCTTCAGGGTACGTACTTTTTTGCAGCACACTGTATGCAGTGTTCGGTCACCCCCCGGCAATCTGTTCTCTTAAGGAAAACGTGTAAAGTTATTTTAGTAATAAAACTAACAAGTCTTTGCTTTAATACTCTCGAGTTGTTCTAGATGAAGTAATAGACCACAATAAAATAAAGGAGAAAAAGAAAGAAATTACGCCTGTTTTTTTATTTTTTATTTTTTATGTTACTGGTTATGAAAATAACGTAAACGCAGACAGAATGAGTAGAGCTGTTCTTAGAAGACATTGCAGACGGAGCGTCGTTGCAATATTGTGTTCAATAACATGAGCACAGAAATTCTATAAGGCGGGAAAAATACAGACCGGAGGCCATTGAGTTATTAGGGTGTATCTGTAGTATCTTCGTTTTGACAAAAAGAAAGATCCGGGCGTCTACAGCGTTCACAGAAATAGTTTACGAGTTACAAAGAACGGAACGGAAGTATAGATCCACGCGCATGAGAGAGAGAGAGAGAGAGAGAGAAGAGAGAGAGAGAGAGAGAGAGAGACAGACAGACAGACAGACAGACAGACAGACAGCCAGAAAGACAGACAGACAGAGAGATATTGTGTGTGTGTGTAATGGACAAAGACTCTCATTTGTGAGAGTATTCGCTATACATGCACCAACTACAATGCAGATTTGGAGTTACAAAGAACGAATGGAAGTATAAATCCACGCAATGAGAGAGAGAGAGAGAGAGAGAGAGAGAGAGAGAGAGAGAGAGAGAGAGAGATATTGTGTGTGTGTAATGGACAAAGACTGTGTAGCGCTCATTTGTGAGAGTATTCGCTATACATACACCAACTGCAATGCAGATTTGAACATGACACAAAAAGTTCAATGAGGGAGGTTGTGTAGGGCAAAAGGACCTGAATGACAATCTCGGTAAAAGGACCTGCACGATCCCCTCGGTAAACTACATCTAGTGGTGAGGTTCCAGTTCTGCAGAGGTGCAGTCGGGTAATTCTAAAGCCCCACCGTCAGGGTGGCGACTTTTACTGACCCAACAATGTATTCACTATAGTAGAGAAGATCGAAAGATATTTACCAATCTACAACAT
>CM042144.1:73292482-73312482 GCA_023376005.1 Doryteuthis pealeii | reverse complement strand
TTAGGTTTATCTCTTTTGTGAGTTTATCATAATACATTTCTTAGTTTTTTTTGTTTTCTGCTATTTTTCTTTATTTTTTCTCGTTATTCTTTGTTATTTCTTTCTTTCTTTCTTTTTTCTTTCTTATTATAATCTTTTTTCTTTTCTTTCTTTCTTTCTTTCTTTCTTATTATAATCTTTTTTCTTTTCTTTCTATATTACTATGTTTTTTTTCTATCTTTCTTTCTTTCTTTCTTTCTTTCTTTCTTATTATAGTCATTTTTCCTTTCTTTCTATCTTACTATATACATTTCTTTCTTTCTTTTTTCTTTCTTATTATATTATTTTTTCTTTCTTTCTTTCTTTCTTTCTTTATTTCTTTCTTATTATAATTTTTTCTTTTCTTTCTTTCTTTCTTTCTTTCTTTCTTTTTTTCTTTCTTATTATAATCTTTTTTCTTTTCTTTCTATATTACTATGTTTCTTTCTTTCTTTCTTTCTTTCTTTCTAATTATAGTCATTTTTCCTTTCCTTCTATCTTACTATAGACATTTCTTTCTTTCTTTTTTTTCTTTCTTATAGTTTTTAAAAAAATTTCTTTCTATATTACTATAGTTTTTTTAATTCTTTATTTTTGTATTTTGTTTTCCTTTGTACATAATTTCATTCATTATATAAAAATTTTAAAATCTTCTATTTCCTTTCTTGTATATTTCTCTGCCGACTTTGCTTCTTTCTATCTTTCTCTCTTTTTTTAAAAAGATAATTTCATTCATTAATATAATCGGTTGAACATTTTTCTTTTTGGTTTCTTTTCTTTTATTCTTTTTTTTTATTCCTCATTTTTTATTGAATGTCTTTTCTTTATTTTGGCTAGTCTGTCTCTTTCTTTCTTTCTTTCTTTTTTTCTTCTTTCTTTTTCTTTCTTTCTCATCTATCCTTTTTTTCTTTCTTTCTTTATAATTTCATACATTAATATAATCGGTTTAGCATTTCTTTTTTTTCTTCCTTTTCTTTTGTTCGTTTGGTTTTTTATTACTCGTTTCTTTTTATTCTTTTCTTCATTTTAGCTTTTCTGACTCTTTCTTTCTTTCTTTCTTTCTTCTTTCTTTCTTTCTTTCTATCTCTCTTTCTTTCTTTGCCAGTCCGTGCCTTCCAGATTTTCTGTAAATGATTGGCAAAAGTGGATTCCTGAAACCCAACACACAACGCCCCCCTCCCCTTATCCATACGGACATTGTGTTGAGTCTGCAAACAGGTCCCTTCAAACAAATATTCCCAGGACATTTCGCACCAAAACGGGAACACATTAGTTTCCCGCAACGCGTGTGGACACGCAGGGGAAGAAACAAACACGACATTATACCCCCCTCCCCTACCCATCACACAGTCATGCGCTCAATAATGTGGACGTGTACACACTCACGTACACACATATGCCCGTGTATATGGTGTCATTATATCCCTACTAACGAATGACTTATGCACAGAATTATAAAAAGTAGCGGGATTCTTGGAAATTCCACGGTGTTTTTATTACCACTGCGGAAATAACAAGTTATTAACATATGAGGTTTGATAAAAACAATTTATCGAAACTTAAGGTTTATTCTTTTTTGAAGACTTAAAATTTAAAATTTATCTATTCATTTTAGAAAATTCTTATATAAAACTAGCAAATATATGCACCCCTCCCCTGGGTGCAAGTATTTAAGTTTTAATGTAATAAAATATTAGATTAGATTAGAAAAGCTAATGAAACTAAATAAGAACGCAGACAAAATGATTTGAAAGAGAGGCAGGTATAATCGAAAAATAGAACAACTGAAATTTCCTCCTTCTTCACTCCCGTCTTTCATTGCTGAGTTTTCCTAATTTAACTAAAAAGTTAAATTAGGAAGTACTGAATAAAATTACAGTTATTTCTCTTGTTAATGGATTTCTTTTAAGATTTATTCGCGAGAGTTTTGCTCATATTCATTAAGATAGAAATAAACAATTAGAAATCAATAATACCAAGCACATATTTATTAAAATCAAATTTTTTATATCAATATCAAATTAGCTTTCCCATTAACACAGTAAACCGCTATTTTGTTGTTTATATAAATACAATTGCATGCTATTAGTATGTAGATATAGCCAACAGTATTAATAATGTTAAACAATTTTATTAATAATTGAGGTTTAAATAAAAATAAAATCATGGAGAATGTGACATAAATAACTAAGGGAATTGTGACTTGGGTAGTGATTTAGTTTCGGTTACTTACAGACAAACACATAACCTCCATTATAATAAGATATGAGGTTTGATAAAAAGTCATCGAGACTGAAGTTTTATTTTCTAATTTAAAATTTAAAATCTAAAGTTAGGCTTTATTCATTTATTTTAGAAAATTATGATATATATATTTACCAACCCCTCCGCACGAGCAGGATGTGACACAAGGTCAATTTCTTAAGCGGAGTTCAACAGGTTTGAATTCAGAATTTTCCTTCTCCTAGACCGGTTGCCTAACCAAGGTTAAAGAGTCCAGTCTGCCCTACTATTTATCCATAGCTGGAGGGAGAGTAGGATTCATATTTTTCCCAAAGGTATTAGCGCTAAGTAAAATGCAATTACCACATCCAGGATTTGAACTCGGGGCGACGAGTCCATTTCCCATGACTTTAACCATTACACCACGCGCTTCAAGAAAATTATGGTATAATCCACAAAATTACAAGGTGATTGAAAAGTAACTCCATATTTTAAAGTAATTAATTTTTTTTATATGCAGTTACATTTTTCTCAATTCTTTAATATAATTTTTTTAATATATATCAATTAAATCTGTGTTTGTTTTTCAGATTGATTATTTTGTTTCAAAATTCGAATCCCTCTAAAGATGACTGGACATTCTAAAAGAGCGTGCTTAGCTTACAGAACGTTACGAAGTTTCAAAATCAATTGTTCAAGTGTAAAGAAGGTGGAGGACCATCAAACGAAGAAATGCTCAAATTGATTGGAAGACCATCAAAAAATTTGTCACGCAAAACTCATTGCTACAAAATCTGTAATGGATACTCAAAGAATTGGTTCGCTTTATTTGCAAAGTATAACATTGCGGTTAACGTCCTCAGAAGGAACAATGTACCGGTTATATCATTGGAAAGATTTATCTAAATCTTGCTTGAATGGAAAACTATTTGGCTTGCTTTCTTCTTCCCTGTTAATCAATGAATCATAATTTCAGTCAAAGTTTTATCTTACGCGGTCAGTCTAGAAAGTAACGAGTCTAATCTTTATTGCAAAAAATATTTCTAATGCATTTTTATAGTAAAAATCATTTCTAATGCATTTTATAGTAGAAATCATTTCCAATGCATTTTTATAGTAAAAATCATTTCCAATGCATTTTTATAGTAAAAATCATTTCTAATGCATTTTTAAAGCAAAATCATGTCTAATGTATTGTTATGGTCAAAATCTTTTCCAATGCATGTTTTTTTAGTAAAAATAATTTCTAATGCATTTTTATAGTAAAAATCCTTTATAATGCATTTTCATAGTAGAATACATTTCTAATGCATTTTATACTACCATGGTAAAAAGGTAGTAAAATCAGTTTAAGAAATGTTTACTCATAGATCAAAAAAGTTAATTCGACAAGCAGCAAGGGAAAGTGGCCTTTCTTTTTACTGTGTACGGTCTTTGCTCATTGTTAGCACCTTTCCGTCCACTAAGAACGATAGCGTGGTGTCCAAAAACAAAAAAATAAATTATCTGTATCTGCGCAAGTGACTCTGCAGGCCAATTCCTGAGTAACAGTCTTTAGTGCCCTGAATGCACACAAACTGTGATGCTTTCTGGGGCTGCTGTCTGTTCTCCCTCTTTCTGGCTCTCTTTTCTCCCAAAGCTACTCTCCTCCGCCTCACCTCTCTCCGTGCTTTACTTAATTTTAAGGCGCCAGGCCGCTCTATTTTATGCATCTACCCCCCACATGTTTGTGTCAATATGGCATATTCTCATGTCTCTCTTGAAGATATCTTTAAATCGTAGGCGTGGTCTACCTACCGATCGGGAGCCTTTTACTAATTCGCCGTAGAAAAGATCTTTTGGGATGCGGCCATTTTCCATTCTCCTGACATGTTCAAGCCTGTGAAGGCGCCTCTCACAGAGAATGGAGAACATGCTGTTCATGTCGGCGCAATCCAGTACAACTGTGTTGGGCAGCGGATGTGTAGAATGCGTCGTGGACATCGGAGATGGAAACCATTGAGTTTTCTTTCGTGGCTCAAGAATTAGCTTAAATGGTCGGCGGATTGGAAGCCGCATTAATGTCAAATACTCTGTGTCGAACACGGTGACATTCACATGAAGTTTGCGGAGATGATTGGCCAGATCTTTTTAATTATATCCTTTGGAGTGCTGAAGCAGTATTTTACATCGGTGGGTTTGTGAACCGTCACAACTGCCATTACTAGGAAGAAGATCCTTGTATTATCTCAGAAAAATGTCAGAATCGACCCAAGATAACGGTATGCTGTGGAATGACTTCAATATAAATAAACCATATTGTGTACACATATTCGTATAAATTTAAAAAATATTGAAACTTTAATATTAGGTGGATAAGCAAAACCAGGTAATCAGGATTTAATTTTTTTTCATTTCATCTGGGACAATTTGGACGGTCTCATTTTTAACCAGAGGGTGTTGCAAGATGATAGCGGTCGTACAATTAAGAAATACGAGTATTAATATATAGATAATAATTTCTCCAATATATTTGATAAGTTTAGCTTAGTATGGTACAAGGTCACAAATGTGAATTACCTCGATAAGCTACAGGTGTATGGAAAAGGAGTATTTTCAATATTGCTCAAGACAAACCTCTAAATGTTTCGCAAATTTCTATGATACGTTTTAATAAACTCTTTGAGATAGAGATAGATACCAGAGTCAAATACGAGGGTGAGTCAAAAAGTAATGCCATTTTGTTTAGGACAGGTATAATTACAAACACAGGAATATGTATCATACATCAAAATGAAGTTTGTCCTCCGATAGCTAAAATGAACAAAACAGAGTCCGAACAGTGATAAAGTATCTGAGTTAGGATTATAACTTTTTGAACGACCCTCGTCTTAATGCAGAATAATACGCACGAGATAATATCATTAGATTACGTATAAAAAGCATTACATTTCTTTACTTTGTTTAAGTCTTGTTAGGGTCTCAATGCCTTAGTTTTATATATAAAAAGAATTCACATGAACGGAAAAAAATGGCATTACTTTTTGACTCAGCTTGTAGAATAGAAGTTATTATTTACGAATTTCGTAATAACGAAGAGAGCATTTATCCTTTCCAGAATTTTTGAATGTTGAAAAATAAAGCAGGGATACATGAACTGGTATTCTCGATTCGATGAAAGAAGACATATTGTTTAACAAATCACAGTCCACTCTTTATGGGTGGAGGGCCAGTTTCGTTAGCCTCGAAATTTACTTCGTTTCGGTTTGCTCTGCTGGTTACCACCTGCTTCAATATTTTATGTGACTGTTTCTAGCACCTAACACGGGAGTTATCGTGATTGGCCCTATTTTATCGGTCACACAACCGGGCATCAGATTTACTGGTGGTGGAAGGGATGCAGCCATTTCATTACATGAGAACCTTTCGTATTAAATATTTTTCCGGGAAAAGTGTTCGTTTATGTTTTCAAATATTCCTATTCATTTCTCAGAATGTTTTAGATGAGGCTTGATGATAACTATTATCTGCATTATCCGGACTATTGTTCTCATCTTCATTGTTATCTGTACAACGTTTCGGCCGATATGCCCTCCGGCCTTCTTCAGGTATTTTTTGTCAAACTCGGGAACCTTCTCGGACTCGGAAACCTTCTTTTTGGACTTAGGAACCTTCTTGTCGTAATTGGGAGCCATCACGAAACTTTGAATCTATTTATTTGTCTGAATTTTTGAGATGAGGTTTGATAATTTGCATTATTTAGATTTTTCTGATTGTTGGGGGCATATGTCGAAATGTACATTCAGGGATTGACATTTTCTCGATTTGTTTAGCCTTAAATTTGAACATATATGCCCGCCTAAATTAACTAATTATTAACTAATTAATTTTCAAAATTAGGTATGACTTCAATTAAGCACATATCCTCGAAAAATTGTCGACTAAAAGCCATATCAAATAAACACATTGTTTATTTACTTACTCTCATACTGTCGTGTAGCAAGTCAATAAAAAGTGGAATATAGATAAGTTAAAAATAAACGAAGAATCTGGGAATGGCCAGCTGGTGTAGTGGTTAGAATCGCCTCCTGTCGGCTTGGCAGTCGAGGTTTCGAGTCACACACGGAGCAGTCTCCCATGTCTATAACCTTGCTGATGAGAACTAATAGGTCGAAATGTATATTCAGGGATTGACATTTTCTCGATTTGTTTAGCCTTACATTTGAACATATATGCCCGCCTAAATTCATTAATTATTAACTAATTAATTTTCAAAATTAGGTATGTTCAATTAAGCACATAACCTCCAATATATATATATATATATATATATATATATATATATATATATAATATATATATATATGTCATCCACAGACACCGTGTTTCGACGTTTCACGTCTTGTCAGTGTGGGTAGACACAGTAACTACCTCCGACCAGAAGCAAAGCCCGATCCATTAACCTCTAGGCCATTGCCAGCTGCCATGTGTTTAAACTATTTTAAATACATACATCTGTATATATATATATATATATATATATATATATCACAGGTCCTGCTAGTATTAATCATTCTGATTTGAACTCATGTTGCTGTGTCCATTTCTTACGGCGATAACCATGACAATACGGCTCCTCCATAAAAAGAAAGTGTTTGTATAACTAGGTATGTAGGTTGGTATGAATAGTTAATGGATCTGTGGCTGGTAAATTCACATGTGATTGTTGAGTCAATGTAATTTTGGCGAGTTTAATAAGCGTTAGAGACAATGCAGGTCAACAGACGCAGAAAAGCATATTAATGGCTGTTGATATGCGTGAGCACAGCGTATCCAGCCACATGTATATATGCACAGACAGAAACGCTTTTGCCCAAATTACGAGCCTGCGTGTACGAAGAATTAACCCCAATGATACGTTGATATTTGCACTGATATGCAGACCTAACGCGGATGGTTCATAACGGGATGGCTTTTCAAATGTTTTTTTGTTGTTGCTAGGAAAGGAATGTACGTATGGATGTATGTATATGTTTGTGTATGTATGTATCATACTGTCTGTCTGTCTGTCTGTCTGTCTCTCTCTATATATATATGAAAAAGTGAATGGAAATGAATCCGACAGTATGAAATAGATATTTTAGAAAAAACAAACACATGATGTTAAAATTCGCTAAATTCTTATTTCTTAAGCGAATTTTAACATGTGTTTGTTTTTTCTAAAATATTTATTTCATATAATATATATATATATATATCGCTCTTGGTTCACTATTTATCTATCTATCTATCTCAATACATCCATGTCTCTTTCTTTATGTCTATATCTATCTATCTGTTCATGTTGTTTCTCTCTCTCTCTCTCTCTCTCTCCTCTCTCTCTCTCTCTCTCTCCTCTCTCTTCTTTATCTATCTATCTATCTATCTATCTATCTATCTTTCTCAGTGTATTTAAAGTTCTCTATTTACGTTTATCCGTATCTCTCTTATTCACCCCTCTCTATCTTTTTTTCTCTCTCTCTCTCTCTCTCTCTCTTTATATATATATATATATATATATATATATATATATATATATATATATATATATATATATATACTATCGTGTGTGTGTGTGTGTAACATATATCCGGGTACGTTCCATATCTATCTATCTATCTATCTATCTATCTATCTATGTTTCCAGTACACACAAAGCTCTCTATTTACGTTATCTCTCACTTTATTTCTCTCTCTCTCTCCCTCCCCCCTCTCTCTCTATCTATCTATGTATCTATCTCAGTACATTTATATCTCTGTGTATTTAATTCAGTATGTTCACATCTATCTATCTATCTATCTATCTATCTATGTATATCTCCCCCTCTGTCTCTCTATCTATCTATGTATCTATCTATCTGAGTACATTTATATCTGTGAATTTATTTCAGTGTGTTCACATCTATCTATCTATCTATCTATCTATCTATCTGTGTATCTATCTATCTATCTATCTCAGTATATTTATATCTCTGTGTATTTATTTCAGTGTGTTCACATCTATCTATCTATCTATCTCTGTATGTTCAAATATATTTCATTATCATTTTATATCTTAACCCTCTATCTGTCTATCAAACTACCTTTCCATAGACAAGAAAATATACATACAGTTAATCATACACGCTATAAGCACACTAAGCAAATAGATAAACATATCGAAGGATATCAATCATAAACAAGCCGAATAAACTACAGATTTGTGTACGCATAACTAAACTATAGGAACGGCCTCCCCAAACACACACACACACACACACACACACACACACACACACACACACACACACACACACACACACACACGTTAAGTACCTAATAACAAGACAAGATACACAATTAATCTTTGTTGTATTGAATGAGTAAAGGGACTGCACAAATATCTACTTGCCAAATAAATAAAGTTGGAAGAACGTACACATATTCATAATTATATATAATCTTTCTTATAGAGCAGTTCCAAGCCAGTAATACAAATTGGGATGTTCTGCAAGAAGATGAAGAGTAGATAAATTGGTAACATCTTGGAGAAAAAATCGCCTTCAGGAAACAGAGGAACAATATTTCATTTTTTTTTCTTCCTTCTCTAGAATTCCTTCGTTCCATTTACCAGAAATCTTCGCATAATCTTCCTTTCCATTTTTGCTTTTCGGTTTCCTTTTGTTAAGTGTTTTTTTTTTGGTTTTTTTTTTGTGAATTAGTCTTTCCTTTCTTTCAATTCTTTCTTTTTAGTTTTTACTTCTTGTTCAACATTATTCTTTTTTTGTTTTCTTTTTTTTTATTTCTTGATTTCTCTTCCTTAGGATTTTTTTCTGTTTGAAATTTTTGTTTTACTTTTATTTCTTTTACCATTTTAAATTTTCTTTCTTTCTTTCTTTTCAGAGTCTTTCTCTATCTGTCATAAATTCCTTTCTTTCTTTTTCTTTCTTTCTTTCTTTCTTTCTTTCTCACTCTGTCGTTAATTTCTTTCTTTCTTTTTTTTCTTTTTTCTTTCGTTCTTTCTTTTCCGAGTCTTTCTCAATCTGTTATAAATTCTTTCTTTATTTCTTCTTTCTTTCCTTCTTTCTTTCTTTCTTTCTTTTAAGAGTCTTTCTAAACCGACCATATATTTTTTCAATCCTTCATTCATTTGCTCATTCTTTCTTTCTTTTCTTTCTTGTACGTGTCTTTCTCAATCTGTCATAAATCATTTCTTTCTTTCTTTCCTTCCTTCTTTCCTTCTTTCTTTCTTTCTTTTTCTTTCTAAGAACATTTCTCAACCTACCATACATTATTTCTTTCTTACCTTTTTCTGTCTTTCTTTCTTGTATGAATCTTTCTCAATCCATCATAAATTCCTCTCTTTTTCTTTCTTTTTGCTTTCTTTCTTTCTATCTTTCATTCATTCATTCATTCATTCTTTCTTTTTTCATCCATTTTTTCTTTCTTTCCCAACCTGCCATACATTCATTCTTTGTTTGTTTGTTTGTTTGTTTGTTTCTTTCTTTCTTATACACATCTTTCTCAATCTGTCATAAATTTTCTTCTTTTTCTTCTTTTCATTTTCTTTCTTTCTTTCTCTTTTCTTTCTTTCTTTCTTTCTTTCTTTTCTTTCTTTTCTTTCTTTCTTTTCTTTCTTTCTTTCCTTTTCTTTCTTTTCTTCCTTTTCTTTCTTTCTTCCTTTTCTTTCTTTCTTCCTTTTCTTTCTTTCTTTTCTCCAGTTTTCATTATCTTTCGCTAATTACCAGTTTGTATAATCGCTATAAAACGAAAAAAAAAAGACCATTTCTTTGTGCCATTTATAAGAATTCGTTTTTTCACCAATCCACTCTTCTCATTCTTCCTTATAATAACAACCACCAACTATAAACCTCACTTTCACAAGAGACACTAATATCACTATCTATCTACCTCTCCCTCTTCTATCCTACTCCTTCCCTCCTACTCTTACTTTCTCTCTCTATCTCCATCTTCATCTTTGTACCTTTTCACTTTTCTATTTTTATATCCATCTTTTGTTCTTATTAACTCTCTATCTCTTTTACTCTGTCTCTCTCCCCCCTCTTTTACCCTGTCTCTCTCTGATTCTCTTTCTCTCTTCCCCTCTCTCTTCCCTCTCCCTCTCTCTCCCTTCTCCAACGTCCTCTCTCCATCTCCATCTTCATTGTTGTACCTTTTCTCTTTTCTATTTTATTATCCATCTTTTGTTTTATTAACTCTCTATCTCTTTTACTGTCTCTCTCTTTCTCTCTCCCCCACCCTTTTACTCTGTCCCTCTCTGATTCTCTTTCTCTCTTCCCCTCTCCATCCTCTTCTCTCTCCTCTCTCTCCCTTCTCAAACGTCCTCTCTCCAATCTCCATCTTCATGTTTGTTTTCTTTTTTCTATTTTTATATCCATCTTTTGTTCTTATTAATCTCTATCTCTTTAACTCTGTCTCTCCCCCCCTCTTTTACCCTCGTCTCTCTGATCTCTCTTCCCTCTCTCTCTTCCCACTTCTCTCTCTTTCCCACTCCTCTCTCCTCTCTCTTCCTTTTTCCAATTCCTTTTCCATCTCCATCTTCATGTTTGTACCTTTTCTCTTTTCTATTTTTATATCCATCTTTTGTTGTTCTTATTTATTTCTGGATCAACAACGCGGTGACGTCATTCACCAAACGGCATGCGTCACTTCCGTGAGATGTGCTTCGACACCAAGGTTACTTCCGTCATTTCTCCTTTCTATTTCGCCGGTTTTCTCCGAGGGTAAACTATATAAAAATTGATTTCTTTTTGGGTTGTAGTAGAAGTAGTAGGCGTTATGGTAAACGTGTGTCCTGAAAAAGTCTTACGTGATAGCATAAAAAGAAATTCAGGACATGGTCTTCAATATTTTTCCTGACAACTTTTTCTTTATTTTCTCATCTCTTTTGCTTCTTTTCTCTTTGATTCCTTTTTTTTTGTTTTTACTGTCTCATTTCTTTTTTTATTCTTTTTTTTCTTTATTGTTGTCTTTGTTATCATATTCCAATTTTCGACTTTCAAGAATTTACCATCCTCCTTCATCATAAGAAATCAATGCTTCTACCTCATTTTGCTGGGCGGATATTTGCCGGAAAAGCCTAACCCCAAGGAAACCCGGAGACATCTACCCCTTAATAACCTTACAGTCACACACACACACACACACACACACACACACACACACACACACACACACACACACACACACACCGCCATTGCCTCACTACAGATACAGAATGATGGAACAAAATAAGTCGAAGCAAATATACGCATTTATGACGTCCTCTCGTGGACACCAACACATGGACATACCAGTGTAGGCCGACCAACAAAAAACTACATGTATCTAATCTGGGCTGATCTCGAATATCGCACAGAAGACCTGCTAGGGGAGATGACCAAGAGCGATGAGTGGCGAGTGTGTATGTGTGATATATATAATATATATATATATATATATATATATATTATATATATATTTATTTATTTATTTATTTATTTGTTGAATTTTTTTAGATATAATTGTTTTCCATAGGCAACTACCCAGGTTTCAAGCTATTTTGCTATCATCAGGTTGATAATGATTCTTCTAATTAGCAACCTGATGATAGCACAATAGCTTGAAACCTGGGTAGTTGCCTATGGAAAACAATTGTATTTAAAAAAATCAACAAATAAATAAATAAAGCTCCTACAAATTTGTGGTTGAGGCACTGTGATTTCTTTGTTTCATCTCAAATTTTTTCAAAATATATATATATATATTATATATATATATATATATATATATATAGAGAAGAGAGAGAGAGAGAGAGAAATAATAGATAACAAAAAAGAAGAAAACAAAAACTACAAAAAGAATGAAACCGAAACAATAGATGAAGTAAAAGAATTAGAGAGCGAGAGAGAGAGAGAGAGAGAGAGAGAGAGAGAGAGAGAGAGAGAGAGAGAGAGAGAGAGAGTGTATGTAAGAGATTGAACTATTTTTCTTTTTTCTTTTTGTTTGGGGCAGAGAAAATTTCCAGCTCATGCCTCCAAAATGTCTTCTATCACGACGAAAACCTTTTCTTGCCAGAGGGGCATAAATAATGAGGCATTTCTTTTTGCTCTTTTTCAATATTACTTTTTCCTTTTCCTTTTCTCTTTCTTGTCCAGCAACATCTTCAGTTTTTCGTTTTGACTTTTTCATATTTTTTTTTTTTACTATTTTCAGCTTCTGAATTATTTAAATATTTTCTTCACTTTGTTCTTTGTTGCATTCTTTCTTTTTTGTTCTTTATTTTGTTCATTGTTTTTGGTTTTTTTTTTTGTTCTTTATTTTGTTCATTGTTTTTGGTCTTTTCCTTCTTTTTCCTTCGTCATCAGATTCAGCCTCGCTTTCGATTTTATTTTATTTTTTAGAAACATTTTTTCTCTTGTTCTCTCTTTCTTTCTCTTTCTCAGAGGATTACTCCAGCAGGCCATCTGTATTTTTCACAGATTTCTTTCTTTCTTTCTTTCTTTCTTTCTTTCCTTTCCTTTCCTCCATCTTTCTTTCTTTCTTTCTTCTTTTTTATTTATTTTTTTAATATCTTATGTTTTCATTTTGATTCCGTTTTTTATTTTTTATTTTTTTCTCAACCTAAAACATTGTTTCCTGTTTTACTTTCAAACTCTGCTTCTTTTTCTTTCTTTCTTTTTCTTTCTTTCTTTCTTTCTTACCTAATTTTGTTATTTCTTTTCCTTCCTCTTTTTCCTTCTTTCTTTTCTACATTTTGATTCGAGTTTTATTTTTATATGTTTTTCTTTTCTCAAACATTTCTTTTTTCTTTCTTTCTTTCTTCTCTTCTTCCTTTTTGTTCCTTTCCTTCTTCCTTTATTTATCATTTTCTCATCTATCCTTTTCTTTCTTTCTTTCTTTCTTTCTTTCTTTCTTTCTATCTATCTATCTATCTTTCTTTCTTTCTTTTTTCCTTTAATTATTTTTCATATCCTTTTCTTTCTTTCTTCTTTCTTTCTTTCTTTCTTTCTTTCTTTCTTTCTTTCTTTCTCCTTCTTCTTTATCTTTCTATTATAATTCATTTTACTTCTTATTTCTCCTTCCTAACACTCTCCTAAACTTTTCATAACGCCTTTTCACTTTTTCTCTTTTCTTTTTTCTCTTCCATAAATATCAACCCATCATCTTCCAATTTGCCCCACATAATCTTTTTATCCTCATCCTTCTCTCACCGTTCTTAAACAACTTTATTTCCCTTGTTTATAGCCCATCTACTTCCTGCATTTATTCCACTCTTTCTTTCACATTAAAACCTTTCTACTTATCATAGATTTCAATTTTCTTTTTTCTTTTCTCACCGAGAGGCAACATGTGAAATGAAGTGAGACTTTGGAATCGTGTCCAATGGCTGACAGCAGCCACAGCAACGGCGTCCGGAAATCGAGAACTTTGCCCGTTAAACGGTAAACCTCTGCGCATGACTGAATCACCGGATGTTCCTGAACCATGAATACAAACCGAACGCAAAAAAAAAAGAAGAAAAGAAAAAAATTACGAATAACACGCAGAAATAAAAGAAAAGACAGTGAACAAAATATTCCACATCATAAATTTGTTCTCTTAGAGGAGATGGAATCTCCTGAAAAACTGCGAAGAACGGAATGTTAGTTTGGAATATTTTGAGACTGAACATTTTCAGTATATAAAAATTGATGTTGTTACATAATTAACTAGCAGGACCTGTAGATATGCCAAAATATGATGATTTAATTATTACAACTAGCAAAATAGAATTAAAAAACAACAAAAAACGCCCCTGGGTGGCGAAAATATTTATTTTTGGAAAATATTTCCTGATGAAGGGGGAAGTTAAAAATTTAATGTCAGATAGTTTATATCATAAGGAAGTAAAATCATAAAATTTATTAAAGTAGTAAAAACACACACACACGCACAAAACAAAAACAAAAAAACAACAACAATTTGAAATGGAAACTTAACATTTTCAGTATAAAAAAATTGATGTTAACACATAATTAACTAGCGGGATCTGTGGATATACCAAAATATGATGATTTAATTATTACAACCAGCAAAAAATAAAAAAAAAAAAAAACAAAAATACAACGGCATCCTAAATATTTATTTTTGAAAGATATTGCCTGAGGGAGTGGGACAGTTAAAAATTCAATATCAGAGGGTTTGTATCATAAGTAAGTAAAAACATTAAATTTATTAAAGGAATAAAAACAAACAAAACAAAAAAAACAAAACAAAAATTAAATAAATAAATAAACAATTTGAAATGGAAACTGAGTTCTATTCCCCTCAAATAAAATGTTGCACGCATCTATCAAATTATCAATTAAATAATTATTTAATATTTTACACATAAGTTTGCACAAAATCGTAGGTATTTATTCATATTTGTAAAAAAAAAGTTAACTTCTTGTTACTGAAAAAAAGGCGAGAAAAAAAACAATTTAAAAAATTGATTACAAATTTTGCAAATAATTTTCTATTTAAAGTAATAATACAATTTTTCATTTAAAGTAATAATACAATTTCATAGTCTATATTGTTTATTTATTTAAATAATATATAGTATATCTATTTAAATTGCCATTATTACGATGGAAAGGATTAAAATGTTGAATTATAAGGAACAGCTTTTATTATTTTATTAATATTAATTGTTCTTTATTCTATGTATTGATGATTTTTGGTATTCTGACGTAAGCAGTGACGTAATTTCGGTTACAGACAGAGATCAAATCTCCATTATTAATAGAGATATTTTATAAGTTTACTTAAGAGCTATTGCTAAATAGTTGAATATGTAGTATAATAATCTTGATTTAACTCTCTCTCACCCTTTAAAAAAATGTTTCCTTCTTCATCCTTTCATTATGTTCGATAATTAATTAGATAAAACCAGAAGTGAAGTCCCAACAAAGAAGATTAAAGAACAGAGAGACCCGTCCAGATAGCAGAATAAAACAATAAGGTCCAGCCAACATACAAGGAGATACGTATATATATTTACCAACCCCTCCCACGAGCAGGATGCGACACAACGTCAATTTCTTAAGCGGGGTTTAGCAGCTTTTGAATTCAAAGTTTTCCTTTTCCTAGACTGGTTACCTAGTTAGAAAGCCCAGTCTGTCCTGCTATTTACCCATAGCTGGAGGGAGAATTGGATTCATACCTTTCCCAAGGGTATTAGCACCATGGGAAATGCAAACAGCTTCGACGAGGAATTGAACTCGGGTCGACGAGTTTCATTTCCTACGACACTAACCATTTGACCACTCACAAAGAGATATGTATGATAAGAAGGAGTAAAAGTCACCGAAATGTTGCAGAAAATGGGTGAGAAGAATGGGGTCGGTAAAAAGGAGTCATAGCCTGTATGAAAATAAGAAGGTATGTGTGTATGTATACGGTATGAAAATATGTTAATGTAGGTATGGATGGGGGATGTTTGTATCAGAAAATATGGATGTGAATGGTAGTGGTGGCAGAACAATAAGAGTATGATAACAGTAAAAGAAGGGATGCAACATATTTCTTACTTGCCACGTCTATTTCGGCATTGCTATTTCTCTTTCCATATGGTATAACTTGGATTGAACCAAAGACGTCAAAATATCTCGAGTCTTGCGTTCTTTAATAAGACTGTTATATCGTAAAAGTAAAGTCGTCGGGGCAGCCTAAAGTCGGTATCAGCCAGTTAGCGAGGGAGTCTATCCCCTTTTCAATAGCGCTAGACCTAGGAGATTGTTTTAGCATCTGAGGTGGAGCGCCACACCTACCATCAGCTCCTTACTTTACCGCACAGATCCCTGTGCTACTCACACGCTGAGTTGTTGAGGACCGGTATCGAACTAGGAACCTTGTGGTTTCTAGCTGACTACTAGCTCTACTGACTGAGCTAACCCGGCCCATCATATCGTTATAATGACCAGTTATACCGGGTGGTCGACCACGGGAGTATTATGAGGAGAGTCCTTCACCTAAGTCCCACACAGAGTTATCTGTGTGTACTTAAATAGTGGCTAGCACCACCACAACTGATGAGGTACGGGCAATCCTCAGCTGACCCGTAACTCATCATCATCATCATCATCATCATCATCGTCGTCGTCGTCGTCTGCCATTTTTCCCCGTTGTGCATCATCTTAATGTCGTGCTAGTAGAACGGATATCCATGAAAATCTCTCGCCAATCGTCCCTATCATTCATTGCCTTCGACAGGTCCTCTGCGCAACATCCAGTATCCGCGCAGAGCTGGTTGATGTAAGTGTTTACTGGACGGCTCGATTTGGCGTTCCCGTGCGCTGGCTTATGAGTTATCAGTTCGTCTTTGCTTCTCCAGCAGTGTCCGACATGTCTTATTCGTCTCACTCTGATGGTTTATGTAATTGGGGGCAAGTGGCCAAACAGCGGCTTTCTTGTGGGGTGTTGTTTCCACGATTCGTTTAAGATCACACGCAGCATTCTTGTGCAGCTCTCATGTAGATCTTTCTCTAGGTGTTTTGTTAGAGTCCAGGTGGTACAGCCACACAGTAGCACTGCTACAACTACGGCTTGGAAGAATTGTCACTTTTTGTCAGTAAGATCGGATTTTATATCTAAGAGTAAGTCGTCGGGGTGACCTAAAGTCGGTATCAGCCAGACAGCGAGGGAGTCTGATCCCTTTTCATTAGCGCTAGATCAAGGAGATTGTTTGGGTGTTTGAGGCGGAGCGCCACACTTACCACCAGCTCCTCACTTTACAACACAGATCCTTGTGCCATTCATACGCTGAGTTGGTGAGGGCCGGTATCGAACCAGAAACCATGTGGTCCCTAGGCGGATGCTTTACCGACTGAGCTAAACAGAATATGATAAAAAGAAGTAAGAAGGATATGCAACAATAACTTTGGAATATATCACAGAATTGTTTTCGCAGGATTTTGTCCTTGAAACATTATTTGTATATCGCCCCGTCAGTGGGGGTTAGAATACGCTGACTGCATCCTCTGCAGATGTGTAAGACCCTCAAAAACGGTATGTCATGAGAATGTGGAGTACCCCTTCATCCCCACTACTCCCAGGTCCACTGGTTAAAAATGAGACCCAACAAATCGTCCAAGATGAAATGCAAAAATGTAAATTTTCTTCCAAACTATCACTACGAATCTTTCAAAACATTGCCGGCATTAAATGACCCACCGTGGTTGATATGCCGTAAAACAAAAAAAAACTTTCTCTCTTTTAGTTTGCATCTCTCTCTCTCTCTCTCTCTCTCTCTCTCTCTCTCTGTGTTTTATCCATCTTTTAAGATATCTTTCCTTTCTGTCCCTCAGTCTTTTTTGTTTAATTGCCGGCATTAAATGACCCATCGTGGTTGATATGCCGTAAAACAAAACAAAGAAACAAATTATCTACGAAAATTCTTTAATTGTTTAGAACGGGTACATCAGGTTTCTTTTAAAATCCGATATTTCCAAGAGGTTTTACTTACGAAGGTAAATGATATGGGCTAGAAGGCGGTAGGTAAAGGCCTTCATGTTCTGGGAATGACGTTAAACTCTATCTGATGGTGAGGTTCCAGTTCTGGAGGTCTGGGGAATCTGGAGTACCCTCTCATCACTATTACTCCCTGGTCCACCCTAACCTGGAGTGGTAGTACCTGTTTAGGTCCCATCTATGGGTTAAATGGAAAAGTTGTTTACAAAAAATGAGTTAAAAATTTTTTTCCAAACTATCACTATCTTTCAAAATATCGTAAGACCAACCAACCAACAACCAAACAACCAAACAAACAAACAAAACAAAAACCAAATGATCTTTTTAAACTCTTTAATTGTTTAGAGCAGGTACATCATGTTTCTTCTAAAATCCGATATTTCCAGAGGTTTTACTTACGAAAGGGAAATGATTCTCGTACTGCTGACAGATGTAAACGGTACAAGTGATGTCAGCCATTTTTCTTTGCTCAATATTTTTTTTTATCCGTATTTATTTAAGCAAGTAAAACTCCTTTGTTTTTCGCGCTCTTTTGTTCCGACAGGCGGCCGTCATGGCTGAAGGCTTGACAAGACCCTTTATTTCCGTCTCCTTTTGTTGCGTCGTATTTTGTTCGGTAATTTTGATAGAAGCGAACGGACATAAAGCCCCCCCCCTCTCTTCATGGCGGCGAACTGATAGCCAGCGAAGAGTAAAAGGTATATGGCTCTCAAATCACCTGAGATAGTTTTAACGTACGACGAGAAGGAAGCGTTGTTTTATTAGGATGCTGGGATTGGATTGGTTGGTTGGTTGGCTGGTTGGTTGGATTTTACAGCATGTCAAATCTTGTTGGGTTATTTTATGACGAAGACATTTGGTTTTATTCATTCTTGATGGGTACTCAAATTTTTAAAAAACTCATTTTTATATTTAATCCATAGATAGGAACCTAACAGGTACCAGTACCCTTTTCTACTAATATTTTCTCTCTCTCTTCACACACACACAAACACCCCCCACCACACATAACAGATCGCAATGTCTTGTCAGACGAATGCCAGTCCTTCATTCATTGTCCATTCATGAGCTCGTTGATAAATTTTCAGCCCTGCCAGCAACTTGCATATCTTAGAACAAATTTTGCACTCGTGACAATCGGGGGCTTCTCTTTTTTTGTCGTAATTCTTATTTATTTATCGTAATTTGTTTAGAAATTTATTTATAGAAGTTTGTCGTAATTCTTGTTCATTTATAGAAATTTGTCGTAATTCTTGTTTAGATATGAAGATGGATATCTATCTCTCTATCTATCTCAATTTGTTCCTTTTTTTACTTTGTTTATATATATCTATCCACCCATCTCCATTTGTTCATATCAAAAAAGAGAAGCCCCCCTCTAAAATACATTTAACGCCCTAAGTTGGTTGTTTTCTTTCAAGTAACACGGCCGAGACGGCATAGCTGGGGACGTTATTTTAATAGTCACCGGGTAGCAATTTCTGAGGCAGGAGACCGGGACACACTTCCTCATAAATTAACAAAATTTACATACGTGGGACCCTAACAGGTACTACCACTCTGTGTCAGAGGGGACCTGGGATTAATAGTGATTAAGGGATACTCCACATTCCAGAGATCCAGAATTAGAAATTCCCCATCAGTTAGAGTTTAACGTCATACCCATAACTTTAAGACCCTCACGCACCGCCTGATAAAAGGGTTGTGACTTGTTATAAGGGCACTAGGGTTAGGACAATCATATTAGTGATAGGGCTTGACGTGACCAGCCAATTGATCAGAGGGAGGGGTCTCTCCAACTGGCCGTCTCGTTGTAGAGTAGAGTGTTGCATGTCATGGAATGCTCAGTCACCAGGGTTTCATCCTTAAGCATCACGAGTCGTCACCTACGGCCAACAGGTAGCCCCATTGGGAGGAGTCTTACCCCACTACAGAGGTGCAGTCGGTGTATTCTACAGACCCAGCCAACAGAGCTGTGGATGCTTGGAGGTAGGGAAGATATCTAGCTCACCAAGGACACATATTAGCATTAGTACACCGGTTTAGCCTACTCAGTAGAGTATCCGCCTTGTAATCACAAGGTTCTGGGTTCGATTCTGGCCCCCACCAATTCAGCGTAGCCCATATTGGATCTGTGGGATACAGTGAGGAGATGATGGTCAGTGTGGCACTCCACCTCAGATGTGAAAACAATCTCCTTGGTCTAGCGCTAGTAAAAAGGAGATAGACTTACTCGCTGTCCAACTATAGGTTACTCTGCCTATTTT
>CM042144.1:73259982-73289982 GCA_023376005.1 Doryteuthis pealeii | reverse complement strand
TAGGTTCGATAGGTTCCTGGTTCGATACCTGTCCCCGCCACTTTCATGTCCTTCATGGAAGTGAATTCTTTTGAAGGGGTGAAGCTCAAACCATTGACGTTAAGGCAATTCCTTGGTTGTTTTTGATTCTTCTTCTACTTTGGTCTCTCTTCGCGGAGAGAAATTTCGGCACTCCTTCTCTATCTTTCTCTTTCTCTTTCTCTATCCCCCCTCTCTTCCACACACCCTCTACATCTATCTCTCTATCTATCACTTTATCAATCACTTTCTTTACTCTATTTAAGACACACACACACACTCACACTCACACTCACTTAGTCGCTAGAGCATCCGCCTAGGAATCACAAGGTTCTTGGTTCGATACCGGTCCCTGCACAACTCATCGCATGTATTCTGATCAGGGCAGTAAAGTGGGGCCCCATCTCAGCAAACCCAATCTCTTTGGTTTAACACTAGCTAGACCAAAGATAGACTCCCCCGCTGGCCGGATGTTACTTATATATACATGTAAATAAAAACCTTAAATTATTCAGATATAAATTTATTTAAGATTTTTGGCTTTTACAAATCTGATCTCAAAATACATTTCTCTTTTTGTCTCACTCTCCCTTTCTCTCTCTCTCACTCTCTCTCTCTCTCTCTCTCTCTCACCAATTCCATAACTAAATCGAACTCATTCTGTTCATCTCTCCCCCCTCTCTCACTATTCACTACTCAATTCCATTCATTCTCTCTCTTTCTCTTTCTCTCTCTCATCCACTCTCTCTGTCTCTTTATCTATCATTCTCATTCTGTTCACATCCATTTCATTCTCCCCACACAAATCAATCGCATCCTGCTCATGTGGAGGGGTTGATATATATATATATATATATATATATATATATATATATATTGGTTTGGTGGTTGGTTTTGAAGGCTATCACAATACAAGTGTAAAGAAAAATAAGGTAACTATGAGGTTGCTTGTTTACCTTTGATTTATTCCTAAAATTTCGAGATAGAGATCTCTTCGTCAGAAGATTCCTGAAAGTCTGGAGCTGTTGCTATGAATTGTTCATTCTGCTTTGTGTCTTATATCTTCTAAATTCTCTGCGTGTGTGTATGTGTGTGTGTGTGTGTTTATGTGTGTGTGTCTGTCCAACAATGTCTTATTATCATACCAGGTTTGGCCTACCCTTTTTTGTTTTATTATTAAGCAGTAGTTTATTTGTT
The DNA here is from genome assembly GCA_023376005.1 of Doryteuthis pealeii. Classification (NCBI taxonomy): domain Eukaryota; kingdom Metazoa; phylum Mollusca; class Cephalopoda; order Myopsida; family Loliginidae; genus Doryteuthis; species Doryteuthis pealeii. The sequence goes on along the minus strand of CM042144.1, from coordinate 73,288,767 downwards.
TATTTGTGTTGTTGTGTGTGTGTGTGTGTGTGTGTGTGTGTGTGTGTGTGTCATCCAGGCACATCTGATTTTTTAAAAATGTTATTATTTTCATCTGTTAGCTTCTGTTAAATTCATTTCTATTTCAGATTCTTTTTCATTATTTCCTAATCTACACTCGCCCTGACGACTGGGGCTGTAGAATACAAAATACCAACTGTGGTAAAATCCTCACAATGGAACCACCTGTTGGCCATTGATGGCGATCCGAAATACATAAGGACGGAATCCTGGTGGTTGAGCAATCCATGATATGCAACACTCCACTTTGGCCCTTCCTTAGGCTAGACGGGCTGTCAGGGGGGGGGTCTCTCTTACCAATCGGCTGGTCACGTCAAGCCCTATCGCCTATATGATTATCCCAACCCTATTGCCCTTATGGCAAACCCCAACTCTTTTTTATAATATATGTTCTAGGGGGCAGTGGCTGAGGAACTTAGTATCCTGGGTATGAAGTTAAACTGCATCTAATACTGAAGCTCCAATTCTGGAGCTCTGGGGAGTGTGGAGTACCCTTTTCATCCCCATTACTCCCAGGCCCAGTCTGAGCTGGAGTGTTAGTACCTGTTAGGGTCCCATGTATGGTGTAAATAGAAAAATTAGTTAAAAAATGTGTTTAAAAAATTGAATACCATCAACAATGAATAAAAAAACAGGGTTGATATGCCATGAAGACCAACCAACAAACTCAAAAGATCACCGAAGTTAAGCATCGATGAGCCTGTTCAATACTTAGATGGGTGACCATTTAAGCAACAACGGGTACAGTAATCAACCTAATATCAAAATGACTCGATTCGGCATTAAATGACCCCAAAAAGCGTTAGTATGCCGTAAAACAAAACAACCAACCAACCAAACCAACCAACTCATTAAATCAACGAAGTTATGCAATGATGAACCTGTTCAATATTTAGATGGATGACCATTTAAGCAACAACAGGTGCTGTAAGTAGTCTAATATAAAAATGACCCGATGAGGCATTGAATGACACTAAAAGGGTTGAAATACCGTAAAACAAAAACAATCAACAAAACAAATAAGTTCTCAGTGACAAGCATCTCTTGATTGCAGGTTCAATCCTGGTCAACGGCGATAACATAGAATACTTAACATAGCTTAAGAAAACAAATGAGAACAGTCTCCACCCCCCTCTCGTGGATTGAATAAAGGGTTTGATTTGAAGTTCCATGAAGGCTCCCGATTACGACATGAAGGCTCTCGAGTTCGACAAGAAGGTTCTCGAGTTCGAAGAAAGGTTCTCGTGTTCGAGAAGGTTTCCAAGTTCAACAAGAAACACTTGAAGAAGGCCGGAGGGCACATTGTCTATATAACAATAAAGAAGATGACAATAGTCCGAATAATCAAAATAATACACAAAAATAACAACAAAAAACAAAAAAAGCACACATAAATAAAAAAATCCCAACTTACCAGTGAATTGAAAAAACTGTAGAATACGAGGGTGAGATTGATAACAATTGTAGTTGCTGTACTGGAAACGGCCCCAAAAAGCTTGGAAAAAAGACAGGAGGAACTGGAAATCAGAGGAAGAATTGTGACCATCCAGACAACTGCATTGTTGAAATCGGCTAAAATACTCAGAAGACTCCTGGAGATCTGAGGAGACTTGTTGTCACTCAGACTCTAGTGAAATACCATCAGCTAACGCTAGTTTAAAATATTCGCAAGATGTGAAATAATAATTATTCTTAAAATGGTCAAGAGGGAAATCTGGCAAATGGGTTGTTTTCAGTGTATTCATCGTGTCATTAAATATATATATATATATATATATATATATATATATATATATATATGTATGTATGTATGTATACGGAGACACTAATACACACACATACACACGCAAACACACACACACACACACACAAACACACATGTATACGAGTTGGGTATAATATATATATATATATATATATATATATATATATATATATCTTATTATAATGGAGATTGTGTGTTTGTCTGTCTGTAACCGAAACTATATTACTACTCATTTCACAGTTCCCTTAGTTATTTACATCATATTCTCCATGATTTTTTTTTATTTTTATTTTTATTTAAACCTCAATGAATAATAAAATTGTTTTACATTATTAAGACTGTTGACCATATCTACATGATATTTTCCACGTACCCCACTTGTGCGGGTCAGGCACAAAGGCCCTATTTATGTGGGACCACCCACAAGCCGAGACTCATGGGGTGGCAGGTGAAAAATTGCATCGATCCCGTCGGCATTCCCCCTCAAGGGGGGCGCCTCAGGCACTGGGCAATAAACCCAGCCCTGCCCCTTTAAATCAAGGGGGCAGGTGTTGCCTGGGGGGATAGCCCCCTGGGATCGACGCTATTAACTCGTAAAGATCCAGGACCGAAGCCACTGGACCCCTGGCGTTGACCATATCTACATATTAATAATACGCAATTGTATTTATATATACAACAAAATACTGGTTTACAGTGTGAATGGGAAGGCTAATTTGCATATTGATCTTAAAAAAATGATTTTAATAAATATATGCTCAGTATTATTGATTTCTAATTGTTTAGTTTTATCTTATTGAATATGAGCAAAAATCTCTGGGATAAATCTTAAAATAAATTCATTAACAAGAAGAAATAACTGTAATATTATCCTTTACTTCCTATTTTAAGTAAAGAGTTAAATTAGGAAAATTTACCAATGAAAGACGGGAGTAATGGAAAGTGATGGAATAGTTAGTTTCAAAACTGTTCTATTTTTCGATAATACCCCCTCTGTTCCAAATCTTTTTATCTGCATTCTTATTTAGTATTATTAGCCTTTCTAATTTAACATGATATTTTATTATATTAAAACTTTTAGGGTGCATAAATTTGCTAGTATATATAATAGAGAATGAATGTGAAAAGTATTAGCATATGAAGGTGCTCAATGCTAAAATAGCAGAACAGATTTAAAATCAGAGATTAAATATGGATTTTAATATCACTTAAATGCAGTTTCATGCGTATTTGTAATCATCAAACGGTTGAAATGTTAAGATTAAAAAAACAAAAAACGGTGGCTTGTTTAGCGTTTATATAACGAGAACCGTGTTCACACGATGGAATGTTATAACGCTAAACTTATATTCAAAAAATAAACATGCTTAGGTCTTAATGCACGCGGTGCCCAGATGATTTTTTTTTATATAGATAAATAAAGGGCGAAAAATAAGGGATTAATTAGGGTCCGGTGTTAAATGATATAAATATATATATATATATATTAATAAGTCATCAATAGAGACGTGTTTCGTCGTTTCACGCCTCTTCAGGGCGACGAGACAACAACTATCTTTGGCTAGAGTCGAACTCAGTCTGATTGTTTGGCAGCCTGATATCTAATCCCCTCGGCCAATGACAGCTGTAGCGGGACTGGTGTTTTTAAACTATTAAGTACATAGGTTTGCTTATGTATTTTACAGTCACTGAGAGATCAAATTTCCGGGGAAACGATCATTGCTTATATGCTTAGTAGTGAATGTTAATTTAAATTACCAATTAGAGAGCTCATACCAAATGGGAGCAATGACACGATTTGGCATTAAATGACCCAAAAAGGTTGATATGCCGTAAAACAATACAACCAACAAAATGAAATAAATAAAGATTATAATGAATTTTTAAAAAATATAAATAAAGGTCGAAAAATATTGGATTAATTAGGGTCCGGTGGTAAATGGCATAATACACACACATATATATATATATATATATATATATATATATATATATATATAAAATGACTCGATTCGGCATTAAATGACCCAAAAAGGGTTGATATGCCGTAAAACAAAACAACCAACGTAATGAAATAAATAAATAAAAGATCCCAACTCTCGGAAATCTTATTTAATCGAAAAATTCTTTCTTTTTTTTTTTTTTTCTAAGCTCGTTAACCTCAGACAATTTTTCACGATTCTAATATTTGCATTTCTTGAAGAATTATGATGCCGAGAGACAAACAGACAGATTTTTTTTCCTTTTCTCCTTTTTATGAGAACAAACCTAGGCGTGCTTTCTGTGATTGCATGCCATCGAAAACATTCTGGTCTGACCAAATCAAATATGTTTGCATTGCGCACGCACGAACGTGACCTTGTATAAAAATGTCATATCTTTTCTTGTTATTGTTGTTGTTGCTGCTAGCTTTGCGATTCCTCAGTAATATCGAACTGTGTTTGGATTCGATTTCTTTATTGCTATTTCTTTTTTTTTTTTTTTTTTTTTTTTTTTTTTTTTTTACAAATTATCGATTAAAGGCACTGAAGGCAGGTGCTTAATTTTGTTTTTCTTATTGTGCATTTACACTTTGCTTTTAATTTGCTTTGATTTCAATCATATTATGCAAGGATCCAGTTTGGTATTTTTCTTCTTTTGGTTCTGAATTTGTTAGTTGTCTTTGTTGGTGACGTGTACATAATTTTTTTTTCTTTGTCACATAATTCGAAATATTTAATTCACAGCACTAGTCAGATTTTAAAAGATGAAATATTTCCCTTTTTTTTTAAAAAAATTGATGTATGTATGTTGGTTGATTGGCTGGTTGGTTTCATTTTACGGCATGTCAACGCCTGTTGAGGTATCTTATGCCGAAGATGATTTGTTTTATTCATTCTTGATGGGCATTCAATTATTTTTTAAACTCAACTTTTTTAAACACATGTTTTTTTTAATTGTAAGCTCAAATTTTGGGGATTGTCTTACTTTAACATAGCCGACACATGGACGCCTAAATTGAAGGAGATGGGTTATATGGCCTAGATGATTTAACATGGAATTACCCTAAAGTAAAAATAAGTAAAAACGTTGTGTTCTTATTTAATTTCATTAGTCTTCCTAATTCATAATAGTAATTAATTAAATTAAAACTAAAATACTTGTGAATTTCTTTGCTAGTGAAAAAAAATGTAAAAATATCAATTAAAATTAATATTAATGATATGATTTATTTATTTATTTATTTATTTTTTATCCTTTTAGAGCAATTATATGGTCAACGTGAGACATTCTTATTAATATTCAGTGAAATATATCAAGTAATGTTTCAATATAAGACTGACAGATATCCGAAGAACAGTAATTATTTTTTAAGTTATTAAACTGGACTCTCGCAAGAGAGGAAGGTCTCGGCGGTGGCAGAGGAGGCGTCATTCTCGTCCTTCCGCTCGTCGGTGAGATCCCTCAGGTCGGATTTTCCGAGTAAGACTCGGACGACTCTGGTGCAGTGAGCGGCTAGGAACCGGAAAGATGGCAATCCACGCCCGGTCGGGATAAAGCCAGAGGAAATTCTGGTGGAAGTCCGAAGCGCCTCTGACGTGCTAATCGATCGTCGTCACTGGATGTAGGGGCGAAAGACCAATCGAACCGTCTAGTAGCTGGTTCCCTCCGAAGTAAAACATATCGCCATTACTCCAAGATCCACTCTGACCTGGAGTGGTAGTACCTGTTAAGGTTCTATCAATGGGTTAAATAGAGAAAAATTAGTTTTTAAAAATGTGTTTAAAAAATTGAGTTTAAATGAATATGAGAACTTTTAAAATGTCAATTAGAGACGTTTTTAGATTCAATAGCAAATAGAGCCCCGTCGGTGGGGATTTAGAATATACCGACTGCAACTCTGCAGAGGGTAAGACCCCCACCCCATTTGGCCACCTTAAAGACGCAACCCTGATGGCTGAGCAGTCCATGGCATGCAACATCCCACTTTGGCATTTACTTAGCTTAGACGGGCGGTCGTAGAAGACCCCTCCGATCAGTCGACTGATTATGTCAAGCCCTAGCACCTATTTGACTGTCACGACTGCCCTTATGGCAAGCCTCAACCCTTTTTATCATATATGTGCAAGAAGGCAAGTGCGTGAGGGTCTTGATGTTCTGGGTATGACGTTAAATTCTATCTGATGGTGAAGTTCCAATTTTGAAGTTCTGCAGAATGTGGAGTACCCATTTATTACCATTACTCCCAGATCCACTCTGACCTGGAGTGGTAGTACCTGTTAGAGTCATATCCATGGGTTAAATAGAGAAGATAAGTTTTTAAAAATGTGTTTAAAAATTGAGTTTTAAATGAGTATCCATCAAGAATGAATAAAAGAAAACGTATTCGGCATAAAATAACCCAATAACGGTTGACATGCTGTTAAATCCAACCAATCCACCGTGCAGTGAGTTCGATCTTCACTAAGTGACAAATTCCTCCGTGTTTGTGACAAAATTCAATTTAGTAAGTAACTATAGAGTAGTTACTTGTAAATGACGTAACCTATTCTTGTACACCCAAAATAAGCACTGACGTGAAAAATTAATAAAAAATCAGCCAAATAAATTGTTACGATTCACAAATATAATGTATGAATTATTTATTTTTTGTTTTTTTCTTGCATTCTTTTTCATATCTCAACATCATGCACCTTTTTTTCGTTATTTTGTTTTGTTTTCTTTCGAAAACGATAAAAATCATCAATTGATTCGTTTGTTTCTGAATTCCTGTCTACGCCACCCCTCTCTCACCACCCTCTCTCCCTTTCTCTCTCTCACCTTTTCTCTCTCGCGCTGTTTCTCTCGCTCTCTTTCTCTTTCTCTCTCTCTCTCTCGTTATCTCTCTCTCACACATTTCTTTTTTCTCTCTCGTTATTTATCTTACTCTCTTACCCTCTTTCTCGCTCTCTCTCCCCCCTCTCTCTTCCTTCCGCTCTCTCTCTCTCTCTCTCGTGCTGTTTCCCTCTTTTTCTCTCGCTCTCTCCCGCTCGTTATCTCTCTCTCTCGTACTCTTTTCCCTCTCTTTATCTCTCTCACTCTTTTCTCTCCTCTCTCTCGTTATCTCTCTCTCTCTTTCTCTCTTTCTCTTTCTCTCTCTCATTGTATCCGCCTCACCCCTCTCTCTCTCTCTCTTCTCTCTCTCTCTCTCTCTCTCTCTCTCTCTCTAGTTTTCCCCTTTATTGTATCTTTTGTTCTAGGCCCCTACTTCCATCTTTACGCATTTCATTTTTTCGAACTTTTAGATTTGACGCCAAATATTCTGATAAAATCAAAAATGAAAAAACAAAACAAAAACAAAAAAAATCCTCCAAACAAACAAACAAACAAAAAACAAAGAAACAAAAAAGAACAAACAAAGAAACAAAAAAAAGTCTCCTCAAAATAAAACAAACAAGTTCCCACCAAAAAGAAAAAAAAAAAGAATCCCTTAATATAATGGCGTTGTGAATCTTCCATTTGTTTTCTTCATAAATCTATTTATTTGTATAATTGTTCGGTTATTTGTTTGTCTGTTTATTTTGTGTTCAGTTAAAAATATGCAGCCAACATTTTCGTTTTGTTTATTTCTTTGTTTTTCAGTTAAAGACAAACGAAAAACTGAACGAAAAGGAAACGGAGAGAAAAAGATGAAAAACCCGAACAGACAGAAGCCATACACACATTAATCAACATTTATTATCTTTTATTATCTTTCTTTCACTCCTAAAACACACACATACACACACACACACACAGATAGATTTAGATAAGAATACGTTTACGCACAAAGTGTAACATTGTTTTTTAACTCATTGAAGCGTAATGAATGAATAATATACAGACTGGGCACAATAATATTTGTTTGCCCGAAGACGTTTCTTGGAAGAATTAGTTACGGATTCCCTTCCAATGACTGGTCCTTGTACGGTTTTCATGGTCCAACCTCTCTCTCTCTCTCTCTCTCTTTACACACACACACACACACACACACACACACACACATATATATATATATATATATATTATATATATATATATATATATATATATATATATACTAGCAAATGTACTCGGTCAATGACCGGACTATATATAAAGATTAGACCATAAATAGGCGAAAGATTCCGAGCTGAAAGACTTAGACTGCGATTTTGTTCACTTAAATTAAACTGCTGGTATAACTATAATAGAAAGCAGGCAGCGCAAATCGGTTGATTTTGGTTTAATTAATTAATTATATCCATTAATCAGTAAAAATCAATAACCAAATTTTGTGTGTTTTTTAGAAGGATAATTAAGGTGTATGCAAGATTTCGAATCTGAGTGACGCCCCGTTTCGGAGTTATACGTCGACACGTACATCAAACTTCCTTTTATATATATATATATATATATATATATATATATATATATATATATATAGTTGTAGAAATGTTTTCTCTCTTCCACGGTTTCGGTGTTCAAGTTACACTTTCCTCAGGAGAACTAAAATAATTATAGGTGGCTACATTTTATATACACTTGTCTGGTTTAGAATTGTTTTTTGTTTCACTTTTTGTCTTTTAATCGGTTTTTATGAATTTTAGTTTCTAAGTCAACACTATTTTCCTTTGAAATCAAAGATTTTATAAACTTACATATCTCCTTTATTCAAACAAAAGTAATTTGTAATTCTGTCATATATCTTTAATTCCTACCTCTTTTTTCCTTTATTCATTTTGTTTATATCTAATTTGTGTATACTACTGGAGTTAAAATCTTCTGGTAAATCTATTTAATTGTAATTGGTGTTTTTTTAAAATTTATTTAATATATATTTTAAGGGAGAGGTTAAGCTTAATAATTCATTAATGAATTCTGAATTTTATTGAAGCACTTACCCAGAAATTCATCTTTTTTATTCAGGAGAGATTTCTTATCCGGGAATCTAATTATTACTAACTTTCTTGTAAACACAAGAAACATGGACCAGTCAAAATTACGCAGATATTCGGTCTGTTTAAAATTATATATTGGCCAACCGTTATCTGCTGAAAATAAACATACGAATAAAGCTGGAAGTTCAATCTACCGCTCACACTATCCAATCTCATTCTTTACCCTCGCAGAGAAAACTAACAAATACAAGATGTAGTTAATCAATATATATATATAATATATATAATATATATATATATATATATATATATTAAACAAGGATCAAAAAAAGTGAAGAAGAGGGGAAAAAAGCAGCCACAGGAAAGAGAGCTAAAAGAAAGGAGAAACAGCAGCACCCCCAACATCTACAGAAAGCATCACCTTTTGTTTGCAACCATTGCACCAGAGACTGCCATTCGAGAACCGGTCTGTTCAGCCACTCACGTAGCTGTAAGAGAGAGAGAGAGAGAGAGAGAGAGAGAGAGAGAGAGAGAGAGAGAGAGAGAGAGAGAGAGAGAGGGTGAGAGAAAACAACTACGCCATCGTCTAAAATGCACGGAAGGTTGCCAACTATATATATATATATATATATATATATATATATATTATTTAGAGAGAGAGAGAGAGAGAGAGAGAGAGAGAGAGAGAGAGAGAGAGAGAGAGAGAGAGAGAGGAAGTGATAGACATAATGTGAAATAAAAAGGGATGAATTTTTGACTTAATTGCAAATCCCGACTAATTAGAACCAAAATAAAATTGGAATTTTTTCCAAATATAACTTAATCCCAAAATTAATGAATATTTTGGGATGTATTTTGTGTCATTAAACTAAATAGGAAAAAGGCCTTTAGCAAACAATTATTGATTCACTCAGCTTTAGTATATTAATAGATATAATTGTTTAACTTCTACTCAAACCTCGTGTCCGTTGTTCTAACTACTGAGTGGAAGTGACACATTCAAGGTTAAAATAATGCTCTTGGAAGAGCATCATCAAAAGTTAAAGGGATGCGAATAAGTCTTTATCTGAAGCACAAGAAGCAAGCGAACAATATTCTAAAGACCCCCGATAGGGGGGGACCAAGTTTTGAGTCAGGAAGAGCAATAACCAGTCTGGTTGGTTTGTTGGGTTTTTGGCATTCTATGTATTTTAAAGACCCAGCTGACAGGGCTTCTTAAGTCAATAAGAGCAATGATGGCAGCAAACCTGCGTTTAAGTATTGCCATTGCTTGATATAATAATAATAATAATAATAATAATATAATAATAATAATAATAATAATAACAACCCCCCCAAAAAAAAAAAAAACAAAAAACAAAAAAACAAACAAAACAAAACACAACAGTTCAAACAATATAATGGTGAGCTTCAAAAACATATAAAGGACAAGACATGTATTGCATATCAAGCAATGCCTGTGCCTGAAGCTTTTTTAAGTGAGGAAAGGCTTTGCACAGAACCAATCCCACTCTCTAAGTGACTGCCACATTTGAGCCAAAAAGAAGAACAAGTCAACATCATTGGCTGCAGCTATGTATTCTAAAGACCCAGCCGACAGGGCTTCTTGAGTCAATAAGAGCAATAACAGCCTCATGTCCCACGTGCTTACCACTGAGCGAAGGTGACACATTCAAGGATGAATTGATGCTTTTGGAAACGCATCATTAAAATTTAAGATAATTTGCCAGAGAACAAATCAAGAGAGACGTAGAAGAAAAGGGATAGGGGAAAAAAGGGGTAATAGCAGGATTGTAGTGCGACAAGTTGTGAATAGTAGTGGAAGAGATGAGGTGGATGGACACAAGTGTGTGGGGGGGGTTGGTGTGAAGGGGGGTAGTAAGGAGGTGGAGAATAGGGGGAGGGATTGGCCAATCAGATCCGCAGACTTGATTACCTATCTCCTAAGTCCTAATTAGAAACAATGAGAGTAACAGACTTGATCAATCTGTTAATTAAAAAAAAGAAAAGAAACGAATAATTAAAGGAAAAGAAAATGGACGAAAAAAACAAAAACCGAGTGCAAAGTAAATACTTATTTTTTCCCCCTTTTTTTTTTTAATCTTCCAGACAGCCGTCACCGAGAAATTACGGTTTGACAAAGAAAAGAGGAAAAGTGCCAGACAACAAGGATCTGTAGGAGGGAAAATTAAGATTCGTGACAGAAATGATATATATATATATATATATATATATATATATATATATATATGTCTGTGTTGTATCTGTGTGTGTCTATATATATGTATGTTTAAATACACACACACACGCACACACACACACACACACATATATATATACGTGCGTGTGTGGTGTGTGTGTATTTAAACATACATATATACAGACACACGCAGATACACATACAGACACATATATATACATGCCACTTATATATATATATATGGGTATATATATTTATACATACATATATACACACACACACAAACACACACACAACACACACACACACACACACACACACACACATATATTATATATATAATATATATATATATATACCTTACAAAATTAAAATTCAAGACAGAAACGATTATACATATACATATGTACATATAAATATAATATATATAATCTCTCCCTCCCCTTCTCTATAAATATTATAATATATATACACATAACATATATTAATATACAACACACATCACACAAAATACACATATGTATTATTATATATATATATAATATATATTATGTTCTGGAGCTAGAATCATTTTGTAAAGTAAAGATATGTTAATAATAATTATAGATTATTACAACACTATTAAAAAATATAATATTGTTGAGTTTGGCGTCTGCTACTCTGAAGCATATTTATATAAATAAAACATAGATTTATACTTTTTATATATATAAGTTATATTATAATTTTTTATAAAGTTTTTTATAAACATATATACTTGATAAAAATATAAAGTTCCAAATTATGGCACACATTTACCCGTTACAGAATTCAAGAATTTTCCGAAGATCAGGAAAATATACTTAAATATTTTATATTATTATAAATATATATAAAAATTCATAGTATAATAAAAACGTCAGTATAAGTGAGCTTTATAGTTATAGTTATAATGTAAATGCCAAATTACGATCACACGTATGCCGTTCCTCTTTTAGAGACAAGCCATAGCATAGTGGTTTAAAAGGATCATAAACCAAGAACTGGACACAACAATTACAACATATATGTAACAAACATTTAAAATAATAATAATTTTCTTGACAGTGAAATGATCTAATACCATAAAATAAATCATCTGTTGTGTGTGTGTGGTGTAATGTGGGGTGTGCTAAAATCGAATACCGATCGGTTGTAGTTTACTGAGTCGAGAGAGAAGCAATAGAGTAGAATTTCCGATTTCGGAAAAGAAGGGAAACAGCTTCTCAGCTGGGAGGGGATGGACTGTATTGGTTACTTGTCCTAAACTTCGATGAGTAATTGATGTCATTGTCTAATTCCTACTGTCTTGTAATATAAATTTGAACCTATATGTGTTTACTTTGCTTTTTATTTATTTTTATATTATTTAAGTTCTTGTGTTTGTTCTTTGAGTTGTGATGTAATGTCTTTACTCCCTTAGCGTGATTAACTCACACTCATTAAACCTGGAGGGACACTGACATATACGTCTAAACCACATACACACAGGACTGCAGCGTCCATAATCATTATGTCTGAAGTGTGTATGTGTGGGGTTGGTCTCTATCTGTGGTCAAATAGATGCCATGTGTGTGTGTATGAGTGTCAGTGTTGTAGTAAGTAGTTGTACTTTTGCTATCCTGTAAGTCTCTATCTTAAGGAAAAGTACACTCCCATGATTAAGTGTGCAATGAACTAAATCTAACTTATGAAGTTAAGTTTCAGAGCAATACCATCTTCTATTTTCTTTCAATAGCACCTGATGTGTGAGAGTATTATGAATTTGAAAGTTGAAACATTTAGATGTATAGGAAATTGAACAAAGGACTTAAGAATATCTATGATTTCGGAAAAATCCTATACGAGGAGTTAAACTACACTCTCAGTCATAACTACTTCATAGCAGCTGTTTTGCACTGCTCGACATGAAATCTCACATTACGCCGTAGGCTTTTATATATAATATATATATATAATATATTATAATATAATATATATATAATATAGTATTGAATAGATTCGGGAAGTCAAGTCATGTCAGTGATAATTACATCTTCGACGACTATTTGGCTTGACGGTCGGAAAAATAGTGAGACATAAAGGACACCAAGCATCCTTTACCAAAGCACCTGTTCTAGACCACCGTGACTGTAGAAGACAGACTTCGTAAGGCATTTACTCTCATCGAGGCAATATGATCAGTTACATAACAGATTCCTAGCTCACTGGGTGCAGAATTTGGTTGCTGATATCACCATACCACATCGAAAAGATACTTCAAAAGTGATCTGTCCTGCTTGGTTGTATGATCCTGCTAAGAAGCTTGCAATCCACCCTCAAAATGCATCTGAAACCATTAAAGACTTATTGCACTAGCTCTTTTTTAGTGCAAATTTACTAGGCATCACTAAGCAAACCTACATGAATACATATTATCTAAGTTAATCGGTACTGCTTGCTGATATACTTATGTATATATTCATTAATGTCCCAATTCCGTGATGTGTGGTAATTGACTTAGGCTGTGTGTAGTGATTATTATACAATATATATGTTCAATGTAGTCTATATGTATATATATGTATGTCTTATATGCCTATGTAGTATACTCATATCCATTTTGTATAGTATATCGACGCTGAATTGATAGGAACTTTTGGTCCGTTGTATAAGTGTGTACGGTATAAGAGTGAGTCACAATTTTACACAGAACATGAATATGTAACATGAGTGAAAATAGCATGATCATATCTACGCGATGCAATACACACTATTTAAATAAGATATTATTGACCACGTTAAGATTTGTAGTCTAATCGAATCGATGAGATTTTTATATTGTGTACTAATATTACAGTACTACATCACCACACTTACATCATCTCGATCTCGTTTACTAAATCTACCAGTTATTCATTTCACACTTTTCACAACAACTAACTAAACCATCTGCCCTATTCATCTCTAATGTCATAAAAATAGTGACTATTCCATTTTTTATTTCTTTCCACGCTTGATATATCTTCCTTTCTATATATTCTATACCTTATACATTTTTACAGATATACCTTATCTATCATGCGGTTATTCTTTTCCTCGATTATTATTTATTCTCATTTCTTTCCTTTCTTAAGTGAATGATCTATCATGCAAATGCATTACAAAATCAAAAAACTGAAGGGCTGTGAATCGTAAAAGTTCTTTCGTTTTAAGAGCTTTTCTGTTACACGTTATCTCTCTATCATTTTCTATTATGCCTTTGTTTCCATGTTTTTATATAATATTGTTTGTTTTTATTTTATTTATAATCATGTTCTATCTTGTTTTCGTATCTCGCTGTTATTATTTATTCTGAGAAAATAGGAAATTCTTTTGTTTGAAAATCTTCCCACAAAATCTTGCCTTTTGAAAATTGCCCGCACTATTGTCTTTATATTCCAATGTAGGCGCGAATGTGTTTTTTTACTTCCTTTTATGTCAGATTAACTTTTTCTTGTCTCTTTTCTTTGTTTTTGTTTTTTATTACTCTCTTTTTCTTAGTGCTCTTTATTAAAACAGAACCAATTTATCTTTCCCAGAATTTTTTATTATCAGACAAATATACTAAAGACCATACTTAGAACGTTACGATAATGATATGACTAATGAAATAAAGACAGAAGTTATTCGAGACTGAAGCTTAGATATCGGCTATAGCTTGAAAGTGGGCATAGCTCAATAAAAATCATGAATTGTTTTCATGAATTATCGCTGAGTGAGGGCATATTATAATCAGAGGGCTTGAATGACGAAAAATCCGCTCCTTGCTGAGAACATAGAGTGTTGCAATAAAGAATCCTTTTGAAGGTGAGAGGAATATCTAACAAATTCATCTTCCTTTAACTAAGTTTTACTTTTATTGTGCTTTATTTCCTAATATAATATAATTAATCCTCAGCCATTATTTAAAAAAATTGATTTTGTTGACAATACAGTCATATGGAATCATGGCTCAAAGATCGAATAAAGTTATCTATATCTATAGCAGAAGATATTTTCAGTATGTTTCAATTTAGTTACCTCGATTTAGAGGACGATGTTAGCGAAATACATGCTTTTGCGCCCCCCGTATCGAATATAATGTGTTAAGCATGTGGTAGAATTAACACTGCCACTCTCTGCAGTAGGAGGTAAAATACCACTCACCCACTTTTCTCTTAATGGGTTGAACTCTCTTGTGGAATTCTGTAAGTTGGGTCATCCGGAGCGATCCAATGCTGTCTTTACAAGTGGATGGAATCCATGAGTGGCTGAGCATTGAGATAGTCATACAATACCCTATGACATATCGTCATGATTCATCTCTACTTGGACTTACATTAAGCTACTCAGACTTGGAAAGTAGTCGGGTAAGTGGCTTCCCTTTTAATGTAATTTATAATCTATGCTGGTTTGGCATCAATGTTTCAAGCAATAGCACACTATGATGATTGTCTTTGACCATATTTGCATCTTAATAGGCTAAGCCCCTATTCCTTGTGTTTCGATATATGCAGCAAATTAGGACAAGTAAGATACAGACAGAGTTCAAATAAATTTCAAAACTGAGGGACAGGGCCCTGGGTTTTGTTTTTTGGTATGACGTCTAAACTGCATCTAGTGTGAGTTCCAAGTTCTGAAGCTCTGGGGAGTGCGGGAATTACTCCTTCTTTGCCATTACTTTCAAGTCCACTCATGGTTTTGAAGTTGGATACAGTACTTATTAGTATCAGGATTCCCTATTTTTGCACGTTATAAAAAGTAAAATTTACAGTTATATCGACGTACCCAATTTCATTTCAATTAACATGTAAGAATTAAGATTAGAGAAGTAAGAAAGAAAGATAAAAAAGAGAGAGAAAATAGATATAATATTAGAGAAATTATAAACCACACTCAAAGAAAAAACATTATAAGCACGTATCATTTACTGATATGAGTACTCTATTTTGATGAGAGTTATGTAATGCTCTTTACGAAATCTCAGATAAGGACAAAAAATAACATCATTTTAGTTATTTATTTTATCATTACGCTTAGTTATATATTGCCGTTAAAATTATTTAAATATACTATAAAATATCCATTATTTTTTTTGTAACAAATATCATGTTAGGATACCCAACAAGATATGCTAGATAAAATTCGAATAACAGTTTTCGCAGGGTAAAATTAAACTCTGAAGGGAAATCGTAAGCCACATTGCATCTGATTGAGTGATTGATACGGTTGAATAGACTCATATCATTCCTGTTACAAATACAATAGTATTTTCTGTCTAAGAGGATTATGGGAATATGTTGTTTGTATATGTGTACTATTCGATGAGGGTGAGTCACCGTCTTATGATTGATCACTGTGGCTATTATTTGTTCTCGGGACTATGACTTTTCACTATCCTTTTACTCTCTGCTAGTCAGTAGCAATGTTCCAAACTCCAGTCGTTATAGCCTTATTATGTTCACTGCACTTTGCTAATTCACTCATCAAGTCTATTGTACTCTTGAAAGCCCTATTAGTATACACACCAAATTTGATTTTAAATCATGAAAATAGTTTTAGTATATATATAATAATTTATTCTATACTGTTGGTATGAATGCGTCACTGTCAGCGATTTGTGTCTGGATTAGAATGAGTGAGTTACCATAACGCGCCAATGAAATAGTTATAATTGTATTAATAAATATTGAGATGCTTAATATAATATACGAGACTGTGTTTATGGTAATATAATAAGATAAATATTATAAAGGTTTACATATCTATTATTTAGGTTACAAAAGGAACAATCAGCAGATACCATAGTGTGCTGATTTTTTCATAAGATGTTAAAATTTGTCACAATCATCAGGTGAATGATGTTTTCAAAAAATTTCAAAAATTCCTGTGAAATTTATTTAGAAATATCTAAAATACAGTCAATGACCATACCATGATTAAAGATAATAGATGACGAATTAGTCAACTCTATAAAAGCCTTGTTTATGGTATGTACAATGAGACAATCGTGTTCATAATCAGAAATGTTATCTAGCGCTTCTCAAAGTACTGCTGCCATATGAGACTAGATTGATAGTTCGTGACACTTAGGAGCCAGAAGGCATTGTAGACTTCTCTAGATGATAAAACTCAGGATAACAATTAGAGTAGTGATTCCAATTGTTGTTATCAATTTGCTAGAATAACGTATATCTTCACACTTACTGACACGCCAAGGATAGGGAAGAGAATATGGTGCATTGTGATGTTCATTTAAATAAAAATTACGAGTTTTTTATTATCAGGTAATGAGTTTTTTGGTTGGTTTTGTGATGCTTTTTATTTATCAAAGTAACATAGCAAGCCTTTGAGGAAAGTTTCATTTATTTGCGTTGGAAACAGAATTTTCAGTATACTTTCATGCAAACACCATATCTTCTTGATCACAAATTCTGTCTTTTGGGGCATATGATATGCCATTCCGATATAATGCAATAAAGATACATGATTTCGAATTTATTTAGTTTCATAATATTTGAAGCTGACAAGCTTGCTGGACATTCGTTCCTATAATGTTCACCTATAGAAACGTAGGATATTGTTAAAACCATTGTTAGTATTTAATTAATATCATGAATCACTTTTTCAATTAAGATTGATGATTTATTGAGGTGCTTATTAGGTATTACATTTATGTCCAGTTATATATTCAATTTAGATTTATAATTTAAGCTTTACCTATTAGAAGTATTAATATATTATAGTTGGTGACAACTCTCTTCGGCAGAATTGCAATAAAACAAGTATTAACAGGCACAAAACCTTTTAAATAGAATAAGTACTAGTACGTTTTTGTTAGTCAGCGTCCTTTTATCATTTTGATATTTACGTTGTCGTTGTTTGTACATAACATATACGATTTCTATGTTTCTCTCTGGGGATAGACTATTCTCACAGAGTTAATATAACTTTAGGCTCAATTACATTTTGTACATATGCACCAAACTGACCTCCTTTAAATTTTCCTATGCAATTAATTTCATTTTAGTTAATGAGATATCATTTATTGTTTGAATTAATACAAGGAAATCGACATCCATTGCTTATCAACAGTTCAGACAACTTTATGACTAAGGCTGAAAGTTAATTAGGCTTGAAATTCATATGATGGTCGTCATATGCTACTGTTGATGACATTTTTTGGTCAATGAGATTATAATTCAGGCAAAACACCAACAATATTCGCAACTATCCTTTTCGATGGTAAGATGAATGATGTTTGTGGACCACACACCCGTCTGACACAAGCAGGATATTGACACATGGAGGACTATGTTTAGTGAAAAGCAATTTAATACCCTCATTTTTTAGCGGTGTGTCAACACGTCTTCGAATCAGGTGATATCATTCTATGATCTATTTCCTGGAATGCACACTTATTCCTCAAGAAGGTTCACTAAAGAGTGTACCAGTCCTGTAGACCCAACCTCCACATCCAGATCATGTATCTAAACAATGAGCAGCCAATCAAGAGTAGCAGATATAAGCATACAATAACATTCATGTTCCAATGTCAATTCGTGTTATCGTATAGTGGATCAATAGTCTGCTAAGCGCCTGAGAATGCCTTCAAACTTGGGATCTCACATAAAGTCCAGCAGCATTTGTATCCTTCTCCTTGATTGGTTGACCATAGCCAAGGTTAATAATTTCAGTAGGTGACTATTTATCCATAGCTTGAGGGAGATTAAATATTTTCATACCTTTCCGATGTATTAGTGCTATTTGAAATGCAACAAGCCTCTCGAGGGATTTGAACTCGTATCACCGTTTCCTACGATGATAACCATTTACACAGGACACCTCCATGGTCTTGTATCTTCGTGATTCACAATAACAATTCTTTGATATTTTCAAATTGTAACTTTGTTTATTTTAGTCTCTTCGTAACAAGTCCTATATTGTTCCCTAGACTTATACTCGGTGTAGAGTTCTTCTATTGCAACAGAATTTCATCCAACAATATGCTAAGTCCTTAATTCTCTCGTATTTAGCCGAATAGGCGTTACGAGAAGACCTTCTAAGCCAGGTCCGTTGGTGTTCTTTGCTGCTTATTATATTGCTTTTATGCGGAAGAAGAATCTCTGTGCCTGACCAATTCACTCAAATCCAAGTAACAAAGTCTGAAGAAGCTGATGGTAGGTGAGATGATGCGCGATCTCTCTATGTCCTAGTCGCAGCACAACTGAAAGAAATAATAACCCTCTGACTCGCGGAAAAGGGGATAGATTCCTCCGCTGGCTGATGTCGGGCATTCTTCATACCGCATTAGAGACTGGTCCCAGTGCATCGTATCGACGCTATATTGTACAGTCAACCTCTTTGTTATGAAACGCTTAGTTTCTGCTATCGCGTAAACTTCTAGTCTCTCTCACTATCCTCGTCCATATGAAGCTGGTGGGTGCATTCACAGTGACTACGCTTACTTCAATGTGACAGCAAAAGTCTCCAGCAGGTGTCCAGGCACTCTCATAATCTCGAAGATATCATTTCTCTATACCGAATCTTACCCGACATACTCTAAGTGCATGTCTAGTGGATAGTCAGTTCAGATATAGTGTGCGATTGCGTTTCTGTTGCTGATTTTCGCAATTCACACAATAATTCTTTTTCCAGAGCTGGTTGAACGCGTCCGGGAAGCTACAGAGACGGTCTAGTACTAATCCTAACCTAGACTATATGTGATCTGAAAGCTATCTCATCTTCACTGTTTCCTCTAAACATGGTGTCCCTCTTAGTGTCATCACTCGCATTTCATACTTCGAGCATACTATAAGTATAAACTTTTAGTTTCAATCATTGTTACTGATTTTCTTTCAATCATCTTTACTACAATGTGTTTGTTGATTCGGCCGCGACGGCTAACAATCCTCTTGAACGTACATTGATATTTAACTCTCATTATTCTGATCTCTAGACAGGATTATCTCTATTGCTATTATTATTTATTGTATGTAAAGTTCACATGCTACTTAATATATATCTTGGTTGTATATGACTTAGAACTATATTGCTGCTCTAAAGCTTCTTTTACCACCAGCGTTTTAGTCTTGCTGATTTGTCTTTATTCTGGAGATTTTTGATTAAATTTTGACTAAACTTTCTAAGCTCATGCCACCAGCTATTCTCTCTCAGACTTACCTCGTGTGTTATGCTTCCAAGCCTTGATTTCAAAAATGCTGATTGTCTGGATGGCTTTACTTTCTAACTACTTCTTTCCTTCTGATTTTCCTTCTGCTTTCAGAGTTTTCTTTTTCTAAGCTTGTTGTTGGTAGGTTGCCTCAGTGCCCACTCCAACTACTATTTTTTGGTATCACTTCCACTCTCAGATTAAGTCACATTCTTTAATTAATTCCTCTGGCTCGTCTACGGTGTATTTGCTTATCGTTTTCTGTTTGTGTCATTCTTCTTCCTGTGATTTGTGCTGTGAACTTATCTATCATTATTATTATATCTCTTTACTTATTTATATTCTTATTATCTCATTATTGTCCAGTACTTGCTACCGTTCACACACCAGCTTCAGCTGACGCAGCCAAGTCATCTTTTCTTTCTTCTTTATTCTTTTATTTTCTGCCTAAAAACTTTTTTTTGCTCCCCTTCCTTCTACTTCATCATCGTAGAGAAATTTCGGACAGAGTGGAAAAAAATTACGCAGCCACTATTCCCCTTTCCCCTATTCTCTCTCTGTTCCGTGCATTTCTCTCTTTCTCCGTCCCTCCCTGGCTTTCTCCCTCTGTTCTCCTATTTTTCCGTGCTCGCTCTCACTTCTCCTTTTCACTTTCTCTCACGCATGTCCTTCCTGTCCTATCTTTATCTCTCTTATCTCTCTTCTACCGTTATAGACCATTTTAGTCTTCTCTTTCTCGTGCTTCTCGTCGTTTGCATTAAATTCATCTTCTTTTTCTCTATCTCTGTACATGTGACGTTTGCTTTTCCTATTTTCTCTCCTTTTCTCTCCTTCTCGTTCTGCTCCTCTCATTTCTCTTCTGTTGCCTTTTACTTCTTCTCTTTCACTCTCTTTCTACCGTTCTGCCCTTGCGTCTCTCTTTTCTCTTCTTTACGCCATTCTGCCACCCTTCATGCTCTCTTAATCTCTGGCTCTCTGCGCCTTACCTGATCATAAGCTCTTCTCATTGTTTATTCTTATTACTACTCTTCTGAGTTTCTGCAATGTCTGTCAGCTCCGCCTCTGAGTCTCATTCTGGTTCTGCTTCAGCCCGGACTACTTGCTTCGCTCTTTCTGCCTACTACTCTCCGTTCTTGAGCGCGTCATTATTATGACCCGCTCCCCTGGAATCGAAAATCGGTCTGCGTAATTCCTGCCTCTCCCCTCTGCATCTTATCTCTTTTCTTCCTCCTTTTAGCCTGCATACTCCGCTCACAACATACTACTATTTCTATCATACTCTACCTCAATTGTTCCATATACTACTTATTATTGCCTTCTTCTTCTCTCTCTCTCTCTTCTTCATCGCAATTGTCACACGAAAATTCGTTACCTCTATTTACCGCACTCTTCTGTCCCCTTCATATCTGAGATTCTTTCAAAAAGCCTGAACATATTCCTGCTTCTCCTTCCCTAGTTCTCTTCCATATGCTTTTGGATGGAAAGAAAGGGGTGATAGAGTTGAATCTCTGAATATCTCTTCATTTTATGAATTTATTAATTTTTATAAATCCTCCAGTTTATCATATGCGGTTTAAGTTAAATCATTGAACTCCGACTGCGTTATTGAGCTCACTCGCCAAAATGTTAGTCAGGCCAACCGTTAGACAGCCTTGTCCCTCTTTCACCTTTGCACGAAGAGGGTAACGTGAGACTTAAAACGAGAACTCAAAGGTTTTCTGCATCATATCGACCAGAGCTCCATTCTGGAGCGGAGATTGAAGAGACAAAAAAAAATATCCGCTGTGTTAAGGGCTAATGTGAATAAAATTTAATGAGATAGGTAACGACCATGACAAAAAGATTACCTTAAATAGTGGCGAGAATTTTGTGATTGACAAACGAGATTCATCGTCCCTTCCACACTTTCTGATGCTCAATCATGATGGCGAAAAGCGATAATGCCAAATTTCTTCGATTAAAATTAATAATGCTTTCAACATCATCTCACATCCTATGATATTGTCCTTGGTTTTACATGTATTACCCTTGAGTAAAGATTATTCTGTTAAACTTGAACCCTAAATGGCTATTCGCGGTCGTACACCCACTCTCTCATATGTCTGAGCTCGTAGAACTTTGGTGGGAGGACTTTTGGCTATTTCTTACGCTTTGTCGGTAGTTTTGTAGGTTGACCAGTTCTTTGATCGTTTTGCATCCAGGACGCCAACTCCCAAAGTACTAATTCATATCGTTGATCTTCAGTTCTTGACCTTTACGTGAAGTGCTCACTTGTCGTCATAGTCTAATGTGAAATATTTGTAATTGCATAGTAACTCGAGTTTGTTAGCTCGAGTGTTTTCTTGTGACACCATTGATTATAAATTACGAACATCTGCTCTATTATATGTGACTGGGAATTTTTGAACCAAGGGGCAGTATTAGCATCAGGTTGTGGTGTCAATGAGCTCAGCTGATTGGTGCTGAACGCAAAAAAAAGACGGTTATTGGGCAATTTTTGTGAAATTTAGTACTATTAACCTTTAATCCGAGTTTCCCTCAATGGGCACATGACACAAGACCCTAGATGTGTAGGTCGACTAGCACAAGTTTTATTATTACTGTGATATAGCGTTAAGTTGAAGGTAGCTGTGTTATGATAGCCAATTAACTGTATCTGGTAGATGACCTGATATTGAAAGGTGATATCTAAGATAAGTTTATTTGAAGTGATCACTTTTAGTTTCTATGTTGAATTTGATAAATAAACAGTCAGCTAAACTAAATGATTAATCAACTATTATAAAGCCTAGTGTTCCTCAAGGAACCAGTTAATGTGAGTGTATATTATGGAAATTCGGGTATTTTAGATGATGGCTACTCTCATGTTCTATGAATCTCGATTAGACCTATATATCGCTGTAGTATTCATAGTCTCCTTAGATTTCTGAATATTTGGCCCTCTGCTTTGACTGTCTTGATATTGTAACTGATAATTGTGTCGACATTATCATACCACATACTCTGACCTGTCATTTCTGCAAGTTTTAGACTTTGAATACTATTTGGTGTTACTCGTTATTAGGATTACATAACTCGCATTTGTATGCCTTAATGTAAACTTTTGCTCGTTCTAATTCAGCGATATACGCTGTTAATATGAACTTTGATTTTTATTCGTTGACTCAATGTCTATACAGACGAATTACCTAATGATGTGAGGCGACTTGACTAATGGTAGGTGATGTTGGCAATTCTCACTTCAGGATCACTCAACAAAACCCAAGATCATCCACAATGGGTTACTTTACAACCCTAGTGAATAAGGAGATAGAGACTGTAACCTTGGGCTGTCTAGACTGATATCCAACAACATAGTCTCTCACCCTGCTTGACGCTAGATCCTATGCAATATTGATAAAGGACCCAATAGATCATCTTGTTGAATAAGTGAACCTCTTGATATAGAGTTTTGATGTGCGGTAGTCTAGTTAGCTATGGGTCTTATGCCCCAACCTGATGATATTATTTTGATTTTCTAATGTTATTTTATCTGATCTGAAGTATTATGGGGATGCTCCCATGCTCCCAATAAATTTTACTTCTTATAAGTAGTGTATTCATAGCAAAAACCCAGCTCACTATATCCTCAGTGAAATATCCTCTGCCCCAAATGTTTACCATTAACTCATATACTGAAATTTTTGGCAAATACTTAATATGTCACTGATTAGCAATTTGTTCATGTATCATCTTGAATACTGGTTTCGTTAGTTTATCTTTAGCTATATATATGAGATCATAAGTCAGCCTTTTTAGATTTGCCAAATTAATTTTTATGTTGGATAATATAATATATACTTTAAAAACTATCACTGGAACGCCATCTGCCAGAGGATGGCTAGCTCATTTTAAGTTTTAATATAATAAAATAGTTAGTAAATTAGAAAGTGATGATGAGAGAACTGAATAATGATATGTGCAGAGATCTAATATATAAAGTAGTATTCGTTGAGACTATTGGTGATTTCAAGATCATACGCTCGTGCGTGTATGCATTAAGATCCATATTTATATAGTGGCGAATTCTTAGAATTCAACTGTTTGCATTAACCTCTTATTCTCTACTTCAATCATAGTATCATTTCCATATTTATCTAACACATCTAGTTCTATTATCGTTGTTGCCACCCTCAGAATTGTTAGCGGCTATAGGTGTTAACCATATATATTAGTAAAGAATTAGGAAATGTAAAGAATAAAAAATTACTAAGATATATTCTTATTATTATCTTAATATACATATAGGATTCTATTATTAAGATTTATCCCTTAGAGTATTTTAGCTCTATAATATTCTCATTTTTAAGGTAGTACATAAACAGGTTTAAGAATTCCATTAATTACACAAATTACGTTATAATCATAAATTAAATATTTAACAAAAATAAATAATCCATATAGTTTTTCATATAATCTCGTTTAATATACAGTAATATAAAGAATTGTTACAGTATTCGTTCACATATGGCTGTCAAATAGAGTCCGGCTGAGCAGCCATTGCAGCTTATCAGATGTCACATTTTGCTGCTACTATTTTGCTCCTGGAGATGGAAAATAGATCATAATAATTAGCATAATTGCATCGTCTTATTAAGTTATGTAGTTATTGTTTCTTATGTTCTCAATTATACGTATATTAATCATTTGTGCAAAATGAGCACTTCTAATTACTAATTAAGATGACATATGACAATGAGCTCTTCAAACTTGCGTTACATCGTGATATAATAATAAATAAAACTCTGTGTCGGTAAGAGAAGATTGCTGTTAAACTACATCGGGACTTTTTGATTAAGGGAATTGTGATATTTTGGAGTGTAATATAGTTTCGGATTACATGATAGACAAACACCACAATCTCCATTATAATAAGAATTGTTCAATCATGTCTAAGTTTTTATTTAATATATGTATTAATATTAAATATATATTATATATAATTGATATCAATACATTGCTAATGTATCAGATTATAGTACTATATGAAATGTATCTTAGTGTTAACCTACCTGATATGTAATACAATTGCTATCATATTTCATGATAATTACTGTAAAAGTATCCTATAAAGTTACTCAATAAACTCATAGTGATCTCATCCTGACCTTATCATTTTATTGGTTGCATGTGTCAAGGCTGTCCGAAGATGTTGATATGCCAGTGCTCTGATGTCATATATATCTATCTGGGATATCTATGAGCATTCTCATTGATGTTGATGCCTAAGGATGTAGATCATTCGACCTATTAATGAAAGTTAGTATTCCTTATATAGTATATATAGTAGATATATGTTATATTTTTATACCATATGTACGCACATAAGCCGAAGAAGATCACATATTTCTTCTCATTTGCAAGTGTTAACAGTATAAAGAATATCAGCTTGTCTGTCTACTGTTTCGGTAGAGGCATCTTGAATGTGTTCTCTTCAATGATATAGTGACCGGAAAAGAATGTATAAAACCTGAAAAGAAACTCGCTCTCGTAGTGTCAGTAAATTTTGCTTTTAACCTTTATATATATATATATAATATATATATATATATATATATATATATATATATATATATATATATATATATAATTCAAATTTGCTTAAAATAATAGAATACTTATATTTTTCAAGTTTTTCTTTTTCTTTCAAGTTTTCTAATTTTTTTATTTTTAATGTTATCATCTTGAAAGACGTTAATCAATTATCTGAATATATATATATATATATATATATATATATATATATATATATATATATATATATATATATATATATATATCAATTGTCCGAATATATATAAGGCTGTTCATATTTTTTTAAACTATCATTATCAAGACTGTTTATTATTTGACTAAACTATTGTTTTATTTTTGTCACTGAGGTGACACTAAATAACGATGGTAGTTTATTTGTAAACATTTCTAACGAGCTAAGGAAATGTAATTCAGAATAAACATTGTTCTATCCATCTATTTTAAGTATTTTAGTATATTATCGCTAGAATATACTACAACTATATATATATATATATATATATATATATATATATATATATATATGTTAAACAACGGACAATTCTTGTCGGACGAGTTTTTGTCCGAACCTCTCTAACTGTCTGGCCATATTTTTTATATCCGGGTGGAATTCATGTATGAATCTACTAAAGGTTTTACTTCAAGTGCTTTCTGCACAACTTCATGCCCTCATCAGGTGTGGAACTGGTTGAGTTTAACAAAACATGATCAAAAGAAAAAATGCTGCCAAAATATTCTTATATATATATATATATATATATATATATATATATATATATATATATAGTTGCAGAAATTTTTTTTCACTCTATCACGGTTTCGGTGTTCAAGGTATACCTTCTTTAGGAGAACTTGGCTCTTACATTTTATATATACTTGCCCGCAGAAAAGTGGGCAGGTTTTGGCTGCTTTTGTTTTGGTTAACCTTTCTAGTTTTTATTTTTGTGTTCACTTAAGTTTATACATTTTTTCAGTCAGTGTCTTTTCTTTGAAGTTAAAGTTATTGTCTTTCTGTGGTTTCACACATCTACTTTTGTCATAAATAAATAATTAAAGTTTAAGAAAACATCTGTTTCTAGTAGGGGGTGAAAAATATACTTGTCTCCCAAACTAAGAAGTAATTTAAGTGTAATTTAAATGCATTTTCTTTGTATTTTTACTTTTATTTCTAGCCTATTGGTATAGTTAGTGTGTAACCGACACTGATGATCTTCCTGCTTAGCCGAGTAGATATCTGTTTGTTTAGTAAGATGTCTATGCATTTTCTAGCAGTCCTGATGGCGGTGTTTCAGCTTAGGAAAGTGACATTAATTCTAGTTTTTAAGGAACACAGTCATTCAGAGTTCTTATTAAAGTGTTGTATACCCTTTCTTTTCTTACTTCTATTATTCTATTATGCTCATCTTTGGTATCGTACGTCATCTTCTAGCGTCTGGACTTCGTCTTGGTGGTTGGTCATCCTTGATTCATTTCTTCTTCTAGGTCAGTCTTGTTGCCAAGACATTCATCAACCACAAAACCATATTATTTATTTAAACCTTTATTTACTTAACTAAACATATTTCTCTAATTAACATAACGCGCGTGTGCAGTGAGCTCCAGCTAAGGCCTTATCTGCCTGACGTCCAAGCTGAAACTGAGAGCCAACCAGGTCTCACGTGACTTCACGTATTTCGCAGGCTTTCTGTAATATGCCATGGAAAGTCCCGGCCGTGATAGGAAAAGGGGCCATCCTTCAGAAATACAGGGGGTTGACAATAATCTATGCATAGATTATGTAACATTAAAGGAGTTAGTCTTAATTATAAATTAGCGATTCATCAAGCCTATGTTTACATTTCAATGAACATTTTTGGTATTAATACTTATTTTACACTTTGCTTCCAATACAACCCCAAAAATTCCACAACATCACACACACACACACACACACACACACACACACACACACACACACACACACAATGTTTCGAAACCGTAACTCTGTGGTTACTGGTCGGATTCTCTATCAAAAAGAAAGACGCGGGTATTTGAAGACAAAACGTTTAGTTTTCTACTTCTTTTGCCACTTGTTAAATTTTGAAACAATAGCATTTTAAACAAACTTTGCGCTCAAATTAATCAGCCTCACTTAGTTGCAAAAAGAATCTTTGCAAGGAAAGTGTAAGATCAATTTTAAACATTTAAGTGGATAAGAGACATTCTTAGCATACACAGACACACACATATATATAATATTTACATATATTACTATTTTAAGAATATATATATATATATATATATATATATATATATATATATATATATATATATATATCTCGATACTTTTTTGACACACTTTATATATATATATATATATATATATATATATATATATATATATATAAAGTGTGTCAAAAAAGTATCGAGATTTTTTGTACTTTTTGACACACCTTGTATTGTAAAATAATAACGTTCATGATTTTTTTCAGAATACAAGGTATGTCAAAAAAGTACCAAGTTTAAATCTGTATTGAACTTAATAGAAATGAAAAACGAATTGAACGTTATTTCTTTTCAGAATACAAGGTGTGTCAAAAGATACAAAAACTGTCGATATTTTTTGACACACACACACACACACACACACACACACACACACATATATATATATATATGTAATATATCAAGAAAAATGAAAAAACACAGGTTTAAATGGGTTAAGTGGTGAGTTTATTGGCCGACGCTGCAGTGTTTCGATCTATTAAATAGAGTTTTCATTTCCGCTGTCGTTTATCGCTACAGAAAAAATTTATACACACACACACAACCACATACCTAAAAAATGCACAATGTTTCCTTCAATACACACACTAACAGCGCTACATACTCACGCCTTAAAATAGAATATTTTATGTCATATTTCAAAACCGTCTCCTTTTTTCAAACTTCAAAAATTTTTAAACAGACTGAATAACAAGGATTACCACTCACTTTTTCTCATCATTCTGTGATATATAATTTCTTATCTTATGCCCTGAAGATGATCTATTTAATAGATCGAAACACTGCAGCGTCGGCCAATAAACTCACCACTTAACCCATTTAAACCTGTGTTTTTTCATTTTTCTTGATATAT
>CM042144.1:73237482-73254982 GCA_023376005.1 Doryteuthis pealeii | reverse complement strand
TATCTATGTCAGTCTGTTCATCATGTATGTGTATGTATATATCTATCCATCTATGTATCTATCTATCTGTCTGTCTGTCTACGCCTGTTCATTCATTTCCTCCCTTTTAAAAGTCCATCGCAGACGACAATGACGTCACTCAATATCGTTCATCAATTGTGGAACTTCTGATTGTTAATTAGTCTAATTCTGGACTTGCAGTTACGGTCACACCCATTGCAAGGGAAATTTCGATGTGCATTTGGTGGGTCATGATGACAAATATGTCGCCGCTCTGATAGCACGGATTCTCTCTCTCCACCAGTCCCTATCGGGCATCGTAAGTCCCCGACACGACACCCAGTGTTCGCAAAGAACTGATGCACGCACATTTTTGCTTTTTTAGTTTCTTTGTTTAATAGTATATCAACCTTCCTGGGTTATTTAATGCCAAAAGCGACCAGACATGGTGTAATGGTTAGTAAGCAAGTCTTGTAGATCCATTACTAGTGAATAGTGAGTACAATCCTTGCTGGATGCTCCGTACTTGCGACCTGTTGTCACATCCTGGCTGTGGCAAATGTGTTGGGTAAAGGAGGGTGCCCAATCGTTGTGCAATGGTTAGCAAACTAGTCTCTCAGATCCACTGCGACTGAATAGCGAATTTGATTCTCGCTGGATGCTCCTTACTTGTCCCACTCATGCACACAAAAAAGTAGTTCTCAGGTAACTTACTTCCTATCACACAAACCATCTAAGTAAGACAAAGAAGACACGTTGAACACTGCTGGAGAATTAAGGACAGACTCATAAGTGGCGTTTTCCTGTAGACACCTACCAACGGAGGGGTTGGGTAAATACCTGCAAATTACACTTAAAAAATCTTTTTCATTTTTCAATTGCATTTATCTTGAATTTTTAAGATGAGGTTTGATAATTTGATTTTTCGGACTATTGTCCTCACCTTTATTTTTATATACACAATATTTCGACCGATGTGCAAGCGAGTCTCTCAGATCCATTGCGACTGAATAGCGAATTTGATTCTCGCTGGTGTGCCCAACAGCCTTATTCAGGTGTTTCTTGTTGTGTTACATAATCCATAGGTAGCTTATGAATTATGTACGTATTGTAGATATATATTTTTGAACCAGAGTTCGTTAGATTCAAAATAACGGGGTTTGAGTAGGAAATTATCCTAGCCGTTATGGTTATGTTTGATCTATGGTGACATTCGCTTGACCCTTCCGGAAACGCACGATTTAGAAGCGTGAGAGAGAAGGTTTAGTTTAGATTATTTGCGACCAGAAATTCAGAGTGAGCTGACGCGAAAGTCTGTCTCACCAAAATGTCGCTTCTCAATCCGCGCGCTTTTCTGGGCTGGGGTTGTTTAATAAAAGAATAAAGAAAAACCACAAGTCTTTTAATTCATTTGAACAAGAGATGACCAGCCCGAAAAAGAAAGAAGAAAGCAACCCACAGGATTAGCCCTGAAGAAGATAGCGGGCCAACGAGTTAAAAAAAAGAAACAAGTAAGAACCCCGCATCATCTGTTATCCTCCTACGTCTCTCTCCCACTTTATATACCAGAGATAAAGGGGTATATAACAGTCGAACTCGGGAACCTTCCATTCGAACTCGGGAACCTTCTGTTCGAACTCGGGAACCTTCCGTTCGAACTCGGTAACCTTCCAAAAAATCCAAATAATACAAATGCATTTATCTTCTTCTATCCCTCGAAGTTATCAGTCTGGTATACACTTTTTTGAGGTGGCTGGGAAGGGCTGGGGGGAGGGGCTGGGTGCGGTGCGTAAGAATTCTACAAAACAAGCCTCATTCATGTAGGCCGTCCCCGTTTGACAGCAGCACAAGACAACTTTGAGTGAGTCGATGAGAATTTTTCCCGCGAATGGCTATGTAATCTGATCTTCCTGGAATTGTCCAAGAAATCTTCCACGAGATGTTGGCATATCGACAATTGTCACCTCGTTGGGGCCCATAAAAAGAAATTGACTGTCGCTTAACGCTTCATCCTTACAGGTGTTCATTCGTGTCTTCCTCCAACTGCACCCGATCAGACAAGTACATCAATATGCATGGACATATCATCATCATCATCATCATCATCGTCGTGTGCTGATAGCACGGATTCTCTCTCGCCTTTACGAATCTGTAAGGCGTCGACGCTGGTTAACGAGAGACGAGAATATGGCGCGCTTTGAGTCAGGATAACGATGAAAACGTCATGATATTAACGTAGGAATTTATCTTTCAAAGTCAAATGATTCATAACATTCATCATCATCATCATCATCATTATCATTATGATCGTGTGCTGATAGCACGTCCCTATCGACCATTTTAAATCCCTTACACGACACCCAGTGTTCGCAAAAAAATGATGACACGCACATTTTTGTTTTTTGGTTTCCTTTCTGGGTTATTTAATGCCAAAAGCGACCAGACATGGTGTAATGGTTAGTAAGCAAGTCTTGTAGATCCATTACTAGTGAATAGTGAGTACAATCCTTGCTGGATGCTCCGTACTTGCGACCTGTTGTCACATCCTGGCTGTGGCAAATGTGTTGGGTAAAGGAGGGTGCCCAATCGGGATGTAATGGTTAGCAAACTAGTCTCTCAGATCCATTGCGACTGTTTATATGTATCTTCCTCCTGCATCCGACGAGACAAGGATGTCCTTGTTTCATCTCAATATGCATTGACATGGTATCCTACTCCTTCTCTCCTCCTCCTCCTCCTCTTCTTCTTCCTCCTCCCCCTCCTCAGCATCACCGCCTTGACAGCACGGATTTTCATGAACCTCTCTCGACATCCATCCCTATCTTCACAGAGTTGATCAATGTAAGCCTTTCTTGGTCGTGAATTAAAAGATTAAAGCTTAACACCAACTAGTATACAACCCTGTAGGTCGAGGCTTTAGAATACACCGACTGTACCTCTACAGAGGGGTAAGACCCCTGTTGGCCGTGGGTAGCGACCCGTGATGCTTAATGATTGAGCCCTGGTGTCTGAGCAGTTCGTGACATAAAATAATCCCCTTTGGCCAATACTGAGGCTAGACGGGTTGGAGAGACTCCTCCGATCAATCGGTGGTCACGTCAAACCCTAGCACCTATATGATTGCTCTAACCCTATAGTCCTTATGAAAAGACCGAACTTTTTACCATATATGTGCTAAAAAGCAGTGGCTGAAAGTCCTAGGTATGACGGTAAAGTCTATCGGATGGCGAAGTTCCAATTCTAGAGCTCCGGAAAATGTGGCCTACCCCTTGATCACTATTACTCCTATGTCCTTTCTGGTAGTACCTGTTAGGGTACCATCTATTGGTTAAATAAAAAAAAACGAGTTTGATAAATGTGTTTAAAAAATGAGTACGACCCCTATTAGGGTCCCATCTATGGGACAAATAGATCTGTTTGCTAGTTTATATGGTAATACCCTTGGAAAAGGTATGAAAAATATTCTCCCTCTACCTATGGGTAAAAACGAGAGTACACTGAAATGCGAACACTCTTCAGATACATATAAATAGCTCCTACCGTAGGACGATAGTTTGAACACAGTCTCATCCACCATTCCCTATATCAGTGAAATCGATATTCAATGAGCGCCCCTATTGTGGCCCTGTGCCAGACTAAGGTAAACATAAATACCCTATATAGTCATATGAAGATGTTTGTGGTGTTATGGTTATCGACGTAGATATGGACACGGTGAGATGAGTTTAAACCGTAGACGAGGCAGTTTACATTTAACATAGTGCTAATACCCTGGAAAAGGTATGAATCCAACGATTCTCCCTCCATCTATGGGTAAATAGTTGGGCAGACAGGTTTCTTTAATCTTGGCGAAGCAACCGTTCTAGAAGACGGAAAACGCAGAATTTAAAACTGTTGAACACCGCTTGAGAAATTGACTTTATGTCACTTCCTGCTCGGGCTTTGGCAAATTCATACATACGTACGCATACATTTCAACAGTATCAAGGTGTCGTGGTTAGCAAGCTAGTCTCACATATCCAATACTACTGAATAGCGAGTTCGATCCGCGTTGGATGCCCCCCAAAAATAGTGAAACAGATCACTAATTAGGACTGAGCCTATTCTAGTAGTGACTACCCTAAGCGGAGTTTAACGGGTTTGAATTTAGAGTTTTCCTTCTCCTAGACTGGTTGCCTAACAAAGGTTAAAGAACACAGTCTGCCCTACTATTTACCCCCAGCTGAAGGGAAAATAGTTGGATTCATAATTTTACCAAGGGTATTAGCGATATGTTTACTGCAGCTTCGTCCAGGATTTAAACTCTGGTAGACGAGTCCATTTCTTATGACTATAACCATTACACCACAGCCTCCAACAAATCCCAACGTTAAAATTGACATTATGTTAATCCGGCCTGGTGGGAGACCAGGAATTAAAAAAAAAACTACCTTCATCAGCATTATCATCATCATAATCATAATCAATATTTTAAAATTCCTATTATAATCCAAGTGATTATTATTAGATCTGTCGATAAAATTAATCGATTATTTTAAATACAGATTGTATTTTTTTAAATTTGATTTTTATCATGGTCGTCCCTGTAATAACTTCGTTTATTTATTTATTCATTTATTTATTTATTTATTGTGTGTAGTGTCACAGTTTGGAAAGGGTAATTATTGTTGCGCATTGAAATTTCCCATCGTTCTACAACGCTCTTTTTTTGTGTCGCCATGTTGGCCTCGTTTGTTTATTTCCCGCGCAAAGGTTCAGCTGTGACCGGTCTTCGTAGCGCCAAAATTGCTGCTTTCATCATTAACACTTGCGCCGTTATCTGACCTTAGCTAAAGGCGGGGGAGGGAGCGTAGGAGGGGGGAGATTAAGGCTGTTAGAATGTGTATGTGCGTGGGTGTGTGTGTACGTGCCCGTGGGCGGGCGTGTGCATCTTTTTTATTTTAAACAAATGAAAACAAGTAGGAAAGAAAAAAGAAAAACTTTTTTTCGTTCTCTTTCCTTTTTGAGTAAGATGCAAAATAAGCCTCCTTAATTTATTGGAGTTCTTATTCCCTGTCTGTCACTCTGTCTCACACCTCCCCCTCTCTCTGTATTTCCCCCCTCTCTCCATATGTCTCCCCTCTCTCTATCTGTCTTCCTCTCTATCTCCCTCCCAGTCTGTCTGTTTGTTTCTCACTTTCTCTGCCTGTCCCTCTTTCTCCCCCTCTCTCTCGACCTACCTCTCTTTCACCTCTCTCTCTATCTGTCTCCTTCTCTGTCAGTCTCTATCTTGATCTATCAATCCCAGTATTCCCTGTCTATCTGTCTGTCTGTCTCTATCTCTCTATCTGTCTCCCCTCTCTCTACTCACTATATATCTACCCCCTCTCTGTCTGTCTGTCTGTCTGTCTCTATCTATCCCAGCATCCCAATCTATTTCACTATCAATACATCTATCTATGTCAGTATATTCCTGTAAAGTGGTAGAAATATCTATCTTCCTCTCTGTCTGTCTGTCTCTCACTTTGTCTGCGTCTGTCTGCGTATCAGTTAGTATATTAGTATAATCCCACTTCTTTTAGGAAATGTAAAATCCTGGATGGAATTATTTTTTTTCAAATTATTTGCTTGGTAGTATTTTGTTCGCACTAGATCAAAGTCTACACACTCTAGCATTATATGTTTCACTGTAAATCTCTCTTGGCATTTAGTGCATATTGGGGATTCTGTGCCCTCTAGTAGATGATAATGGGTGATGTAGGTGTGGCCTAAGTGAAGGCGGGTCAGCACAACCTGTTCAAAAATAGAAGAGAAATGCATATTAACCTTAAAAATGCTAAAATCCAAGAGTGAAGGTTAGTTACTACCATTCCGGATCAGGTTGGACCTGGGAGTAATGGCGATATTAAAATCGTTGATAAATAGATAAATAAAACTATCGGCATTATTTACACTAAAAGAATTAATATTTTACTTTTTCGTTCCTCATATCGCCATGAGCGTAATTCCATCTCTGTATGATCCAATCTCTCCGAGAAAGGATTCTGGCACTCTTTCCCTGCCGGAAACGCTCATCTCCAACGAATCCTATTTTGATGCTCATTCAAAGAAGAAGAAGAAGAAGAAGAAGAAGAAGAAGAAGAAGAGGTGAATGGGTTGGTCTTTAAATGGTCACGTGTGTTGGTTTCAATCACGCATATGCATGTGCGCGCAATATTTGATTCGTTCGGTTTTTACCGTGCTCAGAAAATATGGTCTCCTTTTGACCTCAGGTCAGCCTGGCGTGCAAACACGTCATCTGTTAGAAAAAAAAGGAGATTTCAGTGAGGTGGGGGTGGGGGGTCGAAAGAGGGCACATGGATTTGTTGGAACGATGGCGGCTGGATGAGTCGGCAGTTTCAGGATTAAGACGCCTTGTCTCTTTATGTGACCAAACTGGCCAAGTAAACGCACATAAATAATTATAATGACTGTTATGGTGGCAGGAGCCGCAATAAGAACAGCAGTAGAAACAACAACAACAACAACAACAATAATAATAATAATAATAATAATAATTTGGTTTGGTTTGTCTGTTTTGTTTTACGGCATATCAACCTCAGTGGGTCATTTAATGCCGATAAAGTTTTGAAATAAATCCATTCTTCATGGTTACTCAATTTTTTTATAAATACATTTTTCTATTCAACCTATAGATTGACCCTAACAGGTACTACCACTTCGGGTTAGAGTGGACCAGTGAGCAATGGTGATGAAGGGGTAGCTCCACATTCTCCAAACCTCCAGAACTGGAACCTCACCATCAGATAGAGTTTAACGTCATTCCCAGGATATAAAGACCCTCAACCACCACCTTCTAGCACCCATATCTTTAAAAGGGTTGGGGCTTGCCATAAGGGCAATAGGGATGGGGCAATCATATAGGTGCTAGGGCTTGACATGACCAGCCGATTGATCGGAGGGGGCCCCTCGGATCAAAACGAAGAGAGAGAGAGAGATAAATACCTAAACCTTGCTAGAGAATTGAAATAAAAAAAAACAAACTGTGGAATATACGGGTAAAAGTGATACCAATTGTAGTTGGAGCACTTGAAACGGTCCCAAAAAGCTTGGAAGAAAAGACTGGATGAACTGGAAATCAGAGGAAGAAGACAACTGCATTGTTGCAATCAGCCAGAATACTCAGAAGAATCCTGGAGACCCGAGGAGACTTGTTGTCACTCAGACTCTAGTTAAATACCATCAGCTAACACTGGTGTGAAAAACATAGTAATAATAATAACTAACAGGACCTGTGGATATACCAAAGTATGATGTTTTGATTATTACAAAGTTTGATATGTTTACTTAAGAGCTATTGCTTAGGGACTCCAGCTCCGGATTTGTTTTCGAGATTTACTTCCAGAGGCTTTGCTTGGGATGAGGTAAAGCCGCTAAACAGCGGAGTATTTTTTAACAGACTTTTCCTTGTCCTAGATTCGTTGTCGATTAAGGTTAAGGAGCCCCATCTAACCCATGTGAGTAGTAAGTACCCCAACCCTACTAGTGCCGGTGTGGGTGGCCGCTGGAGCTCATCCACCTTTTGATAGTTCTTGGTTTTGATGATGCTGGGTGCCCACACATCCACCTCCCCAGACAAGCCGAGGGGTGCCTGGTGAGGGTGCCAGTTAATGGCATATCGCCTTTTTATTCTGTTGTTTTCCAATGGGACTTTGAAATAAAACAGATCCCCGAATCCATCAGACACATAATAAGCGAATTCATAAAACTGGTATTGAGGCAAGAAAAGAGTATACATGACTGGTTGGGAAAAGTGATCCACTGGGAATTGTACAAGAGATAAAGAATATGACTATGCTGACACATGATATTCTGCATAAACCAGAACATATCCCAGAAAATGAGACATATAAAATTCTCTAGAACTTTGAGATACAAACGGATCACCTACTGCCGCGCGGAAGACCGGGCCTTGTGTCAATTAACAAGAAAAAAAAAAGAACCTCGTCATGTAGTGGGTTTTGCTGTTTTTGCGGTCAACAGTGTGAAAATAAAAGAAAGCAAAATGATAGACAAATATTTGGACCTTGTTTGAGCGCTGAAAAACATGTGGAACGTATGTTGTATACTATCTTTAAAAATTGACGTGTACTCTCCCTCACTCTCTCTCTCTCAAATGTATAACTTTATGGGTAATTCCATGTCAAATCATCCAGGCCCTATCACCCACCCACTTCAATTTTTCTGAAATTTTGTGCAGGTGTGAACTATGTTAAAGTTAAAAAAATCCTCAAAATTTCCAATCCCAAGAATTGGCCGAGTTATGTCGATTTTTAGCTCTCCAAATTTTGTGGGGGGTCGCGAAAAATGGCGACTATTTGTAATCTATCTTTGTCTGTAAAATGAGTTCTAGAGTTTCCCTACTCCTAAACATTGGTTTATAAAAGCATTTTTACGTAAGAAATCCAAAAAAAGACTTAGTGTCAACCAATTTTAAGTTATTGATGATTTTTTTACCATTATTATTTCATATCTGTTGAACATTATTTGTACCAAAAAGATAGTTTGGTTTTTTCTCAGAACCGAAGCAAGTTCTACAGCCAACGAGTGTAGTTAAATTCCACACACTAAATTCAGATTATATGGAGATAGAAGCAAAAACATCATATATATAAGGAGATGGATGCTGATCCACTGGGAACTGTGCAAACGAATAAAGATTTGACCATAAAACCGATGACAGAACTTTGTGTCACATCCTACCCGAGTTGGATGGTTTGAGTAAATGCATACTGCAGTCAAGCAAGTGTAGTTAAAATCCCCACCCTGTTAATATCTTATTATAATGGAGATTGTGTGTTTTTCTATCTGTAACCGAAACTATATTACTAATCGAGTCACAATTAACATAGTTATTTACATCACATTCTTCATGATTTTATTTATATTTAAACCTCAATTATTCAATAAAATTGCTTCACCTTTTTATTAGTGTTGTCTACATACTAATAACATGCTATTGTATTTATATATACAACAAAATAGCGATTTGCAGTGTGAACGGGAAGGCTAATTTGCATATTGATATTAAAATGTGATTTTATTAAATATGAGCTTAGTATTATTGATTTCTAACTGTTTGGTTTTATTTTAATGAATATAAGCAAAAATCTCTCAAATGAATCTTAAATGAAAACCATTAACAAGAAAAAATAAGTGTAATTTTATTCTTTATTTCCTAATTTAACTAAATAGTTAAATAAGTAAAATTCAGCAATGAAAGACGGCAGTGATGGAAGAGTAAGTTTCATTTCTATTTTTCTATTATACCCCCACTCTGTTTCAAATCTTTTTATCTGCATTCTTATTAGACTTTCTAATTTAATACGATATTTTATTATATTAAAACTTAAATACTTGCACCCGGAGGGTGCATATATTTGCTAGTGGATTGAATGGAGATGCGGATTTTATGGAGATTGATTAAAAAACGTCAACTATATTATAAGCAGAGGGATGCAGTCAAGCGGGTGTAGCTACACAGTAAATTCAGATTATATGTAGATAGAACCAAAAACGTCAATTATATTTCAAGGAGAGGGATGCTGATCTATTGGGAACTGTGCAAATGAATAAAGATTTGACTATAAAACTAATGGCGTGACTTTTTGTCACATCCTGGCTGTGGTGGATGGGTTGAATAAATACATACTGTAGCCAAGGGAGTGTAGTTGAATTCCACAGTAAATACGGATTTTATGGAGATAGAATCAAAAACGTCAATTATATTATAAGCAGAGGGATGATCCACTGGGAACTGTGCAAAAGAAATTGGATTTGACCATAAAACCAATGGCATAACTTTTATTTGTATAATCTATTAAAGGTGGAACTTTGATTAGCGTAATAGAGATGGCCATTTCAAAAGCCAAAGTTTTCCCCCTTTATTTCTTTGGATAATAAATCTCCGAAAGGGTGACATAATGTTCATGGAGAAATGCCGGAGAATCTGAGGAACAGGGAGACGGGAGAGAGAGAGAGAGAGAGAGAGAGAGAGAGGAGAGAGAGAGAGAGAGAGAGAGAGAGTGAGTTTTTGCCGCGAAAATTTATCTACCCTCTGGAAATAATCGTAATAAAAGGAATAACGTCTCTCTCTCTCTCTATCTCACTCACTCTCCCCCTCTCTCCCTCTCTCTTTCTCCGACGTCTAAAAAGCCAAGAAAAGGTGGACATTTCCATTTCCAGTGAAAACAAGCGTAGGCACTTGAAGAAACTAATGGATCGTAATATATGACAATTATATATCTCGGTGAATTGAAGCTAGGGATAGAGACACGGTGACGGCGTAGGGACAACAGTAAATAAGTGACGCCATTCAATATTTGATAGAATCAGGGAAAAGATAGAGAGAGAGATAGAGAGAGAGAGAGAGAGAGAGAGAGAGAGAGAGAGAGAGAGAGAGAGAGAGAAGAAGAAGAAGAAGAAGAAGAAGAAGACCTAGTAGTAGGTTCAAGAAGAAGAATTTGTAGGGGAAGAGGAAGT
Source organism: Doryteuthis pealeii (assembly GCA_023376005.1). Taxonomy (NCBI): domain Eukaryota; kingdom Metazoa; phylum Mollusca; class Cephalopoda; order Myopsida; family Loliginidae; genus Doryteuthis; species Doryteuthis pealeii. The sequence goes on along the minus strand of CM042144.1, from coordinate 73,244,461 downwards.
AGTTGATAATGGAAAAGAGGAAAGCTAGAATAAGAATAAGAATAAGAACAAGAATAAGAATAAAGAATAAGTTAAAAAGAATAGACGTAGTAGTACAAGTGGAAGAGGAAAAGACAAAGAGAAACAAGAAAAAGAGAAAATAGTAGAAGATTAAGAAAAAGAAGACGAAATATAAAAACTACTACTAGTAGTTTGTTTATTCTATTTTATGGCATATCAACCTCGGTGGGTCATATAATGCCGACAAAGTTTTGAAATAAATTCTTTCTTGATGGGTACACAGTTTTTTCATGAACATATTTTTCTATTTAACCCATAGATGGAACCCAAACAGGTACTACCACTCCGGGTCAGAGTGGACATGGGAGCAATGGTGATAAAGGGATGCCCACATTCCCCAGACCACCAGAACTGAAATTTCACCGTCAGATAGAGTTTAACGTCATTTCCATGACATGAAGCCCCTCAGCCACCGCCTTCTAGCACATATATAATAAAAAGGGTAAGGGTTTGCCATAAGGGCAATAGGGATGGAGCAATCATATAGGTGATAGAGCTTGATGTGACCAGCCGATTGATCGGTGGGGGGGGTCTCTCCGACCGATCGTCTAGCCTAAGAGCCAAAGTGGGGTGCTGCATGTCATCTGCTCATCCACCAGGATTCCGTCCTTAAGCATCACGATCGCCACGCACAGTCAACAGGTCCTCATTCTGGGTGGGGGTCTTACCCCTCTGCAGAGGTGCAGTCGGTGTATTTTAAAGCTCCAGATGACAGGGCTGCATGTAAGTGATTTATGGACCGTCATAAATTGTGAACGTATCTGTAGCTAGGAATTTGAATTAAGGTTTGTTAGATTAAAAATCAAGGGGTCCTATAGAAAATCACCCGATAGGCGGTTAATAAACTTTAACCCCTTAAAAGACGCGCGATTAGACGCGTGAGAATAAGTATAGTTAGCAGGTGCGACCCAGCTTTCGAAGGAGAGAGACGCGATTGTCTGCTCTCCCGGGGTTTTATCTCTCCCCGCGGCGGAATCAATATGGGCTAAGAAATAGAACTTGATCAAGTATAACCAAGTCTTATTGTAATAATTAAACACTAAAAACAATGTTAAGCCCAGCCCAACAAAAAGAAATTGCAAGGAAGGAAATCACCCCCCAACAGATAGAAGTCAACCAGACAAGATGGCGGACAGACAAGATGGCGACCAGACAAGTTAGACGACATAGAAAAGAACCACCAGAAGCAAAAATGAAACAAGCAAATAAGAACTATAATCTCTTTGTCATCTCTAATCTCTGTCCCTGTCTCTCTCTATTATATAAAAGTAAAGTCGTCGGGATGACCTAAAGCCGGTATCAACCTTTTTCACTAGCGCTCGACCAAGGAGATAGTTTTAGCGTCTGATGCGGGCCGCCACACCTACCATCAGCTCCTCACTTTACCGCACATATCCCTGTGCTACTCATACGCTGAATCGGCGAGGGCCGGTATCGAACACGGAACCTTGTGGTTCCTAGTCCAATATATATATATATAGTTAATTCTTTGTTAGAATTGGAGAAATGATAATAAAGTGCTCAATTACTTCTGTAAGAGCTGTATTTATTTATTTATAGTTAACAATATATTTAAAAGTCCGTTTTGCCAATGGTTTCGGAACATCACTAATAGGTGATTATTCGTCATCAGAAAAAGTAAACGTTTCTGATGACGAATAATCACCTAAAAGTGATGTTCCGAAAGCATTGGTAAAACGGACTTTTAAATGTATTGTAAACTATATATATATATATATATATATATATATATATATATATATATATATATATATATATATAATATTATCAAACGTTAAAAAACTTTTTATTTTAAGACAATTAGCGACAAACGAAACTGTTTTTAGCAATCCTTTTCTCTTCTCTGTTTAATAAATGTCTTAAAAAAAATAAACCTGTTGTCGTATTCTCAAATCTCTTACTCCGACAAATGTAGATGTCGCTAAATTTCCTCATCTATAAATTAATACTCGTATTTCTTAAAACGACCGTTATCATCTTGCAACACCTTCTGGTTAAGAATGAGAGCGTCCAAATCATCAAAGATGAAATGCAAAAATGTAAATCTTGATTATCTGGTGTTGCTTATACGCCGAATTCTTATTTCTTATGAGTGCTGTCACCTCAGCTAAATGATAAGCTATTCCGTTTTTATTATAAAGAAAGAAAGGGAAGAAAAAGGTCATGCTACAGAGAAAAATATAATAAGAAAGAAAGTAAGAAAGAGAGTAGGGAAAGATATATATATATATATATATATATATATATATATATATAGAGAGAGAGAGAGAGAGAGAGAGATGCGGGAGCTCGCGGAAGCGATGACGCTAATCTGTTTCAATCGAACATAATGAAAAGATGAAGAAAAAGGAAGAGAGAGAGAGAGAGAGAGAGAGAGAGAGAGAGAGAGAGAGAGAGAGAGAGAGAGAGAGAGAGAGAGAGAGTTAAATAAAGATTATTATACTTTTTACACACTGAGCTATTTCAATAGCTCTTAAGTAGACATATCAAACGTTGTAATATTTAAATTATCACACTGTGGTATATCCACAAGTCATACTAATAGAAGCTATTGTTCGTAATATAAATATAAACACAACCAAACGAGTTTTTAACTCTTGATTTTCCAGTGACCAGAAGAAAATTGTCGGGAAGAACTCACTGAAAAAGGTAAAAAAAATTCGAACTCTGGTCAGGAAATTTTCATTGAGATTATGTAAAAGGCAAAGATTCAGTTTAGTTATTCTGACAGAATCGGGTTCGGTTTCTTTCTTTAATGGGATATCAACCTTCGAGAAGAAGAAAAAGGAGGGAAGAAAAAAATGAAGGAAGGAAGAAAGAAAAGTTAAAGTAACAAGTAAACAAAAAAGATAGAAAGAAATTATAAAAAGAAAGAAAAACTTAAGAAAGAAAGAAAGATGAAAGGAAAGAAAAAAGAAAAAAAGAAAGGACATAAGAAAAAGAATAGAATTGAAAAGGAATGGGACAGAAAGAAAAGAGAAAGAATGAAAATAAATAAATAAATATATAAAATGGAAACTAAAAGAAAAAAGAAAGAACAGAAAGAAGAAATGAAGAAATAAAGAAAGAAATGAAGAAAGAAAAGAAAATGAAATAAAGAAATAAAGAAAGGAAAAACAAAGAAAAAAAGAGAACGAATGAAAAATGAAAAAGAAATGAAAAATAGGAAAAATGGAAACAGAAAGAATAAGTAAAAACGAATGAATGAAAAAAAAAAAAGAAAAAGAGAAAGAAAGAAAAAAAGAACAGAAGAGAGAGAGAGAGAGAGAGAGAGAGAGAGAGAGAGAGAGAGAGAGAGAGAGGAGAGAGAGGGTGGGTGGGAATAGAGGGAGAAATAAAGTAAAGTAATAGAGAGGATAGAAGAAAGAGAAAGAGATAGATATAAGAAAGAGATAGAGAGAGAAAGTATCATAAAAGAAAGAGAGAGAGAGAGAGAGAGAGAGAGAGAGAGAGAGAGAGAAAGAAAGAAAGAAAAAGACAGAGAGGGTAAGAAAGAGTTAGAGAGAGGAAAAAAGAGATAAACAGAGGAAGAAAGACTGAGAGAGAGAGAGAGAGAGAGAGAGAGAGAGAGAGATAGGAAGAATGCGAGAGAGAGAGAGAGAGAGAGAGAGAGATAGGAAGAATGTGAGAGAGAGAGAGAGAGAGAGAGAGAGAGAGAGAGAGAGAGAATGTGAGAAAGAAAGAGGGAGAAGTGATTCTTCAAGAAGAAAAGCGCTTAAAGACTCCCAATTTTCTTCTCTCTTTAAAAAAAACAACACACACTCTCCCTCCCCACGGGGACCCCGCCTCTATCTAACTGACACCCAGATGATTTATGTCCGTAGAAATTGGATCATTTTCCGTTCCCTAACAGCAACTGTCTTCCCCCCTCTGCACCCCACACTTCACGTCACCCCCACAGCAAATTACTTCTCTCTCATGCTCCCCCTTTTCCCCCGCTCTCCCCATAGACACTTTCCTCTGCCACCCTCCCCCCAAACAACTTTCGCATCCAGATCTATCCTTTGCGAGCCCTCCGTTACGTCGAGCTCGTTCCTTTCTCTTAGCCAGGAACAATGTCGGCCTGGTTAGCCGTGGCGAGTTGAATGTCCTGTGTGCAGAAAGAGGGGCGCCGATCGTTAACAATACCAGCGCTGCATTTTATATGACAGAAAAAGGGCGGGAAACTGGTGGTGGTGGTGGTGGTGGGGTGGCTTGGAAGGAAGTGGGTGAGGGTCGATGGTTTCTGGTGTTGGGAGTAATGATAATTACAACGAGGGTTGGTTGGTTGGTTGGTTGGGTGTGTGGTGTGTGATGGTGTGTGGTGGTGTGGCCAAAAGTGTGCTGCTAATGATAAAAGGACAAGCGTAGCGATAGCATAGATAGTCGATCGAACCAGGGCTATGGAAAGAAGACACGTTTGGGATAGTTGCTGGCCTGGAACATGGAGAAAAAAAAAGAATAAAGGCGCTACACATGCATTGTGAGGATGATAATGATGATGATGGTGATAGGAGGATGGTAGTGGTTTTTATGTTGGGGTGATGGTAGTAGGAATGGCTTTGTAATATAGAAAAAGAAGAAAGGGCGCTAAACAGTGATCAATGCATTGTTATGATGATGATGATGATGATGATGGTGGTGGTTGGAGAGGGTTTTCTGGAGAGAGGTGATGGTAGTGGGGGATGGTTGCGGCAATGTATGTTTGTGATAGTCGTAGTAAGGGGTTGGGGTGGTAAAGAGAATATTTATGCTGATGATGCTGGCATGTCGTTTTCAAACAGTAGTCAATGCATTATGATGATGATGATGATGATGATAGGAGGATGGTAGTGGTTCTTTTATGTAGGGGTGATGGTAGTGGTAGTGGTGCGCGTTTGCGATAGTCGTAGTAGTCGTGGTGGTAGTGGTGGTGGGGGTGGTAAAGATGAATTTTATGCTTATGATGTTGGCATGTGTGTTATCAAATATTTTAACTGGGCCCCCCCATCCCCTCACTGCAAAACATGCACAAGAACGCATGCGTGCCCCTCATGGAAGGTGTGTGTATAGGGGTGAGGTGGGTGAGCAATAAGATATAAAATAAAAATATCCAATGTCCAAATTTTACGATTCCCTTCTAATCCCAACTCAGCAAATCTATGCCGACCTCAGTGACTACTTGGTAAACAAACACTAATATATTCATACAATACGCTTGCTCCTTGATATTCCAACAGTTATCATGCTGCAACAACCTCCGATGAAAAATGAGACCGTCCAAATCTTCCAAAAGGAAATACAAAATATATATAATGTATTGCTTATCCACCGAATTCTTATTATGAGAGTCGTGGGCAACTGACGTGGTGTAATGGTTAGCAAGTTGGATTCGGAAACCATTGTTAGTGAGTTCGATTCTCACTGGGCACCCCCACACTTCTGGCTATGTGCCATATCTAAGCTAAGCTTAGTAAATAACTATTATGAGTGTCGTCATTTCAGCTAAATAATGGAACATATCGTTTTTATCATAAAGAAAGAAAGGGAAGAAAAAGGACATAATATACAGAAAAATATAAGAAAAGAAAGAGAGTAGGGGAAATATATAGAGAGGAAGAAGTGATAACGTTAATCTGTTTCAACTGAACATGATGAAAAGATGAAAAGAAGGATAGAAAGAGAAAAAATGAGTGAGAAAGAGTTAAATCAAGATTATTATACTTTTACATATTAAACTATTTTTCAATAGCATTTAAGTAAACATATAAAACGTTGTAATAATTAGATTATCATACTGTGGTATATCCACTGATCCTGCTTATATTACGCAAATATTGAAGAACACACGCAATTTCACTCGCATATTTGAATCAAACAGAAATATTCAAATACTCCTGCATTAACAGATTTTTAGTCACACTTGGCTTAGTAAATAAACATTTTCTCTTAATTTTTGAGATGAAGCTTCAAAATTTGTATTATTTGTATTATACGGACTATTGTCCTCATTTTTATTACCTACAGAATGTACACATGGTGAACGGGTACAGGCGTAGAATTGATACAGTTCTAAATGACATTTATCTCTGGGTTGCAAGATCAATCCTGGCCAAGGGTGACAGTAACATAGAATAATTAACATAGCTTAACACTTGTACCCGGTCATGGTTAACGGAATGAGAACAGTATACACACGCACATGATATACATATATCTCATGCAAATTGCAATTTGCAGATTGCTAAGAAACCGACACCTCTAAGTTTCGGTGTTATTTACCATGCACCCATTCTCGCTAAACTTCTTCCGATATCGCCATTATAATTACCCATTCGAAAGAGCTTTCGACTTTACAGACTGAAGGGTGATAATATTTTATTGATGTGCGCATGTGCACACGCAACAGCGTTCCCCGAGAAAACGCACAACGAACTGAAAACTGAATTTCAAAGAGTGAATAAAATATCACTGTTATATTGCACATTGACGGATACGCAATGGTCACGAAAAGCAAGTGAAATTTCAGCTCATTTTCTAAATGTACTCATAATACAGTGAATGTATCTATTGTGATTATGATTGCCATTTTACTTATATGTGTGGCTCATTGTTGTAGAAAGTCTGTTGTATTCCTTGAAATCCTAGTTCGAAAAAGAGTGTAGTTCTGTGTAGCAGAAAGTCTGTTGTATTCCTTGAAATCCTGGATAGAAAAGGCTGTAGTCTCGGTAGATCTCCTTGTCTGTAGTGTTCCTCTTGGTAGAAAATCCAGTTAGCAACTGATTCGAGGCCAGTTGCAAAAGATCCTAAATGTTGAAATGCTTTTCTGGGCTCACTTAGAACTGTCTTATCCACTAGGCCATGTGTCTAGTTGGACACATGACCTAGTGGATAAAGGAATTAGGTTAAGACAGGTCAAGAAAGTTTTAAGTGACAGTTA
>CM042144.1:73227482-73234982 GCA_023376005.1 Doryteuthis pealeii | reverse complement strand
TGGTTGGATTTTGTCGGATGTCAACCCTTGTTGGGTTATTTTATACCAAAGATATATTGTTTTATTCATTCTTGAATTGATACTCATTTTTTTAAAATCTTAACTTTTTAAGACTCATTTTTTTCTATTTAATCCACTGATGGAACTAACAGGCACTACCACTTCGGGTCAGAGTGGACCCGGAAGTAATGGTGATGAAGGGGACCCTCAACCACCTCCTTCAAGCACATATAAAATAGAAAGGGTTGGAGGTTGCCATAAGAACAGTAGGGTTGGGACAATCATATAGATGCTAGGGCTTGACGAAACTAGCCGATTGACGGGTGCGGGCCTCTCCGACTGCCTATCTAGCCTAAGTAAGGGCCAAAGTGGAGTGTTGCATGTCATGGACTGCTCAACCACCAGGGTTTCATCACTTAAGCATCATGAGTCCAAAAGGTAGATCGATTGAGGGAGTCTTACCCTTTTGCAGAGGTACACTTGGTATATTCTAAAGCCTTAGCAGACAGGGATGCACACTGAACAAAGAAACTCTTTCTTTTCAAACTCTTTCTTTTTCAATCTTCTTTTCAAACTTTCTTTTTCTTTTTTTAAAAAAACCCTTTCTTTTTCAAACTTTTCTTTTCTTTCTTTTCCAAACTCTTTTCTTTTCCAAACTCTTTCTTTTCCAGACTTTCTTTTTCCAATTCTTTCTTTTTCCAATTCTTTCTTTTCAACCCTTTCTTTTTCAAACTCTTTCTTTTTCAATTTTTTATTCATTTGTTTTGTTCTTGCTTTTTGTCCCTTTTTCTTTATCTCTTTTCTCTCTCCCCAAAATCTTTTTATCTTTCCTTATCTTTCTTCTTAATTTTCTTTCTTTCGATTCCAAATTTTTTCTTTTTCGCTAAAACGGGTTGTGTTTTTTTTTTGTATGTTTTTTTTCAGCATAGTAGTCAATATCTACGCCATACAATTTTTTACGGGTACTAAGCAAGTTTATTTTATAACATCGTTCGTGCAATAATTTGTCATGGCGTATCGTTGTTGTTATCATGCAATATGAAGATTCGGCACGAGGCAAACGGGTTCAATTGTGGCTCTCATCCAAGTTTTGAAATTAACTCACGATCCAAAGAACAGGAATTGTGTCTGGAATTGCGTATTTCTTTTCATTTTGGAAAGGATTCTCCAAAACTAAAAACTGCAGGAACGAAATGCATCATCTATATATTGATAATCATGTTCCATAAAAGTGCGATCGTTATCACCTTGCAATACCCTCTTGTTAAAAATGAGACCATACAAATCGTCAAAGACAAAATACAAAAATGGAAATCCTGATTATCTGGTGTTGATTATTCGACGAATTCTTATTTCTTATGAATCTAAAATAATAAACTAAATGTCACTTCATTTATATATGTGTGAACACGAGTACACACATATATAAATGAATTGACATACCCTGCTTTTCTTAACGGGCGCATTGTCTTGACGATAAGTGGCTAACATGCTGCTTGGAAACCAATGGTAACAATCGCACCTTAGATGTCTTACAAGCTATAATGAATATATATATATATATATATCCCGCGCGCTTGCTTTCAAAAGTTTAACATGGCATCCAATAAGACGCCGGTTTACTGTCGACATTGCTTAAGATTTCTGCTGATATTTGTTTGTTAAATGTCGACCAGAGTTTCATAAAAAACAAAAAAACACTTACAAGTCCGGAAATTTCATAACATCTACGACAAAGTTTAATACCCATTTTTCTTCGATATAAAGAGGTCAGGTGACTTATGTGTGCCAAACTTTATAGAAAGCACGAGACACACACACACACACACACACACACACACACACATATATATATATATATATGTGTGTGTGTGTGTGTGTGTGTGTGTATAGCCATACACTGTTTGATATATATATATATATATATATATATATATATATATATATATATATATATTCCCCCAATGTGAGCCACATGTTGGCTGTGTGTGGTGACCCGTGATGCTTGACGACGGACTCCTGGTTGATGAGCAGTTCATCACGTATTTTGCATACATCTATATATTCATATATATATATATATATATATATATATATATATATATATATATAATATATATATATATGTGTGTGTGTGTGTGTGTGTGTGTGTGAATATATACATGTAAGCAAAATGCTCACTTCTATTCATAGACTGTACAAGCAGTGTTGTATAACATACTTTACATAGACGTATATATAGTATGGCCGTATACTTATCTTGCAGAGTACAGATCTGAGTATACCCGTGGTTGTATACTCATCTTGTCTTGTAACTGGTCTTGTTCTGAGTAGTTCTTAACTCTCGGTTCTCTATCTTGGCTTCTTAGCTCTTTCTAACTGGTTCTTGGCTGTTTTTCTTCTTCTTAAGATTATTCTTCTGCATTCTGGAACACCTCCGTTATTATAGGTGATACTGGTACGTTATTTATTTTAATTAATAACTCAAGACTTTCGTTTTGGTGAGCTCACATTTTATTAATTTCATAAGTCCCGGAATCAACTCAAATTAATTGAAATTGTTATAGGTAATATACCCTATAGACTAATGGAATGCGTCGACGGTTACTATAAGTAACAGGGACAATTATGGCTTGAGAGTAAGCCAATGCGAGTCAGCTCATAACTCTATTTGTCGGACGTAATTTCCACTTCTCTGTACTCTAATTGTTTACTCTTTTGTTAATACATTTTCCTACATTTGTTACTCGTCGTTTTGTTCTTATTTGACCCCTTAAAACAACACAACAGAAATAGATCACTAGGTAGGACTGAGCCTATTCTAGTAGTGACCACCACAAGCAGAGATTTAAGAGGTTTGAATTCAGAGTTTTCCTTCTCCTAGACTGGTTGCCTAACTTAGGTTAAAGGGCCCAGTCTGCCCTACTATTTACCCATAGCTGGAGGGAGAATAGTTGGATTCATACCTTTCCCAAGGGTATTAGCGCTATGTGAACTGTGGATTTTGTCCAGGATTTGAACTTGGGTCAGCGAGTCCATTTCCTACGACTCTAACTGTTACAATTTATGTGGTAGCATAACTTGTTGACAGACCCTGTAGCGAGAATTCAAGGGGGCCATTGGCTTTCAGATGAGGGAACGGAAAATTACCAGTAACGGTTATAGCTCTCTGGCCCTAGAGGCGCGAATCTCGCGCGTCACGTGATCAGTTTTTTTTAGAGTTTAGTTTCAACCTGACATTGTAGCAGAGAGAATCTACCTGTTAGGATTGAAATATCATCCGCGCAGAAGTACATGGGCTAGACTAAATAGAATCTTGATCAAGAAAAAAATGTCTTGTGAAGTTAGCCCAACAGAAGTCCTTAAAAGAAGCCGTTAGTTAGAAAAAGAAGACTAGACAACATGATGACGGCCATACAAATTAGCAGATGCAGAAAAGTAGAAAAGAAATGAAGTAACAAGTAAGTCTCTATTCTCTGTTTCTGTCTCTCTGGCTCTCTTTCTATCCCGAGAACTCACTGAAGTAATACTCACTCACACTCTCGTTTATATACCTAACGATGGGGTATATAACATAACCGGTACACCACCACGCCTCTTATAACTGCTTCAAGGATGGAGGCGCGTGGTCTAATGGTTAGAGTCGTAGGAAATGGACTCGTCAACGCGAGTTCAATTCCCGGACGAAGCTGTTGGAATTTCCCATAGCGCTAATATCATTGGGAAAGGTATGAATCCAATTCTCCCTCCAGCTATGGGTAAATAGCAGGGCAGACTGGACTCTTTAACAATGGCTAGGTAACCAGTCTAGGAGAAGGAAAACTCTGAATTCAAACCTATTAAACTCCGCATAAGAAATTGACCTTGTGTCGCATCCTGCTCGTGAGGAGGGGTTGGTAAATATATATAACAGCTTCAAGAAATACATCAAACTATATGAAATATCTACCAGGCTTGTAATCCCAAGACAGAACAGAGTAGGGAGGAATAACTCTTTGAAGCAATGACTTGAAAAGCTAGTAAGTTTAATATATGATTTTGTTTAGTATTCCATTAACAGCAAGGATGTTTCAATATTAATCAATATTATAATATTAATCAATACATATAATGGAAATACTTTTAATATCCCGATCATTCTAGCACACACTGTACTGAGATCGATTTGTTTTGAACCCATTGATCACACATCTATTGATTCCTACCGATGTGCTGAATAAAATCTCTTTCTTTATTTTTAAAAATTTCTTTATATTTTTTTTTTTTTTTATAATCTGAAAAAATTATTTCTGTATTTTGATTTATAAATGTAGAAAATAAAACCTATCTTTTTCTTCAGAAAAAAAAGAACATTTTTATTTCGTAATAATGCATTCATCTTTATCTCTGTATGGTTCATGGAATCGCGTCTGCTTTTATTAAAGTCTATACGTTTTCGTGCAAATCTCTAATAGTTTTGTAAGCGTCAGAAAATCCACAGTTAAGAAATCTTTTCAGCAATAACAATGAGTGAAATTTCTAAAGCCGAACGTTTTAAGTGTTCTTAATATTTTATGCTTTCTTCTCTGAAATTCGCTTACGTCAGATTTAACAGATAATCATTCCGATCAACGAAGATATGAAATCAAACGAGGCAAAGGAAATAATTTTTTCCCGCTCTGAATTTGTTGTTAAGCGAAATTGAATCAGAATTTATACCTATGCTACAGATCTTCGTTGCTGTGACAAAATCAGACAATATCAGACAATATCAGACAGTTATATACAGATTCGTAAATTAGATTAATAAATCTCAGCCAAGTTATTTATTTTTAGCAAGTTAGAGTTTGTTGGTTGGTTGGATTTTACGGCATGTCAACCCTTGTTGGGTTATTTTATATCGAAGAAACCCTGTCGGTTGGGGCTTAAGAATACACTGACTGCATCTCTGCATTGGTGGCATTGGTGGCGACCAGTGATGCTTAAGGATATAATCCTGGTGGAATAGCAGTACATGACATGCAACATTCCCTGTAGACCCTCACTTAGGCTAGACGGGCGTTTGGAGAGGCCCCCTCCGATCAATCGGCTGGTCATGTCAAGCTCTAGTACCTATATGATTGATCCTGCCCTATTGCCTTTATGGCAAGTCCCAACCCTTTTTATCATATATGTGCTAGAAGGCGGTGGTTGAGGATCTTCATGTCCTGGGAATGACGTTAAACTTTATCGGATGGCAAGGTTCCAGTTCTAGAGGTCTAGGGAATGTGGAGCACCCCTTCATCACCATTGCTCCCTGGTCTCCTCTGACCCGGAGTGGTAGTACCGTGAAGGTCCCATCTATGGGGTAAATAATAAAATGTGTTTATAAAAAAATGAGTATCCATTAAGAATGGATTTATTTCAAACTTTGCCGGCATTAAATGGTCCCCCAAGGTTGATATGCCGTAAAACAAAGAAAACAAAACAAAAATTTATATCGAAGACATTCTTGTTGGGTATTCAATTGTTTTTTAAACTCAATTTTTTAGGGTCTCGAGTCGTGTGTTCCTGGAAGTTAAACTAGCATTCTATCTTTTACTTACGTTCGGGATAAGCCTCTAGTTGGTCCTGATAGCAGTTATTTATATAGGCAAACCGTAGGATTTTGGTTGTTAGGTAAACTATATAACCCCACCCACCCACACTATTCAATTCTTTGGATGATTATAAACAAAATAACTCTATGTTATCATCAACATCACCCTCATCATCATCATCATCATCATCATCATGTCGCGCTATTAGCACGGATATCCATGTCAATCTCTCTCCAACCGTAGACTCTATGTTATGAAATATTTAATTTTTCTCGTTCCTGAGTATACAAAGAAGAGTGACAAAAGTAGAAAAAAGAGTAAAATATTTCAGTTGCATGGATCGTTGGTTGGTTAGTTGGTTAGATATTACAGTATGTCAACTCTTGTTGGATTATTTTATGCCGAAGACATTTTCTTTTATACATTCTTGATGGGTATTCAATTTTTTCCAACTCAATATTTAAACCCATTTTTCAACTCATTTTTTTCTATTTAACGCGTAGATGGGACTCTAACAGGTATTACTACTCCTGGTTAGAGTTGACCTGGGAGCAATGGCAATGAAGGGGTATTCCACACACCCCACAGCTCCAGAACTGGAACTTTACCACTAGATGCAGTTTAACGTCATACCCAGGATAATAAGACGTTCAGACACCCATTACATATATGATAAAAAGGGATGGAGGTTTGCCATAGGGATAATAGGGTTGAGATAATTATATAGGTGCCAGGGCTTAGTGTGACCAGCCGATTGATTTGAGGAGGACTCTCTGACCGCCCGTCTAGCCTAAGGACCAAAGTGGAAAGTTGTCTGTAATGGACTGTTCATAAATTAGGCTTCTGTCCTTAAGCATCACTGGTCGCCACCCACGACCAACAGGTGGTTCCATTGGGGGGATTTTATATCTTTGTAGGGGTGCAGTTGGTATATTCTACAGCCCTAGCAGACAGGGCCACCTTACCCCTCCGTAGGGTAGGATTTGGTGTATTCTACTGCACCAGCCGATAGGGTGGACTGCCAACAGGTCATCGCATCCTTTATAGTTCATATTAGGCGCAAAGTGTCGAATCCTGCTTTGGCGGGGCATGCGTTTCTTTTGTCATACCAATCATATCCAAGCCCTATCGGCTGGAGCTTTAGAATACACCTCTGTAGAAGTGCTTATCACCTCAATGGGTCTACCTGTTGGCCGTAGGTTGTGATCCGTAATGCTTATCAATCGGTTGGTTAAGTTAAGCCCTAGCACCTATATGATTGTCCCAGCCCTATTGATCTTATGAAAAGCCCCAACTCTTTTTATCATATATATGCTAGAAGGCGGTGTCTGAGGGTCTTAATGTCATGTGTATTACGTTAAACTCTATCTGATGGCGCAGTTCCAATTCTGGAGCTCTGGGGAACGTGGAGTGTGCATTCATCATCATTCCTCCCAGGTCCACTCGGTAGTAGTACCTGCTAGGGTCCCATCTATCGATTAGATAGAAAAAATGAGTTTTAAAGTTCTTTAAAAAAATGAGTTAAAAAAACCGTCTTCGGCATAAAATAACCCAATGTGTTGACATGCCGTAAAAACCAACCAACCAACCAACCACCAACAACAAAACACCCAACCAACAACCAACCAACCAACCAGCCAACAAATCCATCTCTGGGTTAGATATATAAAAAACTGAGTTAAAAAATGTGTTTAAAAATTTGAATACTCAACAAGAATGGATAAAATAAAAACGTCTTTAGCATAAAATAACCCAATGTGTTGACATGCCGTAAAAACCAACCAACCAATCACATCATATCCAATCTCATCATTTGCATGTTTTAATTTTAAATTCACATTTTGTTATTTTTGATAGTCTTCTGATCAGCGCATTGAGGCCGTCACCCTCTACTGAACCTGTTGAACTTGGTCAGCACAAACAGTCAGCTCCCAGGTCACGC
>CM042144.1:73209982-73222482 GCA_023376005.1 Doryteuthis pealeii | reverse complement strand
ATAAAGATTATTATTCTTTTTACATATTGAACTATTTTTCATAGCTCTTAAAACAAGCTCGTATTCATATAACATGAAAACAAGCACAAACAAAATTATAAACAAACATAACTCTCAGAGGATATTTCTCTGTAACGGCGTAAAACACAAGAGTTTGGGACTATTGACATAACTCAGTTTCGGTCGTGCCGTACCAAATATGGAGAGGCATGTGTCCGATTTGGTTTGGTTTGTTGGATTTTACGGCATGTCAATGCTTGGGTTATTTTATGCCAAAGACGTTTTTATTCTATTTATGCTTGATGAGTATTCAATTAAAAAAACAACTCATTTATTCAATTTAACCCATAGATAGGACCATAACAGGTACTATTACTCCGTGACAGAGTGGACGTGGGAGTAATGACGATAAAGGGTTATTTCTAAATTGGAACTTCATCATTAGATCCATTTGTCCGGAAAAAAGTGAATTAGTTTGTTATCATGTATAATACGTGTTACACAATGGATCAGCACAGCCTACCATTTTTAGTAAGAAGTGTAGGGTAACACATAACTGCCATTTATATATGTATAGATTACACTTATTTTAATTTCATCTCAATTGATTTCTATTTGAAATTATACATATGATGATGATCATCATGATCATCATGATCATCATCATGTGTTGCACCTTTCTCACCATCCGTCTCTATCGTTCATTGTCCTCAGGAGGTCCTCTATTCGGTATCCAGAGTCCTTACAGAGCTGGTCAATAGAGTACTTTGATTGACGGTAAATATCTTTTTTTAAAATCGATATTGGGCAAGGTAAAAAATATTTAAAAAAAAAAATTAAAAAAATCCTTTAGTATTATTCGAAATTAATTCATCATTTTAAATCTATTTTAAAGAGATGGGTATAATAGCAGAATAGAACAGTTTAGAAGCTTGCCATTCCAATAACCCCTTCCTTTCATTGCTAAATTTTCCTAATTTGACTATATGACTAAATTAGACAGCAAAGAAAAACGTTACAGTTATTTCTTTTTGTTAATGGAATTCTTTTAAGATTCATCGACGGGATCTTAGTTCATATTTATGTGAAAAACAAACAAACAATTAAAAATCAATAATACCAAGCAAAACTCTATTAAATCAAATCAAACTTGGGAACCTTCTTTTCGAACTCTGAAACTTTCTTGTCGTAATCGGGAGTCATCACGATTACGACTTCTAGGTAAAACATCTAGCCATCTAGGTAAAACAAGACATTAGGTTTATAAGTTCCCAAAATTCACACTGAATTGTCCAATAATAATAATAAAAACATAGCGTAGAGGATATAGGCGTTTAGTTAATACAGTTCTAAATGACAGTTATCTCTAGGCTGCAGGTTCAATGCTGGTCAAGGGCGATAGTAAAATAGAATAATAATTAACACAACTTAACACTTGTACCCAACTATGATTAGTGGAATGAAAACAGGATACCCGCCATAGATTGAATAAAAGGTTGGGTTCAAAGTTCCGTGATGGCCCCCAATTATGACAAGAAGGTTCCCGAATTCGAAAAAAAGGTTCCCGAATTCGAGAAGGCTCCCAAGTCCGACAAGAAATACCCGAAGAATGCCGGAGGGCACATTAGCCAAAACGTTGTACAGATAACAATAAAGATGAGGAAAATAGCCCGAACAATCCAAATAATACAAATTATCAAGACTCATCTAAAAAAAAATCACAGAAATAATCTAATGGTCTATTTCTTTAATTTATTATTTATTCTAATTGTTTTAATTGTGTATTTAAATATTTATTTTTTTGTAATCATTGGTTTTGATTGCCTCTGGTTTATTGTTTCAATGAATTATTTTTAAAAAAATATATGAAAAAAAAAATACAAGTTTCAGTGAAAGAAATGATCACCTGAAGCGATTGTGGCGGGAAGTGTAAATAGTCGATTACTCCTGTTCATCGAATTTAAAAAGAAAGAAATGTAAAAAGAAAATAGAATAAATAAGAGAAAGAAATAATGAAAGAAAGAAAGAAAGAATCAAAGAAAAAAGAAAAAAGAAAATAAGAGTGGTGGGAACGGAAGAATGAAGAGAAAAAAAAAAGAAAGAGAGAATGAAAAAAAGAAATAACGAAAATGGACAAGTGAAAATTTACGGGAAAGAAAGGCAGTTGAAAATAAAAGAGAGAGAAAAAAAGAGAAAGAAATGTAATATAATAATCGAGAGAAAAAATAACGAAAGAAAGAAAGAAAGAAAGAATTAAAGAAAAAAGAAAAAGAAAATGAGAGTGGTGGGAATAGAAGGATGATGAGAACGAAAGTAAGAAAGAAAGAATGAATGAAAAAAAGAACGAAAATGGACAACTGAAAAAGGAAAAGTGGGAAAGAAAGGAAAATTACGGGAAAGAAAGGCAGTTGAAAATAAAAGACAAAAAGGAATGAAATATGAAAGGAAATAGAATAAAAGAAAAAAGAAAGAAAGAAAGAAAGAATGACTGAATGAGTGAAAGAAAGAAAACGAAGAAAAGAAATAAAAAAGGAAAAGGAAAGAAGAGTGGTGGAAACGAAATGATAATGAGAAAGAAAGAAAGAAAAATAAACAGAGAAAAAAAAGAAAGAAAGAAAGAAAGAAAAACGGACGATTGAAGAAAGGAAAAGAAGGAAAGAAAGAAGATTATGGGGAAGAAAGGAAGTAGGAATACAAAAGTAAAAAGAGAAACGTTAAAGAAAATAGAGTACAAAAATGAAAGAATGAAAGAATAAAAGAAAGAAAAAAGAGGAAAGAAAGAAAAAGAAAAGAGAGAAAAAGAAAAGAAAAATGAAAGGAGCGAAAGGATGAATGGAATGAATGAATGAAAGAAAGAAGAAAGAAAGAAAGAAAGAAAGAAAGAGGATAATTGAAGAAAGGAAAAGAAATGAAAAAGATAAATCACAGAAAGAAAAGAAGTAGAAAAAATAAAAAAATAAATGGAAATGGAAATAGATTAAAATAAATAAATAAGCAAAGAATGAATGAATGAATGAAAGAACAAAAGAATGAAAGAAAATAAAAAGTAAAATGATAATTAAAGAAAGAAGAAGAAACAAGAAAAAGAAAAAAGAAGTGGTGGGAACGAAAGAATAAAGAGAAAAAAAAAGAAAGAAAGAGAGAAAGAACGAAAGTAAAACAGACAGATGAAGAAAGGAAAAGAAGGAAAACAAGAAAAGAAAAAGAAAAATCACAGGAAAGAAAGAAAGTAGGAAATAAAACAAAACAAAAGAGAAATGTAAAAGGAGATAGAATTAAAGAAAGAAAGAAAGAAGAATGAATGAAATAAATTAAAAAGATAATTAAAGAAAAAGAAAAGAAAGAAAAGGAAAATAAGAGTGGTGGGAATGAAAGGGTTTTGGGAAAGAAAGAAAGAGGAGAATTGATGAAAGTAAAATAAGAAAAAAAAGGAAAAAAGGAAAGAAGGAAAGAAAAGAAAGTTAGAAAAAGAAAAAGAAAGAAAGAAAAAAATAATGGACCGTTCCGATTTATTATAAAGAAAGAAAGGGAAGAAAAGGGACATGCTATACAGAAATAATAACATACGAAAGAAAGAAGACAACTGATGAAAGGAAAATAAAGAAAAAAGGAAAAAAGGAAAGAAGAAGGAAAAGAAAATTAGAAAAAGAAAGAAAGAAAGAAAAAAGAAATAATAGACCATTCCGTTTTATCATAAAGAAAGAAAAAGAAGAAAAGAGACATGCTATAGAGAAATAATAAAATATGGAAAAAAAAAAGAAAGAAAGAAAAAAAGAAAGGAAGAAAAAAAGAAAGGAAGAAAGAAAGATTTTAATTTGCTAATCGCTGCTTTAATTTTCTTGCTGTATTTTTTGCTTTGCTAGCTTTTTCAAAAAAATGTCTTTCTGTTTTATTGAATTTCCTTCAAGCAATCAAATAATCTTGTTCTTCCTTTCCTGTTCAGTATCCTGATAACATTCCTGGATAAACAAAATTAGCAAACGTTCCCTCTGCAGCAACAATGAATAGGTTTTCTTTTAAACAGATCCTATTCTTAAACAACCCATTACATAATAGATTCATTAGTTTAATAAAACATTTTTGGGAAAACGTTTACTGAAAGAAAAAATCTAATTATAATGGAGATTATGCAACTATCTGTATGTAACTGAAAGTATGTCACTACTGACGTCACGATTTCCTTAGTTATTTAAGTTATATTCTCAACGATTATGAAATAATCTTTATCAAATCTTGATTAGAATCTCATCTATTAACAATGTCTCTATTAAAATTATCTGTCAACACCCTCTAGTTAAAAATGAAACCGTCCAAATCGTTTAAGATGTAATGCAAGCAAACATGAAAATCCTGATTATCAGGTGTCGTTTATCCGCCGAATTCTTATTTCTGATGAGCGTCGTCACCTCCGTTAAATAATAGACCGTTCCGTTTTTATTATAAAGAAGAAAGAGAAGAAAAAGTACATGCTACACAGAAAAATATAATGAGAAAGAAAGAAAGAAATATAGAGGAAAGAAGTGGCGCGCGCAATAGCTTTAATCTGTTTCAATCGAATATAATGAAAAGATGAAAAGAATGAAAGAAAAGAAGAGAGATAGAGAGTTATATATATATATATATATATATATATATATATATATAATATATATATATATATATAGAGAGAGAGAGAGAGAGGAGAGAGGGGAGAGAGAGGGAGAGATGTAGAGATATATAGATAGAGAGAGAGGAGAGGAGAGGAGAGGGAGAGAGAGCTGAGGGAGAGAAAGAGAGAGAGTTAAACCAAGGTTATTACACTTTTTACATATTGAACGATTTTGCAATAGCTCTTAAGTAATCCTATCAAACGTTGTAATAATCAAATTATCATACTGTAGTATATATATTTACCAAATTACCCTGCACGAGCAGGATGCGACACAAGGTCAATTTCTTAAGCGGAGTTTAACAGGTTTTAATTCAGAGTTTTCCTTCTTCTAGACTGTATACCTAGACATGGTTAAAGTGTCCAGTCTGACCAACTATTTACCCATAGCCGGAGGAAGAATAATTGGATGCATAACTTTCCCAAGAGTATTAGCGCTATGTGAAACGCAAACAGCCTCGTCCAGGATTTGAACTAACGTCGACGAATCCATTTCCTACGACTCTAACCATTACACCACGCGCCTCAACGAATCACACTGGAGTATATCCACAGGTCCTGCTAGAATTATTTGATATCACAGTTGTTTTTTTTTTCGAGATCATAAGCTCAAAAGTACAAACAATGCACTTTTATAGACATTTAAAAAAACATTCTTAAAAAGAACACTAGTGAAATCTACCTTAGCTTTTTTCTAAGATCTATCAAAGTGGAGCGGTGACTTAACACACACACACACACACACACACACACACACACCCCCCCAACCCCCCAAAAAAACCAAACAAAAAACAAAAAAACACGAGGAAATCTTTTTCTATCATAATGTGAGAAGGGATGGATCTGAAAACTTATAGTGCCTTGAAGGGTATACTTGAGATGACAGACAACACACCCTATAGAACCTGAAATACCTTTTCTACCTACGTTCGTTCATTTCGGTTTTTATAATTTAGATATATTAACCACCATCAGAACAATATTAAGGAGCAACGTCATGATCTTCCCATTTTCGTTTCATCTCATTTGAAAATAACATTTTTGAAAGAGATTCATGGCATTGCATCTTAATATTACCCTGATGATGGTAAATATATCCAATATATATAAAAAACCGTACGATCGAACATAGGCAGAACTATTCATTCCATCATAAATGAACAGATCTTCTGAATATTTGTTTATTCATACTTTCCATACTTACATAACTTCCTATCTATTTCCATGTTCCATTTTCACAAAAAATGAGTTTTATTTTCAAAGATTCAGTAAGACTAAATTTTTCTACTATGTATCTGAATCTTATTGTTCACGTTACGTTCTACACTGTGTTGCATATCACATACTTATTTCATTTCCGTCTAAGCTTAAATTCAAATTCAAACATCTTATAGTTTAAGCCGATGAAGTATGTAGGAGTGTTCGAAAATTTCGTACATATTTTCACATACATTCTACTTATATATATATATATATATATATATATATATATATATATATGAGAGTAGGTAAATAAACAATGTGTTTATTTGATATGGCTTTTAGCCGACAATTTTTGGAGGATACGTGCTTAATTGAAGTCATACATAATTTTGAAAATTAATTAGTTAATAATTAATGAATTTAGGTGGGCATAAATGTTCAAATGTATGGCTAAACAAATCGAGAAAATGTCAATCCCTGAATGTACATTTCGACCTCATTAGCAAGGTTATAGTCATGGGAGACTGCTTCATATATGCCCGCCTAAATTCATTAATTATTAACTAATTAATTTGATTTCAATTAAGCACATATACCCCCAAAATATATATAGTAAAAGCAAAGTCGACAACGTGGCCTAATGTCGGTATCAGCCAAACAGCGAGGGAGTCTATCCTCTTTTCACTAGCGTTAGATCAAGGAGATTGTTATTGCGTCTGAGTTGAAGCGCTATACCAACCATCAGCTCCTCACTTTACCGCACAGATCCCTGTGCTACTCATTTGTTAATTAATTAATTATAATTAAATGAATTAGGCGTGCATATCGGTTTAAATGTAAAGCGTAAACAAATCGAGAAAAAGTCATCTCTGTGTGTACATTTCAGCCCATTAGGCCTCATCAGCAGAGCTATAGACTGGGCAGTGCTTTGTGCGCGATTCGAACCCTACCTGTCAGGCTTACAGGCGGACATTCTAGCCACTACACTAGCTGGCTTCCCCAGAATCTCTTTATTTTAAACCGATATGTGTATCGCAAATATATATATATATGCGTGTGTGTGTGTGTGTGTTCATAATATACATGCATATTACCCTGATGATGGTAAATATATCCAATATATATAAATATATATATATATATATATATATATATATATATATATATATATATATATATATATATATATATATAACAATACTCTACAAGAAACAGCTGTACGACCAATTGCCACCTATCACACAGACCACCCGAATAAGGCGAACGGCTCTGTACGGAAACTGTATGCTGCACAGAGGACCTGATAGGGACGGTTGGTGACAGATTGTCATGAATATTCGTGGTACTGGCGCGACATGATGATGATGGGCTGTAACATATACCTATATATCTATTTATTAGTTAAAATCTATCCCCTACCCTGCAGGTGGCTGATGACCATGTGGTTAAGACGCCGATGTGATGAAAACCAGTTGAGTTTTTTTTATCCCGGCCGGAGGTAGCCTGTTAAGTCTAGCCACACTGAGGAGACGTGATACGGTGTCTGTGGATGGCAATATATATATATATATATATATATATATATATATATATATATATAAACCAGTTATTTCTATTTGTAAACATAGGTATATATATATATATATATATATATATATGGTTATTTGCACATATTATAAGGACATGACCAGAGCCAGTCTATGAATTTCATGTAATATTCCACGAAAATACGATCACCATAGCAACCATCACTTCTCTACATATATCTCCCGCTTAAACCTTAGAATCAGCGAGACACAGAAACGCATCTGCGTGTCCAAAATTGAGGGTATCAAACAGCCCCATTTAACCCAAGTGAACCCTTTGCTAAATTAAGAACGTGCGTGTGTGTGTGTGTTGTGTGTGTGTGCGCGTGTGTGTGTGAGAGTAAAAAGTCGTTATTGGGTGAGTGTGTATGGGCGAGAGAAAAACCGAAGGCCAGTCGTGGGATATCTGTGGCGTGGTGCGGCCATTTTGGCGCTCTATATCGGCCAGTGGTTGATTGGTTACGAGCAAGATTCGGCCTGTGCCCCTCTCCCCGCCGTCCGCCGAGTGCACATCGCTTGATTTCCCCGTAGACTCGCTAGAGTTCGAGACAAAAGGTCGAAGGCTTACAGCAGATTCGGACGAGAGGGAAGTTCGTGTGTCCATCATAAGTAGGAAGAAGATGCACACTGTACATGCATCGTTGAAGTCATCAGGATGGCGGCTTGATGCGAAAGAGCCGTATATCAATTATGAATGACAAGAGGAAACGAGAGAGAGAGAGAGAGAGAGAGAGAGAGAGAGAGAGAGAGAGAGAGAGAGAGAGAGAGGGGGGGGACAAATAATAATAATAATAATAATAATAATAATAGTAAGAAAAATAAAAAGTAATGGTCATAACAATAACGATTATGATTATGAAACGAATCTTATTATAATGGAGTTTCGGTGTTTGTCTGTAACCAAAACTACGTCACTGCTTACGTCACACTACCCTTCGGAATTCCGTAAGTTTATCAATTAGTATTTAATAATAATAATAATAATAATATAATATAATAACATAGACAAGTTATGGTAAAAGTTATGGAATATGAAAGTCAAAGTGATACCAATTGTAGTTGGTGCACTTGGAACGGTCCCAAAAAGATTGGAAAAAAGTTTGAAAAATCTGGAAATCAGAGGGAGAATCGAAACCATCCAGAATACTGCACTGCTGCAATCTGCCAGAATACCCAGAAGAGTCCTGGAGACCTGAGGAGACTTGTTGCCACTCAGACTCCAGTGAAAGGCCATCAGCTAATGCTGATGTGAAAAACTCAAAAGGAGTGAATAATAATAATAATAATAATAATAATAATAATAATGAGAAAAATAAATAATGGTCATTACAATAGCGATTGTAGTCATGAAACGAATCTTATTATAAGGGAGACTCGGTGTTTGTAACCGAAACTACATCAGTGCTTACGTCACACTATCCTTAGAAATTGCGTAGGTTTATCAGTTAGTATTTAATTCATAGTCAAAATAATAAATACATAGATTAAATACTTATTCATTAAAGGTGTTTTCTTGAAAATCTGAGTCAGATTTGCCTCAAAACAGCCCATGTTAATCGTGCATTTAAAGTCCTACAACGTGTCTTATGAATCACTAAGAAAAAAAGGTTTATATTATATATGGTGGTGTTGATTTGCATGCTGGTTTTAACAAAACTGAGTTTAATAAAGAATTACCTGGTGTTATTGATCTCTAATATTGTTTTATTCTCTGTATTAAAATTAATCCTCTGAATGATTTTATATAGAAACCAATTAAAATATAATCAAAATAAGTGTAATCTTTTATACGCCTTCCTATTTAATTTCGATAATCTTTCTGATCTATATATTAATACTCTTGTTCCTAAATCTTCCGACTGTCATCATCTTATAACACCCTCTGGTTTAAAATGAGACCGTCTAAATCGTCCCCAAGATAAAATACAAAAACGTAAATCTTGATTATCTGGTGTTGCTTATGTAACGTAGTGCCTTTTCTTTCACGCACTAAATAGACATATGTAACGTAGTGGGTTTTTCGTCGTCACGTTACCAAATCGTAGTGGGTTTTTCACTGATACTACCAATAATAACAATAAGGTAGCGGCGGCATTTCACGCGTAAACCTCTGGGGTTT
Organism: Doryteuthis pealeii; assembly: GCA_023376005.1. Lineage (NCBI taxonomy): Eukaryota > Metazoa > Mollusca > Cephalopoda > Myopsida > Loliginidae > Doryteuthis > Doryteuthis pealeii. The sequence continues at coordinate 73,212,926 of CM042144.1, read as the reverse complement.
GTTTACAACTCCACGCAGAATCTTTAGTAGTCAGCCTTCAAGCCCCAAAACTCTTTCACACACTTCTTGGTCAAAGGAGTATCACCTTACGCACGCCGCGTGCCTTTCGTCCAGCAAGAGGTATCAAGTTTCACGACCGTTGGTTTTTAGTCACGGTCAATTTGGCTTTCTCCACGGGTGTCTAGTGGTCGTCCCATTCACGATACTATTTTAGTATCTTTCGTCGTAGTGAAGACTATAATACCGTGTTTATTTTTCAGAAGTTTATTATAATAAAAACTTCAATTCACTTTTTGAGAGAGAGAGAGAGAGAGAGAGAGAGTCAAGTCTAATAATATTTGTACTTAACAAGAGGTGTATTTTAACTGGATTCAACTTTGGGTTTAGTTCTTAATAAACTTCTCGGTGACAAGCTTTTCTTAACAATAATAACAGGCCAGCGCTTTTTGGTCTTCAGCGACAACAGTTTGCCAAACTCCGTACGGCCTCGACTAACCCTCGATCACTGCCTCTCCGGCCGACTCCTCTAGCTGACTGGCTGACTCTATTTTTTTGGAACCATCTATTTCTTTCTCGAAATAATAGAATATTCTATTCCTTCGAATCATTCTGGTCAAATAGAGTTCACGGCCTTTCAGATCAAAGGACCATTGGTCGTCGAAAAGACTGGATTTTCCTTAAACGTAGATCTAGCGTCACCAAACTCTCAATTAGGTTTTTTATTTCTTTTTCGGTGATTCTTCAAAGGCCACCCAAGGTAACAGAGGATCGGGAATACATTTTTGATTTAAGTTTCTCCGAGTCTGGCACAAGGCCACAAATATAGGTGCTGGGACGGCCATTATGTAACACTTATCCACCGAATTCTTATTTCTTATGAGTGTCGTCACCTCAGTTAAATAATGGACCATTCCGGTTTTTTTTATAAAGAAAGAAAGAGAAAAAGTACATGCTACACAGAAAAATATAATAAGAAAGAAAGAAAGAAAGAAAGAAAGAAAGAAAGACAAAGATAGAGAAAGGGGTGAACGCGAGGAAACGATAATACTAATCTGTTTCCATCGAACATAATGAAAAGATGAAGAGAAGGAAAGGAAGAAAAATGAGTGAGAGAGAATTCAATCAACATTATTACACTTTTTACATATTGAACTATTTGGCATATTAATGGTAATAATTGAATTGTAATACTGTGGTATATACACAGGTCCTGCTCGTAATAATAATAATAATAATAATAATAATAATAATAATGGATTTTACGGCATATAAACCCTTGGGTTATTTTATGCCGAATAATTTTTTGCTATATTCATTCTTGATGGGTATTAAGATTTTTGTTTTCAAACACATTTTTAAAATATTTTTTAAAACTAATTTTAATATATTTAACCCATAGATGGGATCCTTACAGGTACTAACACTCGAGGGCAGAGTAGACTTAGTTTAGTTTAGTTAGTTGGATTTTACGGCATATCAACCCTTGGGTTATGTTAGGCCAAATAGATTCTGGTTTTATTCATTCTTGTTGGATATTCAATTTTTTTAATAATTTTAAACTCATTTTTTAAAAGTCATTTTTGTTATATTTAACCCATAGATAGGATCCTAACCGGTACAATCACTTCGGGTCTGAATGGATCTGAGATTAATGGCAAGGAAGGGGTATTTCTTACTCTCCAGAGTTCCAGAATTTTAACCTTACTACTAGATTCAGTTTACCGTAATTTTTGGTTGGTACTTACTCAATCCTATTATATTTTGAAGACAATTGGTGTGTAATAGTTACCATCGTCAGAAATGGTCTCGGTGAGACGAGTTCGAATCCTGGACGTGTCTGTTTGCATTTTACATATCGCTAACACCCTTGCGAAAGGTACGAATCCAACTATTCTCACTCTAGCTATTGGTAAATAGTTGCTCAGACTGGGTTCTTAAACTTTGGTATGGCAACAGTTGAAATAGTCTTGCTATATAAGGTGTGCAGGAGGCCACGAATTAAATTTATAGACTCTTCGTGTTCCCGTGTATTCAATCGGCCAATCAACACGCTCGAATACGTGGCTGGTTAACTATTTAAGGGCCTTGGTGAAAAGGCGTTCAGTTGCTCGTGCTTTACACGGACGAATTGATCAACACACAAGGATTCTGCTTAACACTGAGGAATACAAGGATTCCACTCAAAACGGATCAAACTTAATGCCACAAGGGATCTCCACTGCAAAGTGCTCTCACCTGCAGATTTAAAATGGCCACAAGAATCTTATGAGCAACCAGTCAAGAAGGAAACCCCTGAATTCAAACAACGCTGCAATAAATTAACCTTGTGTCGCATCCTACACGTACGGAGGAGTTGGGTAAATGCATATCCAATTATTTAGTATTTTAGTAAGGGCCAGGTTAGCTCTGTCGGTAGAGCGTTCGGCTAGAAACCACAAGTTCGATAGCGGCCCTCGACAACTCAGCGTATGAGTAACGCAGGGATCTGTGCGGTAAAGTAAGGAACTGATGGTTGGTGTGACACTTCACCTCAGACACCAAAACAATCTCCTTGGTCTAGCGCTAATGAAAAGGGGATAGACTCCCTCGCTGTTTGGCTGACACCGACTTTAGGCCACCCCGACGACTTTACTTTACTTACTTAGTAATTTATTAATCTAGTGAAGTGGAACCTCGATTTTCGAACGACTCTGAAGTCGAACAATTCAGAGTTCGAACAAAATATTTGAGTAAAAAAAGCCCCAGTTATCGAACAATTTGTTGGACTTCGAACACACGAGTTGAGCTTATGAAAACGGAAACTGTGCGAATGACTGTCAGGCAATGAAGGCAAACCAAAGATGGCCGAAAGCAGCATTAGTTAGCGTCAGTCACTATTTTGAACGAGTGTCTGATATTGTTTTTTGTGCAAATTCTTCATTTCGTTTGTGTTTATTCTCTATTT
>CM042144.1:73199982-73207482 GCA_023376005.1 Doryteuthis pealeii | reverse complement strand
TAAAAATGGGAAATTATTTCAGATTGTCTTTTTATGTTTCAATCCAAACATTTCCATTCTTCATTTCGTATTTTTCTCTTTTGAGTTAGAAAGCAAAGCAGGTTAGGTTGGGAATTGTCTAAACACCCACACAAACGTAATTATACGTACATATATATATATATATATATATATATATATATATATATGTGTGTGTGTGTGTGTGTGTGTATATATATAAATTGGCATACATATATATATATACATATATATATATGTCTCTGTGTGTATGTGTGTGTAAGTATGAATGTCAAAATACATAGGAAAATTCAGATTTGAATTAGATAAAAATAAATAGTCTAGTTATTCCGAATCATACTCATTTAGAGAGTATGCATTCACACACACACACACACACACACACACACACATACATAATAATATAATAAATTATTTTATATATATAAACCTCTCTCTCTCTCTCTCTGTCTCTCTGTCTCTCTCTCTCTCTCTCTCTATATTATATATAGAGAGAAGATAGATGTAAGTATGGCAAAGATATATTAGATAATATGATAACAGAGATAGATAGAAGATAGATATGATAGATAGATGTGATGGCAAAGATAGATATATAGATAGACATGACTAAACAGATGTAGATAGATAGATACAGATAGATAGATAATAGATGACAGATTAGAATATAGAAGATAGATATGAAAAGACAGACGTAGATAGATATATAGATGTGAGTAGGATGGCAAAGATAGATATATAGATAGATATAATTAATAGATGTAGATAGATAGATAGATATGAAAAGACAAGACGTAGATAGATAGATAGATAGATGTGAGTTGGATGGCAAAGATTGATAGATAGATATGAATTAACAGATGTAGATAGATAGATAGATATGAAAAGGCAGAAGAAGATGATAGATAGATAGATAGATGGGAGTTGGATGGCAAAGACAGATGTAGATAGATAGATAGATATGAAAAGGCGAAGAAGATTGATAGATAGATATATAGATGTGAGTTGGATGGCAAAGATAGATAGGTAGCTATGATTAAACAGATGTAGATAGATAGATAGATATGAAAGGCAGAAGAAGATTGATAGATAGATGATAGATGGGATTGGATGCAAAAGATAGATATATAGATAGATGACATAAGTTACAGATGTAGATAGTAGATATATAGATAGAAAAGAACAGACGTAATAGATAGATGAGTGAAAAGATAGATAGATATGAATTAAACAGATTTGATAGATAGATAGATATGAAAAGATAGATAGATAGATAGATAGATAGATGGAGTGGATGGCAAAGATAGATAGATAGATAGATATGAATTAACAGATGTAGATAGATAGATAGATAGATATGAAAAGACAGACGTAGATAGATAGATAGATGTGACTTGGATGGCAAATAGATATAAGCTAGGATGTAGAATAGATAGATAGATGAGACAGTAGATAGATAGACAAAAGGTATAAGATATGATAACAGATGTAGATAGATAGATATGAAAGCAGACGTAGATAGATAGATGATAGTAGATAGATGTGATGGATGGCAAAGATAGATAGGTAGCTATGAATAAAACAGATGTAGATAGATAGATAGATATAGATAGGATAGATAGATACGAAGATGGGATTGGATGGCAAAGATAGATATAAGATAGACATGAATTTACAGATGTAGATAGATAGATAAATGATAAAAAGAACAGACGTAGATAGATAGATAGATATATAGATGTGAGTAGGGTGCAAAGATAGTAGATAGATAGAAATAGTGAATTCACAGATGTAGATAGAATAGATAGATAGATAGAAAAGACAGACGTAAGAAGAGATTAGATAGATAATAAGATAGATGGAGTTGGATGGCAAAAGATGATAGATAGATAGATATGAATTAACAGATGTAGATAGATAGGATAGATAGAATAGATATGATAGATAGATATATATAGATGTGAGGTAGGGTGGCAAAGATAGATATATGGATATGAAATAACAGATTAGATAGATAGATATGAAAAGACAGACGGTAGGATAGAATGAGATAAGCACAAATGTAGATAAGATAGATAGATAGATATGAAAACAGACGTAGATAGATAGATAGATATATAGATAGATAGATAGCTGTGAGTTGGGATGGCAAAGATAGATAGGTAGCTATGAATAAACAGATGTAGATAGATAGATAGATAGAATGAAAAGAAGAAGAAGATATAGATAGATAGATAGATGGGAGTTTGGATGGCAAAGATAGATATATAGATAGACCATGAATTTAACAGATGTAGATAGATAGATAGATAGATATAGATGAAAGACAGACATATCGATAGATTGAGATGTATTGATAGATAGATAGATAGATAGATAGATAGATAGATTAGATGGATGGCAGAGATGTAAAGATAGATAGAGTATAGAGATAATGAATTGATAGATAGAGATAGATAGATACGATAGATAGATAGATAGATGATGAGTGGAAGTTAGTAGATATGGATAGATAGATATGATATGAATGAAGACAGACGATAAGATAGATAGATAGGATTGGATTGGCAAAGATAGGCTAGATAATGTAACTATAGATAGATAGATAGATAATCAAGAGATAATAGATAGAAGTATCGAAAAAGACGTGACGATAGATAGATCGATAGATAGATAGATAATAACTTAGTGAGATAGGCAGGTATGAAGAGGGTGTCATAGATTTAGTTCTAGCAGGAAGTAACCTTCCTTGACCTGATCTATAGGACAATCTACGAGCAATAAATATTAAATGTCTCGAGAAAGATAAATAAAAACATTCACATTTTACCAGAGATTACGAAAGTGATAATCCTAGATATCCTAATATATGTGTAACTTCTATATCTGTACCGAGATAAGATCATAGTCGTAGATTTCTATAAAAAAATAGAAGGAAATACAAAACCAATAGCAGACACAGAAGGACTTCGACATGGATAGATAGATAGATAGATAGATACATACATACATACATATCAATAGCATAATCTTTACAGATCACTGCCGTCCCTCACAATCCTATAATCTCACCACCAGAACCTTTCCTCTCATAAGCCCTCAAATGACTCATCAAACCCGCTGCAGAACCACAAAGTTTGATGCAAATATGACATAGGAAGGACGTCCTTCCCGTTGTATCAGATGGATCAATGATAAATTCTTATACTTATGCACCACCATATATCTCTTAAGACCATATCTTTTCATACATACATACATACATACATATATATGAACGATTAGCGTAGATAGATAGATAGATAGATATGAACAGACTAGCATAGATAGATAGATAGATAGATAGATAGATAGATAGATATGAACAGCCCAGCGTAGATAGATAAATAGATTGATAGAAAACGAGATAGATATAAACAGACTGGTGTAGATTGATAGATACATATGAACGGACTAGCATAGATAGATAGATAGATAAATATGAACAGCCAGCGTAGATAGATAAATAGATATGAACGCACAGCAGTAGATAGATAGCTAGATATCTAGATAGATAGGGAATGAGTTAGATATCAACTGACCAAGGTGTATTATATATATATATATATATATATATATATATATATATAATATAGAGAGAGAGAGAGAGAGAGAGAGAGAAGAGAGAGAGAGAAAGAGATAGATAGATAGATAGATTGATACATAGATATGAACAGACTGGCATAGATAGATAGAAATGAATAAGATAGATAGATAGATAGATAGATAGATATCATCTGTTGTAACTGATCAGACATATAACATTGTTATAGTCCCTCAATTGAATTGGCTGGTGGTTACCTACCGGAATTAATCAATTTTCCAAGTCTTAGGTGACAGCTCATACTGTGTTACAAGATACCAGTTGCAATAAATGATTCTTGACTTAAAGGATCCGTGATCTCTGACCAATCTTAACGCAATTTGCTATCTTGCCACATAGAGACTTTGGTAGAGGGGGTTAAATTCAGAATTTTCCTTCTCCTAGAATGGTTGCCGTACAAGGGCTAAAAATCACAGGCTAAAATGTTTTACTATTTACTTATAGCTGACCTTTCCAGAGGTATTGGCGTGCAAAGTCTGGAGGAATTGGAAATCAAAGGAAGAATCGAGACCATCCAGGAAAGAGCATTGTTAAGCATGGCTTCCACAGAGAACGTCGCTTATGAGCTCGTCCTTGTTTCTCCAGCAGTGTCCAGCATACATCGTCTGTCTCACTCGGATGGTCTGTGAGATGGGGGTAGGTGGCCATACAGCTGTTTCCTTGTGGGGTTTTGTTTCCGTGATTTGTTCAAGACCGCACACAACATTCTTGTGCAGCTCCCATCTAGCTTATTCCCAAGGCGCCTTGCTAGGGTCCAAGTGGTGCAGCCATACACCAGCACTGATACAACCACCGTCTGGAAGAATTGTCGCTTTAACTTGTCAGTGAGATCGGATTTCCATATGACTTATAATTTGTTTGTGGCTGACCATGCCTTTCCTATTCGTGTATTAACATCGCTTTCTGTGGATGAGATATTACTACCTAGGTATGTGAATTGTTTTACTGGCTTTAGAGGCTTAGTGTAGAGATGCCTCCTTTCTTTTTGAAACATATGAACTCAATTTTATCTGAGTTCACATAGAGGCCAATATTCTTTGCTGCCTTCTCTAGGCTATGCAGTTGTGACTCGGCCTGTGCCGGAGTATCTGCAAGAAGTGCAAGATCACCAGCGTAGTCTGCATTTGTGATAGTCAGTGCGGGATATCGCCTGCTTCTTGTCTTTTTTAGTGTGAAACCTTTTTCTTTTATGGTATCTAGTGATGTTCGTAGAACATAGTCTAGGCATATTATAAATATATATATGGTGCTAATGTATCTCCTTGTAGGACTCCCGCGGCGATGCCAAAGGAATCTGTGTCGCATCAGGTGAGCGTGCCATTGCTTTAGTGTCTTTGTTGAGCATCATTATAGCGGCTACTGTTTCTTTGGGGAGACCGTATGCTAGTAGTATTTGTTCCATTTTCCCTCTGTGTATGGAATCAAATGCTTAGAGAAATCTACGAATAGCAGCGTTGCTTCTAGATTCTTTGCTCGAAACCCTTCTATGATCCGTCGAATAGTCAGAATCTGAGAGGTTGTGGATCTATTTCTGCGAAATCCGTTTTGGTTTTTCCTAAGGACTTTCTCTATTTCGGGTCGGATGTGATTAAGAAGAAGATCATTATATACCTTAGCTGCAATAGCAGTAAGAGTTATTCCTCTGTAGTTTTTAGCGATCCCTAGGTCTCCCTTTTTGGGGAATGGACGGATGCAGCCTTTCATCGATTTATCTATTCTATTTTGTCTATATACCGCATAGCATAGCCTAATCAGTATGTCATTGAACTTTCCCATCTTCCATACCTCAGCGGGTATTTCGTCAAGACCTGCTGCTTTTCTACCTTTTAATTTCTTTAAAATTTCGTTGAGTTCTTCTGTTGTAAAATCCCCTAGTTCGATGTTTAGTTGTCTATCTATGATCCTTTGGGTGTAATTTTCTATAATTTTAGGAGGGTTCCCCAGTAGTTTCTGGAAGTGGTCTTTCCATTTCTGAAGTCTATCTTTTTGGCTGGTTGCCTTTAGCTTTGATCTAGAGGTACTTTTCCTGCCACTAATTTCATTTACTGTTTGCCATGCTAATCGTGACTGTCTGTCTTTCATCGATTATCTGATATAATTTATTTGTACTTGGTTGTATTCTATTTGTTCTTTTTTGTATGTATTGGTTAGTTCTATCTGGGATTTCTTAACGTCGTGTAAATTGGTGTTAGTTGGGTTTGTTTTATTACGTTGGGCTGCTTTTTTTATATTGTTTCTCTTTTCTCTAACTGCTTCTGTCTCTCAGGGAGCAGAGTTTTTGACTCTTAGTTTGGTCTGTACGCACTCGACTGCTGCTTCTAGGTGAGCACTGACAAAGTTTTCGTATTCCTCGTTTGGAGTGAAGCTTTTAGATGTCTCCTGGAGGATATCGAATTTATTTCTTACTGCCACAGCATAGCTTTTATTGGTTTGCTTTTTGTTTCTACGTAGGCTTAGTCGTAATTATGCTGCGACTATTCTGTAATTGGAGGATACTCCTTCAAAGGAGAAATATACTTCGCAGTTCATTGCACTATTTATCCATTATCTTATTAGGATGTAGTCTAGTTGCGCTCTTGTGTTATTTGGGTGTGTGTAGGTTCATAGTTTGCCCTTTCGTTTTTGGAATTTGGTATTTTAGGCAAACGAGCCGGTTCTCAAGGGAGAACTCAGCTAGGAGTTTGCTGTTCCTGTTTGGGGTGTTTCCTATCTGTTTCCTATATGTGCATTCATGTTTTCCCCAATGATCAGTACATTATGTTTGAGGGGGTGTCTGCAGTCCAATTACTTGGAATATTTGGTGCAGACACCATAAAAAAAAACAAAGATTGAAAAAAAGCGTACTTCAGAAGATCAAGAAAACTTCTGGAAACCAAACGTTGGCACCATAAAAGAGGGTTTTGAGAGGCAAACATTATTCCAATGACGAGGCAGTGAAATCTGTAGTGAAGAAGTGGCCCAAAGAACAGTCCACAGAATTTTACGTTGCAGGTATACATGCACTCATTCAAAAGTAGAACATTGCTATTGAGAGAAACGGTGCCTATGTGGAGAAGTAGGGATGTGATCCACAGAGGACCAGTTTCATTTAGATGGATGATACATGTTACTGTATTGGTAATTATACCTGTCCTAAACAAAAATGGCATCACTTTTTGATTCACCCTTGTAAATTCATGATCATTTGCGATTCTTTATTAGCTTAAAGTGGGTAAGAGTTTTATAATTTGCTTGAAGCATTGTATTTATTTTAGTTCGGTGGTTAGTTTTAAAGGCTATCACAATGCAAGTGTAAATTGTGTGACGTAACTCATATATATATATATATATATATATATATATATATATATGTGTGTGTGTGTGTGTGTGTATATTATGTATATAATATATATATATATATATATATATATATATATATATATATATATATATATATATATATACACACATATATTCAAGTAGGGAAAATAAGTTTAATCAAATTTAATCTAATTCTGGTTATATTGGGTTAAAGATCTTGAATTTAGTTATTTGAAAACCTTAGTTAAATTTGGGAACATATTCATCTAGTATCATAGGTTACCCTACTTGAATATACTCAAAAAGACCTCACTCTTTATAAGGAAAAATAGATGAGTCCACTTGATAAGAAACATGAGAAGAGAAATAAATAAAAGAAGAAATTTGAACTGAAAATGACCAGTCTGAAAAAAAAACAACACCAACGTGCCAGTACCCAGGATAATGGAATGCTTCAAGACCCCATATAAAATAACTTACACAAGCTGAAAAGCGCTTCCACCCCTTAAAAAAGATAAGATAAATTGAAACCCGATACC
>CM042144.1:73189982-73194982 GCA_023376005.1 Doryteuthis pealeii | reverse complement strand
CCTTTTCAATTAAATTTATGATGTTGTAAATTTTGTACATTTTTAAAGATTCTAAAATCCAAGTATGTGGGACCATGTCATAGGCTTTTCTGTAATCGATCCACGCCATTGCAATATTTTTCCGTCTATTTTTTAGCTCTTCAAGAATGTATTGGTCTATATACAGTAAATCGTGTGTTCCTCTTTTTCCCTTGCGGCATCCTTTTTGTTCTTCTGGGAAAAGGTTACGCCAGTATTATTATTATTATTATTATTATTATTATTATTATTATTATTATTATTATTATTATAGCCTTGAAATGATTTATTGTACAAAAAGTAAAATGCCCGAGAAAAGACATCAAATCTACAAGTTGATACCCATATTATTTGGGAACAGGAACAGAGTAATCAGTCTACTAATATAAGAATGGGATATGGGGTGCTGACAGCCACTTACCGAGAAAGCGACAAATAACTTCCTAAATTTATGATCGCTCGCGATTATATATCAGCCTAAAATGTGTGGATGATTTGTATCTCAAGAATGCGTATATATATATATATATATATATATATATATATATATATATATATATATATATAATAATAGTTATTGTATATATGTATATTCAATTACATAATTGCTTATCTGCAACCATTTTGTTTCATGCATATCTTTACTAGGCAATATTCACCAGGGAAGGAAATATTTTGACAAATTGAAAAAAAGATATGAACAAAAGAATGAACCATACACTGTTGTAATATATATATATATATATATATATATATATATATATATATATAATTAAAAAATAAGATATAGTAGTTTAAAAAATGTCGTAGTTTGCAGATCCCAATGTGTGCTCTTATTGTCAGAGTGACAGCAGAATTCTCTCACTAAACAATAACAGAAGATTTAAATTTTTAGCATTATATTGTCTCAATTTCTCTAGGTTCCCTGAAATAGGCTATAAAGCTAAAAATATAAATCTGCTATTTTTTACTGATATATATATATATATATATATATATATATAAATAATAAATAAGTAATCCACAGACACGTGTTTCGGAGTATCACTCCTCATCAGTGTGGTTATACCGTTTAACAGCTACCCCTGGCTGGGTTCGAGACCGAATGAACTTTCGTTTGCCAATCCTCTTACCCGCACGGCCATAGGCAGCTGTCAAATGCAGGAGAATATTTAATAGCTACATTTGTAAGCGGAAATGAATTCACTAGAGGCTTCAAACATATGTAAACAAAGCGAGGCTTAGCTGTGCGTCAGATACGGTGAATTTTGCAATTAAATCCCTTCTATTCAAAGTGCTTGACCAAATTGGGAGCATATATAATAAATATATATAATAATATATATAAATATCGTTAGTATATACCGCTGATGAGACTTAATAAAGTCGAAACAGTCTGTACATTCTACACATCGAGCCATCCTTTACAAGTTTATTTTCTATAAGAAAAAGTATCGAATTTTATGCGATACATGCGTTGTAAGTGCCTTCAAACCAACGTTTCAACATCAAACAGTTTGACAAATTTGGCGGTAAAATCGCAATTTAGAAAATATTTCAATTCAACCATATCTTACCTATCTAAATCTATTCATATCTATCTATCTATCTATCTATCTATCTGATAATGCTCATAACTAACTATCGATATATCTATTTATCCAAAAGACCAACAAAAATTGATAAAACTGTCCCATCTGTGTAAAATCTTCAGTCAATTATCACTAGTTATCCAGAGTGCTTCTTTCTTCAACCACATCCTGTATTTCAAGATAATATCCTTTTGCAGAAATAAACCAACGTTTATTCCAAAACGAGGCTTGACTACTCTTTCTAACTAATATGTTTATCCACACCGATCCAAAAAAGTCATCGCTTATGAAGATAAATATAAGTGATCTTCATAAGATTAATCTCGACGCAGACGCCGCTCTGATATTGTCACTAATAAAATGTTCAACTTATTGCAGCTTTAGGCTTCGTTTTTAATTAGTTGAAGAAAAGAACTTGGGCCGTTCTTCCTTGATTTTTATCATTATTGATTAAATGCTGTCTAATCACGAACAGATATTTCACTCCGTTTAACAACTGTTCTCAATGTGGGGGCCATGAACAGCCAGCAATTCGAAACACCCGTACAATATATTCGCTATCTATCTATCTATCTATCTATCTATCTCAGCCTGTTCAGATCTATATCTATCTCAGCCTGTTCATATCTATCTATCTATCTATCTATCTATCTATCTATCTATCCCAGCCTGTTCAGATCTATCTATCTATCTATCTATATATCTATCTATCTATCTATCTATCAGCCTGTTCAGATCTGTCTATCTATATCAGCCTGTTCAGATCTATCTATCTGTCTATCTATCTATCTTGATCTGTTAATATCTATCTATCAATCTATGTTAATTTGTTTATATCTATCTATCTTTTTATCTATGTATTATATACTTTTCATATCTATTTATATATCTATCTTAATTTGTTAATATCTATCTACCAATTATATATTTTTATATCTACCTATCTATCTATCCATCTATCTTAATTTGTTTATACATGTCTATTATCTATCTATCTATCTATCTATTATTATATCTCTTCATATCTATCTTAATTTGTTAATATCTATCTACCAATTATGTATTTTCATATCTACCTATCTATCTATCCATCTATCTTAATTTGTTTATACATGTCTATATATCTATCTATCTATCTATCTATCTATTATACTCATATCTATCTTAATTTGTTAATATCTATCTACCAATTATGTATTCTTCATATCTACCTATCTATCTATCCATCTATCTTAATTTGTTTACATGTCTATCTATCTATCTATCTATCTATCTATTATATACTCTTCATATCTATCTTAATTTGTTAATATCTATCTATCTATCTATCTATCTATCTATCTATCTATCTATCTATCTTTCTATCAATCTTTCTATCCATCTATCTTAATTTGTTTATATCTATCTATCTATGTATTATATACTCTTCAAATCTATCTATCCATCTATCTATTTAATTCGTTAATATCTATCTATCAATATATTTATCTACCTATCTATCTATTATATATTCTTAATATCTATCTATCTATCTATCTATCTTAATTTGTTTATATCTACCTATCTATATATCTATGTGTTATAAACACTTAATATCTATTATCTTGATTTGTTAATATATATCTGTATCCACCAATCTATATATATATCTATTATATACTCGTCATATCTATCTATCTATCTATCTATCTATCTAGCCCATCTCCTTGATTTTATCATCGTTGATTAAATTGTCCAATTACGAAGAGATATTTCACTCCGTTTGTCAACGGTTCTCAAAGTGGGGGCCACGGACATCCAGTGGTTTATATTTGCCTATCAATTTATCAATTACATACTCTCCATCCCCTTTTCACAAGCGCTGGACGAGGGAGATTGTTTTTGCGTCTTAGGTGGGGCGCCACACCTACCATCATCTCACTTTACTTCACGGATCTAAGCCGTGCTACTTATGATAGACAAAGGCCGGCATCGAATCTGAAACCTTGTGATTTCGAGGCGGATGCTTTATCGACTGAGTTAAAGGGATGATTTTTTTTCTTGCTTTTCTTTTTTTTATTTTTTGCAATTCAATTCTATCCTGTTTTACGCGTCATTGATTAGGTTGACGAAGCAATTACTTTTGTACAAAGTCGAGAAATAAAAGCCCCCAATTGATATATCAACGATCAATATATATATATATATATATATATATATATATATATATATATATATATATATATATTTAATTACTTATTTATCCATCTTATTTGCTTATTTTACTTATTTATTTATTTATTTTTAATTTAAATTTTCATGTATAGATGCTAGTTTACCTTACAAAATATATCTTATATACATTGAAAGTTCTAAGCAAATTGTATTTAAAGCCAACACAAGTAGTACAATAATCAATTTTAAGATATGTTTAAACAAGAAAGCTTCAACAGGTTGTTAGTTAATATTAGCAATTTAGAATTTAAAATCAAAATCAAGACATGCTTACGGCACCGGTATAACAGAAAAACAAAAATGTACTCACACATTTAAACAAACTATCTTTCAATTTAACAAAATTTAAAATAATAGGTTATTCTATTATACCCTTTGGTTGGGTAGATAAGGTGTGGTTGGCCCTTCCCCCCCCCGATTTATCTGTATAACTATCTATCTATCTATTATTTGTATTTGAGTAATTTATTTAATATTTATTACAATTTTTTATTTTATATATATATATATATATATATATGTAGTATAGTGAGAAATTTGAAAAAAAAACGCAGATTTAAATAAAATGAGTGGTAAGTTTATTAGCCGACACTGCAGTGTTTCGATCTGTTAAGTAGATCTTCTTCAGGGCTTTTGTTGATATAAGGAAGAGTAAAAAAAAATTTTATCACAGAATAACGAGAAAAACTGTGATAGTCCTTGTTTATCATTAGGCAGACCGTATATATATATATATATATATATATATATATATATATATATATATATATATATATAAAAATTGAGGAAAAACGGATAAAGCAAAAAACAACTTCATTCAATTGATATTTCACCTCGGTATATACACGAAGCTTTGTTAGAAGATTTGGGAAATATCAATTGAATGAAGCTGTTTTGTGCTGCTTATGTGTCAAGCAACCCTTACCCACACCCAATTCGTTTTTGTCCCCCTTTCTATGCCTTCCTCTACTAACAAGAAAATAGAACCTTCAGAAATGTCATCAGTGCAACTTAGTTTGTTGACCCCGAATACCGACAATTGTATCTTCCTCTTCGTGAATATATTTCTTCTTCTTGTGTTTACCGCCTAAATGCAGAGACATGTGAATGGAAATTGCATCCTGTTTGCTATCAAACAAGATGCAATTACATGTTTACAATGTGCATATATTGAAA
>CM042144.1:73149982-73182482 GCA_023376005.1 Doryteuthis pealeii | reverse complement strand
CTAATTTTATTAGACTTTCTAATTTAATATAATATTTGATTATACTTAAACTAAACGGAGGGGACATATTTTTGCTACTAATTATAATAAATTATCAGGATCTGTGGATATACCACAGTATGATAATTTAATTACTACAACGTTTGATAGATTTACTTAAGAGCTATTGCTAAATAGTTCAATAAGTAAAAAGTATAATAATCTTAACTCTCTCTCACTCTTTTTTCTTTCCTTCTTTTCATCTTTACATTATGTTCGATTGAAAAAGATTAGTGGTATCACACCCACACTCTCACCCCCTCTGGATATATTTCCCCATCTTTCTTTCTTTCTTTCTTTCTTTCTTATTATATTTTTTCTGTGTAGCATATCGTTTTTCTTTCATTTCTTTCTTTATAATAAAAATGAATGGTGCATTATTTATATATGACGAAACACATTCGCGTTCACCTCTTTCTCTTTCTTTCTTTCTTTCTTTCTTTCTTTCTTTCTTTCTTTCTTATTATATTTTTCTGTGTAGCATGTACTTTTCTTCTCTTTCTTTATAAAAAAACTCCGGAATGGTCCATTATTTAACTGAAGTGACGACACTTATAAGAAATACGAACTCAGCGAATAAGGATCACTAGATAATAAGAATTTACATTTTTGCATTTAATCTAAGATGATTTGGACGGTCTCACTTTTAACCAGAGAGTGTTGCAAGATGACAATTGGCCGTAGGATTATGGAACACGACAATTAATACATAGATGGGAAATGCATGAACCTATTCAACCCCCACCTATGGGTTAAATAGTACCACTACTGTCCTCCCAAATTATCTTCTTTTTAATTAACGCCGGGCTTTGATGATCTGTTTGTATTTGAATGTCCCAGAGAATTTTATGCGTCTCATTTTCTTGGACAGATTCTAATCTATTGCACATTTCCCAATGGATCAACTTTCCTACCCAGTCATGTCTACTCTTGTATTCCTTTTGTGCTAGTTTGCTGGATTCGTTTAATAAGTGATTAACCGTTACATATATGTCTCCACATAACCTACGCTTGCTCTTATTTTGTCGACTTTTTATGCGTGTGTGTTAGTATGTGTGTTTGAGTGTGTGGATATATATATATATATATATATATATATATATATAATATATATATATATATAGAGAGAGAGAGAGAGAGAGAGAGAGAGTGTGTGTGTGTGTGTGTGTGAGAGAGAGAGAGAGAGAGAGAGAGAGAGAGAGAGAGAGAGAGAGAGAGAGAGTATCATAAACAATTTACGAGAGAGGGAAAAAAATTGTCATCAAATTTTAATCATCTTCCTCCGGACAGATTAAATGCAAGAAAGACCTTGTCCTTCGGGAGCAGTCTCTCAAAATTAGCTTCACGGACGACTAATTTCTCATTATCACACGTCCGTTAGAGGGCGCTAGCGAGAGATCGTGATGTCTTATTCATACCGTTCCGTTGAGATTTCGGACGTCTTTCTTTGGTCGGTGCGAAAGGAATTTAGCTCGAAAAAAAAAAAAAAAAAAAAGGAAGGATGAATTCCTTCTACCTTCTGTGTAATGGTAATTCGGATCCGGAAGACTCACACAAATAGCTGCTTAATTTAGTTTTCCTCTTTAAGTATTCCGTGGTGCCGTTAGTCGCGGGTCATTTTGACATGTCGATTTTGAGTGGGATGTCTGATTGATTAATGCCCACATCGATTTATAGACAAGGAAATAGATATTTTCAGTTAACTGTAAAGCAGTGTAACACGCAGATGCATGCAGACGCGTGCACGTCTCTCTCTCTCTCTCTCTCTCTCTCTCTCTCTCTCTGATTGATAGACTCGGAAAATCAGATCAATACACTAATCGATTGATGCATACATAGATGCATCTATCACAAACAGTGATCTGGCAGTGGCTCGATAGAGAAGTGCACACGGACTGAGGCATGCAAGCAAGCAAACAAATGAACAAACATACTGACAGACAGACAGACAAACAGAGAGACGAACAGACATCCTGGCGACTTGAAGAATTTCTAGCTATTATAGAAACGCGCTCATTAGAGTTTTAGATTGTCTTTCGTATTCAAGGAGATGTTAAAGATTCTTCTTCTAAGAGTAGAATCGTCAATGTCAGTAACCAGGCACCGGTGACTCCATGTCTACGCTACCTTAACTTATATATATATATATATATATATATATATATATATATATTCTTTCGAAAGGGAGGGTCAAAAAGATTTTAAAATAAATACAACTCTAATTATCTCCCAACTGTAAGGAAAACTTCAAATAATCTCAGTCCTCAGCTTTCAATCTTCTCTTCTAAAAGAACACTGTCCTCCTCACTCGCTTTGCTTATTTTAAGTACACACAAAAACCAAACATCCGGGCACATGTCGAACCTCGCGTCCGTCCAGTACCTAGATTACATTTGTTTTTGCATACGGGCGGACGCGGGTTCGATCCCGGCAAGCAAGACAAAGTCTTGCTCTTTTTCGTTCTCCCTCACACACACACACACACACACACACACACACATATATATATATATATATATATATATATATATATATATATATATATATATATACTAGAAGCAGCTACCCGGCATTACCTGGGTAGAGGGTGGATAAAAAAGTTAGTCTCCATTGACTGTTTTGGTCTTCCATAATTTTTTTTTAATGTTTAATCCCAAACGCCACCGATGACTTTCCATTCTCTTACTCTTTAAATCTTATGATTATATAAACGCCAAAATACTGTTTTATATTATACTATTATTATACTTACTAGTAAATTAAAAAAAAACTTTAAATATGTATCAAAATGAAACAAACTATATATAGATATATAATGCCAGACATGTATTTATTAAAACTTGTTTTAAAAAACAATGAGGATGGTCTAATGTTGCATGCTCAAATTTTGAGTGTATTTATTCTATGTTATGACAATTTTGGATCATGTGACGTAAGCAATGACGTAGTTTTTGTTACAGATAAATAAAGAGCGAATCTCCATTATTAATAGATATATAAAATGTTATTCACTTGAACCGAGTCTCTACCACAGCATGTGGCCATCTTTTCAGAACAACTAGTCTTAATCAAAATCCTTTTTTCTGACAGTGATTTGCTAACAAACATGTTCTATTGAACTTTTTTGTTTTATCTTTACTTCATACTTATTCATACTTATTTAATTTTCATAGTTGTTAATTTGACTGACTACTATCCCCTAAAAAACTTGGCCCTGAAAAATATTCTTTTTTCTCATTTGACTTCCTGTCGCCATGGTGACAGTCTTTGAATGTATACGTTTGTAAAGAAAAAAAATTTGAGGAGGAAGAAGATTCTACTTTGAGGAAAATTTTTCTGTTATGCAATTCAAATTATTGATGATTTTCTATCTGATGAGACTTAAATTGGGGAGATTTGTTAAATCAACTTAGATTTATAAAGGCCCCAATTTTGGTCGAAATAAATTTATTGTGAATAATGGTTTTGAGTTTTTGTCTTCCTTTCAACGATAAATATTGCTCTGTATTTAATCTAAAAGGATTATTATACATTGAGCTATCTGTAGTGATTTAAAGATTCACTGTATTTATACATACTGGATCATACAATAATAATACAGTGTATTTTAGATATCACATATAGAATCATCCCTTACTACCAAGTTTTGTATACCTCACACACACACACACACACACACACACACACACACATATATATATATATATATATATATATATATATATATATATATATATATATATATATAGTCATCCACAGACACTGTGTCTCGACATTTATGTCTCATCAGAGCGGCTCGACTTCAACATCTACGTCTAGCTGGGAGCGAAACCCGACAGAATTTTCGTCTGTCAAGCTTCTCACACTCTCGGCCATCCTAATTTTTAAATATCTTTACGAATCTTCATTATTTTTGCACAAAAACCAGGCTCTGATGATAGTGAATGTGTATATATATTTACTTTGTCGTTAATTGTCTTATTTCTGTAGTTTCCTCCGGATATACATACACACTAACTGCCCTTTATATACGTATAGACTAGACAGAACGTGACCCATTGGGTCACCCATTGAGCTCTGAGTAGATAATTTAGATTAGGGAAAAGTGTATTTGCAAAGGAAATTAGATTAAAAAAACAGCAACAAATCCAGCCGGACAATTAAAAAACAAAACTAACAACAACATTAGAATCATATTATAAGATTTCTAAGAGAGGGAATGTTTGACCTAAATTAAGCTACGGGTTGGCTGCTTAGGAAATTTAACATACAAATACATTTCAAACTCTCTCTCTCTCTCTCTCTCTCTCTCTCTCTCTTTCTCTCTCTCTCTACATCACTGGGAAACATATATAACGAGGAGGTAATTAAAATATACATAGAGAGGGGGAAGATGATAGACAGAATGTAAAGGAAGAGATGGGTCAGTTCTTTTATTTAATTGCAAATTACGACTAATTAAAACCAACTAAAATGATACCTTGAACATCTTGGGTCTCATTAAATTTAAATTAGGTCAAACTTTCCTTTTCTTATAAATCTTACAAAATGATTTTAATGGTTTTATTTAATTCTCTGACCGCATTTATTTATTAAAAAAAAATTAAATTTGCTTTGCAATCTCACCTTTCCTTAATCCCAATTATCTACCTAGAGCTCAATCGTTGACCCAACTGGTCACGTTTTGTCTAGTATATATATATATATATATATATATATATATATATATATATATATATATATATATAGGGTGGACCATAATGATGGGGCACATTTTAAATGCTATTTTCTCAGATTATAAAAAGAACACAGAAGACTAAATATATTTATTACATAATTAATACACAGGAATTTTACATCTTATCTAAGATTTGAATATTACATTAAGTTTTTATTACTTTCAGGTATTGATTTTGGTGATCCTCATAATGCCGTGGAGTCCAAAAGAAATTGCATATGTCGTCGAAGAATACTTCGCCACCCAAAGATCTATAGATGCAGGCCAAGAGGCACCATCTTGAAAGGCCCTACACGACAGCGGAACTGAAAGAAAGCATCCGTAGAGAGATAACAGCTATTCCAGTTGATATGCTAAACCACACTTTACGTGATATGAGAAATCGAGCTCTCGAATGTCTTCGTCATGATGGTGACCATCTCAAGGAGATAATATTCAACTCTTAGATTACATGTAAAACTTCTGTGTACTAGTTATGTAATAAATCTATTTAGTGCTCTGTGTCGCTTTTGTAATCTGAGAAAATAACGTTTAAAATGTATTTTATCATTATGGTCCACCCTGTATTTTTTGTATTTTCTTTGTTGTTTTTTTTTCCTCAGTCTGATATAGCCTTCTTAATTATGGGTTCCCATATTGTATCTATTTCTATGCTAGGTCTACTTAACAGCCCAGTACAGCCTATCATATGTGCTGATTATTTGAGGCGTCTTCTCTTAAAAAAGCAACTACAACAAAAAAAAAAAACAAAACAAAAAAAAAAAAACAACATGAGTCTAGGTAAAAAATCATACATAGGTAGATATTCTAGCCAAATCAAGACATTAGGTTTATAAGTTTCCAAAATTCGCACTCAATTGTCCAATTGGACACATGGCCTAGTGGATAAGTTAGTTAGGTTAAGACAGTTCTAAGTGACAGTTATCTTTGGATTCCGGGTTCAATCCTGAGTAGAGGCAGTTAGAAAAATGATTAACGCAACTCCTACCCCAGCTGTTTTTAGCGAAATGAAACGTTCTACAAATAACAATGAAAATGGGAACAATAGTCCGAATAACGCAGATAATACTTTTAAGTTTTACCCATGAATTAAATTGATTATTTGCGTTGGTTTATCTATCTTTTCCATTTATATTTTTACACAAACACACACACACACACACACACATGTATAATCTACATTGTTTGCAAGTGGTTTATACCAAAAATTATTACAATCTTTCAAAAATATTAGTTTTGAAGCAATTCCAAATGGTGGTAATTCAAACAGTGTCTTTGAACAGAGTGCTTTCATCGAATTTCTAGTGTATGAAAGGTGCAAACCATGTGAAATGTACAGAAGAATGTGTGATGCGTACAGAGAAGCATGTTTTATTTTAAAAATCTTTACAAATGGGTGAAACATGGTCTCGCCACAACAGTATCCAATTGCCGCTTTAACTTTTCCATCGCAGTCGTATTAGTAAATAATCCAAAAGTGCTCACTATATTAAAAATATTAAAAATACAGAGCAGTAATACTACTACTAATATTATTATTAGAGGAAAAATAAAGGCTCTACCATGGTTTAAATCAAATTGAAATGATTTCTTCAGGACCCTACCCTACGTTGACTAGGTCGATGTAATTCCTTAGTTAAATTGAAGATATTTACCGGATAATAACGGTTGAACGCTACGTTTTTTTCTCCCAATCTTTCCTGCACACGAAAATTGAGAAAAAACAATGTATCGTTCCACAGGTGTATTCATTCCTTAATTCTCAATTCTATATTGTTGTCAATTTAATTCTAATTATGAACAATAGCTTGTAAAAGCAGTTAAAATTTAATTCTAATTATATTTTAGGGGTTTAATCTTACTAATTCATAGTTTTTATTGTTCGTTTTTGTATTTATCCTATTTAAAATGAATAACTATTTAAGAAAAAAATATTTAGTTAAATTTAGTAATTTAGTTCTAACAATATTTTAGTGACTGACCCAACCTATGTCTATAATTGCAGATCGATTCAAATCTATTATTTAAAAGGTTTTTCCTATCGGGGAACCTAATTATACTTAACTTTTCTTGTAGACAAAGGTAGCATGGATCATTTAGAGATCTGCACACATTTGATTTTCTTAGGATATTCCATTCAATAATTGGTGTCACACCTCTATCCACCAAATCCCAAACATATCTAGATAAAGTTGTTGCGTTTCTAAGCTTGATATATATATATATATATATATATATATATATATATATATATATATATAATATATGAATGAAAAAATGAGAAAAGTATTTGCATGGAAAGGTGCTCAATGATAATAAAGCAGAGCAGATTTATAATCAATGGTAATATTATGGTTTTACACTCATAACTTGCAGTTTCATGGTAATCCAATCATCAGATGAGATCAATGGTTAAGATGTGGCGAAAAAATTTGGTTTTTAACATCTCAACCATTTCACGACTGGTTTTCAACATCTCAACCATTGATCTCATCTGATGATTGGATTACCATGAAACTGCAAGTTATGAGTGTAAAACCATAATATTACCATTGATTATATATATATATATATATATATATATATATATATATATATATATGAACAAATAGAGAAATGGAAATATTTCTTTATGTTATTTGTTTTTTCATTGTTCTAAACGCAGCATTCTTATGCAGCTCCCATCTAGCGTATTCTCAATGCGCTTTGATAGGGTCCAAGTGGAACAGCCGTACTGTATCACTGATACCACTACGGCTTGGAAAAATTGTCGTTTTAACTTATCAGTGAAATCAGATCTCTATATGATTGATAGTCTGTTTATAGCAGATCAAACCTTCCCTATGTGTGCATTAATATCGCTTTCTGTGGGTGAGATATTACTACCTAGGTGCGTGAACTTGCCTACCACTTTAAGGGATTCACCATCGAGTGTGGAGATGCTTCCTTTCTGTTTAAAATATATGAACTCAGTTTTATCGGAATTTAAAAAAAAACAAAGAAAGATTGAAATACAGGAGTAAAAGATCTTAATTATCATTTCATAGTTAACCGCAGTCCATGATAATATTAATGCTTCTATTTTGGAAGGGCTTAGGGATCCTAATTAGAATTTAATAGTTAACCGCAGTCCATAATAATATTGTCGCTTCTATTTAGAAAGGGATTTGGGGTCCTAATTTGCATTTCATAGTTAATAGCGATCCATGATGATATTAATGCTTCTATTTAGGAAATGGATATGCTTCCTTTCTGTTTAAAATACATGAGTTTTATCGGAATTTATAAAAAACAAAGAAAGATTGAAATACAAAAAATGAAGACATAGTTCATAACCGAGATCAAAATTACCAGTAATAAATTGCAACAGAAATAAAAGTGGAAAAAGACGAAGATGCAATATTTTTTTCTTTAAAAAACATTTTTTTGTCTTTTTCAATTGAAAACCTGTCCATTTTCAAAATGCCTTTTTATGCATCCTCCCATTGCTGAGCTCGCAATCACACTGGCTGTCATTAATTATCATTATTAATTTTTCGACGAGTAATTCCTAATTCATCTTAATTTCAATTGCTGTTTTATCGCAACTGTCATCCTAGCCTCGTTTTTAAAAAAAAATCCTAATCGTTACAGCAGCCATCACAATAAATCAAGCTTTCCGAGTAAAAAGAATGAGAGTTCGAATCCATCCGAATGCTTGTTCTTTTTTTCCCGTTTGTATAACAAAATGTGAGTTGCGAACAAATATCAATAAAACAATTATTTATAATGAGACGCTCCGTAAATCAGTTCGATTTCCTTCGTGACAACCGTCCATGATGACATTCGTGCTTCTATCTATAAAGTAGTAGAGGATCTTAATTAGTATTTCATATTTACCAGCAGTCTGTGATGATATTGATACTTCAATTTATGAAGGGATTAAGGATTTGGGGACCTAATTTGCATTTCATAGTTACAGCGATCCATGATGATTAATGCTTCTATTTGGGAAGAGGTTAAGGATCCTAATTAGAATTTCATAGGTAACAGGAATCCATGATGATATTGGTGCTTCTGAGTAATTCCATGTCAAATCACCCGGGAAAAAGTAAAATTTCAACCCACTTCCTTCAATTTTTCTGAACTTTTTTTTGAGTTCAAAACAAAAACCTTGATGCTGCAAAGAAGAAAAAGAAATTTGAAATTATTGTATAACTTTTCTTTTTTGCAACATCAAGGTTTTTGTTTTGAACTCATATGACTTGTCTCCGATCTTGACAACACGGAGTATAAACAAGCTCTGAAGATGATTTTTATAAAATCGAAATATTGTTCAATATTAGCTATGAATATGTTATAAAATGTTTTCACTTTAACAGCATTTGTGGTGTTTTCCTATCCCTTTTATCTATACTCATATATATATATATATATATATATATATATATATATATATATATATATATTCATTCAGGAACGAGAAAAGAGGGCAGGTATAATGCTCGCAAAGCGAACATGGGACTACAAAGACCAAGGGTTCACATATAAAATAGAGTATAACATTCAAGAACAACCCAAACCATATATAAATGGATCCAAGAGATGTGGACTATTTATATACAATGGGTAGTCTATTTCACTTCCTGTGGCTTATGAGATCTATTGGAATGGATACTGACGTCATTATAAGTACAGCAG
The DNA here is from genome assembly GCA_023376005.1 of Doryteuthis pealeii. Classification (NCBI taxonomy): domain Eukaryota; kingdom Metazoa; phylum Mollusca; class Cephalopoda; order Myopsida; family Loliginidae; genus Doryteuthis; species Doryteuthis pealeii. Next base: position 73,173,025 of record CM042144.1, on the reverse strand, counting down.
TTACAACGATGACGGTGACGATGACGACGATGATGACGAGAACAATAATTATATTAATTTTCGGGACCTGTGGATATACCACAGTGTAATAATTTAATTATTACAACGTTTAATATGTTTACTTAAGAGCTATTGCGAAATACTTCAATATGTAAAATGTATAATAATCTTGATTTAACTCTCACTTCCACTTTTTTTCTTTCTCTCTTTCTTTTAATATTTTCCTTATGTTCGATTAAAACTAATTAACTTCATTGTTTCTGCACGCTCACCCCCTCTCTCTCTATCTTTACTCTACTCTCTTTCTTTTTTATTTCTTTCTTATTATATTTTTTCTATGTAGCATGTCCTTTTCTTCCTTTTCTTTCTTTATGATAAAAACGGAATTGTCTATTATTTAGCTGAAGTGACGACACTCAAAAGGAATACAAATTCGGCGGATAAGAGATACCGGATAATCAGGATTTACATTTTTATATTTCATGTTGACGATTTGGACGGTGTCATTTTTAACCAGAGGGTGTTACAAGATGATAACGATCGGAATATTAAGGAACAAGCGTATTGATATATAGATTTATTTATAATACCCTAAATATCTACAAATAATGTTGTCATCGCAGTCGCGTATTATTTACTTATATATTTGTCTGAAAAATATATACTGATTGTCAGAATGGAAGAATCAGCAAAAACAATCTTCCTGGTCTAGCGCTAGTCAAAAGAGGATAGACTCCCTTGTTGTCCGGTTGATAACGACAATAGGCCACTACTCCACCAAGTTTATATATATATGTTATATTTATTTTTATAATGTTTTATTGTTTTTTTCAGTAGCCACCGGCTAGCGGTTTTTGAGGCAGGAGGCCGGGACGAAAGTGTTGTTATGGGTCCAAGGGGAGAAAATTAGATGTTCTATACAAAAAGAAGGTTCGCAAAAAGGATTATGTTTTTAAAAAAATTATTACTATTTAACATATGCGACACGTGTTTCAGATTTTCTGATATCTTCTTCAGGCATTAATTAATAATATTTTGGCAGAATATGAATATGTACACGTATAATTTCTGATATTTGATTGGTTGTGTGTGTGTTTGTAACTTACTTTTTGTTCATAACAGTTGTATAATAACGGTTGAACGAAAATTGAGAAAAAACGATGTATCGTTCAACACGTGCACTCATTCCTCAATTGTAACCTCCGTATTGCTATCAATTGCTATAATTATAATTATAAATAATGCCTAGTAAAAGCAGTTACTGTTCTGTATTTTTAATATATTGAGCACTTTTGGGTTATTTACTGATGTCATCGCGACGAGAAAATTAAAGCAGTAATTGGACACTATATATACATACATGCATACATATGCATACATATACACATACATACATATATTTTATATTACATAATTTGTGTATTTATTATGTGGTTCTCATGTTTATGTTGTAAAGTTGTTGTTATTGTTGTGTGTGTATGTATGTGTGTTTTTGGTTAAGTTCAGTTTAGTTGTGTGTTCTTGTGTGTTTGTGTGTGTGTTTTTGTGTGTTCCTATGTATGTGTGTCTCTGTTTATGGTTATGTGGGGTGTGTTTTTTATGTATTTACATACATTACATAGTTTGTGTTTTCTATTATGTAGATCATATTTGTCTGTGTAGTAAACTTATTGTTGCGTGTATGTGAGTATGTGTGGTTAAGTCCGATTTAGTTCAGGTTGTATTTATCAATGAAATGTTCATCTTTAATTAGTAGGAGAGTATAATCATCAGTTTGGTATATTGGCATCACCTTAAAATTACCCTGATTACATTTATAGATATGTTTCGATACATATAGGTTTCTATTGTTAGTTAATCTAATGTTGCTTTTGTGTAGTGAGATTCTTTTATTTAGTGATGATGTGCATTCAATGTATATTTTCTTGCAGTTTATACATTCTATTATGCAAATTACATTTATTGAGGTGCAGTCTAGATTTCTATTTATTTTGAATATTGTGTGAGGGCTTTTGGATGTATAGGGTGTTAAATTGATAGCAATGCGGAGGTGACAATTGAGGAATGAGTGCACATGTGGACTGATACATCGTTTTTTCCTCAATTTTCGCGCACAAGCCGCACGCAAGGATTGAGAAAAATAACGTAGTGTTCAACCGTAATTATACAACCGTTATGAGCAAAAAGTAAGTTACAAACACACACACAACCTATCAAATATCAGAAATTATACATGTACATATTCATATTCTGCCAAAATATGGTTGATTAATGCCTGAAAAAGATATCAGAAGATCTGAAACACGAGTCGCATTTGTAAGATAATAATAAATTTAAAAAAAAAAATTGTTTTTGCGAACCTTCTTTTTTTATAGAATATATATATATATATATATATATATATATCCGATGTATATATATATATATGTCTCGCTTATGCGATTTTCAAACCACTTGACTCCACGCTACCCTAACTTCAATATACATCAACGATATTGAGCACTATTTACTTATAAATATAGCACACTACATTATCAATATATATATATATATATATATATATATATATATATATATAATAAAATGTTATAACCAGATAAAATACTTAAGTTTTACTATGTGGATTATCAGGCCTACTGCAGTGAAACAAATTAAATTAATCAAGAATAAAAGCGGAAATAAAGAGCAGCGTACTCACAGCCCCGTAGCTGTCTATACCATTCTACTAAATCCGCTCTACTAACGTATTGAGCACTCTTATATTCTTTATAACCCTGACTTGTTCGGCAGTCCAAGTTCGATATTATATATTCTAATTTTTCATATATATATATATATATATATATATATATATATATATATATATACTGCATCGTTCGTTTGAAATACTACCAATTCTTATTACCTCCCACTAGCAAATTCCTACGCTACTGATCGTTTTCTTTTAAAACGGGACACAACAAAACACATCATCAGTTTCCAACCTGAAGATGGCAGATCTACATGCCGAAAGCGCTCGTAGAGACACCTTTGGTGAATTGATACACCAGTTCCACTCTGACACCAAAAATATGGCCAGACACCTGAAAGGATTGAACAGAAACTTGTACAACAGGCATTGTCACCCTAGTTCAACCGAACTATATATATATATATATATATATATATATATATATATATATCATTCAGGAATGAGAAAAAGTGGCAGCTACAACGCTTGCAAACTGCGTATAGGAGCACAAAGACCAAGGGACCCTTTATATAATAGAGTGGAAGATTTTAGAAGAATCCAAACCATATATAAATGGATCCAAGAGATGTGACTATGCTCTGCAGAGAAATTTAAGATTCTACTAGGACTAAATTTAACGCAAAAACATCTAGATACTAAATCGGAAATATTCAGAACTTGTTCACATAGAAATAATTTTTTTTATTAAAATCTTGGAGTGAAAAAATAACAACAGAAAATCAACCACCTTAAAAATGAAAATCTTTCCGAGTGTTATTTTAACATCTCACACGCACGAGGATGACACGCGGTCAAATAAAGCGAGAACGCTATTCACAACGTATATTCATTTGAATGTCATTTAAGCATATAATGCTTTGAAACCGATGGTAATGATAATAATAATAATAATAATATATTAGAAACCACAAGGTTCCTAGTTCGATACCGGCTCTCGCCAACTCAGCGTATGAGTAGTACAGGGATATCTGCGGTTAAAGTAAGGAGCTGATGGTAGGTGTGGCGCTTCATCCCAGACGCAAAAACAATCTCCTTGGTCTAGCGTTAGTGAAAAGGGGATAGACTCCCTCACTGATTGGCTGATACCCACTTTAGGCCATCCGACTTATATCTATCTATTATCTATCTATCTATATATATATATATATATATATATATATATATATAGTCCTTTTTTCGACCTATTATTATTTTCCGTCTTCTTTTATATCTCATTTGTTATACTTATCCAATACAAAACTATTTTTTTCATAATATTATCACGGATGCTGACGTCATTATTTGTACAGCAGTTATGACCACCACTATGACGACGACGACGATGACAATAATTATAATAATTTATAACATCCCAAATAACTACAACTAATGTTGTTATCGCTCTTGCTTATTATTTACTTATCTATTTATCCGAAAGGAGAAAAAAACAACAAAAAGTGTGTGGGGGGAGAGAGCACTGATTGCCAGAAAGGAAGCATCAGCATCCGGGCACCGGCACATGAAGCGAAATCTCCGGCGCTGACTCAGCCGACATGACAAAACCCAGGCGCGGGAAATGTCGGTGTGATAAAAACTGCGCATGCGTACTTGGGTGATATGCGTAGTCAGGCGGGGAGTGCGGGTCGGTCGGTAAGTGAGGGTGTGTGTGCGGGCGGGGGTGAGTGGGTTGGAGGGAACAACTCGTTAATGGCGGCTCACGCCAGCTGTGTTACCGGAGCTGTTGTTGATGGTGTCCGTGCGTTCGGAGCCTTGCCTCGGCACCCCCCACACCTAACTTCAGAGTCCCCTTTCCCCCCCTGCCCACGTGCCCCGACCGAGCGCTTTTCTCAGAATCGAACTGCACCATTTTCTCACTTCGACCAGCTTCATGTTTTATTCATCGGTTCGAAGAAAGGCATGATGGAGAGTGATGATGATGTTTCAAGCCGATCCCGCATCTCTCTTGCTTTTGCATCTTGCATCTTATTCAGACGATGCACAGTGCCCGTCAGATAGAGATGTTTGGTCTAGCAAGCCGTTGCCACTGAGCTTATTCTGAAAGATCTGTCTCCATGAATGCAGCGTTGGCGAAGAGCTATTTCATTATTTCATTTATTAAGCTTAGCATGGTTTGGCACAAGGCCAGGTGTATGGGCACCTAGTGATAATCTTTTACTTCTTACTTGCACTTCATAAATGCAGTTTCTCTTTTTGAGGCAGTTAAATGTTCAACATGTCTAACTTCGGTTTCGATTAGGTGGTCCAGTGGCTTCGGCCGACGGGATCAACGCATTTTTTCACCCACCACCCATGAGCTTCGGTTTGTGGGTGGTCCCACATTTATTGGGCCTTGTGCCTAACACATGGAATACATGGTAGATATCCAGTTCAGAAATCCTTGTCAGATAGATAGTAGGAACTAAAAAGGATAATGTGTGTTTAATTTCGCAAACTGTGGCACCACAGCTTATTCCGAAAGGTTTGCACTCCGTAAATGCAGCATTCAGAAAGATATGTCTTATTACTGAATTTACCAATATTAATTTGATTTGGCACAAGGTCAGAGGTATGAACACCCAGTGAGGCAATTCCGAGTGCTCGTCAGAGAGAAATGTTTAGTTTCACAAGCTATTGTTAGTGAGCTTATTTCAAAAGAAAACCTTGCACTTCATATATGAACCTTATATTAACTAATGTATTTACTAAGGCCAGAGGTACGCACACTAGGGTAGGTCATTTTGAACGGTAAAGTCTCCCATTTGGCGAAAGCTGCAAATCAACATAAAAAATTACCACACAATTTTTTTTTTTTCAAAAAATTGTCTTCAGTTGAGGAAATAGATTTAGATTTCAATCATTAAATTGTTATCACTGTAACAGTGATAACATTTTAAATGATTGAATTTGTATATATATTATAATTAATAGGTAAAAAGCGGCATATCAGAGGTGTCGGTAGTGATGGAGGTATATTTTCAATTTGAATTCTGATTATAATATTTTATTAATTTTGTTTAAAATGAAAATCTTTTCTGTTTTTGAAATTGATAAATTTTCTAAGAAATTTCTAGACTAAATGTTGCGAAAATAAGGATTTTTGTTACATTTTAATGGACGATATTTGAAATTATTTCTTTAAACCATGGTACAATTAAAGAGATGTAGTTTTTAGTATCAGTATTTATTATACCAATACACAAGTTTCGCTGTTTGAGAGAATTTGATATTTAAAACCAACTGAAAAATCAATCTACCCTAAGTACACTTAATAAGGCAATGCAGAATGCCCATCAGATAATTATATATATATATATATATATATATATATATATATATATATATATATATATATATTATAAAAAAGAAGGTCCGCAAAATGTATTATGTTTTCCGAAAAAAAAATTATTCTTTTTATCTTACATATGCAAATTTTTTCTAAAAAAATAATACATTTTGCGGACCTTCTTTTTCATAAAATATTGAATTTTCTCCCGTTGGAACCAGAACAACATTATATATATATATATATATATATATATTATATATATATATATATATATAATATATATATGGGGGTACTTATTTTATTTTCATATATGTGTACTTTGATATTTTACACTTTTATGCCTGTTAAACAGTCAAACCTATTAAATTCTGCTTTAAAATAACCTTCTATCAGATCCGTTTGTGGTGGAAGGGTTCGGTAAACACACATACACACACACTCACGCACACAAACACACACACACACACACACACACACACACACATGTATATATATATATATATATATATATATATATATATATGTTACTGAGATGTTTAGTTTTGCAAGCCATTGTTAGTGAGTTTAATTCGAAAGATTTGCACTTCATAAATACATTATTACATTTATTAAGCAATTCTTCGTTTGACACAAGGCCAGAGGTATGAGAACCCAGTAAGGATAAAGCTCATTGTTCAAAAGAACTAAATATTTAGACTCACTATTTATGCTTTATGTTATCAATCCACAGTCAATATGCCCGCTCATAGGCTAGATTTGAAGGAATGAAGACTTGAATTAGAAAATATCATTTATCAGGAAAGTTAATTTCCCTCATGTCTAATAATCAGCCATGTCAGTGCTACTGTATGGCTGAACCACTTGGACTCTAACGAAACTCTGAGAAAAAGCTGGATGAGTACTAAACAAGGATACTGTGTGCTGCCTTGAACAAATCTTGGAAGCAGTACCACACAAAAAGCAGCTGTACGGCCACTTACCTCCTGTCCCACAAAACACCCAAGTAAGACGAACAACACATGATGGACACAGCTGGAGAAGCAAGGACAAACTCATAAGTGACGTTCTCCTGTGGACAATTACACATAAACATGCCAGTGTAGGCTGATCAACAAAATCATATATCAATCAGTTGTACGGATTTTGGATGCAGTGCGGAAGACCTCGGTCAGGATTTGATCTCTTCTCACAGAGAGAGAAAGAGAGAGAGAGAGAGAGAGAGAGAGAGAGAGAGAGAGAGAGAGAGAGAGAGAGAGAGAGAGAGAGTGGGGTAATGGGAGAGAGGGGAGAAAATGAAAATAGGGAAAGAGAGGAACAATAGAAAAAGGAGGAAAATCGTGTGAAAAAGTGAACCGTGTAAAAAAAAGTCGAGAGAAGAAGATAGATAGATTTATATACGGATATATATATATATATATATATATATATATATATATATATATAGAGAGAGAGAGAGAGAGAGAGACAAAGAAAGAAAGAGAGAGAGAAAGAGGGGGAAGAATGAGAATGAGAGAACAAAACAGGAAAAGAGAGTAACAAAGTGAGCAGAGTACAAAAAAACACCGGAGAGAGAGAGAGAGAGAGAGAGAGAAGAGAGAGAGAGAGAGAGAGAGAGAGAGAGAGAGAGAGAGAGAGAGAGAGAGAGAGAGAGAGAGAATGAAAAGGAGGAAAGAGAGGAACAATAGAAAAACAGAGAAAATCGTGTGAAAAAAAGTGAACCGAGTAAAAAAAAAGTAGAGAGAGAGAGAGAGAGAGAGAGAGAGAGAGAGAGAGAGAGAGATAGAGAGAGAGAGAGAGAGAGAGAGAGAGAGAGAGAGAGAGAGAGAGAGAGAGAAGAGTAAAAAGAAAGAAACACTGAAAGAAATAATGTGGAAAAAAGATAGAGACATGTAAAAAGTCGCCAAGCCAAGCCAAGCAAAAAAACAACAAAACAAACAAAAAACAAAACAAAAATCAGAAAAAAAACCCCCAAAAACCTTGATATGACGAAACGAATATTGTTATGAATATCAACAAAGATTTTTCCATTTTGAAATCAAAATTTAATAGCTTCTTATATAATGAGGTAGAAAGAAAAATGATATTTGACTTAAAACTGACATTCACTTGTCAAACTTACACTAAAGAATCTTTTTTTTTTCGTAATAAACTAGTCCATCTTTCTATTTAATACAAAACGTAATAGGATTAATATGTTTTCATATTAATTCTTAAGTACGCTTTCGGTATTACGGAACTTGCATTTTAAAGGCATTTTGATTCTAACTTTTTACTCGGCTCAATTTCTTTCGTTCAACAAGATGCAATTTCAATTTAAGTCTTTTGAGCTTTTTTTCTTCTTCTTTCTTCTTTTCATATTTATTATCATTCTCAAATTTGCTTTGATATTTTTTATCTGTTCATCCATTGTTGTATTTCCTCTTTGTTCTTTCGATTTTACCTTCCGATTTCCTTTTACTCGCAATCTTCTCTTGTTTATCGTTGCACAAAACACGAAGCAACACCAACTCACGAGGAAATGCACCTCAAAACTCAACGACGCAGAATGCAGATGCAACATTCTTCGAACTCCTCCTCCTCCTCCTCCTCCTCCCCCTCCTCCTCCTTCAAAGAAAGAAACTACTTGAATTAGAATTAAAGAAAAAGATGCATAGAATCATGATTTCCATCAAAAACGAAAATATACAAATCTCGAAATAATACAAAGGTATATCAATAAATAAAAAAAAAAGCATTTACAAAGGTGATTCAAAAAGTAATGCCATCTTGTTTAGGACAGGTATAATTCCCAACACAAGAACATGTATCATACATCAAAATGAAGTTGGTCCTCTGTGTATCACATCTCAAACCGTCCTTCGGGACGGGGGTCCGGTGTGCTACGGCCACTGGACCGGTTAGTTGTGTGAAATTAATAGCGTCGATCCCAGGGGATATCCCCCCAGGCAATACCTGGCCCCCTTGACTTAAAGGGGCAGGGCTGGGTTTGAGGGGGAATGCCGACGGGATCGACGCAATTTTTGTACTCTCCCACCCATTAGCTTCGGCTTGTGGGTGGGCCCACGTTAAAACGAGGCCTTCTGCCCAGTCCATACAGGTGGGGTATGCGACAAATAAACTGTGTATCAAATCTCTAATTTTCCACATAGTCATTGTTTCTGTCAATAGCAATGTTACACCTTCGAATGATAGCATGTATCCCTGCCCCGTAAGCTTCTGTTAACTGTTCCTTGCACCACTTCTTCACTAAAGATTTTACCTCCTCGTCACCGGAAACCCTCTTTCATGGGACCGAAGAGAGGCGAACATTATTCCAGCGACGAGGAAGGGAAATCTGTAATGAAGAAGTGGCTCAAATAACAGATACCTGTCCTAAACAAAATGACATTACTTTTTTTATTCACCCACGTACATATAAAGTGAAATATTCAAAATCAGTATCTTCTCGCAATCTCTTGTTCCTCGTTGGAAAACATGAAACCAAGCCAACTTTGGCGTGAAAAGGCATAAAATAATACCACGCTATCAAAGAGAACTTCTTCTAATGAAAAAGTATGATATTGTGAAAAGAACGTGGTACCTACTACTTAAGCATAACATTTTTATCTATATGTAGATATAATATAGATAATTCCTTTATATATCTAGATTATAAATCTATTAATGGAGATTCGGTCTCTATTTGTCTGTAACCGAAATTCCGTCACTGTTTACATCATAATAAACAAAAATCGTCAATACATAGAATAAAGAACAACTTTGTTTGAATTAATTTGAGAAACTTGATTTTATTAGAAAGAAAACATATTTATTTGGATTTTGACGGGAAAACTATTTATTATTTCTATTTTTTTTAAATATAAAATTTCAAAAATCTGTTCACATTTTTTTACGAAAGCGTGTGGCAAAAAATTCTCTTACATACATTTGGACGTTGATAAAATCGAGATAAAATTTAAAAAACATTATTACACTAAAATTGAAATATTCGTTCAATCTTAATAAAATTTTGTAGAATTGAAGAAGTGAGTGTATTAAAAAAACAAAAACATTGTCGTCTGCCGTTAAAGAAAACACACTCTCACCCGCTTAGGCAATATCTTTTAAAAAGTAATTTCTACACCGCCCGAAGGGTGTTTTTGTTTTCGCTAGTTGAAATAATTTATAATAAACTATTCAATTTAAAAAAAAAATTACATGAAACGATGTCATTTTTCTATTAACTTTAACTTTTAACTTAATTTATCAAGTCATTTTTATAATTTACTAAAGATAGACAGCTCATTCAACTGCGGCATATGGAAATCTAATAGATTGAAATGGAGTTATCAGAATTATAATTGATTAGAATAATATTATTTATTTCGTTATTGTCATAAATATCTACAATGGTTAAATTACAAAAGTACTAATAGTAACATGAATTCAATTGTTTACCTCATTTCAGGAATGAAACCGCTTCCTTTAGAAGTACCAGATACATTTTCCAGTGTCACAATTTTGTAGCCACCCACCCTTTTCGACCTACATGTTATTGTCTAAACTTTGACCTCCCTTTATCAAGGAATAACAATAGACTGACGATGAAAAAGTAATTTATATTTAATTTGAATTGGTGGGCAGACTATGTTCTCTAACCGTTGTACAGCAACGGGTCTAGGAGAAAGAAGACTTTGAATTCAAACCAGTTATACACCGATTAGAAATTGACATTGTGGCGCATCCTGCCCATGGTGAAACCAAACCTAGTGTTAATTAACAAGAAGAAGATAGTTGGTTGGTTGGATCTTATGGCATGTGAACCCCTGTTGGGTTATTTTATGCCGTAGACGTTTTGTTTGATTTATTCTTGATGGGTATTCAATTAAAAAAAAATTAAAATCAATTTTTTAAAATGATTTCTATCTGACCCATAGATGGAACCCCAACAAGTACTACCACTCCGGGTCAGAGTGGACATGGGAGTAATGGCGAAGGGATACTCCACACTCCCCCAGAGCTCCAGAACTGGAACTTGACTGTTAGATGCTGTTTAACGTCATACACAGGACACAACAAGAAGGGAACTTGTAATATCGTGGATTTTATCGTTCGCACAGATCACAGAGTGAAAATGATAGAAAAAAAAAGTTATGCAAATATTCTGACCTTGCCATAGAACTAAAAAAACAGTGGAACATGAAGGTGAAGGTCCTACGAATTGTAGTTAGTTCCCTTGGAACGATTCCCAAGGGTTTGGTAAAGAGTCTGGATGAATTGGAAATCAGAGGAAGAACCAAGAACATCCAAACAACAGTATTAAGATCGACTCAAGTGAAAAGCCACCTGGTAAACGATGGTGGGAAAAATTCACAAGGAGTGATATAATAATAATAATAATAATAATAATAATAATAATAATAATAATAATAATGCCCGAGGAGACTTGCTGTCACCCAGTCTCCATTGAACCACCGGCTACGGTAGGTGTGAAAACATCACAATAATAAATGCTTGGGAATACTAGAAGCGGACACCATCACACAAATAGAGATGCAAGGAAAAGTGATAAAAGAGTACCTCAGAAGGACAAGAAAACTGCTAGAAACTAAACTCTGCAGCAGAAATCTCAAGGTAATAAACACCTGGGCTGTCCCCCTTGTAAGATACACTGGACCATTCTTAAAAGAAGGATTAAGAGGTCTCGCCAGCATTTAAAACTGTGTAGGTGCTACAGTTCGAACACTCGGAGAATACACTAAAAAGAACAAAGAAAGACTAATTGTAGCAGCAGAGTAGATCTTATCTCTCTGCAGGGAATACAGTCAGCGTATGTATTTTAGTGTAATACCCTAGACCCCACTTTTTGTGGAGGAGGGTGAAGTATTATTCCTCTGCAGAGAATACAGTCAGCATAGTCACTTTAGTGTCATACTCAGGACATTCATTTTTTTGGGAGATCTTACCTTTTTTGCAGGGAATACAATCACTGTAATCAGTTGTTTAGTGTTATAGCCAAGACACTCCTTTTTTTAGGGGAGGTCTCATCTATCTGCTGAGTATAACACTAAACTGAATATGCGTAGTCAGTTGAGAATCATACCCAGAACACTGCTCTTAGGATGTCTTATTTCTCTCCATGGGAATACAATCAGCGTATTCATTTTAGTGCAATACCCAAGACACCTTTTTATGAGTGAATATCTTATTCCTCTGCAGAGAATATAGCCAACGTATTCCTTTTAGTGTAATACCCAAGAGACACCTTTCTTGGAGAGGAGGTTTTATTACTCAGCAAAGAATATAGGTAACGTATACATTTTAGTGTAATACCCAAGACACTCCTTTCTTGGAGAGGAGGTCTTATTCCTCTGCAGTGAATATAGCCAACGTATTCATTTTAGTGTAATACCCAAAACACCATTTTTTGGAGAGGAGGTCTTATTCCTCTGCAGAGAATATAGCCAACGTATTCATTTTAGTGTAATACCCAAGACACCATTTTTTGGAGAGGAGGTCTTATTCCTCTGCAGTGAATATAGCCAACGTATTCATTTTAGTGTAATACCCAAGACATCCTTTCTTGGAGAGGAGGTCTTATTCCTCTGCAGTGAATATAGCCAACGTATTCATTTTAGTGTAATACCCAAGACACCATTTTTTGGAGAGGAAGTCTTATTCCTCTGCAGAGAATATAGCCAACGTATTCATTTTAGTGTAATACCCAAGACACCATTTTTTGGAGAGGAGGTCTTATTCCTCTGCAGTGAATATAGCCAACGTATTCATTTTAGTGTAATACCCAAGACATCCTTTCTTGGAGAGGAGGTCTTATTCCTCTGCAGTGAATATAGCTAACGTATTCATTTTAGTGTAATACCCAAGACATCCTTTCTTGGAGAGGAGGTCTTATTCCTCTGCAGTGAATATAGCTAACGTATTCATTTTAGTGTAATACCCAAGACACCATTTTTTGGAGAGGAGGTCTTATTCCTCTGCAGTGAATATAGCCAACGTATTCATTTTAGTGTAATACCCAAAACACCATTTTTTGGAGAGGAGGTCTTATTCCTCTGCAGAGAATATAGCCAACGTATTCATTTTAGTGTAATACCAAGACACCATTTTTTGGAGAGGAGGTCTTATTCCTCTGCAGTGAATATAGCCAACGTATTCATTTTAGTGTAATACCCAAGACATCCTTTCTTGGAGAGGAAGTCTTATTCCTCTGCAGAGAATATAGCCAACGTATTCATTTTAGTGTAATACCCAAGACACCATTTTTTGGAGAGGAGGTCTTATTCCTCTGCAGTGAATATAGCGAACGTATTCATTTTAGTGTAATACCCAAGACACCATTTTTTGGAGAGGAGGTCTTATTCCTCTGCAGCGAATATAGCCAACGTATTCATTTTAGTGTAATACCCAAGACTCTCCTTTTTGTGTGGGGGGATGTCATTCGTCGCTGCAGGGAAAAGAATCAACGTATTCAGTTTAATTTCATACCTAGGTCACCCCGTTTGAGGAAGATCTTATTTCTCTGCAGGGAATACAATCAGCGTATTCAGCTTAGTGTAATACCAAAGACACCCCTTTTATTAGTTAGTTATTATCTCTCTGCAGTGAATACAGTCAGCGTAGTCAGTTTAGTGCCATACCCAGGACTCTTTTTTTGGGAAGCCTTACTTTTGGACGCGCGTGGTGTAATGGTTATCAAAGTAGGAAATGGACTCGGTGACACGAGTTCAAATCCTAGAAAATGCTGTTTGCATTTTCACATAGCGCTAATACTCTTGGGAAAAGATATAAATCTAACTAATCCCCTTCCAGCTATGGGTAAATAGTAGGACAGACAGGGCTCTTTATCCTTGGTTAAGCAAGCAGTATAGGTTAATTTTAAGGGCCGGGTTAGCTCAGTCGGTAGAGCTTTCGGCTAGAAACCACAAAGTTCCTAGTTCGATACCGGTCCTCGCCAACTCAGCGTATGAGTAGCACAGTGATATGTGCGGTAAAGTAAGAAGCTGATGGTAGGTGTGGCGCTCCACTTCAGACGCAAAAAAATCTCCTTGGTCTAGCGCTATTGAAAAGGGGATAGAATCCCTCACTGATTGGCTGATACCGACGTTAGGCCGCCCCGACGACTTTACTTTACCTTTCTACAGAGAATACAGTCAGCATATTTTAATAGATAGACGATAACCGAAAAATTCCACTAGCGGCACAAATTTTGGTTCTTTATTTAGAACTTTCACTTTCAAAACCTCCATTGTTAGATTTCTTCACTTTACTTTCTAACGCAACTGTGGACAACTCAAGTCTCAGTCTTTAAAACTGTATAAAAAGATAGAAATAAAGAAAACGTTTACAAATATCCTGATAAGTTTATATGACTAAATAACAAGAAAACGAAAGTAAAAGCGAAAGTTTAAAAAAAAAAGCCAGTCAAAATATTTGTTATGGTGAAATTACTTCGTGTTAGAGAACTGAAAATACGACGCGAAAATTTCGAATAACAGGAAGATACAGACTATTCTCTTCTTGTCAAACGACGCATGCGCGGCTTCTTTTATGATGTCTCTTTAACTAAGCAAAACACGCACATGCCTATTTGATTTTCACCCCCTTTTTTTTCCTCGCTTACTCACGAACAAACTTATTTGGCCATTTTGTCGTTCATACACAATAAATGCATATGGTAACAGGCATATATGTTGTTTTTTTTCTTCTTTTTTTTCTCTCCAATAATGTTTCTTTTCCCTTATTTATTTTCTTTCTCCTTTCTTTTTCTCTTTCGCTTTTCACTCACTTAACCTCACACCATTGCACAATGCACAATACGCTACCCACAATAGTAACACTAACAGCAGATGCATAGATGCACATTTTCCCTTAAAAAAACAAACAAAAAATTGTATGTATTTTTCTTAGACTCTTGTCTAGCTACATACAGTATCCACCGCAAACAAATACACACCTAATAATAACCAAGAGTTAACTTTCTTCTAAATCAACTGAATTTAATTATTACTAAAATGAAAAAAGCAAAAAGTAAAGCAGTCTGGGTGGCCTAATGTCGGTATGAGCCAAACAGCGAGGGAGTCTATCACCTTTATACTAGCGCTAGACCAAGAATATTATTTTACAGTCTGAAGTGGAGCGATATGCCCACTATCAGCTCCTTAGCGCACAGATCCCTGTGCTACTCATATGCTGAGTTGGCGAGGGCTGGCATCGAACCAGGAACATTGTGATTCCAAGACGGAGGCTCTACCGACTAAGCTAAACCGACCCTTAATTAATACTTGAAGAATATTATATATATTGGATAATCCCAAAAGTAAGCTCTTTAAAGCGCTGGGGACACAGGGAAACTGTTCCTGTGGCTATTGGCAGAACTCTTGTGTTTGTAGTGAATGCACTATATCAGGGTCATTCAATAAATAAGAGGAATCTTTATAAAAAAGTCAAAATACATATTTTTTCAGAATTTTTTTTTATGCTAATGCACGTATATGGAAGGCAGGAACTGTCTATGACAGATTATCAATAATATAGAAAGCCAATCTTATTGACAAGCCGTAGTTGTATCAGTGTTACTGTATGGCTGCACCACTTGGACCCTAACGATTAGCCTAGAGAATAAGCTAGATTGGAGCTGCACAAGAATACTCTGCACCTTATTAAACAAATCGTGGAAACAACATCCTACAAGAATAGCAGCTGTACGGCCACTTGCTCCCTATCACACAAACCACCCGGGCGAGAAAAAAAAAGACATGCTGAACTCTGCTGGGTAAGAAAGGACGAACTCATAAGTGACGTTCTCTAATGGAAATCAGCTCATGGACACGGCAGTGTGGGCCGTCCACCAAAGATCAACATTAACCAACTCTGCGCGGATACTGGATGCTGCACAGAGGACTTCCAGAGAACAATGAATGGTTGGCGATAGATTATCATGGATATCCGTGCTACTATCGCCACATGATGATGATGATCATGATGATGATTGACATCAATGTAAACCCTGCTTTGTTTGTATTCGCTTCATAGCAAAAATTATAATAATATCACAAAACTATTGTTTTAAAACTATTCAAAATAGCGGTAAATCTCGACAGTGTTGCTGGCTTAATCAGGGGTCTGCCATCAATTTTTTAGTGGCTGAGAAGTGCAAACCATGTGACAATTACAGAAGAATGTGTGTGTATACGGAGAAGCATGTTTTTCACAAAAAAATATTTGTTTGAGTTTGAGTTTTGTTCAACCTCATTTAATGCCAAAAAGGTTATTTTGGATTTCAGTCTTTAAAGTAGTGGTTTTATGGAGATAATTGATTATGTTCTGTTATATTTTGTTGAAAAGGTTGCTTTTTTTAATAAAATTTAAAAGGTTTTCAGGGTTAAATATATTTGTAAATGAGCTAAACATGAGTTTTACACGGACGAGCCTGAATTGAAAAGGCGATTCATGGAGTGGAAACACACTGACTCTTCGGTAAAGAAAAAGTTGCACAGTGGTCAGTAAAGAAGTTCATGCTGAGACATAAAAGGACCCATTACTATTGATTTCTTTGAAAAAGGTGAAACTGTAAACAGTGCTTCCTATTGGCAACTCCTTCGGCAAAATTCACCTATTTTTCTTTATCACTTACTGTAGGACTTATATAATTTAACAAACCTTATTGCGTTTTTCTTATTATCTTTTGTACATGTCTGTGTTTATATTATATATATATATATAGTATGTAAACCCGCCTAACGGAGTGGAGGTCAGTGGCTTCGGCCCTGGATCTTTACAAGTTAATAGCGTCGATCCCAGGGGGGTTTTCCCCCAGGCAATACCTGCCCCCTTGACTTAAAGGGGCAGGGCTGGGTTTATTGCCCAGCGTCTGAGGCACCCCTCTTGAGGGAATGCCGAAGGGATCGACGCAATTTTTGTTCTTTTCCACCCATGAGCTTCGGCTTGTGGGTGGGCCCACGTTAAAACGAGGCCTTGTGCCCAGCCCATACAAGTGGGGTATGAGGCAAATACCTGTCTGTGTTTATATTCTCCATTTCATTCTTATTACGGGTTAGCTCAGTCGGTAGAGCGTTTGGCTAGAAACCACAAGGTTCCTAGTTCGATACCCGCCCTCGCCAACTAAGCGTATGAGTAGCACAGGAATCTGTGTGGTAAAGTAAGGAGCTGATGGTAGGCACTCCACCTCAGATCCTAAAATAATCTCCTTTGTCTAGCGCTATTGAAAAGGGGATAGACTCCCTCGCTGAATGGCTGATACCGACATTAGGCCGCCCCGACGATTTTACTTACTAGTACACAATAAGTCACATATAGACATTCCATTTTAAAAGATTTTCCTGATCAGGTCTGTTACTCACACTTTCTATTTCTTTTCTATGAGTTTCTTAGAGAAAATGAAAAGTGTGTGTTTTGTGTGTGTGTGTGTGTGTGTGTGTGTGTGTGTGTGAGAGAGAGAGAGAGAGAGAGAGAGAGAGAGAGAGGAGAATAGAATCTTGATGGAGAGAAAAAGGAGTGTGCAAAAAAGAAAGAAAGTAAATAGATGAGAGAGAGAGAGAGAGAGAGAGAGAGAGAGAGAGAGAGAGAGAGAGAGAGAGAGAGAGAGAGAGAGAGAGAGAGAGAGAGAAGAGAGTGTAGAAAAATGAAAGGATGGGTAAACAGGCAGAAATAGTGGGTGAGTGGGTGGAGGGGAATCAGAAAGCGACATATGTGAAAGAGCAGTAATTTAGACAGGAATACGCACACATATACTAAGAATTGGAAAATAGAATTAGGGAAACACACACACACGCACACACACACACACACACACACACAAAGCATACACACATCACACACACGCACTCAAACACAAACACATGCACGCAAAACACATAATACACACACATGCATACGCGCATACACACACGCATACAAACACACACACACATGCGTATACGCACACGTACACACGCATAGTGGCACACACAGTGGAAGAATTTTGGTTCCAAGTCAAGAGAACACAGTTCCTCAGGTGTCAAAACTAGTTATAAGAAACCAGGCGGGTGTCAGCTAGGGTGATAATTGCCGTGTCTGGCAGTAAACAGGAGAATGACGACCGGGCGACGAACTAGAGCAGACAACGACATAGAGGCATGAAATATAACAAAATTGCCTCCCAAGTCTCCAAAAACCTCTGACCTATCCCTGGTTTCCACACCCTTTTAGAAAAGCCACACATCCCATTGCTTTACTCATCAAAAAGCCTACAGGACTTTTAACAAAACTGGGACCATCTCCAGAGAAAGAGAATTATTTCATCCGTAAAATCCGGCTATTGTTGCACGAAGTGGACTCGGCAAGCCGAGTTCGAATCCTGAACGAGGTTGTTTGCATTCATTTCTCATATTCGCGCTAATATCATTTTAGCCCTGTCGACTGAGACTTTAAAATACCCAGACTGCACCTCTACAGAGAGGTAAGACACACCTCCCCGAATGGGACCACCTGTTGATCGTGGGTGGTGACCCGTAATGCTTAAAAATGGGACCCTGGTGGTTGAGCAGTCCATGACATGCAACAGTCTACTTGGGTGCTTACGTTGGCTAGACGGGCGGTCTGAGAGCCCCCCTCTGATCAATCGGCTGGTCACGTGTGGCCTTAGCACCTATATGATTGTCCCAACCGTATTTTCCCTATGGCAAGCTTCTACCCTTTATCATATATATGTACGAGAAGGCACTGTATGAGGGTCTTAGTGTCCAGGGTAGGACGTTAAACTTCATCTAATGCTGAAATTCCAATTCTGGAGCTCCATTATTCCCAGGTCCACTTTGACCGAGAGTGGTAGTACCTGTTAGGATTCCATCTATAGATTGAACAGAAAAAAAACATGAGTTTAAAAGATGTGTTTAAAAAATTTGAACACCCATCAAGAATTAATAAAATAAAACGTCGTCGGCATAAAATAACCCAATAGGAGTTGATATGCCGTAACATCTAACCAACCAGCCAACAAATTGGATTCGGCTATTCGAGTTCAAATATCCTTGGCAAAGGTAGGTATGTTACGATTGTTGTCGCCATTTTAGGTGTTTTAGTTTTGATATTAGTATTGAGTGTAGTTTCAGTGGATATTCCTTGTGGTAAAAAGTTTGATGTATTCCTTCAAGTAGGTTTATGAGAGAACAATGTAGTGTCCGTAAATACTTTGGTCAGTCAACCTGTAGTATTCCTTTGTAGGAGGATTATTGCATAAGAAATAGGGAGGTGTTAACTTCCGTTCTTATAATGCATTAGGTTACCCAAATGAGAGTAACCCAACACAGAATATTCGGTAGGAAAAGACAAGTCAATTAATACTATACAACATTTAATTCAACAAACACCAACGTGGGAAAAACTATCCTCTTTAAAAGACAATTGTTGGTTTGGGAGGGTAATGACGATTTTCCCGCGTCTTTGTAGAACGCGCGGAAAAATATAAAGGCAATAAAATGAAAAGAAGAAAAAGATTATAGGAAGGGAAATGTGCAAAAAAGATGGAACAAGATACAAAGAGAAAGACAAATAAAATGAAAATGATACGTGATATAACCCAATGAAAATATCAAGAACTGTTACGATTCTTGACGCCATTTTAGGTGTTTTAGTTTCGATATTAGTATTGAGTGTAGTTTCAATGGATATTCCTTGTGGTATAAAGCTTGATGTATTCCTTGAAGTAGGTATATGAGAGAAAGGATGTAGTGTCCGTAGATAATGGTGTTGATATTTTTGTGAGTTAATGTCGAAATTTTTGTGGAGAATAGTGTTGATATTTTTGTGAGATAATGTCGAAATTTTTGAGAATTGTTATTTTTGTGAGTTATGTCGATATTTTTGTGGGAGAATAGTGTTGATATTTTTGTGAGTTAATGTCGATATTTTTGTGGGGAATAGTGTTGATATTTTTGTGAGTTAATGTCGAAATATTTGTGAGTTAATGTCGAAATTTTGTGGAGAATAGTGTTGATATTTTTGTAGATAATGTCGAAATTTTGTGAGAGAATAGTGTTGATATTTTTTGAGTTAATGTCGAAATTTTTGTGAGAGAATAGTGTTGATATTTTTGTGAGATAATGTCGAAATTTTTGTGGGAGAATAGTGTTGATTTTTGTGAGTTAATGTCGATATTTTTGTGGGAGAATGGTGTTGATATCGATATTTTTGTGTATATTCGATATTTTGTTGATATTTTTGTGAGTTAATGTCGATATTTTTGGGAGATAGTGTTGATATTTTGTGAGTTAAGAGAATATTTTTGTAGGTGCCTTTGATATCTTTTTGTGAGAATGACCTTGTAATTTTGTGGGAAAATCATGTTCTTATTTTTATGAGAGAATAATATTGATATTTTTGTGGTAAAATAGTATTGACATTTTTGTGGGAGAATGGCGATATTTTTATGGGAGAGTGGTGTTGATATTTGTTGAAAGAAACGTGTCGATATTTTTTGCGAAAGAATGATGTTCATATTTTTGTGGGAGAATGGTTTATTTTTCAAAGAAACATTGTGCTTATATTTTCATGTGTGGTTGATGTTGATATTTTTGAGAGAGGATTAGGTTGGTTTTTTTGTGAGAGAATATTTTTGATATTTTTACCAGAGAATATACTTGGAAATAACCCTAAACCAATGAACGAGTGTGAGCCTGTGTATGTCTATACGAATGAACATCAATGCACGTATGTATTTTAAATTCTGACGGCGTGAAAAATATCACGATACTACAATATATAGATCTAAAACACAAATTTGTACCTGGAGGAAAATACATAAAAAAAGAAAAGACCAAAACATACGCATCACCTAAAAATAATCAACCTGCATTAGCGTAATGGCCAAAAGAAAAAATACCGAAAGATTTGCATAATATGAATATGTTTGAATTTTTAATACACTAAGTACAGCAAAACATAATAGAAAAGTCTAAGGAGTCAGAAACTACCTACCTAGGTTACACCTAACAGATCAGGATAATTCTGACTGAATTATCCTGGTGTCCCGTTAGGTGAAACCTAGGTAGGTAGGTAGTTTCTGACTCTTTATGCTTTACTAATATATATATATATATATATATATATATATATATATAGAAGATAGGATGGATGTAGTAGAATCCGACAGTATGAGGTAGGTAAAAAGATAGTGAACAAGAAATGATAACTCAAAACAAATCTCCTCCCTTGACCTACACCCTGTGCCCATCTACTCCTAACCTACTGTCTACTTCCTGTAAACTATCTCCACACTTCATTCATGTCAGCCCCTATCATCCCTACCCCTCACTTCCGCTACTAACTCACCCCACACCAAAATCATATGTATATGCACGTAATTTTGCTTTCAATAAAAATCTTTCGACTGAGGATGCCCGTATAAATCGGACGAAATATTTCAACTCTTAGATTTGTTTTGAGTTATCATTTCTTGTTCACTATCCTTTTACCTACCTCATATATAATATATATATATATATATATATATATATATATATATATATATGTGTGTGTGTGTTGTGTGTGTTATGTGTGAGTGTGGTATTATGGAAAAGGTGACTTACCGGTGAATATGGTCACAATGGTTAGTTGATACAAAATTCAGAAAGGTAAGACAGTGATATAACAAATGAAAAGTGCTCAATACGTTAGTAGAGCAAATTTATTATAATATAGGTACAAGAGATAACATACTCGAGTTTCACCATAAGGATTTTCAGGGGTTAATCTACTGAATTAATCAAGATATTGATTAATTGCAGTTGACTACACGTGTGTGTCCTTCGCTATAATTGTGAAGGACACACACGTGTAGTCGACTGCAATTAATCAATATCTTGATTAATTCAGTAGATTTAGCCCTGAAGATCCTTATGGTGAAACTCGAGTAGGTTATCTCTTGTATATATATATATATATATATATATATATATATATTCGGTGGTGACCACCAACTAAAGCGTAAACGCAACGCTCTCCTATAAAAGAGATGGGCACTCTATGGTGACCTTTACATCCAGATGTGTGTATTAAAACAGTTAAAATCCCCTTCGCATTCCATGGGTGACGATAGCTCAGTGGTTAAGCTGTCCGACTGATGCTGAATCGATCGGAGTTCTATCTCGGCTGCAGGTAGCTCGCAAAATGTCTAACCACACTGAAGGGACTTGAAAAGTCGAAACACGTGTCGGTGGATGACTATATATATATATATATATATATATATATATATATATATATAAGGTATGTCATAAAAGTGCCGAATCTGAAGCTGTATTTACCAAGATAGGAATAAACAATGAGTGGAACGTTAACTTTTTCAGAATACAAAGTGTGTCAATATATATATATATATATATATATATATATATATATATATATATATGTGTGTGTGTGTGTGTGTGTGTGCGTGTGTGTGAATAAAAATAATTAATATAAATCAATAAAATAAACAAATATGATATAAATAGATAAAAGAAAATTCAAAATAAAACTAAGATAAACAAATAATACAAAAATAAAATAAAATAAAATAAAATAAAATAAATGAAAAACCAATAAATCAATTAATTAAAGAAGAAATACATACTAATTTAATTGACACATACTATTTCCAGAAGAACCGAAAAAGAGAAACAAATTACTTAATTTATACTGATCAATACATCCTTTAAGAGGTTAAAACTAAGCACAAAAATCTCGCAATGACATTGATCGACTACTGAAAGGCCTATGATATAATCTCGCATTCTTGGATCATAGAATGCTTAAAAATGTATAAATATCCGACAAGATGTAAATTTCACCAAAAAAGCTATGGAAAACTGGAATGTACATAATTAACAGCAGGAGGGCAATCCCTGGCAGAAGAAGAAAATCCAAAGAGGCATTTTGCAAGGAGACTTATTGTTCATTTATCTCTTGGTAAATACAGTTTCTCTCTCAATACTTTTCTGAACGCACCTCTTTTTAAATGATATTAATACCATGAAGTAAATGAATAAAC
>CM042144.1:73139982-73144982 GCA_023376005.1 Doryteuthis pealeii | reverse complement strand
TGAACTCGGGTCGACGAGTCCACTTTCTACGACTCTAACCATTTGACCACGCGCCTCCATAATATAATAATAACAATAAACCCATTTCTTATAAGTAAGGGCCAAAGAGTGTTGCATGTCATGGACAGCTCAGTGCTCAATCATTAGGCCTCTCGTGGCTTCTTTTCCATATCTTTAAAATGCTTATAGGATACAAAAAGGAAATACGTAGCCTTTTTGTCTTTGGTTCTATTAACTACAATATTGAAATGAATGTGTTACATAATCTATGCATTGTTCATTGTCAACCTCCTGTATTTTTGAAGGGATGGCCCCTTTTTATATCAAGGGCGGGACTTCCCATGGAATTTTACAGAAAGCCCGCGAAATACGTGAAGTCACGTGGGACCTGGTTGGCTCTCAGTTTTCAGCTTGGACGTCAGAAGATATAACCGCCTTAGCTGGAGCTCACTGCACACGCGCGTTGTGTTAGTTAGAGAAATATGTTTAGTTAAGTAAATAAAGGTTTAAACAAATAATATGGTTTTGTGGTTGATGAATGTCTTGGCAACAAGACTGACATAGAAGAAGAAATGAATCAGGGACGACCAACCAGCAAGAACAGAGAAATCAAAGTCCAGACACTAGAAGAAGAGCGTAAGATACCAAAGATGAGCAGAAGAATAATAGAAGTAAAGAAATGGTATACAACAAATGTTTTTTTTTTACTCTCAAAACATGTGTGTATTAATCTGGGGTGGTAGGTGGTATAAATTCAATTTCTTCAAATATCTAGATTTGAAGAGCAATTCTATTATCTTATTCAAAGCTTTGTTGACTATTGGGATTCTAATATGCAATAGTTTTTCTTCAAGATGTTGCATACCCTTCTCATTACTTACTTCTTTCTTACTCTATTCTTCTGGCCGTCTTTGGAATCTTATAACATCTTGCCTTGGTCTGGAATCTTCTAAGGTCTGGACTTTCTTGGGGACTTCGGGTCTGGTCTTCTATTGGGGATTTATCTTTATCAGAAGCCCTGTGTCATTGTTAGCTTTTAGAGGTAATAACACAAGACTCCGATTTGCTTTGATCTCACTTTATTTTTAAATCCCCAACCAGACATCTGCGCAGATTAAGACGGGAGCACGTGTAACGCGACTTACCCTTCCGTCGAGCTCGGCTGCTAGTCTCTAACTGCCTGAAATTTACTTACTATCTAAACCGGAAGAGAGGGTCCTCTCTACCGGTCCTCGCGGCTATCCCCGGAAGATAGGGTTAGGACTGAGGCCAAGCTTGTCACTCAATCTTCAAGACCATCAGCTGCACTTAAAACGCCATCTTATTCCTACACGAATGCACATAAATATTAGGTATCTAACAATTATGTAACAAAGACACAAACTGCAATTGTGGATTCCCATGGAATCGTTAATGCTTTACCTGCTTTGTCTCGACGATGATAGATTATTTTCTACTTGAGAAGCATACTTTTTTTTATTCCACGATGGTCATACAATAAATCTTATTATAATGGACATTCTGTGTTTGTCTGTAACGGAAAGTATATTACTACTCAAGTCACAATTTCCTCAATTATTTACGTCACATTATTTATTATGAACAATGGCCAGCTGGTTGCATTTGCAACTCTGCTTCTCAATGTTGGTTCTTTGAAGAAGAAAACTCTCTATTAGTTTTCTTGAATAGAGTTGTGACGCCTGGGCCTGTAACCACGAAACTATCCCTGGCAACTCAGTGTCCACAAGTTACGTAATCCAGCGAAGGTTCTTTCACATGTCCACTCTGTCTGTCTGTCTGTCTGTCTGTCTGTCTCTTAAAATAGCAAAGTTAGTTATCTACATATCAATACTTGTGTTCTTTAAGAGTATGACCGTTATCATATTGCAACACACTCTGGTTTAAAATGAGACCGTCCGAATCGTCCAAGATAAAATGCAAAAATGTAAATCCGGATTATCTGGTGTTGCTTATCCGCTGAATCCTTATTTCTTATGAGTATCGTCACCTCAACTAAATAATGGACCCTTCCGTTTTTATTATAAAGAAAGAAAAGGAAGAAAAGGATATTGTACACAGAAAATGTACACAGAAAATATACACAGAAAATATAAGAAATAAAGATATATATATATATATATATATATATATATATATAGAGAGAGAGAGAGAGAGAGAGAGAGAGAGAGAGTGGTTGAGCGTGTGGAAGTGAGAACGCTAATCTGTTTCAATTGAATATAATGAAATGATGAAAAAAAAAAAAAAGAGGCGAGGGAGTTAAATCAAGATTATTAAACTTTTTACATATTGAACTATTTGGCAATAGCTCTTGAGTAAACATCTCAAACGTGGTAATAATTAAATTATCATACTGTGATATATCCACAGATATTGCTAGTTAACGATAATTCACTCAGATTACCCAAGCTACCATGATATTTTTTTCTATTAGAGATGCATAATTGGACAGTTTGCGATCGACTCAGGAGGTCGATCCCGGATTCAGGGCTGAGGTGAAGAGGTTGCCGCAAGAGAATGTAACGTTGTAGGCGGAATCACATACTAATGACTCGCCACCTTTATCTTCTTCCACCAAGTCTGGGTTTATTTTGCACCCCTCCCCCACATTCACACTCTTGAACTTTCGAATCTTTCTAACAGTTTATTTTGAGATCGTAAATCGTAAAGAAATGAATCATATCCACAAGCTGACTTGGAGGCACGATTAATATTGGTTCTCATTTCGAGACGATGTTCACATGTCTTCACAATATGGGGATCTCTAAAAGAATGCTGTACTTTATGATCTGAATAAATAAAAGGCGATTTAAATGAGTTCCGGAGTTGGTCTTTTTTTTTGGGGGGGGGGGAGATAAAATATTTATAAACCAAATATAAGTATTTAATATAATAATATTCATTGAATATATATTAAATATTCCAACTTACAAGTCTATCTATCTATCTATCTATCTATCTATCCATCCCAGTATGTTCTTAACTATCTATCTATCTATTTATCTATCTATTTTTCTTCGAATGTTCGTAACTATCTATCTATCTATCTATCTATCTATTTATTTATCTTCGTATGTTCGTATCTATCTATCTATCTATCTATCTATCTATCATAGTATGTTCTTATCTATCTATCTATCTATCCTAGTATTTCATATCTATCTATATATCTATTTATCTATCAATCTATCTTAATATGTTCATATCTATCTATCTATCTATCTATCTATCTCTCTCTATATATATCTATATATATATATCTATATCTATATCTATCTATCTATCTAACTATCTATCTATATATATATATATATATATCTGCCTGTCTATCCATCCTTACATATTCATATCTATCTATCTTAATATGTTCATACGTATGTATGTATGTATGTATGTATGTATGTATCTATCTATCTATCTATCTTAGTATGTTCATATCTATCTATCTATCTTAGTATTTTCATATATACCTATCTATCCAATTCTGGAGCTTTGGCTTTTTTTGTGGGTGACCCAGAAAAAACAGAACCTACAAATTTTGTAATAAAACTTAATTTTAACTAGGGGGTTTAGGGTTAGGGTTTAGGGTGAGGTTAGGGTTGGGTTTTCGGAAAAACGACCTAATTTGTTTTTTTGTTTTTTCAAGTGATACAGTTTCGGCTACGGACTTCAATCGTAGCTGGTGTTGTTTTTTCAGCAGTCAGCGGCTAGCAGTTTTTGAGGCAGGAAACCAGGACGGAACTCCGCAAAGATTACCATTATTTGTATTATAAAAAACTATTTTCATCATCTTCATTGTTATCTGTACAACGTTTCGGTCGATGTGCCCTCCGGCATTCTTCAGGTATTTCTTGTCGGTCTCAAGAACCTTCTTGTAATCGGGAGCCATTGCGGAACTTTGAACCTAACCCTTTATTCAGTCCACGAGGGTATCCTGTTCTCATTCCACTAACCGTAACTGGGGTACAGGTGTTAAGCTGTGTTAATTATTATTCTGTTACTACTGTCATTTAGAACTGTCTTAACCTAACTCCTTTATCTACTAGGCTATGTGTCTAATTGGACAATCCAGTGGGATTTTTTTTCATTCGCAAAAGTTACAATTTATTTTGTAAAAACCGATTTTAAGTAGCGTCTTAGCAGACATCTTGATCGAAATTGACCGAAAAAATTGTTTTAAATGTATCAAAGAAAAAATTACATGTGTAATATTATTTAGCTTTTTTACTGATGCTCATTATTTTACTACTTTTCGACTTAAACAAAAATTTGACCTTAAATAATCGGTTTAATAAATTCTAATTAGTTTTTAAGATGAAAAGCAGACGATATTTTGTCAGATCCTACTCTTTTCCTTAATCCGAATCATCCAGCGAGAGCTTAATGGGTGACCCAACGGGTCACTTTTTGTCTAGTATATATATATATATATATATATATATACGTGTGTGTTGGGGGTGAGGGTGAGAGTGTGTATGTGATGGCCTGTGTATGTTTTGTGCTTGTGTTTATGTGTCTACACTTAAATGTATTTGTTCTTCTTCTTCATTGATTTTCTATGATGTATCAGCAAAGCAAAATAACACGAAACACAAAACATCCTCCGTGAAAGAAAAACAAAGATAAAAACAAAACAACAGCAACAACAGCAATAACTGCAAAACTATCAATGAACAGAATGCATCAAATACAATTTTCTTCCTGCGAACATCAAACGCACACAACATATAGAACATCAAGTACCTTACAAAGTGCCTGTAATAACTACACGAGTTTGACGCTTACGTTCTTTTGTCAATAGTCGAATGAATGTTTCTAGACCAAAAAACAAAAACAAAAAAACAAAAAACAAAAAAAAAACAAAAAAAGACAAAACAAACAGAAAATAGTTAATTCATTTGACTGTTTCATCAACGCTTGTGTTATCTATTCCAGCATTCGCTGCCTTTACTTTTAATTCAACAATTGTATTTCTCAATCAT
>CM042144.1:73132482-73134982 GCA_023376005.1 Doryteuthis pealeii | reverse complement strand
AGGCATGTGTTATTAAACATACGGATATCCCTTTTTCATTTTTTGTATTGATATCTTTTCCAGTCTTCTAGCGATCTTTTTTGGTCTGGATCCAATTGATTCATGATATTTCCTTACTAATATCCGAGCGCTTTCGACTGTTTCGCAGTCGTCATCATGGGGTAACGTAATTTGGTTTTTAGTTCATTTATAGTTCTGTTATCTATGTTTTTATCACATTTGGAGATCTATTATTTTTAAGAAGTGGGTGTAATTTAAGTGTTAGTTATTAAAGATATTTAATAAGTTTGTCTCCGACTTTAAATGCTATTTGTTAATGGTTAGTTTTTTTTTAATTTTTATGCATATTCTAGGATCTGTAGGCGTTTCTTATTATCATTTTTGTAAATAATTTTAGTATTTCGTTTAAGATTTTCTAATTTCGGGGGAGGTGGATTTTCTGGGTGTTTTTTAAATTAAGGGTTGTTTATGGAGCTAGTGTCGGAGAGATAGTAATGTGGAGGCGCGGGACAGTGTTGTTGTTGTATGGCAATGTAGCTATTAGTGTATAGTTTATTTTCTGAGAGGCACTCTCGGAATGCGCAAATGAATTATATACTTTCGTTTGGGGATTTTTAGGAGAGTTTGTGTCATTTTTAATGAGGAGGTTAGATGTTTTGAATTTGGTGTAGTAATAATTAGTTTTATTTTTTTTGTTGTTGACGACGGTTTGATGTGTCTGTGTTATGATGTTGGTTAATTACATGTTCATTCGGATTTGTAGTTTTTATGCATTTGATTTCTGTAATAAGATTGATTTGTTATTATTGTTGTTGGGTTGTTATTGCTATTTTTGTGGAATGGTATGCAGGTATATTTTATTTGTTGGGATTCTATCGGTTTTGTTAGGGCGTTGTTATTGGACGAGGGTTTGTTTAATATTAAGAAGTTCTTTGTAAAATATTGTTTTGATGAGGAAATGTAGAAGACTCTATGAATTAGATTTTTTAATGAGGGCTATTTTATATTTAAGGGGACTTCATATGGTAATTAAATATAGAGTTTGGGCTGTGGTTTTTTTATATAACTGGATGTGAATGAATTTTTTATTATTGGAATCGGTAAGTATGTCAGGAAGGGGATTTTTTTGTGATATTATGTTCTATTGTAAATTTTAGTAAAGAGTTTTTTTCGAGGTGCATTTTTAATTTTTTGAGTTCGTCAGGGATCGTGCGTTTATGAAATGTCGTCAACGTACGTGTATATATGTAATGGTTTAGTAATTTGGAGTGTTAAAGTATTTTATTTCGATATGAAGTACCTTGTAGTTTTCAGATAATTGTCGGGCCGAGTGAGAAACCCATCGAGGATACGTTTTTTTGTATGTATAACTTCCCTAGTGGTCGTGAACGGACTTGTTGGTGGTGCATTTGAGTAGGAACTTTTTAGAAAAGAATATATATAATATATATATATATAATATAATATATATATAATATAATATATATTTATATATACTATATTATTTATTCATAGATATATACTTTCTAAATATTTGTTTTTTTTTCATATTTGTAATACTTAAACACACAACATACTCTTTTCTTTTTATCTCTCTCTCCTCCCACTCCTCTCTCTAACACAAACACACACACACACACACACAACACACACATATATATATATTAATATATATATATATATATATATTAATATATTTCTTCATAGATATATACATTCCTAATATTGTTTTTTTTTCATATTTGTATACTTAACACACTAAACACTCTCTTCTTTTTATCTCTCTTCTCTCCACTCCTCTCTTAACACACCACACACACACACACACACATATATATATATATATTATATATATTATATATTTCATTCATAGATACCTAAATTATGCTGAAATATTTTGTTTTTTTATATTTGTATCTTAACAACACAAACACTCTCTTTTTTTAAATTATTATCTTTCTCATCACTCTCTCTCTCAACACACAAAAACTTCACACACACACACACACACACACACAGCACACAACACATATATATATATTCGTGTATTAGTCTAAGTAGATATTTTATATGCCAGATTGCTTTGGCGATAAGTAATCAATTTACACTCGTCACGTCTTAGCAATCACGTTTCAATGTAAGCGCTAAGGATGTCAATCCACGCAAACTAGGGTTGAACTTAGATCCCGAGATCAAGAACAGAACGTTGCATTTTATCCACTAAGTTATTATCTGATTCTAAATCATTGCATCATGATCCTATTTTATACGCTAAATCAACATACAGCACCAGCAACGTCACAGACCAAGCGAACCGCACATATACGTTCATACGTTTATCAAGAGAAGTAGGCAGAAAGGAGGTTTTGCAGGAACGTTGCTGGATCGAAAGTAATCGCAATCATGGGTGTTGGAAAATTCGATCCTTGATCGGTCCGCTTTGATATATGATCCGTAATTGACTGATTTATCAAAGTCACATGATCGATTAAAAAGGAAA
>CM042144.1:73111437-73132382 GCA_023376005.1 Doryteuthis pealeii | reverse complement strand
AATCCTCGTGGGATGCGCTGCATTTAAATCCCTATGTAGGAAATAGACCTTGCATTATCCAGCTACTCTGAAAGAAATTTTAATGTCTAGTATCAAAAAGTATTACATGAAAAAAATCCATGCTCATTATCATATTAAATTTATTTTTTAATTAATCTTTACGAATTAAATCAAATCTCTATTATTTTTGGCTCAAAAATCAAGCCCTGATGATATTTAAAATGGGATGATACTAATATTTACTTTTGTCGCTAATTGGTATTTCGAAGTTTTCTACCGGAAATACAATATATCACACAACAGCTCTTTATATACTGTATAGATTTGAAAGACACCAGACACAGAGAAAGGACAGAGATAGAGAAAAGACAGACATACTAAGAGAGCGAGAAGTGAGTGAGACGAGAAAGAGAATGATTAGAGAGTGGGTGTGTGTGTGGTGTGTGTCCGATAAGAAGAAAGAGGGAGTAGAGGCCCCGCTCCAAAAGGAGCATTTGAAAGACCATGACAGGCAGAGAAGAGAAAGTGATTAGAACCATACCGAGAAAGAGAGAAGAGATGAGAGAGAGAGAGAGAGAGAGAGATTAGTGAGTGAATAAGAAAGTGAGAGAGAACGTGCAAGTCAGAAGAAAGAAGGGAGTAGATACGCGCTTTTAAAAGCATTTAAAAGTGATGAACAGAGAAAGACAAAAGAGAGAATCTGGATGGGACAGAGAGAGAAACGAGGGATAGATAGATAGATTAGATAGATAGATAGATAGCATACAGAGAGAGATAGAGACAGAGAATTAGAGTCGAGAAACTGGGTACAATGAATGTATTTTATAGTGACTATAAAACTAAATAGGGTGCTCACTCGAATACTAAATAACCAATACAGAGAAACGAGCGTTTGAAATAAATAAAAAATGGTTATTTTTTTTTAAATATACAAAGATGAGAAAAGCCACGTGTGAATAATTCTGTGTATATATAAATGTAGAAGCCGGGTTTAGCCTCAGTCGGTAGAGCGTTCGCTAGAACAAGAAGGTTTCTAGTTCGATACCGTCCTCGCCAACTCAGCATGATGAGTAGCACAAGGGATGCTGTGCGGTAAAAGTAAGGAGCTGAATGGTAGGTGTGGCGCTCCACGCTTCAGACGCAAAAAAACAATCACCTTGGTGCTAGCGCTAGTGAAAAGGGATAGACTCTTCGATGATTGGCGCCTGATACTCGACGATTACTTATATCATATATAATATATATATATATATATATATATATACTATATATTTATGCAACGGTAAGGAAATCGGAAAAGTGGACAAAAAATAATAAACTCAATAACAAGTAAGTATTCTCTCCTATATCTACTGCTAAAGCGGAACGAAATATTTTCTTCCTACTTCTAAATTGTTTGAAGTTATATTTTTTGTCCATTTTCCTTATACGGTCGGATTACTCGCACCTCCTTATCTTGATATATATATATATATGGTCTCCTCACAGACAACGTGTTTCGACTTTCAAGTCTCTCCGTTTGGCTTTATGTAAGCTACCCTACAGCCCTGGAATTGAAGCTCTTGGTCGGTTGGGTGTCAGTCCGGCCACTTTAACCACTAAGGCTGTCTTCACTTACAGAATGGGAAGGGGAATTTTACTGTGGTTAATACACATCGGCTTTGTGTATTACATATATGCGTGTGTGTGTGTGTGTGGTGTGTGTTTCTGTTGTGTATTTCTCTGTGACGCGCGCTCTGTTTGTGTGTGTGTGTGTGTGTGTGTGTGTGTTAATGTGTGTTGTTAGTAATGTAATTGGCAATTGTATAAGCAAGAACAAGGATGAAAAAACTCTAAGAGAACAAAGAAATTACATGCGTACGTGTGAGTATTTCGCCTTGTATAATTTTCTGCTAATGGTTCTTCATAAATCTACATGGATGAAATAAGTTCGCGCTAAACATCAACAGAAAAGAAAATTATGTATTTCTATTTATCTGAGTTAAAAGTCATGATGAAAGATATTTATTAACCTCTTTTGCTACTAAATTTCCCTTGCGGCTGTACTAAATTTCCTTTGCTATTTTTTTTCCAAACAAATTAACCCACATGATTGGAATATTTCAAAGCCTCACTCTCTATTTACTAGAGCTCATTTACTCAAATCATCATCATCATCACATCATCATCAAATCATCTATCATCATCATTGTTCACGCTAGTGGCAGGGATATCTGTGAACAATCTTGGTCGCCAAACCGTCCTACCGTTCATGCCCCTTCTCGAGAAGTCCTCTGCGTAGCATCTAGTATCCGTGCAGAACTGGTCCTCTATCCTCGTAGATTTTTGTGGATGCCCACGACTGGGTGCCCCTGTGCTTGGCTCTCCACGGGAGGACCGTCGTTGGAGTTCGTCTTTGATTCTCCAGTAGTGCCGCAGCCTGTCTTGTTCGTTCCACTCGATGCATATATGAAGTCCCTTCTGCTCAATAAATAAACTAACACTGGGCGGCTTACTGTTTGGGAGCCCTGTCGCACTCCGGGACTTTAGATACACCATTACAACCTCTGGCAGAGGGGTAAGATCCCCGGCCCCCAATGGCAGCACTGGTTGGCCATGGGTAGCGATCCGCGTGGTGCTTAAGGATGGATCCTGGGTGGTGAGAAGTCCCTGACAATGCAGCAAACTCTACCTTGGCCTAAGTAGGGGGGAGAGGTTGGCTCGTCCCGAGAGGCTCCCTCAATAAAATCAGCTGGTCACGTCAAAGTGCCCTAGCTCCTTATATGATTTCCCCGACCAATATCTCCGCTTTTATGACAAACTGTGGATATACCACTAGTATGAAAATTTAATTATTACAACGTTTGGATATGCTTACTTTATATAGACTATTTTCAAAATAGTTCAATATGTAAAAAGTATAATAACTTGATGTAACTCTCTCTTACTCTGATTTTTCTATCATTATGTTCGATTGAAATAGATTAGCATTATCGCTTTCCGCAAACCCACCCCTTTTCTCTGTATCTTTCCGAATTATATTTTCCAACGTGCTCGATAAACTCTCAATAACACGGCAATGCTTTGCCGATGCTAATGTTGACATCACTTTTCAGTAGATGTGATATTGCTAACCTCTGGGTATTAACCTAGCTCCTATCTATTTCAGAGGATTATTATTATTCCCATCTTTTAAAAAAAATACATAATCCATTTATGTACTTAGTCTTGATTGTCTTGTTATGATTTTTAAAACTGCATCTAATGGGTGAAGTTCCAATTCTGGAATTCTGTGGAGTGTGGAGTCCTATCATCCGCTATTAACTCTTAGCGCTCAATCTTGACCCGGGTGGTTAGAAATCTGTTAGGGTCTTACCTGTGGGTTAACATAGAAAAAATGAGTTGTTTTTTTTAGTGTGATTTTTTTTTAATTTAGTTACAAAAGCCTTTTCAATACTCGTCAAGAATGAATAAAACAAAATGTATCTCGGTATACGAATAACACATACAAGGGGTGAAATGCCACCGTAAAACCCAACAATCCAACAAAACTCATTGGCCGGGAGTTTCCTAATTTTGTAAACGTGTAGAGGATCTATCTAGGAGAAATGGCAGATAGGGACGCTTAGCGAGAAGGTCATGGGGACCATGCTAAGCAGCGTGACCTGACGGAATAAGACGCAACGATGATGATGATGATGGTATGACACTAAATCTGCCTCTAAGGGTATAGTTTCCGAATGCTCGAACTCTGGGAGTGTGGAGTACACCTTCATCCAACATTCCTCCCAGGTTCAACTCTGCACCCGGAGTGTAGTACGCTTTAGGGTCCATCATGGGGAGGGCCCTGTTTGACTGGGGCTTTTGAATACACTACCGATTGCAAACCTTTGCAGAGGGGTAAGAAACCCCCAACGGAGATCCCTGTTGGCCGTGGTGGTGACAACCGTGAGCTTAAGGATGGATATCGCTGGAGGATGACAATCCATACATGCAACACTTCCACTTAGACCCTTACTTGGGCTAAACAGTCCGGTCGGTAGAGACCCCTCGATCAATTCGTGCTGGTCATATCAAAGCCCTTAGCACTGATGATGATGATGATGATCCGATGATGATGATTTTTGGTTTGTCCCAACCTATTGCCCTTATGGCACAAGCCACAGCCTTCTAGGCACAATATGATAAAAGGGTTGGGGCTTGCCATAAGGCAATAGGGTTGGGACAACCAAATCATCACATCATCATCCATCATCATCATCAGGTGCTAGTGGCTTGATATGACCAGCCGATTGAATCGAGGGGTCTCTCCGACCGACTGTTTAGCCAAGTAAGGTCTAAAGTGGAGTGTTTGCCATGTTATTGGATTGGTCACCTCCTCCAGGATTCCCTCCTTAATGCATCAACGGGTCACCACCACGGCCAACAGGTATTCCGTTGGGGTTCTACCCCTGCAGGTGCAAATCGGTGTATTCAAAGCCAAGTCAACAGGGCCTCCCATAGATGGGACCTCCTAACAGGACTACCACTCGCGGTCAGAGTGAACCTGGAGGAATGGTGATGAAGGTGTACTCCACACTCCCGAGTTCGACATCGGAACTTTACCCTTAGGGCAGTTTAGTGTCATACTCATCATCATCATCATCGTTGTCGTCATCGGTAGGTCCACGCTTTGTAATGGATCCATGTACACTCTCGCTAGCGTCCTATCTGCCATTCTTCTCTGATAGATCCTCTACACGGTTTACAAAAGGAAACTCTGCCAATTAGTTTTGTTGGTTGGTTGGGTTTTTACGCATTTTCAGCCTTGTTGTGTTATTCTATACCGAGTACATTTGTTTAATTCATTTCTTGACGAGTATTGAAAGTCTTTTTGTAAACTAAATTAAAAAAAAATCTCACTAAAAAAACAACTCATTTTTTCTATTAACCGCACAGGTAAGACCCTAACAGATTCTATTTCACTCCCGGGTCAAGATTGACCTAAGAAGAATAGCGATGATGGGGGCACTCCACACTCCAACAGAATTCCAGAATTGTGAACTTCACCATTAAGAATGCAGTTTAAAACATACCAAGACATCAAAGACTAAGTACATAAAATGGTTATGTATTTTTTTTAAAAGATGGAATATATAATAATCCCTCTGAATTTAGTAGCACTACGCTCATATCCTCGTAGCAATATCATCATCTACTGAATGTGATGCTCAACATATGCATCGGCTAAGCATGCGTGTTGATTGAGATTTATCGAGCACTGAAATACTACTTCGGAAACAGATACAGAGAATAGGGTGGGTGTGCGGAGCGCTAATGCTAATCTGTTTCAATCGACATAATAGAAAGAAAATCAAGTAAGAGAGAGTTTACATCAAAGATTATTATACTTTTTACATATTGACATTTTGAAATAGTTCTTAAGTAAGCATATCAACGTTGTAATAATCTAAATTTTCATACTGTGGTATATCCACAGTTTGTCCCATCAAAGCAATATGGTCGGGACAACATATAGGAGCTAGGCTTTGACGTGACCAGCTGATTTATTGAGGGAGCCTCTCCGACTAGCCCAACTCTACTTAGGCCAAGGTAGAGTGCTGCATGTCATGGACTTCTCAACCACGCAGGATCCCATCCTAAGCACCCCGAATCGTTACCCATGCGCACAGGTGGTGCCATTGAGGGCGGGTTACTCCTCTGCAAGAGGTGTAATCGTGTATTCTAAAGTCCCTGTGTCGACAGGCTCCCAACAGTAAGCCGCCAGTGTTAGTTTTATTTAATTGAGGCAGAGGACTCATATTGCATCCGAGTGGGACGAACAAGCATGCTGGGCACTACTGGAGAATCAAAGACTGAACTCAAACGACGTCCTCCCGTGGAGACCAGCACAGGGCACGCCAGTCTGGCATCCAACAAAAATCTAACGTAGACCAAGTTTCTCACGGATACTAGATGCTACGCAGAGGACTTCTCGATGGGCACTGAACGGTAGGGACGGTTGGCGACGATTTACAGATATCCCTGCCACTAGCGTGGGACATGATGATGATGATGATGATGATGACCCTGTGTGCATGATGAATGATGATTTGAATAAAATGAGCTCTAGGTAAATAGAGTAGTGAGGCTTTGAAATTCCAATCAGTGGGTAAAAAAAATACGCAAAGGAAATTTAGTAGCACCCGCCGCAAGGGAAATTTAGTAGGCAAAAGAGCTTAATAAAATATCTTTCATATCATTTGACTTTTAACTCAGAATAATATTTAGACAACTCATTCGATAGATTTTTTCTTTTCTGTTTTTCAAGGCGAACCTTAATTTCATCATGTAGATTTATGCAGAACCATTAGCATAAAATTTAATACAAGCAATATCACACGTACGCATTGTAATTTCTTTGTTTCTCTTAGAGTTTTTTCAATCTTTTTCTTGCCTTATACAATTCTCCATATTAACATTACTAACAAACACCACATTTAACACCACACCACACCACAGCACAACACACACAACGAGTTCTGCGCGCACCAAGAGAAAATACACACAGAAACACACACACACACAACCACACATGTTTCACGCATATATGTATACACAACGCGATGTGTGTATAACACAGTTTAAAACTCCCCTTCCATTCTGTAAGTTGAAGACAGCTAAGTGGTTAAAAGTGCCGGACTCGACACCGCAACCGGACCCAGCACTTTAATTCCGGCTGTAGGTAGCTTAACATCAAAGCCAAATCTGGAGAGACTTGATAAGTCGAAAAACACGTGTCTGTTGGATGACCATCCCATATATATACTATATTAAGATAGGAGGGTTGGAGTAAATCCGACGTATAAGAAAAAGTGGACAAAAAATAATAACTCAAACAATTAGAAAGTAGCGAAGATAAATATTTTCGTTCCGGCTTTAAGCAGTAGATATAGGAAGAGAAATATCTACCTTGTTTTGATTTTAATTATTTTTTGTCCACTTTTCCTATTTCCTTACCTCATTATATCATACATTATATTATATAATATATATATATTTTATAATATATTAATGTATAAAGTAATCGTCGGTATCAGCCAATCATCGAGAGAGTCTATCCCCTTTTCACTAGCGCTGACCAAGGTGATTGTTTTTTTTGCGTCTGAGGTGGAGCGCCACACCTACCATCAGCTCTTACTTTACGCACAGATCCTGTGCTCCTCATATGCTGAGTTGGCGAGGACCGGTATCGAACTAGAACCTTCTGTCTCTCTAGCCGAACGCTCTACCGACTGAGCTAACCCGGCTTCTACATTTATATATACACAGAATTATTCACAGTGGCTTTTCTCATCTTTGTATATTTAAAAAAAATAACCATTTTTTATTTATTTTCAAACGCTCGTTTCTTCGTTTGTTTTATTTAGTTTCATACACCCTATTTAGTTTTATAGTCACTATATAAATCATTCATGTACCCAGTTTCTCGACTCTTTCTCTGTCTCTATCTCTCTCTGTTTCTATCTATCTATCTATCTATTTCTCTATCATCTATCCCTCTTTCTCTCTCTGTCCCTCAGATTCTCTCTTTGTCTCTTCCTCTGTCTCACTTTTAAATGCTTTTAAAAGCGCGTATCTACTCCCTCTTCTTCTACTTGCCACGTTCTCTCTCTCTACTTTTTTATTCCCACTCACTATCTCTCTCTCTCTCTCTCTCTCTCTCTCTCTCTCTTTCTCGGTATTTCTATCACTTTCTTTCTTTCTGCTGTCTGTCTTTCAAATGCTTTTTGAGCGGGCTCTCTACTCCCTCTTTCTTCTTATCGGACACACACACACACACACTCTCTCTCATTCTCTTCTCTCTCACTCACTTTCTCGCTCTCTAGTATGTCTGTCTCTCTATCTCTGTCCCTTTCTCTGTGTCTGTGTCTTTCAAATCCTATACATATATAAAGAGCTGTTGTGTGTATATGTATTTCGAGGAAACTTCGAAATAAAACAATTAGCGACAAAGTATATATATACCCATTAAATATCATCAGGGCTTGATTTTTGAGCAAAAATAATAGAGATTTGATTTATATTCGTAAAGATAATTAAAAAATAAAATTTAAATGATATCAGCATGGATTTTTTTTCATGTAATACTTTTGATACTAGACATTAAAATTTCTTTTCAGAGTAGCTGGATAAATGCAAGGTCTATTTTTCTACATAGGGATTTAAATGAGGCATCCCACGAGGATTCGACTCACGATTCAATAATAATGGATCTGCGGGACTAACTTTAAAAAATCCCCCTCTACCCAGGCCGACGCCGGATAGCCGCTGCTAGTTCCTTATAAAGTGCGCATGTACTCCCTCTTTTTCTTTTCATACGTTCTAACCTCTTCCCCCTTCTCTCTGTGTTTTCTGTCTCTATCTGTCGCAATCTTTAAGATGCTTTTCTGGAACACACATACACTCCGTTTCTTCATCTCGTACTTTCTCTTGTCTGTCTGTCTGTGTCTGTCTGATTCAATTACTTTTGAAGAACGCATCAAGCTTCTTTTACCTTATCTTTCTTCCTCTTTCTCTCTTCCCTCTCCTCTCTCTCTCTCTCTCCTTTTCTCTTTTCTCTCCTTTTTTTCACTTTCTCTCCGTCTGTCTCTTTCTTTGAAATGCTTTTTGAACACAGATCTACTTTTCTTCTTGCACGTTTCTACCTCACTCTATCAGTCTGTCTATCTGTCTGTCTCACTTTCTTTCAAATGCTTTTTTGAAGTGCTTATCTCTCTTTCTCCCCCCCCAAACACACACTCACAGTATCCCTCTCCCTCTCTTTCTTTCTTTCTTTCTTTCTTTCTTTCTTTCTGTCTATCTGTCCCTCTTTCAAATGCTTTTTCAAGCGCGTATCTTCTTCTTCTTCTTCTTCTTCTTCTCTTCTTCTTCTTCTTCTTCTTCTTCTTCTTCTTCTTCTTCTTCTGCTACTCATTCTTCTTTTGCTACTCATTCTTTCTTCTTCTTCTTCTTCTCTTCTTCTTCTCTTCTTCTCTTCCCCATGTAGTTCCGATACGAAACTTAAAAGAACCAAACAATCATCTCGACTATTGATTCCTTTCTACCTTTTCCCTTTCCCGCCCAATTCCTAATCAAATCCTATCGTTGTGGTCAGTCATGCAAAACATTTCAATTGCTTTGGACTCGCTTCAAAGTCCTGCCTCCCCCTCCAACAACAACCAACGACTTTCGACGGAGAAAAACGAAAAAGAGACAAACAAACAAACAAAAAAACGAAAAAAGACGAAGAAAAAAAATCCTTTTGTCTTTTTTTTCTTTTTCCCCCAAAATCACGTATTACACTAAAAAATACTGCACGCCGGTGCAATGTTGTTTGAGAGAGAGAGAGAGAGAGAGAGAGAGAGAGAGAGAGAGAGAGAGAGAGAGATGGAAGGAGAGAAAAGAAGGATGGGAGATAGAAAATAGAGAGATAGATTGATAGATGTATAGATAAGTAGATGGGGACAAGAAAGAGGAGAGAGAGAGAGTGTGCGCGCGCGCGGCGCGCGTGTGTGTGGTGTGTGTGTGTGTGTGTGTGTGAGAGAGAGAGAGAGAGAGAGGAGAGAGAGAGAGAGAGAGAGAGAGTAGAACCTTGGATGGAGAGAAAGAGGAGTTAGCAAAAAAAAGAAAGTAGATAGATATTTAGATGGGGAGAAGAAAGAGAGTAAAAGAGAGAGATGCGTGTGTATATGTGTGTTGGGGGGGAGTGAGTGTGTGTGTGTGTGTGTGTGGTGTGTGGTGTGTGAGAGAGAGAGAGAAGAGAGAGAGAGAGAGAGAGAGAGAGAGAGAGAGAGAGAGAGAGAGAGAGTGAACCTTGATGGACAGAAAGAGGAATTTGCAAAAAGAAAGTAAGTACGAAGATATATATATATATATATATCTATATATATATATATATATATATATATATATATATATATATATAGAGAGAGAGAGAGAGAGAGAGAGAAGAGAGAAGAGAGAGGAGTGAAGGGGATCGTAAGTGAGAGAAAAGGAATAA
Source organism: Doryteuthis pealeii (assembly GCA_023376005.1). Classification (NCBI taxonomy): domain Eukaryota; kingdom Metazoa; phylum Mollusca; class Cephalopoda; order Myopsida; family Loliginidae; genus Doryteuthis; species Doryteuthis pealeii. Next base: position 73,122,382 of record CM042144.1, on the reverse strand, counting down.
ATTAGATAAGACAGAAGGTGAAGTAGAATGAAATTACTCTATAGAAAAAAAAAACACTGCCAAAAAAAGAAAAAAAAAGAAAAGAAAAGATGATTGAAAAATAAGAAGTAAGATGATATTAAGTTATTAAATTATTTAAATACTTGCGGTTATAGCTTGGTGGTTAAAGCATCAACTAGTGATTAGAATTCAATAGTTACAATATTAATGTATACAGACCTGTAATCCAGGGCATCCCATCGGGGTGCAACAGCAAGCTATTCTTGCAGATCCATTACTACTGAAAAGCGTGTTCGAACTTTCCGAATTGCTCCATACACGCGACCTTGTGTCACTCGTGGAGAACGGGCTGCGTACTTAAGGGCGTCACATCGTGGGGTAATAGCTGACAAGCTAGTCTCACAAATCCATTTCTACTGAATATCGAATTTGATCCTCGCCAGATACCCCCTACTTGCAACCTTGTGCCATATCCTACCCGTGATGAAAGGGTTGGGTATTTAAGTGCATCCTATTGTGTTGTAAGAGTTAGTAAGCCAGTCTCGCAGATCAGTTACTATTGAAATGCAAATTCGATCCTCACCGGTACCGGCTACTTGCCACTTTGTGTCAATATCCTACCCGTGGCGAATGGGTTAGGTATTCAAGGTGGCCAATCATACTATGATAGTTTGCATTTAGTCTCACAAGTCCATACATTTTAAATTATTCCCAGTTGATTACCTGTCCCACATAGTGGTCGGCCTAATTTTATATTCATTTGTGCCTACTTGCTGCGTTTCCATATTATGTGATTAACAGCTTCGTCTTGTCTTTACATTATATATACGCAGGTTAGTCAAAAAGTAATGCCATTTTGATTAGGACTGTTATAATTACCAACACAGGAATATGTATCATACATCAAAAGGAAGCTGGTCCTCTATGGATCAAATCCCTACTCCCCACATAGTCACCGTTTCTCTCAATAGCAATGTTCCACGTTCGAATGAGAGCATGTATCCCTGCCCCGTAAAATTCTCTTGACTGTTCTTTGAGCCACTTCCTCACTACAGATTTCACTTCCTCATCACTGGAATAATGTTTGTATCTCAAAACCTCTTTCATGGGGCCGAAGAGATGATAGTCTGAAGGCGCTAAATCTAGTGAGTGTGAAGGATGCGGTAAAGTTGTCCACCCGAATGAGGCGATTTTTCCTTGTCCTGATGCTCGTGTGTGGTCGAGTATTGTCATGCAGAAGGAGTACTGACGATTGGCATGTTGGGTCTTACTCGTCGGATTACTAATCTGAGCATCGTTAGGGTCTCAATGTAGGCCTTAATTTTATATATTTAAAAAAACTTCACATGAAATAAAGAAAATGGCATTTCTTTTTTACTCACCCTCATACAAGCAATAAAGATTATATAATGATTATTTAATGACCATTGAAAATATAACATAAATAACTAAGGGAATCGTGGTGTAGTTTCGGTTACAGACAGACAGACACAAACACAGTCTCCATAATAATAATGGTATAATAATAATAATAATAATAATAATAATATATATATATATAATATATATATATATATATTATATATATATATATATATATATATTCACAGATTGATAATTTGAACTGTGTGGTAAATTGGGGAGCTGACTGTCGATGTGATATTCCATCTCAGCAAAATCAATCTGTACATGTATACAAGGTGAGATTTAAACTGTTTTCCGCATTTTATCATTTTTCATTTATAAAACGTTTCATAAACGATTATTTGTTCTCATCTGTTTATCTATCTATCAATTTTCTCTCTCTCTCTCTCCTCTCTCTCTCTCTCTCTTCTTCTCTCTCTTAATATATATTATATATATATATATATATATATATATATATATAATACTAGCAGCGAGAGATAAAACATGGCTGAATAATCGTTTGCAGATTTATTACTACTGAATAGCGAGTTCGGTCCTCGAAGGATGACCCATAAAAATCAACGTAAAAACGATCTTAATTTGATCCTGCCTGGTGGGAGGTCAGGGAATTTTCTTTCGTCAGATTTGAGGGATGACATCATATCGGTCGGAAATGAAAACATATTACAGGTGACCTAGAAAAAACAGGACCCAAATTATTTATTTATTTTACCATTAAACTAACCCTAAACCCAACCCTAGCCCTAATCCCTAAAACCCCCTAGTTAAAGTTAACAGTTTTATTACACAATTTTGTGGGTTCTGTTTTTTTTCCTTGTCACTCTGCATACAGAGTGACCGAGAAAAACAGAACACAAATTATTTATTTATTTTCTCATTAAACTAACCCTAAACCCCAACTCCAACCCTAAACCCTAACCATAAACACCCCAAGTTAAAATTAACAGTTTTATTACAACATTTATGGTTTTGTTTTTCTGGGTCACGTAATTTTCGACCGATTTGCAAGTTTAGCCATTTGCTAAACTTCAAATCAATATTTGAAAAAAGAAAAAAAAGAATTAAATAAAGAAATCAAATTTATGTAAAACGATAAATAATCTTAAAAAAAATAACATTATTAATTCAAAACATAGCCATCGAATAAATTGATAACAATTTGAGTTTTCAGCTCTTGCGCACTATTCTACATTAGTATCATGATTTTATTTGTATTTCTAATATTAAAATAAATAAATTAACGCGATTATGAAAAATAAAACAAGGTTTTGTTTACAATTGATGAACGACCGACGGGAATTTATAAACAAAGTTGATTTGTCGCTAAATTTTTTCGTTTGATTTATTAATTAATTCGCTGTAAAAAAATTCAATGTATGAAAAGACATACTAATTACATATTTAGAAAGATTTTTTTTCTACGAAATAAATATTTTAAGATAGAAACAGAAATATGCGATAAATAAGATTTGATTTTATGTTAAAATTTAGTATGAAAAAACTGTACAACGAAATCTAGGCTGACTGAAGCAAAATATATTTTTTTTAATTCGCTGTAAAAATAATTCCATTGATAAAACTCAATCAAGTTACATATTTAGAGAGATTATTTCATTCTCTTCGAACTATATGGATATCTTAAAGAAGATTGAACCGTAAATAGACGAGAAAATAGATGGACCATTATTCTTCTTTCAAAAACGTTTTGAGTTTCACTGGATATATTTTCATATTATTCTAAGAATCCCCTTTTTTTAATCGCTTGAAGGATTTTTTTCAAAAAACTTTTTCGTGTGTAAGACTATTTTACATTCAGTTTTGTAATTGCTAATTTGCATATTAATTCAAATTTGATTCGCTGATATATTTTATTCTAAGAAATATGAAAAGTATTCGTAAAATATTGATAAAAAGGCTTTCATTTTTCTTTTTTACAACACCCCAGTAGAAATAGAGCGGACATAGGCAAAGAGCAGGAGGGGGTTTGCCTGCTGATTGTAGCTGGAATATCATCAGTAGCAGCTATTTCATAGATTTCGAATATCGTTTGATTTTGGTTTAATTAATTAATCATATCCCTTAATCAGTAAAAATCAATACCAAATTTGGAGGGTTTCTTAGTTTAGAACGATATCAATGTGTATGCTAGATTTTAAATCTGAGTGACCTCCCGTTTAGGAGTTATACGTCGACACGTACATATCACATTCTCTCCCTTTATATATATATATATATATATATATATATATATATATATATATATTGGTGCGGTACCAGTTTCTTGGTACAAGGTGATTCTAGACTGGTCCTAATTCTCTACCCGTAGTTTGTTGTAAGATTCAGGTTCCGTATGAGAACTTAATGTTTTTAATTATTGTAAACAGAACAAAGTTATTTGGGAATAAAAGGCCTTAAATACCATGGGTATCGTGGTTATGGTCCATGGTATTTAAGGCCCTTTATTCCCAAATACACACACACACACACACACACACATATATATATATATATATAAATTTGAAACATCTATCTATCTATCTATACACACACACACACACACATATATATATATGTAAATTTGAAATAAAACCTCATACTCCAGTCTTGTTGGGTATTATAAATATTTATTTCAACCTGATTCCTCTATTAATTGTCTGATTGGAATAAATAAATATTCATAGTAGCCAACATGTCTGATTTTAAGTTTTTCTCTGTATATAATTGTCAAATTTCCATTCATTGAGCTCTCCATCGGACGACGAAAAATCTTTTTAATATATCTAGATCAAAGAAAATTTATATATATATATATATATATATATATATATATATTTAAAGTGGTTATGTGGTTCCAGCATGCTTCTTTGTCGGTATATCTGATGAGTATATACATATATATATTTATCTGTATTATCTAAATATATATTTGTGAAAAAATTTTGGTTGTCTAAAAAGTATGAGAAAATAAAGATTAGCAAGAAAATGATGAAATTGTGTTCTTAATCATTTTATTTACCACCTCCGTCGGTAGAGCGTCCGACTAGGATACCGGCCCTCGCCAACTCAGCATTGATTTGTGCGGTAAAGTGAGGAGCCCCAAAACAATCTCTTTGGTCTAGCGCTAGTGAAAAGGGTATAGACTCCCTCACTGTCTGGTTGATACCGACTTTAGGCAACCCGACGTCTTATTACTAACTGCCACTTCCACCAGAGCGTAGAATAAACAGTGATAGAAAAGAACATCAAAACAACTATCCAATTAACTACCAGGCCGGACATAACACCATGTGACCCCCAACAGCATAGACAAGAGATGGAACAGTCAATATTAAGAAAGTGGGATAACCCTCAAAATTCATTATATATATATATAATATAATATAATATATATATATATAATATATTATATTATTATTATTATTATCATTTATATTTTTTGAAGGCAATTACAATGCGTATATCGTATAAAATTCGATAATTATTGAAAAATAATCATGAAAAGCAAACTCGGCAAATAACGCGCGAGGCGTGGAACACCTTACAGCTGTTTCATCTTTATTAAGTCTCAACAGCGGTATATATATATATATATATTATAAGTTAAGGTAAAGTTGTTGGGGCGGCCTAATGTCGGTATCACCCAATCAGTGAGGGAGTCTCTCCCCTTTTCATTAGCGCTAGACCAAATAGATTGTTTTGGCTTTTGTTGTAATGATTTCGCGTATGCTTCACTTTTTGTTATACAAATAAATAAAAAAATAAATACCGTTTTTTTATAGCATAAATATGTTATTGTCAGTGTTCAACGCATAGTCGAAAACCTGTTTTTTAACTGCAATCATTTCCGTTTGCACTCATCTAATATGCATCATATACGTTAAAACAAGTAGCAACCCAAGCGTTTCACATATGCGTTGCATATTACATGCGGGTGCAAGAAATTTGTAAAAAATATTCTTTATACAAAGGAGCAAGTAGGATATTTTCTCACGTTTTAAAACGTTTTTGAAAAAATCTTTAATCTTAGGAAAAAAAATAAAAATAAAGGAAATTACCTGAGAAAACGTGCAAATTCAAAGCCCTGAGAGTTTCCGCATCGTGTTTGGTTTAAAAAAAATTGCGTAACACGATTTGCATTTCGAGACACAGTGCGCCCAAATTTTTATCAACACTCTTCTCAATGTAATTCAAAGAAATCAATAAAAAGGTGATACGCGTTTGAGAGAAAAAAAAACGAAAAAAAAAACGAAAGAAAAAGAAAGAAAAATGAAAGAAAGAAAGAAAAAGAAAAAAGAAAAAGAAAAAGAAGAAAAAGAAGAAAAATAAAGAAGAAAAAAACGCGTCAGAGCATGTTCTTCATGCAAGACATTACTGGCTTGTTCATTTCAGGGTGTTCCGTGCACGTGACCGTGTATAAAAGTTTGTTGAGTTGAAAAAAAAACAAAAAAAAACACAAAAAACACAAAAACAAAAATCCAATAAAAAGAAACAACAATAAAATAAACAAAATAAAAACACAAAACAAAAACAAAACAGTTTAATCCATAGGTTATGTTTTTCTTTTCATTTTTTTTTCTTCAAAAATGCAAATTCTTTATATCTAACATAGAGACAGTGTTAGTGGTCTATCGATTACCAGAAAGAAATATGGTATCGGTGTGCCGAGTAAAAAAACAAAAACAAAAAAAACCTCAGATTCAAGCAGTTTGTATTCACTTTGCAAAAAGGTTTCAGGAAAATGCCAAGGCAGACAGGACTAACCAGTCTTGTTTGGCAACCACACTACTAGAAATGAAATATCTTTAGTTGGTAGGTCCTCTGCACAGCATTCGCTAGAGAAAATGATGTAGACTCCCTCGTTCTCTGGCTGATACCAACAATAGGCCACTCCGCCGACTTTACCTTTAGTACGTCATCATCATCGTCATTTCGCGCTAGTAGCAAGAATATCTGTGACAATCTTTCGCCAAACGCCCCTACCATTCATTGCCCTCGAGAGGTTCTCTGCTCAGCATTCAGTATCCGCACAGAGCTGGTCTATGTAGGTCTTTGCTGGATGGCTCAGACTGGCGTGCCCGTGTGCTGTTTTCCACTGGAAGACGTCGCTTATGAATTAATCTTTACTTCTCCATCATCATCATCATCATCATCATCATCATCATCATCAACAACAACAACAACAACAACAACAACAACAACAATGAAACACTCATCAGTAGATAGATAAACTTGTATTAATTTACAAATAATAATTATATCAATTAAACTCTATCTGATTATGTAGTTTCAATTCTGGAGCTCTCGTGAATGTGAGTACGTCCACATTACACCAGGTCCATCCTGACCGGCGTGATAGTGTCTGTAAATAGAAAATAAATGAGTTTAACATGTGTTTAAAAATTTAGTACCCATCAAGAATTGATAAAACTAAACGTCTTCGGCATAGAATACCCCAACATGGGTTGACATACCGTAAAAACCAACCAACCAACCAACCAACCAGCCAGCCAAACAATCAACCAACCAATCAGCCAACCAGCCACCAAACCAACCAACCAACCAACCAGCCACCAAACCAATCAACAACCAACCAACCAATGCCAATCAACCAACCAACCAACCACCAAACCAACCAACAATCCAACCAACCACCAAACCACAACCATCAACCCAACCAAGCCAACCAACCACCAAATCAACCCAACCAACCCAACCATCACCAACCAACCAGCACCAAACGCCAATCAACCAACACAACCAACCAGGCAATCAACCACCAACAACCCAGACCAAGCCGCCAACCAACCAATCAACCAACTAAACCCAATCAGCCACCAACCACCCCCATCAAACCAACCTAACCAAACCAGCCAAATCCACCAACCAACCAACCAGCCAACAAACCAACCTTAACTCAAACCAACCACAACCAACCCAACCAACCGCAACCAACACCAACCACCAACCAACCAACCAACCAACCAACCAACCAGCCAATCAACCAACCAACCAACCCCAAACCAACCAACAAACCAACCAGACAACCAACACCAAACAACCAATCAACACCAAACCAACCAAACCAACCAACACCAACCAACCAACAACACTCAACACAACCAACCCTAAACCAACCAATGATACAACCAGCCACCATCAACCAACCAACAACCAGGCCAATCAGCCACCAAAACCAACCAAGCCAATCAACCAACCAAACCAATCTAGCCAACTCAACCCAAACCAACAAACCAACCAATCAAACCACAACCAACCAGCCACCAAACCAACCAATCAACCAACCACCCAACTAACCAACCAACCACCATCCCAACCAAACCAACCAACCATCCAACCAACCAATCAACCAACCAACCAACCCAACAACCCAACCAACCAACCAACCACCAAACCAACCAACAAACCAAACCAACCAACACCACCAGCCACCAAACCAACCAATCAACCAACCAACCAACTCAACCAAGCCATCAACCAACAACCAACCAGCCACCAGCCACCAACCAACCAATCAACCAACAACCAACAACAACCAACCACCAACCAGCCACAACAGCCACCAGCCACCACCAACCAATCAACCCAAACCAACCAACAAACCAACCACAACCAACCAACCAACTAACCAACCAACCAGCCACCAAACCAACGCCAATCAACCAACCAACCAACCAGCCAACCAGCCACCAAACCAACCAACCAACCAATCAACCAACCAATCAACCAAGCCAATCAACCAACCAACAAAAAACAACCAACTAGCAATCAACCAACAACCAACCAGGCCAACCAGCCACCAAACCAACCAATCAACCAACCACCACCAACCAACTACAACCCAACCGCCACCAAACCAACCAATCCAACAATCCAACCAACTAACCAGCCAATCAGCACCAAAATCAAACCAACCAACCAACCAACCACCAACCACCAACCAACCAACCAACCAGCCCAACCAGCCACCAAACCAACCAATCAACAACCAACACCAAACAAACCAACCCAGCCAGACAAGTATGTTACCAGTCTCGAAAATGAAGAAATCTTATGACACTAATGGTGTTTTAACCCTGTTTCTTACAAAGAGAGACGTGATATCAATTTCCTAACTTGTCTATTACTAAAAAGCTCAACTTTATTTACCAAAAGAAGAAAAAGGTTTGAGTAGTAATTGACTGATCAGATATCTTTTTTTTGTAACGTCTTTGACAAAATGGCGGAGATGAAGAGAATATGATATTAAAGGAAACAGAGAATATGATAAATTATCAGTCATATTTTGACACATAAATTCCTTGATAAATAGTATTATCTGCATTATTCGGACTATTGTCCTCATCTTCATTGTCCGAATAATGCAGATAATACTAATCATTAAGCCTCATCTAAAAAAATCAGAGAAATTCTTGATAAATATTAAATATCTATGTTAAATCTTGGACATACAGGAATGGTGTCAAAATTCAGATTCACAGAAGTGACGTCTCGGTTTGACTTTTGGGTAAAGGTGAGACACGGGTATCCTAGGTAGATCATAATAGCAAAAAAATTTCAGTTAGAGGACATATCTACTATTCATATTATTTTTTGGACTGTTGTCCTCATCTTTATTGTTATATACACAGCGTTTCGGCCGACGGCCCGACTTTCTTCATGCGTTGCTTGTGGAACCCAGGAGCTTTCTCAAATTTCTGAACCTTCTCTTCAAACTCGGGAACCTTTTCTGTCGAACTTGGAAGCCTTCACAGAATTCAGATTGAACCTTTATTCAATCCACCGAGGTAGACAATTCTCATTCAGTTAACCATGATCGATACAAGTGTTAAGCTATGTAGACACTTAACATAGCTTAACACTTGTATCCGGTCATGGTTAATGGAATGATAACAGTCTACCACGGTGGATTGAATAAAGGATTGGTTCGAAGTTCCGTGAAGGCTCCCGGGGGGGGGGGGCACATTGTTTAGTTTACGCATATCAACCTCGTGGGTCATTAATGCCAGCAAAGTTTTGAAAGAATCGTAGCGATAGTTTTGAACACATTTTTAAAAAATAATTTTGTATAACAAATTTTCTATTTGACCCATAGATAGGACCCTGACAGATACCACCATTCCGGGTCAGAGTGGACCTGGGAGCAATGGTGATCAAGGGGTGCTACACATTCCCCAGACCACAGAACTGGAACTTTACCCTCAGATAGTTTTACATCTTTCCCAGGACATGAAGACCCTCAGTCACCGCCTTCTACCATCTATATGATAAAAAGGGTTGGGACAATCATATAGGTGCTAGGTCTTGACATGTCCAACCGATTGATTTGAGGGGGCCTTTCCGACTACCCGTCTAGCCTAAGTAAGGATCAAAGTTGAGTGTTGCATAGGCTGTTCATCCACCAGGATTCCGTGCTTAAGCATCACGGGTCACCACCCACGGTCAGCAGATGGTCCTATTGGGGGTGTCTCACGCCTCTACAGAGGTGCAGTCGTATTTTAAATCCCTAGCTAATAGGGTTGAAAAATTGTGCATATAACAATAAATATGAGGCCAACAGTCCGAAAACTCCAACTAATAAAAAATATCAAGCCTCATCTAAAAAAAAAATCCAGAAAACAAGATCTATCATTATTTGTCTAAATTTGTGAGTTGAGGCTTAATATGTATTATTTTGATTTTCGGGCTATTATCCTCACCTTATCGTGATATATAGATATATAAATTTTCGGCAGACTACGTTTAGAGATGCACACAATATGGAATCAATAATTGAAAAGGCTAGATTAAATTGTTAGAGAGTAAATAATAATATTTGAGATCAATAACATCAAGTAATTATTCATTAAACCCGGTTTTTTAAAACCAGTATGCAAATCAACCACAACATTATATTATGTAAACCTTTATTTCTTAGTGACATATGACACATTGCGTAGGAAGCACGTGGTATAATGGTTAAAGTCATGGGAAATGACTCGTCGTCCCGAGTTCAAATCCTGGACGTGGTAATTGCATTTCACTTAGCGCTAATACCCTTGGAAAGGTATGAATTCATCTCTCCCTCCAGCTATGGGTAAATAGTAGGGCAGATTGGGCTCTTTTTAACCTTGGTTAGGTAACCGCTCTAGGAGAAGCAAAACTCTGATTCTAACCTGTTGAACTCCGCTTAAGAAATTGACCTTGTGTCGTATCCTGCTCGTGCGGAGGGGTTGGTAAATATATATGACACATTACAGAATTTTAACGATTAATATCATGGTCTGTTATGAAGCAGATCTTACTCAGATTTTCATAGAGACATCGTTGATAAATAAGATTTTATTCTATGTATTAATGATTTGACTATATTTTGAATACTCATTGATTAACGTAGTCTATTTCTAAGGGTATCGTGACGTTAAGAGTGACATAGTTTGGGTTACAGACACACTCATACCGAATCTCCATTATAATAAGATGCTCGTCCGAAACTGGGATTTGAACAGCAAACTGAGGC
>CM042144.1:73093937-73106437 GCA_023376005.1 Doryteuthis pealeii | reverse complement strand
TCATTTATTTTGCTATCTTTATACTGTTTAAGGTCTAACGATATAGTGCGTGCTTTTATTTCTAATTTTATTTGGTAATTAAACTATTTGTGAATGTTTTTTTTCTTCTCTTCTATTTGGAATTGTGAATTTGATTGTAAGAATTTCCTGCAAAACACNATTAATCACCATTTAATGTTAGTCATTTATTATATTGTGTTTCCTATTTAATCTTGCATATTCAATTCATTACAATTTTTTTCTTATTTTATTTCTGTTGTTCTCTTTTATTTGCAATTAATCGTCAAATATTAATGCCGCTCGTTCCTTAATTCGCCGGTATCCATTTGCAACACACTCTGGATTAAAAAAGATATTTGCCAAATCGTACTTAAGATGAAATGCAAAATGTAATCTTATTATGTAGGTGCCGCTTAATCAACCGAATTTTATATTTTATGAGTAAGACGTCACCTCAGCTAATAATGAACATTAGAAGGCATTGTATACATACGAAATTAATAAAAGAAAGAAAGACTTAGGGAGTAAGGGAAAAATAGAGGAAAATGAGCACCGAAAGCGATAACAGCATAACCTGCTTTCAGATCGAACGTAATGAAAGATGAAAAGAAGACAAAAAGCAAAAAAAGAGTAATCATGTACATTATCCGTAATGATAACGATTTAGTTCATGAATCTTATGTATTTTCGATTAATTTATAAAGTAATTCGCCACAGTCTCCTCTGTGATTTTATTCAACATACATTTTTAGGAGAAAATGTAAGGGCGACCAGAAAGACAAGGCCAGGAGAAATCTCTGTCAGATATCAATTACGTGTGTGTGACGAACTAAGTTTGTGAGTGAGAGGATTAATTGTCTTACTTTCTCATTTACTTCATGAATTCTCTTAGAGTCAATGTGTTTTCTTCACTTTTATCGCTCAGCGTCTCATCTAGTTGTGTCATTTCTCAGACCAATAGACGAGACATGACTCTCACAGGGTCTCCCAATGGCACTGTTTTCAATTCTATTCCTCTCCTTAGTATCGCTGCCATATAAGTTAGACTGCGCTCTAGACACGTTGATAATATCAGTTAAAGCTCCATTGCGGTGTTTTCCCGCCTAGTCTTAAACTAAGAGCCTTTTCACGGATGATCAAGTGAGTCAAGTGCAATGACAAGATGAAGAGAGTGATCTTTCATTGAACAGCAGAAGTTGACGTGTACAGGAGTAGATCAGTGGACATGTAAAAGTATGACTACGCGAAAGAACTAATACTGAGTTATGCCGATATTATCATCGAATAAGTACAAGATAACTTAATAAGTATATAAAGAAGATACAAGAATATTTTTATTCTTATCATAGTCATTCATATATAGTTTCGCGAATCTTAGGAGATCTATTGATATGTATTCTATGTTTCATATTTTTATTCGTTAGATGATGTTCAGGCTTATTGGATAGGAAAATCTTAGTTTGTTACAACTGAAGACTGCTTTCCATCACCTTCGCTTAGTGTCACTCTGGTTTGTGCGTTGTTCGTATTATGCGTATATCGATAATGTGTTATCTTGTCGTGATAGTAGAGATATCTGTAGGTGCATGTATCATGGTTATGATGGCATATAAGAAGTTGTCATTTTGATTCTATTAGGATAGAACAGTACATCCGTGAGTGTTCTTTGTGAGAAGGTTGCAAGGTTATATGCTGCTGTTTTAGAGAGCTTTTAGTATAATGAGTGTGTTGTGCCTTGAGTATAGTTTGTGTGTCTGGGTCCGGTGTAATCTAATTGGATTCTCGTAATATTTGTGCAATGCTTCATTCGTTCGTCTCTCAAAAAGACTTTGATATTGTATAGAGATGCTATGTGCGTGAAAAATGCTTTAATGATTCTGCGAGATTTGTTGTGGGTATCGCTATTTAGATAGTTTATTGGTGTGATTGAGATAGTATAGTTCATAGGCTAAGATTTGCCGATATAGTTGTGTTGTGACCTTAGTGTGTTTTCTGATTTAGGCTTTTGGTTGTGCGATCTGCTCGAATGAGTTAATGATTCATCGAGATATATGCGGAAGGTGTGTTGTTCTACCTTATGAGTATAGTATTCTAGCCATTTGATGTTAGAATATGATGATAGAGGATATAACAGTGTGAATGAAGACTATTCATGTCTTGACGAAACAGTTAATGAGAGAATGATATATCTGTGATGAGTAGATGTTCTGTGTATAATCCGTCAAATCCATAGTGTGTGTTCTTGAGACAAGAGTGATGTGTTTAGTTAGCTTTTACCGATGAGGTGTGAGTTATAATTGATAGCTCGAAAGATAAAAATAGATGCTTAGTTAATATTAGAATGTGATAATGATAAGTGTAAAGTTTGTAGACGAGTAAGTTGTATTGAAATGTGGAATGAGTAGGTATAGCAGTTGATAAGTAAAAAAAAGTATATAGATAGATAAATTTATTAGGAAAAAATTGATTAAGAGAAAGAGTACAGTCAATGTTATATAAAGTATAGGTGATAAGAAAAGTCAAATATTAAATATTTTTGATGTAAGAGCGTTGATAATAATGACGGAATGCTAATATGTATAGAAAGAAAAAAGATAGTAATGAGAGTATAAGATTAATAATAGGTTTAATTAGATATAGAATTCTACGAATTTGGTTCGGCGTAATTAGTCTTCGTGAATCCAGAAGACAATGGGAGAGTAAGCACGATGAAACGAGCATACACACCCTTATGTTACGTTGGTGAGCATAGAACAAAGCCCAGTATACTTTATTGAGTGCACCGATAACATGCCGATATTTGGTAGTTCAGCGAAGGATTCAATAAACTGGATTTACTAGATAAAGTTCTCAAGTACACTAAGTGGAGACGTTACTAAGACTTTTGCATTTGTAACTTTGCGGACAGAATTGATTAGGACAGTTGTTAGAAAGCAAGATTATGATAAAAAGTTTGTTATTTTGTGGACAGTATGTGGAACTGTGAGTGGTGGGTGTTTTTATGTGACATTCTCAAAGTGTAACAGCGCTTATGTGAGGTAAACTTGGAACAAGAGGAATAAAATATCATCCTCTATTTATAAAGAGAGAGAGATAAACGAAAAAAGAATGAACTCAATAATAATGAGTTATATTATGATTATTAAAACTAATTCTCACAATCACATATTGCTGCAAAAGAATGATTCCAATTGCGAAATATATTACAATACATAAATAAATTCTCTATAGATGAGATTACATACGACCAAGCCAAGTATGTGGTCTCAAAGATCATTTGTACATAAAAACAATCATATATATTAACAAGAAAAAAATACAGTGTAAACATAAGGTGTATGACACAGGATAAGCGATCATAAAAAAATCTTCATACCAATCTCTATTCCTATAATATAAACAATTTATACAATCTTTGGTCAAATAATTTACTAAAGTTGACAAATGTATATCTAGTCAGCAGATCATGGAGAAGTACGATAACGAGTCTATCCAATTATATCAATTTATATCAAATATATTAATCCTAACTAACATTATGTACTATATCATAAGTATAATAAGATAACAACATTAATTAGCTCATAATTTCATAATCTAGGTATAATTATATTTATCATAATAGTACTTTATTATTCTTAATACTTATACTATTAAAATAAACATCTCTAAATAAAGCTATTTAGCTAGTAGATTACATATAAATATAATTTATTACTTTTTCTATATTCTTGATCTTTGCGCAATAAAAGATATAATATAACACAATTATCAACAATTATGCTGTAACCTCCATAGAGTCATAATGTATTTTAGCGAGAGTTTTATAGATACATCTCATCATAAAACCATTTCAAACAATAAATAAATCAATAATAATAGTTACAATAGAATGTAACCCGATATCTACCCAGGTTTATAATACAATTATAGATTTAAGGTTATATATTTGGCAGTAACCATAAGTTTTTATCATTAATTCCCTGCTTTAAACATTTGATTTAAATAAGGGGTTCCAGTCTTTTAGTTGCACCATGAGGTTGATTACTAACGATTACTGAGCCCACCGTATCCCAGACATTCAAATGTAGCTCGAAACCAATTGTCACACATACCCTATCTCAATTGACCACTAGGGAAATACATTCGAGGAAGTACTGATTCAATTGACCCTAAGCTGTCACCTCGGGCTCTCAGAGCCCCATAGGGGGTCACTGATTACCAGCACGTGTATGTCGCGTTAGCGTATCTACGTGAAATAAACCTGGTATATTGAGTGATTTGTATTTCGTTCTCATTTATATCGAGTATGAAGTCACAGGATAATTTATACAAAGATTCTGAGCTAACGACTGTTAGAATATTTATATAGATTTGTATACGATCAGCTTGGGAGGGAGGGATCTAATAAACGTGGTGAACGAGGATACTTCACGAATAGTAATCTACACACGATAATAATTCTTTACCAAATATCACTTGTCATGATACTTCTTAATATCGTAAAATTTTAAATACGCATATGAATATGATTACCTTTGATACTTTGGCCTTCAAGCAAAAATAGAATAGAAATTTTTTATATGAGGTAATATGGATTCTAATATTTACAACTTAAATACCTGTACTATTATAGATAAAAATATAATGATCATATAGAGAACAAAGTGAAGTAGAATAAAAGATAAGAGGTGTATGAATATAATATATATATAAACTAAAATAATATATATTATAATATAGGATAATAATAATAAATGTTATGCGCCAGACAGTGCAAGAATTATCCATGTACAATACATCTTGCCGAAGGGACGATTACCTAACTCAATTATATTGACGTAAAGCCACCACACCATATACCGTAATTATCGCACAAAAGCTATGTTTATATGAATAGCCTTGACTAGGTCATCCGCACAAGCATTAGTACTAATGGGGCATGTTACCATAAGAAGAACGTCACTAGAGTTCATCCTTACTGCTCCAGCAGGTGTTGGGTGGTATGATTCTTGTTGTGCGTCACACCCACAGCACACAACACACACCCACAAACGAACAACCGCATCATGAAACTCAGTACACTCAAAAAGCATACAATTACCACTTATGTCTGGTATATATTTTTTCGTACACACACACACACACGACGCACAAACACTCAAAAGTATACACACACAAAGGCACCAACACATTACACTCACAAACACACACACAAACTGCACAAAATTCATACAAACACACATAGAAAGCACAATAAAAGCAAAAGCATATACACAAATCACTCACAAAGCCCAGCCACATACAGAATGTACAACCCAACAAAAATTGCACACACACAAGACACACACACATAAACACCACGCAAACACACACATACACACACACAAAGCACTCACACACAAATCACACACACAATCATACACATCCCACTAAGCACACACACTACAAACCACTCAACATATCCAAAAACACTTACGTAACCAAAGCACACAAAGCACACAACATTACAAAGCGAACAACACACACAAGCACACACACAAAGCACACAACAAAGTACACGCACACAAAGCACCATACACCAAGGCCATACACAAAGCACACTCACAACACACACCACCAAATACAAGCACACCACAAGCACACACAATTAAAGCTTTCAAACACAAAGCACTCACACACAAAGAAACTACATTATACAAAGCACACAACACAACAAACAAGCACCCACATAACAAAGCTCTCCACACAAGCACTTCATCCACAAGCACAACAAATAAAAGCACTCACTCACACACAAGCCCACATCACAGCAACTCCACATAGATACTACAATGCTACACACACAAAAGACACACATTAAATGATATTATACACTATCCAGACTTCGCACTTGTTGCATTAGTTTTTGAGAATCTTTTGCTGTGTCCTAACCGGGCACTATTCTATAGTAGTTCTTTTCTTGTCCAGCTGCACTTGGCGCAGCCTCTGCTCATCCTCACCTTTCACATTTTCACTCGGTTGTCTTCTATTTGCTTAAATTAAGCAGAGATAAGAAATGAATTGCGCGAGAAATTTTCTTAATGTGGGCTATGCGGAGAGAAGAGAAACATTGAATCAAATCGAGAGGAAGCTATTATCTGTCCTCCACTTTACATACGATTGGCTATGCAGTGTGTTCTTCCTTGTTACAACATTGGTTTCACAATCAACGGAACTATTGCACACTCATTCGTGTGAAATACATCCAGACATATCTATTACATCTATGTAATGGTTGTCACACACACAACGACAGAACCAATAACATATCTATATTGTATATATTTGAGTGTTGTGTGACTGATGTTGTGATTGTGTGTGTGTGTGTGTTAGGCTTTATTTGGCAGCATTCTTTCTTTTAACATTATAATTAAACAAGAACTAACGTCTCGTAAGATTACAGATTTATTGAGATAGTACTTTTTCATGATTAATAGGAAAAAAATCCCAAACTTTTTTAATTTAAATATTTGACTTGTAAATCCGTGTCTATAAGTCCACCGACAGATTCGTATATACTAATATCTCGTATAACTTTCACTCACGCGAGTATATATTATAAGTCCATCATACATAATTTGATCAAATTTGAGCTCTCTCGGTGATGTGTTCCAGTTTAACCTTATATGCAATAATATAGTCCATCACAACATATCTCAAAAAGATACGAGGCATTATTAATATGGTTTTACTATAACACTATATCAACTTCGGTTAGGTGTTTTATGTATCTATTTATCTATTATTTTTAAATATAAAATGAGATGAATAATAATTAATAAATATTTAATAATATTATTCAATTAAATTTAAATAACAGAGCACACAAAACTCGAATACACTCGGCCTCTAGTCGACTGTGTACAAGGAAAAACCAAACTACAGTGGCCCTTAATCCGTGTTCAGTTGACTTCATATTAAATCTATTTTATCCATTCAACATTTTCTTTCTTTATTTTCCTTTCAAACATATTGGGCGGATTCATTTCCGCATCTTCAACTTAATCCTCCCGGCGTCGCCGCCCATACTAAACAGGATTCCCATTGAAGATCTTACCTTCTACGAGAGTGCATCGGTGTGAATTCATAAATCCCCAGCGACAACGTTTGGTCGGTAATAGCATAGTAGGTATCGGATGTATCTACTTCTAATGTTTCTTGACTTAATACTCGTACATTTGGTATATAGTTTTCAGCTTAGGAGTATTAAGAGTTGGTTAGCGGGAATCGGAGCCAGGCCACACCTGACCTATCTAAGCCTTTACATTACCGCAGAAAGAATTTTAATTTAATTCCAGCTATGACAGCCGAGTTTGACTCCCTGGCTAGAAGTTAGTTGCGTGGTTGGCGGGAGGCCGTATCGACACTGAAGGAACTTTGGTTTCGTGTCCCTGAAATCACCATCGACTGAACGATGATGTGAAGCAAACATTGCAAAACGTTGTGCTCTATTGTGATGGGTATTATAATGCACTAAGATAATTAACAGAGGATGTCACTTGCCTCAAGTGTCATTATATGACGAGATGCATATGATGCTTGAAACCAAGCTGGTAAATTTAAATTTCTGCCGAGTAGTTTCTATAAGCTAGCAAAAATAATAGAAAAATAGGTATTATATAATATATATATATATTAAAAAGTTTTTTTAAATAATTTAAAAATTTTTCTTAGTTTAAATCGTCACGATTCTTGCTTTATCATGTCCACTATGAGTAATGAGCAGACATTGTTAATGGTTAACCATACCTATACAATTAATTATGAAAAAATTATATGTTTAATTTATATGTTCCAGTGTTAAATGCTATTTTATTGATGTTTTTAATTAATTTTTATTATTCTTATGCAAATATGCTCGGAGGATTAGAGAGCGTTATGTGATTTATAGAAATTTCTGTTGTTGTCAGTGAGTATCTACATGTCGAGATGTGGGTTGTCGAGTGTTGTTAGACAGGAAGTATATATAGTTGTTATGTATATATATATGAGATATTTATAATATATACTATAAAGAACCGTTGTTGCAGTTATCATTGTCGAAATGTTGACATTATAGATTTTTACTAATTAAGGGACTTAATTAAATTAATCAAAAAAAAATTCAAACATTTTTCGATAATCGCATAGACTGTGCTGTGATTGAACTTAATTTCAGGCATCAAGGCAGGTCCTGGTGGACAATCCTATCTGGAGACAGTATGATGGAGTCAACAAAATAGTGGATGGTGAATTAGAACCTCCTTAGTAATTATTGTTTCTTTTTCTGGTAGATTGTCACTTAATGGATGAAAATTTGTCGTATTTTTATTGTCTTGCTTATGCACAATGTTTGTTTAATTTCGAGTTTTCACGCTGCATTTGTCTGAATCTAATAAACAGTCATTC
Source organism: Doryteuthis pealeii (assembly GCA_023376005.1). NCBI lineage: Eukaryota > Metazoa > Mollusca > Cephalopoda > Myopsida > Loliginidae > Doryteuthis > Doryteuthis pealeii. The sequence continues at coordinate 73,098,007 of CM042144.1, read as the reverse complement.
TACATAATTACTGCAGTTCATTAATATTGGGTTGTGATTGATTACATGAAACATTAAACTGTGTGATTTGTAATTACATAGAATATAAATGTGTGTGATTTCGCAATTACATAGGATACTTAATACTGTGCTTGATTTGATCGACATTAGCAGATAAATTAGTGGTTAGATTGAAATACTTACTAAAAAATTTAAATGGATTGACTAACCAATAAAGAATATACTTAGAAATACTGCGTGATGCATTTGGGATAATTATCACACTGGAAATACTAAATAGTTCTGATATATCATGTATTAATTATCATAATGCAAATACTTAAAACATCCCGTGATTCCTTGTATTTACATGAATACTTAATAGTGGATGATTTGTATCTAATTAGAATACTAAATAGTGAATTTTGATGATTATGATATAGACCATAGCGAAACTTTCAAAATTACTGAGCTGATTGTAGATCTAACCATAGGCTAATTACTTAAATGTATGAATTCTTCTATTATATGCACTTCATTAATAATCGTTATGAAATGAAATTGACCAAGGAAACCTAAGTAAGTGTGTATAGCTTATGATTTGTTATCACTATTCCATGCACAATTACTTAATGCAGTATAATTTGTTAGTTAACTCAAGGAAGACAGAGGAAATTAATCGGTTTTGCTTCTAAATTAAATTAGCTAATGTTGGCTCGAAGTATAGTCTCAATCTCATATTTGCCTCTAATATGACTTACTAAACATAACGAAAGCACGACCATTAGATTTGCGAATGCATTATTTATTCGACTTATCTTTCTACTATTCTCGTGGAGGATCTAAACAAGATGCGAGCATCAAACTAAGAATTATTCCATCGCGGCGCAAACACACGATGGTCTTCATAAAAAAGGAAAATACATTGGTTGTTTTTATGTGTATTTCAGGTATTGTAAGTCGAAAGAAAATCTCATCATCGTGAGCTGATTACATTCGCCAATATTTATCTCATTATAACTGACATCCTCATGAACACTCTTGTTTTCGTTATTTAATATCACAGCATTTGGTATTCATTTATTTTGATTATATGCGAATGTCGCTGATCAGGTCGTTTGTCCGGTAGGGGGTGGAACAACTCTTAACTTGTTTTTTATCTTCATATACTGCCCTTACCATCTTAGGATTTATACAAAAGGTGTATTCGTATGTATTGGGATTGCATTCGGATAGTGTTTCCATCACCGTTTAAATCATTTCTCTTACAACGCTGCAGTACAACTATGGCCCGTACCAATGCTCTCTTTCCACGCCCTCTCTCTATATATCAGGGGTTTTTCTTGCAACTCTTGTATCCACAAGATAAGTTTCCATGATGTCGATAAAGAGACAAACGTTCCCACTCGCAATCTCGAGAGACGCCATCCTTCTCGTAGATTCAGACCTCTTTTCAACGAAATCGGGACACCCTGGTGACGTGCACCATCGCGGAGAACTTATTCCACTCAACCCTTATTCAATCCACCTCGGATATTCTTCCATTCTGCTAACCAGTAGCTGTACAAATTTCGATATTTTGTGTTATTATTTATCGATTTCGACTCTCGCCCTTATGAACCCATGCAGTATGAACGTGCGGACAGTCAGCCTACGAAAGATACTATCCACTGAGAACCTGGATTAACCTTTCCAACGAGGGCATACACTCACCATACCTCACAGGAAAACCCCATCAGCACAAACGGTATTGGGATAGAGATAAACCAATTTAGTAAAGTACTGGGTATGCAGAGTGCAGAACGTCCGAAAAACAAATGAGAGATTAACAAATTATACTCTAAGTTGACCTGCTTGACCTCAATTAAAAAAAATTCAGAGTACAACAATCTGATTTAGAAATTCTAAGATTGGTTTATTTAATGTTTTCTTTCAATCTTTTATTGTATTTTCAAACATTATTTGGTGAATTCACAAAATTTTTTTTGAGCTACTCATCGGAAACCCAATGAAACCCGAATATAGAGCTCTTCAGCATCTGTAGGGTACTTACCGGGCCAGAGACTAACTGCGATAATGGATTGAAGGGCACAGGGAGTTTCACGTACTCTTTACACTACTCCCCAGAGTCCTCTCTTAAGAAATTACTGTATAACTTTCATCCGTTAGCACTCTCGTATTTCAGCATCATACCACGCAATTAGTGTCGCTAAAGAGCGCTCACCCACACGCTTCGTCAGCAGCCTTATATCTATTTTAATACTAAGGCGGAGCCGTGTCTAATGAAAGTCATGGGAAGCACTAGTTTCGTTCGCCCGATGTTCAAACCTCAGAACTTTAGCTTTAGTATGAATAAAGTGCATTTCACTTAGCAGCGTGAAATAACTTGTAAAAGACTATAGATTCCATCATTGCTGCACACTGCCAGTGCTACAAGAGAAAACTTATGTCAGAGTCAACTGAGTAGCTATAGTAGACCTTGTTACCTGAAAACATTCCACATTCAATCCATGATGAGCAAAGGCGAAGAAAAATCTGAATTTCAAACCTGCTTGAACTCCACTTAAATAATTACCGTTGCCTAAATTCCAAATCACAAACTGCCCGTGCGAAGGGTTGGTAAATATATATATGAATAAAAACGAGTAGGAGTTGCCATGAAGCAAATAGCGTTGGGACAAATCATATAGAGATCGCTAGGTTTACATGACCGACAAGATTGATTTAGGGCCTCTCTGACCACCGTTAAATCTAAGTAAGGAGTATAAAACGGAGCTGTTCCCGGCCTTTAAAGCTTACGAGGTCGCCACCTGGATGGCCAAGGCTACACCTAGCCCCCATGGAGAGATTCTACTCCTCTGCAAGAGGAGACGTCCAAACACGTCCAATAATTGAAAAACACTACAAAATATCAACCATCTCTCTATCACTATGCTATTTCTATCCCACTCTCTTAAACCCAGAGAGAGATATATATATATATTATATATAATATATATATATATATATGTGTGTGTGTGTGTGTGTGTGTGTGTGTATATCGAAATGAAAAGACTGAGATAGATAGAAAGATACAAAAAACTGAAATTAATAGAAATTAAAACACGTATATAATATATATATATATATATATATATATATATATATATAGGAGAGAAGAGAGAGAGGGAGAGAGAGGAGAGAGAGGGAGAGAGAGAGAGAGAGACAGACAGACAAACCGACAGACCGACAGATAGATAGATGGGCAAATATTTATTGGGTTTTACGGCATGTCGACCCATTGGCTTATTTTATGCCATAGACGTTTTTGTTTTATTAATTTTTGATGGGTACTCAATTTGTGTTAAACACATTTTTTACTTTTTAACCCATAGATGGGACCATAACTGGTACTGCCGCTCATAGTGGACCTGACAGCAATGGTGATGAAGGGGTACTCCACATTCTCCAGAGCCCCAAAACTGGAACCTCACCATCAGATTGAGTTTAAGGTCATGCCCTGGACTTGAAGACCCTCAGCGACCGCCTTCCAGCATATGATAAAAAGGGTAGGGGCTTTACATATGTGCAGTAGGATTGGGACAATTATATAGGTGCTAGAGCTTGATGTGACCAACAGATTGATCGAAGGGGCCTCTCCGACCGTCCATGGAACGTTGCATGTCACGAATTGCTCAACCTCCAGGATTCCTCCGAAGCATTACGGGTCGCTCCCACGACCAACAAGTGGCGCCATTGGGGGTTCTTATATATATATATATATATATATATATATATATATATATATATATAATCATCATCATCATCCAGTATCCACACAGAAAGGTCAATGTACGTCTTTGCTGGCCGGCCCACGCTGGCTTGCACAGGAGGACGTCACTTATGAGTTCGTCCTTGCTTTTCCAGTAGTGTCCTGCGTGTCTTGTCCGTCTTACTCGGATGGTTTGGGAGATATGGGGCTGGTGGCCGTACAGCTGTTTTCTTGTGGGGTGTTGTTACCACGTTTTGTCTAGGATCGCACGCAGCATTCTTGTGCAGATCACATCTAGTTTATTCTCTAGTCGCTTCGTTAGGGTTCAAGTGGTGCAGCC
>CM042144.1:73083937-73088937 GCA_023376005.1 Doryteuthis pealeii | reverse complement strand
ACATTCTGTGTTTGTCTGTAACGGAAAGTATATAACTACTCAAGTCACAATTTCCTTAATTATTTACGTTACATTATTTACTATGAACAATGGCCAGCTGGTTGCATTTGCCACTCTGCTTCTCAATGTTGGTTCTTTGAAGAAGAAAACTCTCTATTAGTTTTCTTCAATAGAGTTGTGACGCGTGGGCCTGTAACCACGAAACTATCCCTGGCAACTCAGTGTCCACAAGTTACGTAATCCAGAGAAGGTTTTTTCACATCTGCCCTCTGTCTGTCTGTCTGTCTGTCTCTTAAAATAGCAAAGTTAGTTATCTACATATTAATACTTGTATTCTTTAAGAGTATGACCGTTATCATATTGCAACACTCTCTGGTTAAAAATGAGACCGTCCGATTCGTCCAAGATAAAATGCAAAAATGTAAATCCGGATTATCTGGTGTTGCTTATCCGCAGAATTCTTATTTCTTATGAGTATCGTCAGCTCAGCTAAATAATGGACATTTCTGTTTTTATTATAAAGAAAGAAAAGGAAGAACAGGACATTGTACGCAGAAAATGTACACAGAAAATATACACAGAAAATATAAGAAATAAGAAAGAAAGATCGAGAGAAAAAGTGGGAGAGAGAGAGAGAGAGAGAGTGAGGGAGAGAGAGAGAGAGAGAGAGAGAGTGAGGGAGAGAGAGAGAGAGAGAGAGAGAGAGAGAGAGAGAGAGAGTGGTTGAGTGTGTGGAAGTGAGAACGCTAATATGTTTCAATTGAATATAATGAAATGATGAAAGATGAAAAAAAAAAAAAAAAGAGCGAGAGAGTTAAATCAAGATTATTAAACTTTTACATATTGAACTATTTGGCAATAGCTCTAGAGTAAACATCTCAAACGTGGTAATAATTTAATTATCATACTGTGATATATCCACAGATATTGCTAGTTAACGATAATTCACTCAGATCAGATTACCCAAGCTACGATGATTTTTTTTCTATTAGAGATGCATAATTGGATAGTTTGCGATCGACTCAGGAGGTCGATCCCGGATTCAGGACTGAGGTGAAGAGGTTGCCGCCAGAGAATGTAACGTTGTAGGCGGAATCACATACTAATGACTCGCCACCTTTATCTTCTTCCACCAAGTCTGGGTTTATTTTGCACCCCTCCCCCACATTCACACTCTTGAACTTTCGAATCTTTCTAACAGTTTATTTTGAGATCGTAAATCGTAAAGAAATGAATCATATCCACAAGCTGACTTGGAGGCACGATTAATATTGGTTCTCATTTCGAGACGATGTTCACATGTCTTCACAATATGGGGATCTCTAAAAGAATGCTGTACTTTATGATCTGAATAAATAAGAGGCGATTTAAATGAGTTCCGGAGTTGGTCTTTTTTTTGGGGGGAGGGGGCGGAGATAAAATATTTATAAACCAAATATAAGTATTTAATATAATAATATTCATTGAATATATATTAAATATTCCAACTTACAAGTCTATCTATCTATCTATCTATCTATCTATCTATCTATCTATCCATCCCAGTATGTTCTTAACTATCTATCTATCTATTTATCTATCTATTTTTCTTCGAATGTTCGTATCTATCTATCTATCTATCTATTTATTTATCTTCGTATGTTCGTATCTATCTATCTATCTATCTATCTATCTACCTATCTATCTATCCTAGTATGTACTTATCTATCTATCTATCTATCTATCTATCTATCTATCTATCCTATTTCATATCTATCTATATATCTATCTTAATATGTTTCATATCTATCTCTCTCTCTCTCTCTCTCTCTCTCTCTCTCTCTCTATATATATATATATATATATATATATATATATGCCTGTCTATCCATTCTTACATATTCATATCTATCTATCTTAATATGTTCATACGTATGTATGTATGTATGTATGTATCTATCTATCTATCTATCTATCTCTCCTAGTATGTTCATATCTATCTATCTATCTATCTATCTATCTTAGTATTTTCATATATACCTATCTATCCAATTCTGGAGCTTTGGCTTTTTTTGTGGGTGACCCAGAAAAAACAGAACCCACAAATTTTGTAATAAAACTTAATTTTAACTAGGGGGTTTAGGGTTAGGGTTTAGGGTGAGGTTAGGGTTGGGTTTTCGGAAAAACGACCTAATTTGTTTTTTTGTTTTTTCAAGTGATACAGTTTCGGCTACGGACTTCAATCGTAGCTGGTGTTGTTTTTTCAGCAGTCAGCGGCTAGCAGTTTTTGAGGTAGGAAACCAGGACGGAACTCCGCAAAGATTACCATTATTTGTATTATTCAAACTATTTTCATCATCTTCATTGTTATCTGTACAACGTGTCGGTCGATGTGCCCTCCGGCATTCTTCAGGTATTTCTTGTCGGTCTCAAGAACCTTCTTGTAATCGGGAGCCATTGCGGAACTTTGAACCTAACCCTTTATTCAGTCCACGAGGGTATCCTGTTCTCATTCCACTAACCATAACTGGGGTACAGGTGTTAAGCTGTGTTAATTATTATTCTGTTACTGCTGGCCCTGACCAGAATTGAACATGCAGTCTAGAGATAACTGTCATTTAGAACTGTCTTAACCTAACTCCTTTATCTACTAGGCTATGTGTCTAATTGGACAATCCAGTGGGTTTTTTTTTCATTCGCAAAAGTTACAATTTATTTTGTAAAAACCGATTTTAAGTAGCGCCTTAGCAGACATCTTGATCGAAATTGACCGAAAAAATTGTTTTAAATGTATCAAAGAAAAAATTACATGTGTAATATTATTTAGCTTTTTTACTGATGCTCATTATTTTACTACTTTTCGACTTAAACAAAAATTTGACCTTAAATAATCGGTTTAATAAGTTTTAATTCGTTTTTAAAATGAAAAGCAGACGATATTTTGTCAGATCCTACACTTTTCCTTAATCCGAATCATCTAGCGAGAGCTTAATGGGTGACCCAACGGGTCACTTTTTATCTAGTATATATATATATATATATATACGTGTGTGTTGGGGGTGAGGGTGAGAGTGTGTATGTGATGGCCTGTGTATGTTTTGTGCTTGTGTTTATGTGTCTACACTTAAATGTATTTGTTCTTCTTCTTCATTGATTTTCTATGATGTATCAGCAAAGCAAAATAACACGAAACACAAAACATCCTCCGTGAAAGAAAAACAAAGATAAAAAACCAACAGCAACAACAGCAATAACTGCAAAACTATCAATGAACAGAATGCATCAAATACAATTTTCTTCCTGAGAACATCAAACGCACACAACATATAGAACATCAAGTACCTTACAAAGTGCCTGTAAATAACCACACCGAGTTTGACGCTTACGTTCTTTTGTCAATAGTCGAATGAATGTTTCTAGACCAAAAAACAAAAACAAAAAACAAAAAACAAAAAAAAAACAACAAAAAGACAAAACAAAACAAAATAGTTAATCATTTGACTGTTTCATCAACGCTTGTGTTATATCTATTCCAGCATTCGCTGCCTTTATACGTTTAATTCAACAATTGTATTTCTCAATCATCGTAAAAATCAAAACATTTACTCTACGACCCGGAAAATTTCCTGTAAATATGCACTTAGTAGTCATCTCACGTTCAACTTCTTTATCTTTCCGATAAAATTATGGGAGCGCTCGGTACGTAACGGTCCTAGGGTGTGGACCCGTTTTCACCGTTCGATTCATAAAAATAGAAATAATATATATATATATACTAGAAAAGACGTGAACTGTTGGGTCACCCATTGTGGTCGGGTTATATTGTTAAAAAATCCCAATAATGTAATTTATTTTTAATACATTTTAAATAATTTTTCGGTCCATTTTGCACAAATTTATCGTAAACATGACCGTTAACGCTGTCTAAGATGACGTAAAATCTGTATTTTACAAAAATAATTTACCCCCAGCCCGATTGAAAAAAATGATCAAAATCAGGGAATTTTCCAATTTTAATTAAATTTTCAGTGTAGATTTATTAATAAATTATTTTTATAATGCATCAGTTATTTTATTTCAAAACCTTCTGACTTAATTAGGTATTTCTGCTATGTTAAATCAATATTTAGAATTCATTTATAATATGAAACGCCTAATTTTAAGTTCCAAATTTCCTATTTTTAGATTCTAAAAACAAATATCTAGTTATTAATAACTACTTTAGTTTTTATCTAATAATTTTTTTAGACACATTATATTGAAAACTTGGGACCCCTTCCTTTTAAACAGAACAAATATCGAAGTATATTTTTCTTTTATAAGATAATAGTAGGATGCCCCAAAATTCGTCTGCTCGCGACAGATCTTTGGTTTTAAAAAAATGTTACGCCCACAACATAAGGAGGGGGTAAAAATTAAATGACCTAAAAATATGAGAAAGTTTTGAAATAAAATAAAATAACGTCAAGATGCGATAATTTTGTCAACAAAAATTAAGAAATGGCCCTATTTTACGTAAATTTACTTTTAAATGCAAAAATTTAGGTTTTATGTAAGAGAAATTTGTTTTTTCTTTTTTATAACACATAAACTTGGAATTATTCTTTATATTAAACGTAAAATAAAACATTGTAATAATAAAAAGAGAGTGAGAAAAAGAGAGAGATAAAGAGAGAGAGAGGAGTAAAGTCAGATTATACATAACTCTGTATATTGACTAAGACAAGCGAAGAAGGTGTTGGGTGGGATGCCGCTGACAGCTTGGCTGCTGGCTATACAGGTTACTCCCCTTCACTGATTGTGAAGGGGGTGAGATACCCTATAGAGAGTAAAAAAAGGAGAGGATGTATTATATAAAGACAGAGAAGGGTCAAGATTTGACTTAATTGCGAATTACGATTAATTAAACCAATTAAAGTGATTTTTTTTCAAACATTTAGTAGTCCTAAAACTAAGGAATAATTAAAGACAATTTTCATGTGATCATGCCTTAAGACATTGTAAGCTGAAAATCTCAGCTT
>CM042144.1:73076437-73078937 GCA_023376005.1 Doryteuthis pealeii | reverse complement strand
ATATACATTCTCTAAATATTTGTTTTTTTTCATATTTGTATACTTACACACACAAACACTCTCTTTCTTTTTATCTCTCTCTCTCCCACTCCTCTCTCTAACACACACACACACACACACACACACACACACACACACACACATATATATATATATATATATATATATATATATATTTCATTCATAGATATATACATTCTCTAAATATTTGTTTTTTCATATTTGTATACTTACACACACAAACACTCTCTTTCTTTTTATCTCTCTCTCTCCCACTCCCTCTCTCTAACACACACACACACACACACACACACACACATAATATATATATATATATAATATATATATATATATATATATATATATTTCATTCATAGATACCTAAATTCTCTGAATATTTGTTTTTTTATATTTGTATACTTACACACACAAACACTCTCTTTTTTTTATATCTTTCTCTCACTCTCTCTCTCACACACACAAACACTCACACACACACACACACACACACACACCACACACATATATATATATATATTCGTGTATTACGTCTAAGTAGATTATTTATATATGCCAGCATTGCTTTGGCGATAACGTAATCATTTACCTCGTCACGTCTTAGCAATCACGTTTCAATGTAAGCAGCTAAGATGCAATCCACGCAAAACTAGGGATTGAACTTAGATCCCCGAGATCAGAACATGAACTTGCATTTTTATCCACTAAGTTATTACTGATCAAATCATTGCATCATGATCCTATTTTTATATCGCTATAATCACATCCAGCACCAGCAACGTCACCAGCACCAGCCCCACCAACCCCGCATCCATATACGTTCATCTGTTTATCAAGAGAAGTAGGCAGAAAGGACGGTTTTGCAGGAAGCGTTCGCTGGATCGAAAGTATCCAGGCAATCATGGTGTTGCGAAATTCGATCCCTTGCCCATCGGCTCCCGCATTTGTAATTATATCGATCCCGTCAATTGACGATTTATCAAAAGTCACATGACTTCGATTAAAAAAGGAAATAGAAAAAAAACCCCAAAAAACAACAACAAACAAACAAACATCAGCAACAAAACAGCAGAGAAAAAGCTAGCAAAGAAAAAAAAAAAAAGAAAAAAAAAGAAAAGAAAAAAAAAAAAAAAGAATTATATATGTGCACACCACACACGCACACACACGCATGCGCTCTCGAGTAAGATGCCAGCTCGGTCAGAGGCAGAGCAAAGGCGAAGCTACTTTCTGCGCATGCGTGGGATCGATTTCCTGCGCATCGCCGGGTCACGTGACACCCGTGCATGTCATGTTGGCCCTTGTTCTGTACTCTCGTTTCTTCTATTCCTCTCCGCTACGACCACACCGCTACCCGCGCCACCACCACCCCCTCCTCCGCGTACCATAACTCTTGAAACCCGATCGATAAGGCTTTAATCCACTGTTAGAAGAATCGATATGACAAGGTTTAAGAAATATTAACTATTGGAAGGGGGAAAAAAGTTTGTTTTGTTTTGTTTGTTGTTGTTTTTTTTTAATCAAACAAAAAATATATTTTTAAAAAATGGAGAACGAAGGGCGGGATGAAGAAGAAACAGAGAGGGGGAAAAGAGAGGGAAAAAGAACGAAGGGGAAAAAGAGCGGTAAAAATTTGCATAAAAGAAAGAATGGAGGAAAATATCTGTATTCCTATTATAAACTCTCCTTTTTTTATCTATTATTTTTAATTGGAAATATGAAGGAAATAAATTTATTGCAACTGTTATCGTAGTTGTTTTTGTTTTTGCAATGTTTTACTTTTGATGCAAAAATTCTTTCTTTTTTATTTTCTTTCTTTTTTTATTTCACTATTTCGTTCTCTCTTTTCTTAATTTATTTATTTATTTTTTTTCACATTATTTTCTATTTTTAAATGTTCTCTTTCGCTTGTTTCATTTTTCCACTTTTTTATTTATTTGTTCTATTTTATTTTATTAGATATTTTTTTAATTTTTGTTTTTCTTCTAAAGATAAGATTCTTAAATCTGGTCCAATCAACCTCGCCCCTGAATGGATTCGCAGCGTAGAAGCAATGGAGTCCATAGCAGGAAGGAATTAGTCTTAGTGGCGGGAAAAAAATTTATTTGCTTGCTGCTCGCCTCTCTGTCGATCATACAAAGCAATTTCTGGAGGTGTTGGAGGAAGAAGACTCTGACCACAGCGTGAAGTCATAATTCTATTAGGCAGATGGGAAGGGGTAAGGGAAAGGGGTAGAATGTTTCGGGAAAGGGACGGGGGGGGGGCAAAAGGAGAGTTACCAAATCAAATGGAAAGGAAGTATAAAAGAAAAAGGGAAAGGCTATTTAAGTAATTTGTGGTAGGGGAGAGTAATGCGTTACGATTTGGTTTCAGGAGAGCACACAGTAAAACCAGCTTATCATCTTGTATGTGTGGGTGGGCGGAGGTGAAGAGAAAGAGAAAGAGAAAGAAACAGATAGAGAGAGAGAGAGAGAGAGAGAGA
>CM042144.1:73053937-73071437 GCA_023376005.1 Doryteuthis pealeii | reverse complement strand
CTGTCCGTCTATCCTAAGTAAGGGTCTAAGTGGAGTGTTACATGTCATAGACTGATCATCCACCAGGATTCCAACCTTAAGCATTACGAGTCGTCACCTATTTGGTGGGGGCTCTTACCCCTCTTCAGAGGTGCAGTCGGTGTATTCTAAAGACCCAGCCGACAGGACTGGAACAAGAAAGGGAAACCTGATGAGAGAAATTGAGTCTTTTTTGATAGCAGCTCAAAATAATTAAATAAGAACAATTATGTCGACGCACCTCGACAATACAACAGATTTGGCGACGAGAATGAGATGATGTACAGAAGAAATTGTGTGCTTGATATAAAAGTAAAAAATAAAGTTGTCGGGGTGGCCTAGTCAGTATTAAGCTTCAAAATTGGGACTTAACCATTAGATGCAGTTTAACACTATATCAATGACACTAAGACCCTAGCCGATTTATTAGAGGAAGTCTCTCCAACCGCCCGTCTAGCCTAAGTAAGGACTAAAATTGAATGTTGCATGTTATGGACTGCTCAGCCATGAGGATTTCGGCCTTAAGCATCATTAGTCACAAACCACGACCAACACACACACACACACACACACACACACACACACACAAGCACAAACACACAACACACAAACACACACACACACACACACATATATATATATATATATATATATTATATATATATATATATATAAAATAAAAATGTATTTTCTGAAAAATCCGTTGCAGGCCTACCATGAACGGATTAAAACTCATCCTGTTTGAAAAAGAGAATTTGTCTATTGTTGAATTTGAAATATGTCTTCTTTTTCACAAACTGTTACACTAAGATATACATGATTGTCACTGACCGAGACACGCGTGGCGGATGTGCTTATATTTGAAACTACTGCATGACTTTTTTGGAACATCAATGTTTTCGTTTTGAATTCAAATTATTTTCAGCTCCTCTATCAATGAGTCGGGAGTAAAAACAAGTTCTGAAAATGATTTTTATAAATCAAAATATTGTTCAATATTAGCTATGAATATGATACAAAATGTTTTCACTTTAACAGCATATTGTGTGTTTTTATATCCTTCTCTCTCTCTCTCTCTCTCTCTCTCTCTCTTCTCTCTCTCTTTATATATATATATATATATATATATATATATATATATATGAGTTAAGGTAGTTGGATCATGGAGTTAACATCCGGTTACTGACAGTTTGTCGCTTATGCGATCTTCAGTCCAAAACTTGGTCTGAAGATCACCAAAGTGAGAAACTGTCAGTAACCAGGTTTTGACTTCATATCCACGCTACCTTAACTCGAATATAAATGCTCTATCATTGATATTGATCACTATCTTCCGACAAATATCACACCATATCATCTACAATATATATATGTGTGCATATATATATATATATATATATATATATATATATATATATATATATATATATATATATATATATATATAAACACTCCACCAAATTGTTTTTCATATCTCATGTCTCTTCCATTTGTCAGATTTTTTTCCATATATTCATATTTAGTTTGCAGAGAAAATTACATAATAAAGAAAAATCTAAAATCTAAAATAATAAGCAAGAAAACAAAAAAGCTTGAAAATCTATTTTGTTCATGTTTATCTCTTTGTTGTTATTATTGCTGTTATATGTTTTTGTTTTTGTTGTTATTATTGTTACTAATGTTTAATTTACCACGAATGATTAGTTTTTCGTTCTTCCTGCTTCAAATTATAATAAAACCAAATTACTTGGAGGGGAACACTCTTCGATAGAACCGACTTGGATCGGAGGAAAACATTTTTGATTTTCTATGATGAAAAAAAAAACAAAGCAAAAACAAACAGAGAGAAGATAAATAAAACCAATAAAAAAAAACAGAAAAAAAGAAAAAAAACAAGAAACACATAGGAGATAAATAAAACAAAAACAAAAACAGAAAAAAAAAAAAAAAACAAAACAAGAAACACAGAGAAGACAAATAAAACCCATAAAAAAAGAATAGAAAATTAAAAAAACAAAAAAGAAACAAAAAAACGAAAAACAAAAAGACAAACAAAACAAACACACAAACAAACAATTAATCAAAAATATTTTCTGTTTGATCAAGCGAAAGTCTTCTAAAAGCTGCGCATGCCCGTTCCATATTCCCAACTGCATTTTGTTTTATGTACTTCTCTCTATTTTTAGGGCTAGGGACGGTTCAGTGTTTTCACTCAAACAAACAAATGATAATAATAACTATAAAAGGAAAGTATAAAAAAAGAATAAGTATATTTCAAAGAACAAACATATATCGTTATCAACAAGCATATCAAATACAATGCAATCAGCCTAAAAAAAACATGAAACGTTAAAACCAATAAAATCTAAATGAAAGACGAGAATATAAAATAATGATTATGATAACTAAAAGTTAACACGGAATATGCATAAAAATTAATAATAAAAAATCCAATAATAATAATAATAATAATAATAATAATAATAATAATCAAAGCAAAGATAGATAAGACACAACGGAACAGCAAATGTAGGTTGTATGGCGACAGAGATGAGACGATCAGCCATGTATTTAACGAATGCAGCAAACTAGTACAACGAGAATACAAGGCTAGGAACAACTGGGTTAGGAGGGTATCCACTGGGAATTGTGGAAAATACTATATTTTGACCATACAAAAAATAGTATTTGCACAAATCAGAATCTGTTCTTGAGAATGAAATATAAAATTCTCAGGGACTTTGAAATAAAGACAGATCGCCTTACCCCAGCCAGAAGACCAGACCTAGTATTGATTAACAAGAAAAAGTGAACTTGTCAACTGGTAGATGTTGCAGTTCCAGCAGATCCCAGGAGGGAGATGAAAGAAAACGAAAAGATAGACAAATACCTGGACCTTGCTAGAGAATTGAAAAACTATGGAATATGATGATGAAAGTGATACCAATTATACTTGGTGCACAGTCCCCAAAAGTTTACAAAACAGACTAGAGGAATGGGAAGAAAAGAGGAAGAATAGAGACCATCCAGACAACAACATGGTTGAAATCGGCTAGAATACTCAGAAGAGTCCTGGAGACCTGAGGAGACTGGCTGTCACTCAGACTCCAGTGAAATACCTTCAGCTAAAGCTGGTGTGAAAAACTTACAGGAGTCAAATAATAATAATAATAATAATAATAATAATAATAATAATAATAATAATAATAATAGTTCTAGAGAATGAGACGCATAAAATTCTCTGGGATTTTGAGATACAAACGGATCACTTAATCCCGGCCAGAAGACTAGACTTATTATTAATTATCAACAAGAAGAGAACTTGTCATTTCGTAGATTTTGACTTCCCGGTGGGTCACAAAGTGAAAATGAAAGAAAACGAAATATATACTTACATTTCAATAAAATAAGATTAATACACTTATGATGATACACTTACAATGATATAAATATACATTACTATAAAATAGGGATGATACGCATATGGTGCTACACTTACAACCATATATGTACACATTTCTGAAAATAATGATAATACACTTATGATATACTTACAATGATATAAGTAAAAATTTCTACAAAAAAGGATGATACAATTATGATAATACACTTACAATGATATAAATATAAATTTCTATAAAAATAGATGATACATTTATAATAATACACTTTAAATGATACATAAATTTCAATAAAAAGGAGGATACACATATGATGATACACTTACAATGATATAAATATAAATTTCTATAAAAGAAGGATAATACACTTATGATAATACACTTACAATTTTTAAACACAACTTTTTAAAACTCATTTTTTCCTAGCTAACCCATAGATATGACCCTAGCTGGTACTACCACTCCGGGTCAGGGTGGACCTGAAAGTAATGGTGATAAATGGGTACTCAATATTTCCCAGAGATCGAGAGTCGGAACTTCAACGTTAGATGCAGTTTAACGTAATTCTCGCGACACGGCGCTACTGTGCTTCATGTATCATTATAGTTTTTTTAATGACCTGAAAAGGGTTGATATACTGTAAAACAAAAGCAACCAACAATCGTTGATGTTTTCGATGTTTGATTGGTTTGTTTTAAGGCATATCAACCTCAGTGGGTCATTTAATGCCGACAAAGTTTTGAAATAAATTCATACTTAATGGATACTCAATTTTTTATAAACACATTTTTCTATTTAACCCATAGATGGGACCCTAACAGGTACTACCACTCCGGGACAGAGTGGACCAGGAAGCAATGGTGATGAAGGGAGTGCTATACCTTCACCAGACCTCCAGAACTGGAACCTCACTATTAAATAGATTTTAACGTCATTACCAGGACATGAAGACCCTCAGCCACCGCCTTCAAGCGCATATATAATAAAAAGGGTTGGGGGATGCCATGGAGGGAATTGGGTTGGGACAATCATATAGGTATTAGGGCTTGATGTAACCAGCTGATTGATCAGAGGGGCTTCTTCGACCGCCCGTATAGCCTAAGTTAAGGCCTAAGTGGAGTGTTGGAAGTCATGGACTGCTCAGCTATCTGGATTCCATCCTTAAGCATCACAGGTAACCACCCACGGCCAACAGGTGGCCCGATTGGGAGAAGTCTTACTCCTCTGCAGAGGTGCAGTCGGTGCATTCTAAAGCCCCTGTCGACAGGGCTGTATGTTTTCGTAGAAATAAACAGGTGGCATTACTTTCGGAACGTCCTTCGTAGCATTACCTTTACATATATTACTATTTTTTTTATGTGTGTGTGTGTGTGTGTGTGTGTGTGTGTGCGCATGTGTGTGTATGTGTGTGTGTGTGTGAGGATTTCCGATCCTAGAGATGCAATTTTTTTATATGGATATTGGCTTGACCTAAGACTCGAACAAAGGTTGTGTGAGGTTGATCTACGAGGCTATACGAGGTCACTGGATGTCATATGATGGAAGAATATGACATTTATGCCGAAACGATGTCAGATTTCGATACGAAGTACAAAAATCTTTTTAACCTCGTAAAATGTTGGGACTAACGAAGTCAAAACGACGTTTTTCACTTTGCCAAGAATGTGTTGTATATTAAAGGGTAAGTTGATTGGTTGGTTGGATTTTATGGCATGTCAACTCTTGTTGGGTTATTTTATGCCGAATACATTTTGTTTTATTCATTCTTGATGCGTATCTTAAATTCTTTTTTTTAAAAAACTCAACCGAATCTTCATTATAATAAGATATACAAATATCATCTTCGTCGACGTCAGATCACGCTCTTAACAGGGATTCCTCTCGCCAAGCGTCCATGTCTAATGTTTAACCCATAGATGAGTTTGGTTTGGTTTGGTTTGGTTTGGTTTGGTTTTACGGCATATCAACCTCATGTGTCATTTAATGCCGATAAATTCATTCTTAATGAATACACATTTTTTTATAAACACATTTTTCTATTTAACCCATAGATGGGACCCTAACAGATACTACTACTCCGGATCAGAGTGGTCAAAAGAGCAATGGTGATGAAGTGGTGCTCCACATTCCCCAAACCCCCAGAACAGGAACCTCACCATCAGATAGAGTTTAACGTCATACCCATGATATGAAGACCCTCAGCCACCGCCTTCTAGCACCAATATGATAAAATGTTTGGGGCTTGCCATAAGGGCAATTGGGTTGGGACAACCAAATTATCATCATCAGGCGCTAGGGCTTGACATGACCAGCCGATTGATCGGAGAGGATGTCTCCGACCGACCGTCTAGCACAGGTAAGGGTCTAAGTGGAGTGTTGCATGTTATGGATTGGTCATCCACCAGGGTTCCATCCTTAAGCATCAAGGTCACCACCACGGCCAACAGGTAGCTCCGTTGGGGGTTCTTACCCATCTGCAAAGGTGCAATCGGTGTATTCTATAGCCCCAGCCGACAGATGGGACCCTAACAGGTACTACCACTCCGGGTCAGAGTGAACCTGGGAGTAATGGTGATGAAGGTGTACCCACACTCCCCAGAGCTCGAGCATCAGAATTTTACCATTAGAAGCAGTTTAGTGTGATACTCATCATCATCATCATCATCGTTGTCGTCATCGTCAGGTCACGCTCTTAGCATGGATCCCCATGACCCTCTCGCTAAGCGTCCCTATCTGCCATTTCTCCTGATAGATCCTCTACACGGTTACAAAATAGGCAACTTCGAAATTAGTTTTGTTGGTTGGTTGGGTTTTACGGCATTTCAGCCCTTGTTGGTTATTTTATACCGAATACATTTTGTTTTATTCATTCTTGACGAGTATTGAAAAGTCTTTTTGTAAACTAAATTTTAAAAAAATCACACTAAAAAAACAACAACTCATTTTTTCTATTTAACCCACAGGTAAGACCCTAACAGATTCTACCACTCCGGGTCAAGATTGACCTAAGAGTAATAGCGATGATGGGGTACTCCACACTCCGCAGAGTTCCAGAATTGGAACTTCACCATTAGATGCAGTTTAAAATCATAACCAAGACATCAAGACTAAGTACATAAAATGGATTATGTATTTTTTTTAAAGATGGAATAATAATAATCCTCTGAAATTAGTAGACTAGTTCATATACCTCGGTAGCAATATCACATCTACTGAAAGTGATGTCAACATATGCATCGGCAAAGCATGCCGTGTTATTGAGAGTTTATCGAGCACGTGGAAATATAATTCGGAAAGATACAGAGAAAGGGTGGGTGTGCGGAAGCGATAATGCTAATCTGTTTCAATCGAACATAATGAAAAGAAAATCAGAGTAAGAGAGAGTTACATCAAGATTATTATACTTTTTACATATTGAACTCTTTGCAATAGTTCTTAAGTAAACATATCAAACGTTGTAATAATTAAATTTTCATACTGTGGTATATCCACAGTTTGTCATAAAAGCAATATGGTCGGGACAATTGTATAGGAGCTAGGGCTTGACGTGACCAGCTGATTTATTGAGGGAGCCTCTCTGGCCGCCCGTCTAGCACAACCTCTAAGGGTCATGGTAGAGTGCTGCATGTCATGGACTTCTCAACCACCAGGATTCCATCCTTAAGCACCACGGATCGCTACCCATGGCCAACAGGTGGTACCATTGGGGGCGGGGTCTTACCCCTCTGCAGAGGTGTAATCGGTGTATTCTAAAGTCCCGGTCGACAGGGCTCCCAACAGTAAGCCGCCCAGTGTTAGTTTATTATAATTGAGCAGAAAGACTCATATTGCATCCGAGTGGGACGAACAAGACATGCTGGGCACTATTGGGGAATCAAAGACGAACTCACAAGCGACGTCCTCCCGTGGAAACCAGCACAGGGGCACGCTAGTCTGGGCCATCCAACAAAAATCTACGTAGACCAGTTCTGCACGGATACTAGATGCTACGCAGATGACTTCTCGAGGGCAATGAACGGTAGGGACGGTTGGCGAGAGATTGTCACAGATATCCGTGCCACTAGCGTGACATGATGATGATGATGATGATGATGATGATGATGATGATGATGATGATGACGATTTGAATAAAATGAGCTCTAAGGTAAATAGAGAGTGAGCTTTGAAATATCCAATCATGTGGGTAAAAAAAAAATAATACCAAGGAAATTTAGTACAGCCGTAAGGGGAAATTTAGTAGGCAAAGAGTTAATAAAATATCTTTCATTCATTGACTTTTAACTCAGAATAAATAGAAATATCGATAGATTTTCTTTTCTGTTTTTAGCGAACTTATTTCAACCATGTAGATTTATGCAGAACCATTAGCATAAAATTATACAAGCAAATACTCACACGTACGCATTGTAATTTCTTTGTTTCTCTTAGAGTTTTTCATCTTTTTCTTGCTTATACAATTTCAATTACATTACTAACAAACACACATTAACACACACACACACACACACACACACACACACAGCACACACACACACACACGCGCACACACAGAGAAACACATAGAAACACACACAACACGCATATATGTATACACAAAGAGATGTGTGTATTAAAACAGTTAAAATCCCCTTCCCATTCTCTACGTGAAGACAGCCTAGTGGTTAAGGTGCCGGACTGACACCCAACCGACCAGAGTTCAATTCCGGCTGTAGGTAGCTTACATAAAGCCAAACTGGAGAGACTTGATAAGTCGAAACACGTGTCTGTGGATGACCATATATATATCAAGATAGGAGGGTTGGAGTAAATCCGACAGTATAAGGAAAAGTGGACAAAAAATAATAACTCAAACAAGTAGAAGTAGGAGATAAATATTTCGTTCCGCTTTAAGCAGTAGATATAGGAGAGAAATATCTACTTGTTTGATTTATTATTTTTTGTCCACTTTTCCTATTTCCTTACCTCATATATATATATATATATATATATATATATATATATATATGTATAAAGTAATCGTCGGTATCAGCCAATCATCGAGAGAGTCTATCCCATTTTCACTAGCGCTAGACCAAGGTGATTGTTTTTTTGCGTCTGAGGTGGAGCGCCACACCTACCATCAGCTCCTTACTTTACCGCACAGATCCCTGTGCTACTCATATGCTGAGTTGGCGAGGACCGGTATCGAACTAGAAACTTTCTGGTTTCTAGCCGAACGCTCTACCGACTGAGCTAACCCGACCTCTACACTTATATATACACAAAATTATTCACAGTGCTTTCTCATCTTTGTATATTTAAAAAAAATAACCATTTTTTATTTATTTTCAAACGCTCGTTTCTTCGTTTGTTTTATTTAGTTTCATACACCCTATTTAGTTTTATAGTCACTATAAAATCATTCATGTATCCAGTTTCTCGACTCTTTCTCTGTCTCTATCTCTCTCTGTTTCTATCTATCTATCTATCTATCTATCTATCTATCTATCCCTCTTTCTCTCTTTGTCCCTCAGATTCTCTCTTTGTCTTTCTCTGTCTCACTTTTAAATGCTTTTAAAAGCGCGTATCTACTCCCCTTTCTTCTACTTGCACGTTCTCTCTCACTTTCTTATTCACTCACTCTCTCTCTCTCTCTCTCTCTCTCTCTCTCTCTCTCTCTCTCTCTCTTTCTCGGTCTTTCTATCACTTTCTCTTTCTCTGCCTGTCTGTCTTTCAAATGCTTTTTGGAGCGCGCCTCTACTCCCCCTTTCTTCTTATCGGACACACACACACACACACTCTCTCTCTCTCTCTCACTCTCTTTCTCTCTCACTCACTTTCTCGCTCTCTTAGTATGTCTGTCTTTCTCTATCTCTGTCCCTTTCTCTGTGTCTGTGTCTTTCAAATCTATACATATATAAAGAGCTGTTGTGTGTATATGTATTTCCGGAGGAAACTTCGAAAATAAAACAATTAGCGACAAAGTAAATATATACCCATTAAATATCATCAGGGCTTGATTTTTGAGCAAAAATAATAGAGATTTGATATAAATCAAATCTTATTATTTTGCTCAAAAATCGTGAAGATAATTAAAAAATAAAATTTAAATGATATCAGCATGGATTTTTTTTCATGTAATACTTTTGATACTAGACATTAAAATTTCTTTTCAGAGTAGCTGGATAAATGCAAGGTCTATTTTTCTACATAGGGATTTAAATGAGGCATCCCACGAGGATTCGACTCACGATTCAATAATAATGGATCTGCGGGACTAACTTTAAAATATCCCCCTCTACCCAGGCGACGCCGGATAGCCGCTGCTAGTTCCTTATAAAGTGCGCATGTACTCCCTCTTTTTTCTTTTCATACGTTCTAACTCTTCCCCCTCTCTCTGTGTTTCTGTCTCTATCTGTCTCAATCTTTAAGATGCTTTTCTGGAGCACACATACACTCCGTTTCTTCATCTCGTACTTTCTCTTTGTCTGTCTGTCTGTGTCTGTCTGATTCAATTACCTTTTGAAGAACGCATCAAGCTTCTTTTACCTTATCTTTCTTCCTCTTCCCCTTCTCTCTCTTCTCTCTTTCTCTCTCTTTTTCTCTCTCTTTTTTCTCTTTCTCCCCGTCCTGTCTCTTTCTTTGAAATGCTTTTTGGAACACAGATCTACTTTTTCTTCTTGCACGTTTTCTATCTCACTCTATCAGTCTGTCTATCTGTGTGTCTCACTTTCTTTCAAATGCTTTTTTGAAGTGCTTATCTCTCTTTCTCTCCCTCCCATACACACACTCACAGTATCCCTCTCCCTCTCTTTCTTTCTTTCTTTCTTTCTTTCTTTCTTTCTTTCTGTCTATCTGTCCCTCTTTCAAATGCTTTTTCAAGCGCGTATCTTCTTCTTCTTCTTCTTCTTCTTCTTCTTCTTCTTCTTCTTCTTCTTCTTCTTCTTCTTCTTCTTCTTCCTACTCATTCTTCTTCTGCCTACTCATCTTCTTCTTCTTCTTCTTCTTCTTCTTCTTCTTCTTCTTCTTCTTCTTCTTCATTCATTCATTCATTCTTCTTCTTCTTCTTCTTCTTCTTCTTCTCTTCTTCTTCCGCCTATTCATTCATTCATTCATTCTTCTTCTTCTTCTTCTTCTTCTTCTTCTATGTATGTTCCGATACGAAACTTAAAAGAACCAAAACAATCATTCGTCTATTGATTCCTTTCTACCCTTTTCCCTTTCCCGCCAATTCCTAATCAAATCCTATCGTTGTGGTCAGTCATGCAAAACATTTCAATTGCTTTGGACTCGCTTCAAAGTCACTGCCCCCTCTCCTCCCGCTCCAACAACAACCAACGACTTTCGAGCGGAGAAAAACGAAAAAGAAAACAAACAAACAAACAAAAAAACGAAAAAAGACGAAGAAAAAAAAGTCTTTTGTTCTTTTTTTTCTTTTCCCCCAAAATCACGGTATTACACTAAAAAAAATACTGCACGCCGGTGCAATGTTGTTGAGAGTGAGTGAGAGAGAGAGAGAGAGAGAGAGAGAGAGAGAGAGAGAGAGAGAGAGAGATGGAAGGAGAGAAAAAGAAAGGAATGGGAGATAGAAAAAATAGAAGAGATAGATTGATAGATGTATAGATAAGTAGATGGGGACAAGAAAGAGAGAGAGAGAGAGAGTGTGTGTGTACGTGTGTGTGTGTGTGTGTGTGTGTGTGTGTGTGAGAGAGAGAGAGAGAGAGAGAGAGAGAGAGAGAGAGAGAGAGAGAGAGAGTAGAACCTTGATGGACAGAAAGAGGAATTTGCAAAAAGAAAAGTAAGTACGAATATATATATATATATATATATATATATATATATAATGTATAGAGAGAGAGAGAGAGAGAGAGAGGAGGGAGTGAAGGGGATCGTAAGTGAGAGAAAAAGAATAAATTAGATAAGAGAAGGTGAAGTAGAATGAAATTACTTTATAGAAAAAAAAACACTGCCAAAAAAGAAAAAAAAAAGAAAAAAAAATGATTGAAAAATAAGAAGTAAGATGATATTAAGTTATTAAATTATTTAAATACTTGCGGTTATAGCTTGGTGATTAGAATTCAATAGTTACAAAATATTAATGTATACAGACCTGTAATCCAGGGCATCCCATCGGGGCAACAGCAAGCTATTCTTGCAGATCCATTACTACTGAAAAGCGTGTTCGAACTTTCCGAATTGCTCCATACACGCGACCTTGTGTCACTCGTGGAGAACGGGCTGCGTACTTAAGGGCGTCACATCGTGGGGTAATAGCTGACAAGCTAGTCTCACAAATCCATTTCTACTGAATATCGAATTTGATCCTCGCCAGATACCCCCTACTTGCAACCTTGTGCCATATCCTACCCGTGATGAAAGGGTTGGGTATTTAAGTGCATCCTATTGTGTTGTAAGAGTTAGTAAGCCAGTCTCGCAGATCAGTTACTATTGAAATGCAAATTCGATCCTCACCGGATACCGGCTACTTGCCACTTTGTGTCATATCCTACCCGTGGCGAATGGGTTAGGTATTCAAAGGTGGCCAATCATACTATGATAGTTTGCAATTTAGTCTCACAAGTCCATACATTTTAATTAATTCCCAGTTGATTACCTGTCCCACATAGTGGTGCCTAATTTTATATTCCATTTGTGCCTACTTGCTGCGTTTCCATATTATGTGATTAACAGCTTCGTCTTTGTCTTTACATTATATATACGCAGGTTTGTCAAAAAGTAATGCCATTTTGATTAGGACTGTTATAATTACCAACACAGGAATATGTATCATACATCAAAAGGAAGCTGGTCCTCTATGGATCACATCCCTACTCCCCCACATAGTCACCGTTTCTCTCAATAGCAATGTTCCACCTTCGAATGAGAGCATGTATCCCTGCCCCGTAAAATTCTCTTGACTGTTCTTTGAGCCACTTCCTCACTACAGATTTCACTTCCTCATCACTGGAATAATGTTTGTATCTCAAAACCTCTTTCATGGGGCCGAAGAGATGATAGTCTGAAGGCGCTAAATCTAGTGAGTGTGAAGGATGCGGTAAAGTTGTCCACCCGAATGAGGCGATTTTCTCCCTTGTCCTGATGCTCGTGTGTGGTCGAGTATTGTCATGCAGAAGGAGTACTGACGATTGGCATGTTGGGTCTTACTCGTCGGATTACTAATCTGAGCATCGTTAGGGTCTCAATGTAGGCCTTAATTTTATATATTTAAAAAAACTTCACATGAAATAAAGAAAATGGCATTTCTTTTTTACTCACCCTCATACAAGCAATAAAGATTATATAATGATTATTTATGACCATTGAAAATATAACATAAATAACTAAGGGAATCGTGGGTGTAGTTTCGGTTACAGACAGACAGACACAAACACAGTCTCCATAATAAATGGTAATAATAATAATAATAATAATAATAATATATATATATATATATATATATATTATATATATATATATATATATATATTATATATCACAGATTGATAATTTGAACTGTGTGGTAAAGTGGGGAGCTGACTGTCGATGTGATATTCCACCTCAGCAAAATCAATCTGTACATGTATACAAGGTGAGATTTAAACTGTTTTCCGTATTTTATCATTTTCATTTATAAAACGTTTCATAAACGATTATTGTTCTCATCTGTTTATCTATCTATCTATTTTCTCTCTCTCTCTCTCTCTCTCTCTCTCTCTCTCTCTCTCTCTCTCTATATAATATATATATATATATATATATATATATATATATATATACTAGCAGCGAGAGATAAAAAACATGGCTGAATAATCGTTTGCAGATTTATTACTACTGAATAGCGAGTTCGGTCCTCGAAGGATGACCCATAAAAATCAACACGTAAAAACGATCTTAATTTAATCCTGCCTGGTGGGAGGTCAGGGAATTTTCTTTTCGTCAGATTTGAGGGGATGACATCATATCGGTCGGAAAATGAAAACATATTACAGGTGACCTAGAAAAAACAGGACCCAAATTATTTATTTATTTTACCATTAAACTAACCCTAAACCCAACCCTAGCCCTAATCCCTAAAACCCCCTAGTTAAAGTTAACAGTTTTATTACACAATTTGTGGGTTCTGTTTTTTTTCCTTGTCACTCTGCATACAGAGTGACCGAGAAAAACAGAACACAAATTATTTATTTATTTTCTCATTAAACTAACCCTAAACCCCAACCCCAACCCTAAACCCTAACCATAAACACCCCAAGTTAAAATTAACAGTTTTATTACAACATTTATGGGTTTTGTTTTTTCTGGGTCACCGTAATTTTCCGACCGATTTGCAAGTTTAGCCATTTGCTAAACTTCAAATCAATATTTGAAAAAGAAAAAAAAGAATTAAATAAAGAAATCAAATTTATGTAAAACGATAAATAATCTTAAAAAAATAACATTATTAATTCAAAACATAGCCGATCGAATAAATTTGATAACAATTTGAGTTTTCAGCTCTTGCGCACTATTCTACATTAGTATCATGATTTTATTTGTATTTCTAATATTAAAATAAATAAATTAACGCTATTATGAAAATAAAAACAAGGTTTTGTTTACAATTGATGAACGACCGACGGGAATTTATAAAACAAAGTTGATTTGTCGCTAAATTTTTTCGTTTGATTTATTAATTAATTCGCTGTAAAAAAATTCAATGTATGAAAAGACATACTAATTACATATTTAGAAAGATTTTTTTCTAACGAAATAAATATTTTTAAGATAGAAACAGAAATATGCGATAAATAAGATTTGATTTTATGTTAAAATTTTAGTATGAAAAAACTGTACAACGAAATCTAGGCTGACTGAAGCAAAATATAATTTTTTTAATTCGCTGTAAAAAATAATTCCATTGATAAAACTCAATCAAGTTACATATTTAGAGAGATTATTTCATTCTCTTTCGAACTATATGGATATCTTAAAGAAGATTGAACCGTAAATAGACGAGAAAATAGATGGACCATTATTCTTCTTTCAAAAACGTTTTGAGTTTCACTGGATATATTTAATCATATTATTCTAAGAATCCCCTTTTTTTTAATCGCTTGAAGGATTTTTTTCAAAAACTTTTTCGTGTGTAAGACTATTTTACATTCAGTTTTTGTAATTGCTAATTTGCATATTAATTCAAATTTGATTCGCTGATATATTTTATTCTAAGAAATATGAAAGTATTCGTAAAAATATTGATAAAAAGGCTTTCATTTTTCTTTTTTACAACACCCCAGTAGAAATAGAGCGGACATAGGCAAAGAGGCAGCAGGGGCGGTTGCCTGCTGATTGTAGCTGGAATATCATCAGTAGCAGCTATTTTATAGATTTCGAAATATCGTTTGATTTTGGTTTAATTAATTAATCATATCCCTTAATCAGTAAAAATCAATAACCAAATTTGGAGTGTTTCTTAGTTAGAACGATATCAATGTGTATGCTAGATTTTAAATCTGAGTGACCACCCGTTTAGGAGTTATACGTCGACACGTACATATCACATTCTCTCCTTTATATATATATATATATATATATATATATATATATATATATATATTGGTGCGGTACCAAGTTTCTTGGTACAAGGTGATTCTAGACTGGTCCTAATTCTCTACCCGTAGTTTGTTGTAGAGTTCAGGTTCCGTATGAGAACTTAATGTTTTTAATTATTGTAAACAGAACAAAGTTATTTGGGAATAAAAGGCCTTAAATACCATGGGTATCGTGGTTATGGTCCATGGTATTTAAGGCCCTTTATTCCCAAATACACACACACACACACACACACACATATATATATATAAATTTGAAATATCTATCTATCTATCTATCTATACACACACACACACACACATATATATATATGCAAATTTGAAATAAAACCTCATACTCCAGTCTTGTTGAGTATTATAAATATTTATTTCAACCTGATTCCTCTATTAATTGTCTGATTGGAATAAATAAATATTCATAGTAGCCAACATGTCTGATTTTAAGTTTTTCTCTGTATATAATTGTCAAATTTCCATTCATTGAGCTCTCCATCGGACGACGAAAAATCTTTTTAATATATCTAGATCAAAGAAATTTATATATATATATATATATATATATATATATATATATATTAATATATATATATTTAAAGTGGTTATGTGGTTCCAGCATGCTTCTTTGTCGGTATATCTGATGAGTATATACATATATATATTTATCTGTATTATCTAAATATATATTTGTGAACAAATTTTGGTTGTCTAAAAAGTATGAGAAAATAAAGATTAGCAAGAAAATGATGAAATTGTGTTCTTAATCATTTTATTTACCACCTCCGTCGGTAGAGCGTCCGACTAGGATACCGGCCCTCGCCAACTCAGCATTGATTTGTGCGGTAAAGTGAGGAGCCCCAAAACAATCTCTTTGGTCTAGCGCTAGTGAAAAGGGTATAGACTCCCTCACTGTCTGGTTGATACCGACTTTAGGCAACCCCGACGTCTTATTACTAACTGCCACTTCCACCAGAGCGTAGAATCAACAGTGATAGAAAAGAACATCAAAACAACTATCCAATTAACTACCAGGCCGGACATAACACCATGTGACCCCCAACAGCATAGACAAGAGATGGAACAGTTAATATTAAAGAAAGTGGGATAACCCTCAAAATTCATATATATATATATATATATATATATATATATATATATATATATTATATATTATTATTATTATTATCATTTATATTTTTTGAAGGCAATTACAATGCGTATATCGTATAAAATTCGATAATTATTGAAAATAATCATGAAAAGCAAACTCGGCAAATAACGCGCGAGGCGTGGAACACCTTACAGCTGTTTCATCTTTATTAAGTCTCAACAGCGGTATATATATATATATATATATATATATATATAAGTAAGGTAAAGTTGTTGGGGCGGCCTAATGTCGGTATCACCCAATCAGTGAGGGAGTCTCTCCCCTTTTCATTAGCGCTAGACCAAATAGATTGTTTTGGCTTTTGTTGTAATGATTTCGCGTATGCTTCACTTGTTTGTTATACAAATAAATAAAAAAATATAAATACCGTTTTTTTATAGCATAAATATGTTATTGTAGGTGTTCAACGCATAGTCGAAAACCTGTTTTTAACTGCAATCATTTCGTTTGCACTCATCTAATATGCATCATATACGTTAAAACAAGTAGCAACCCAAGCGTTGCACATATGCGTTGCATATTACATGCGGGTGCAAGAAATTTGTAAAAAATATTCTTTATACAAAGGAGCAAGTAGGATATTTTCTCACGTTTTAAAACGTTTTTGAAAAAAATCTTTAATCTTAGGAAAAAAAATAAAATAAGGAAATTACCTTGAGAAAACGTGGACAAATTCAACCCTGAGAGTTTCCGCATCGTGTTTGGTTACAAAAATTGCGTAACACGGATTTGCATTTCGAGACACAGTGCGCCCAAATTTTTATCAACACTCTTCTCAATGTACATTCAAAGAAATCAATAAAAAGGTGATACGCGTTTGAGAGAAAAAAAAAAACGAAAAAAAAACGAAAGAAAAAGAAAGAAAAATGAAAAAGAAAAAAGAAAAGAAAAAAGAAAAAAAAAGAAGAAAAAAGAAGAAAAAAAACGCGTCAGAGCATGTTCTTCATGCAAGACATTACTGGCTTGTTCATTTCAGGGTGTTCCGTGCACGTGACCGTGTATAAAAGTTTGTTGAGTTGAAAAAAACAAAAAAAAAAAAAACACAAAAAACACAAAACAAAAATCCAATAAAAAGAAACAATAATAAAATAAACAAAATAAAAACACAAAACAAAACAAAACAGTTTAATCCATTAGGTTATGTTTTCTTTTCTTTTTTTTTTTCAAAAATGCAAATTCTTTATATCCAACATAGAGACAGTGTTAGTGGTCTATCGATTACCAGAAAGAAATATGGTATCGGTGTGCCGAGTAAAAAAACAAAAACAAAGAAAAAACCTCAGATTCAAGCAGTTTGTATTCACTTTGCAAAAAGGTTTCAGGAAAATGCCAAGGCAGACAGG
>CM042144.1:73016437-73051437 GCA_023376005.1 Doryteuthis pealeii | reverse complement strand
AACCAGCCACCAACCAACCAATCAAACAACCAACCAACTAACCAACCAAACAGCCACCAAACCAACCAATAAAACCAACCAACCAACTAACCAACCAACCAGCCACCAAAACCAACCAATCAACCAACCAACCAACCAACCAGCCAACCAGCCAACCAGCCACAAAACCAACCAACCAACCAACCAACCAATCAACCAACCAATCAACCAGCCAATCAACCAACCAACCAACTAACCACCAACCAAACCAACCAACCAACCAACCAACCAGCCAATCAATCAACCAACCAACCAACCAACCAGCCACCAAACCAACCAATCAACCAACCAACCAACCAACCAACCAACCAGCCAATCAAAACCAACCAACCAAACCAACCAACCAGCAATCAATAACCAACCACCAGCCAACCAGCCACCACCAACAACCAACCAACAACCAACCAACCAGCCACCAAACCAACCAATCAACCAACCAACCAACCACCAACAACCAGCCACCAAACCAACCAATCAACCAACCAACCAACCAACTAACCAGCAATCAGCCACCAACCAACCAACCAACCAACCACCAAAAACCAACAACCAACCACCACCAGCCACCAAACCAACCAATCAACCAACCAACCAACAAACCAGCCAACCAACCAACCAACCAGCCAGACAAGTATGTTTACCAGTCTCTGAAAATGAAGAATCTTATGACACTAATGGTGTTTTAAAACCCTGTTTCTTACAAAGAGAGACGTGAATAATCATTTCCTAACTTGTCTATTACTAAAAAGCTTCAACTTTATTTACCAAAAAGAAGAAAAAGGTTTGAGTAAAGTAATTGACTGATCAGATATCTTTTTTTTGTAACGTCTTTGACAAAATCGCGGAGATGAAAGAGAATATGATATTAAAAGGAAACAGAGAATATGATAAATTATCAGTCATACTTTGACACATAAATTCCTTGATAAATAGTATTATCTGCATTATTCGGACTATTGTCCTCATCTTCATTGTCCGAATAATGCAGATAATAATAATCATTAAGCCTCATCTAAAAAAAATCAGAGAAATTCTTGATAAATATTAAATATCTATGTTAAATCTTGGACATACAGGAATGGTGTCAAAATTCAGATTCACAGAAGTGACGTCTCGGTTTGACTTTTGGGTAAAGGTGAGACACGGGTATCCTAGGTAGATCATAATAGCAAAAAAAAATTCAGTTAGAAGACAATATCTACTATTCATATTATTTTTTGGACTGTTGTCCTCATCTTTATTGTTATATACACAGCGTTTCGGCCGACGTGCCCGACTTCTTCATACGTTGCTTGTGGAACCCAGGAGCTTTCTCAAATTTCTGAACCTTCTCTTCAAACTCGGGAACCTTTCTGTCGAACTTGGAAGCCTTCACAGAATTTCAGATTGAAACCTTTATTCAATCCACCGAGGTAGACAATTCTCATTCAGTTAACCATGACCGATACAAGTGTTAAGCTATGTAGAATACTTAACATAGCTTAACACTTGTATCCGGTCATGGTTAATGGAATGATAACAGTCTACCACGGTGGATTGAATAAAGGATTCGGTTCGAAGTTCCGTGAAGGCTCCGGGGGGGGGCACATTGTTTGTTTAGTTTTACGGCATATCAACCTCGGTGGGTCATTTAATGCCAGCAAAGTTTTGAAAGAATCGTAGCGATAGTTTTGAACACATTTTTAAAAAATAATTTTTGTATAACAAATTTTCTATTTGATCCATAGATAGGACCCTGACAGATACCACCATTCCGGGTCAGAGTGGATCTGGGAGCAATGGTGATCAAGGGGTGCTACACATTCCCCAGACCAACAGAACTGGAACTTTACCATCAGATAGTTTTACGTCTTTCCCAGGACATGAAGACCCTCAGTCACCGCCTTCTACCATCTATATGATAAAAAGGGTTGGGACAATCATATAGATGCTAGGTCTTGACATGTCCAACCGATTGATTTGAGGGGGCCTTTCTGACTACCCGTCTAGCCTAAGTAAGGATCAAAGTTGAGTGTTGCATAGGCTGCTCATCCACCAGGATTCCGTGCTTAAGCATCACGGGTCACCACCCACGGTCAGCAGATCGTCCTATTGGGGGTGTCTCACGCCTCTACAGAGGTGCAGTCGTATTTTAAATCCCTAGCTAATAGGGTTGAAAAATTGTGCATATAACAATAAATATGAGGCCAACAGTCCGAAAACTCCAACTAATAAAAAATATCAAGCCTCATCTAAAAAAAAAATCCAGACAAACAAGATCTATCATTATTTGTCTAAATTTGTGAGTTGAGGCTTAATATGTATTATTTTGATTTTTCGGGCTGTTATCCTCACCTTTATCGTGATATATAGATATATAAATTTTCGGCAGACCACGTTTAGAGATGCACACAATATGGGAATCAATAATTGAAAAGGCTAGATTAAATTGTTAGAGAGTAAATAATAATATTTGAGATCAATAACATCAAGTAATTATTCATTAAACCCGGTTTTATTAAAACCAGTATGCAAATCAACCACAACATATATTATGTAAACCTTTATTTCTTAGTGACATATGACACATTGCATCGTAAGAAGCACGTGGTGTAATGGTTAAAGTCATGGGAAATGGACTCGTCGTCCCGAGTTCAAATCCTGGACGTGGTAATTGCATTTCACTTAGCGCTAATACCCTTGGGAAAGGTATGAATTCATCTCTCCCTCCAGCTATGGGTAAATAGTAGGGCAGGTTGGGCTCTTTAACCTTGGTTAGGTAACCGCTCTAGGAGAAGCAAAACTCTGAATTCTAACCTGTTGAACTCCGCTTAAGAAATTGACCTTGTGTCGTATCCTGCTCGTGCTGAGGGGTTGGTAAATATATATGACACATTACAGAATTTTAACGAATTAATATCATGGTCTGTTATGAAGCAGATCTTACTCAGATTTTCATAGAGACATCGTTGATAAATAAGATTTTATTCTATGTATTAATGATTTTGACTATATTTTAAATACTCATTGATTAACGTAGTCTATTTCTAAGGGTATCGTGACGTTAAGAGTGACATAGTTTGGGTTACAGACACACTCATACCGAATCTCCATTATAATAAGATGCTCGTCCGAAACTGGGATTTGAACAGCAAACTGAGGCGTCTTCCATTTCTGGTGTAAGTTTTGCCAGCAGTCTACTTTTCCGACACAAGTAATTCACGTAATGCGTTTCAGTCGTTGAATTTATGAATAATTTCTCTCTCTCTGCGTAACGCCATGTCGCTCAAATCACTCGGACATCCTCGGTTGCTTCCGGCAAACTTCGTCTCAGCTTCGACGTAGGTGGTCTCGGCGGATATAGGTCGGGGGAGAGGGAATATTGTCTGTCCACTGAGGCATCGCGAGATTTGTCATTGACACGCGAGAATCACGTTGGTATTTCAGATTCACCTGACTGTTGGTTCTTTTTCTTCTCAAAATGGCAGATTTTCCCAATACGTGTGCATTGTATATATTTATGTGTGCATGGGTGCATTTTCTATGAGTATTACGAGGTGGGTGCGTAGTTGGTTGGTTGGTTGGTTGGATTTTACGGCACGTCAACCCTTGGGTTATTTTATGCCGAAGACGTTTTGTTTTATTCATTCTTGTTAGGTATTCAATTATTTTCTGAAACTCAATTTTTTTAAAACTCAATTTTTTAAGCACATTTCTAATTTTCATTTTATTCTATTTAACTCATAAATGGGACCCTTACAGGCACCACCACTCCGGGTCATAGTGGAGCTGGGAGTAATGGTAATGAAGTGGTACTCCACATTCACCAGAGCTCCAGAACTGGAACTTCACCATCAGATAGACTTTAATGTCATACACAGGACACAAAGACCCTCAGTCACCGCCTTCTAGCACATATATGATGAAAAGAGTTGGGGGCTTGCTATTAAGTCAATAGGGTTCGGACAATAATATAAGTGCTAGGACTTGACGTGATCATCGGGAGCCTCTCCGACCGCCCGTCTAGCATTAGTAAAGGCAAGACTTTGTTCATAATAAAGTATATAAGAATATATATATATATATATATATATATATATATATATATATATATAGAGAGAGAGAGAGAGATAGATAGATAGATAGATAGATAGATAGAGTATCCGCCTGTGAGCCACAAAGTTCCTAATTCTATATCAATCCAACGCCAACTCAGCGTCTAAGTAGCACAGGGATATGTGCGCTAAAGTTAGGAAATGATGGTAAGTGTGGCGCTCCACCCCAGAAGGTAAAAACAATCCCCTTGGTCTAGCGCTAGTGCTGTCTGTCTGATACCAACCTTAGGTCATCCGACAACTTCCTTTACTTTATACACCCCCACACCCACATATATATATATATGTATATATATATATATGTGTGTGTGTGTATGTGTGTGTGTGTGTGGGTGGGTGTGTGAATACGCGTGATTACAAGTAAGAAGCAAGCGACATGTGCGCGTATATTTAGAAAATTTCTGTAACTGTCTATTGGTTTCTTTGTCTGTACGAAACGCAAAAGAAATCTCTCTCTCTCTCTCTCTCTCTCTCCGTCTCTGGGGTAATGAGTGTGTACGTGGTAATGGCGGGACGGGACGAGGCAAGGCGGGAAAAGTATCTCTTGTAATACGAATTCATCGCTAATGATCTTGTGAACTGAATCTCTGACAGATAACGAAATCAGTGCAAACAAATGATATTTAAAGACATTACATGAGCGACCTTGATACCTATGCACTTATTTATGGATATTAACTCAGTCCGGAAAGCATCTCATGCGCGAGGAGAGATTGTATTACGGTAACCTTGCAAAGCGGGACAGAGTACAGCTGCTTTGAAACAATTATTCCATGCGCTGACATTTAATTTGCTTCAAAGATTGGCGTAAAGAAAATAGACATTTAGATAGAACCATCATGGAAGTCCGACGTACTTAGTTTCTGAATTTAGTATCATCTGACATAACCTCATCGTATTAGGTTGGTTGGTTGGTTGGTTGGGTTTTTACGGCATGTCAACCCTTGTTGGGTTATTCACATTTTTAGCCGAAACGATGTCAGATTTCGATACGAAGTACAAAAAATCTTTTTGACCTTGTAAAATGTTGGGACTAACGAAGTCAAAATGACATTTTCCACTTTGCCAATTGTATGGTTGGTTGGTTGGATTTTATGACATGTCAACCATTGTTGGGTTATTTTATACCAAATACATTTTGCTTTATCCATTCTTGATGGGTATTTTAAATTCTTTTTTTTAAAACTCTACCGAATATCCATAATAATAATAATAATAATAATAATAATAATAATATATATATATATATATATATATATATATATATATCATCGTCGTCGTCGTCAGGTCACACTTTTAGCATGGGTTCCCATCACCCTCTCGCCAAGAATCCCTATCTGGTTGGTTGTATTTTACGGCATGTCAACCCTTGTTGGATTATTTTATACCAAATACATTTTGCTTTATTCATTCTTGATGGGTATTGAACATTTTTTTAACTCAATTTTTTAAAACACATTAAAAAAACTCATTATTTTTTATTTAACCCATAGATGAGACCCTAACAGGTACTACCACTCCGGGTCAGGATTGACCTGAGAGTAATAGCAATGAAGGGGTACTCCACACTCCCCAGAGTTCCAGAATTGGAACTTCACCTTTAGATGCAGTTTAACGTCATAATCAATACATCAAGAGTAAATACATAAAATGGATAATGTATTTTTTAAAAGATGGAATAATAATAATCC
Source organism: Doryteuthis pealeii (assembly GCA_023376005.1). NCBI lineage: Eukaryota > Metazoa > Mollusca > Cephalopoda > Myopsida > Loliginidae > Doryteuthis > Doryteuthis pealeii. The sequence goes on along the minus strand of CM042144.1, from coordinate 73,045,613 downwards.
TCGGAAATGAGTAGACTCGTTCATATACCTCGGTAGCAATATCACATCTACTGAAAGTGTATTCAGTTTTTTTAAACAAAATAAAAAATCCTTTCTTTTCCATTTAACCCATAGATGGAACACTAACAGGTTGTTGGCTGGTTGTTTGGGTTTTACGGCATGTCAACCCATGTCGGGTCATTTAATGCCAAATACTTTTTTGTTTTATTCATTCTTGATGGGCACTCAATTTGTTTTAAACACATTTTTTTCTATTTGAACCCTTTCTAGATGGGAACCTAACAGGTACTACTATTCCAGGTCAGAGCGGACCTGGGAGCAATGGTGATAAAGAGGTGCTCCACATTCCCCAGACTCCAAGAAATGGAACCTCACCATCAGATAGACTTTAACGTCATACCAAAGACATGAAAAACCTTATCCAGACACCACCTTTTAGCACATATGTGATAAAAAGAGTTAGGAGTTTCCTATAAGGGCAATAGGGTTGGGACAATCATATTATAAGTGTTAGGGATTGATGTGACCAGCTGATTGATCCGAGGGGGCCTCTCCGGTCGCCCGTCTAGCCTAAGCAAGGGCCAAAGTAGAGTGTTGCATGTGATGGACTGCTCAGTTACTCGTATTTCGTCCTTAAGCATCACGGTTCCCCCCACACACACGGCCAACAGGTAGCCCCATTGAGGGGTTCTTACCCCTCTGCAGAGGTGCAGTCGTTGTATTCTTAAGCCTAATTACTCAACGTGCCTTCCACAGCTACATATACACTGTTCTATATGCATTAATTCAAACTAGCAGGACCTGTGGATATACCATAGTATGATAATTTAATCATTACAACGTTTGATATGTTTGCTTAAGAGGTATTGCGAAATAGTTCAATTTGTAAAAAGTATAACAATCTTGATTTAACTCTCTCTCATTTTTTTTCCTTCTTTTCTTCTTTTCATTGTGTTAGATTGAAACAGATTAACGTTATCACTTCCACACACTCACCCCCTCTCAATATATTTCCTCTACTCTCTTTCTTTCTTTCTTTTTTTATTTCTTATCATTTTTCTGTGTAGCATTCCTTTTCCTTCCCTTTCTTTCTTTATAATAAAAACGGAATGGTCCATTATTCAGCTGAGGTGACAACACCCATAAGAAATAAAAAATCGGCGATTAAGCTACACCAGATAATCAGGATTTACATTTTTGCATTTCATCTTGTGCGATTTGGACGCTCTCATTTTTTAAAACCAGAGTGTGTTAACGGTCGTACAATTAAGGAACACGCGTATTAATATATAGAAGATTTGAATTTAGCGTTGTAGTTTTGGAGATGCAGTTTTAATTATATGTTCCTGACAATAACGGACACACTTTAAATGCGTGTGCATTACAAGAGTACATGTGTATATGATTGTAGATTTACAAAAATTTTTACAGTCTTCTTTCTATCTGTGTTAAAGTTACAAAAGTATAACATTTAATTAGGCATAAGAAGGAAACGGCGGAGACGATGCAATTCAGGTGAAATAAATTTGAAAATAAAAATATTTTCATGTATTTATTCTTTTTTGTTTTGTTTTTTTATCGAGAACGAGGCAGGTTATATTTTTCTTTTCATTAAAAGATGTTGATTGTATTATAATGCTGTTATATTCAATATATATGAATACATATATATATTTTTTAAAATTCTCATTTTATTTTTGCTATCTTATAACTGTTTAAGGTCTAACGATATAGTGCGTGCTTTTTATTTCTAATTTTATTTTGGTAATTAAACTATTTGTGAATGTTTTTTTTCTTCTCTTCTATTTGGAATTGTGAATTTGATTGTAAGAATTTCCTGCAAAACACATTTATTTCACCATTTAATTGTTTAGTCATTTATTTATTGTGTTATTCCTATTTAATCTTGCAGATTCAAATTTTACAATTTTTTTCTTATTTTTTTTTTCTGTTTTTCTCTTTTATTTTGCAATTATCGTCTATATATTAATGCGCTCGTTCCTTAATCTTCCGACCGGTATCATCTTGCAACACACTCTGGTTAAAAAGGATCTTGTCCAAATCGTCTAAGATGAAATGCAAAAATGTAAATCTTGATTATGTGGTGCCGCTTATCAACCGAATTTTTATTTCTTATGAGTGACGTCACCTCAGCTAAATAATGGAACATTAAAGAGGCATGGTACATAGAAAAATATAATAAAAAAGAAAGAAAGATAGGGAGTAGGGGAAAATAGAGAAAAATGAGCGCACGGAAGCGATAACGCTAACCTGTTTCAGTCGAACGTAATGAAAAGATGAAAAGAAAGACAAAAAGCAAAAAAATAGTAAGAGTACATATCAAACGTTGTAATGATTAAATTTTCATATCCCCAGGTCCTGCTAGTTATCATATTTTAAAAACACAGAAAGACGCTTTTATTTTGGTTGGTTATTGCAGTTATATTACTCCTTGCAAGTTTTTCACACCAGCCTTCACTTGAGCTTGAATGACAGCAAGACTCCACAGGTCTCCAGGACTCTCCTAAGTATTCTACCTGATCTCAATAGAGCTGCGGCTTAGACGGTCTCATTATCATTTTTACTCCATGCGAGTTTTTCCCACCAGTCTTAACTTGTAGCCTTTACTGGAGCTCAAGTGACAGCAAGACTCCACAGGTCTCCAATACTTTTCAAAGTATTCCAATATAACTGCAGCCTGACCGATTATTATTAAATCAGACATTGTTAAAGACCACAGAATATTTTTTCTTTATGATCTTCATTTATCGATGGCCATGTCTTATAGTCATTTTTCGTAGATATGGGATTCAGATGGCGAAGAAAATGTCTTATACTTTTTACACAAGCACTTTCAACCACTTTGCCAGTCGTCCCCAGGGAATTGTTGGTTGTCGTATCTATTTCGTGCAGGTTTTATTCATTTGGGTTTTTTTATTCGATTAGGAAAGTCTATTTTAGAAGGGTTGCTAAGGTTACTGTGTTAGTTATTAAAGATATTTAGTATATTGCTGCCGGTATTAAATTCTATTTGATTCATATTATTTAAAAAAAATGTTTGATGTAAATAGCCTCGATGATTTGTGGCCGTTTTTGTTGTTATTTTTACAGAGAATTTTGGTGTTGTTGGTGAGCATCTTCCGTATGTCTCGGGATATGAGTTTGCTAGTGTTATTAGACTACTCATTATGTTGAAAGGATAAATGAATAACGGAAAGAAAATGCTGAATGAAAAATTGATTTAATTTCAGTTACCAACACGTGTTTCGGCCAGGTGTTTGCTCATGTACACATGTATTCTATTAATTATTATTTTAAATATAGAATGAAATAATAATAATAGAAAATTATAAAATATTTAAGCATACAAAGAAAAACGGCCTTCTTCAGGGTAAAATGTTTGATATTTGAAGTTAAAACGGTCAAAATACAGAGAATTTTGAAGTGTTCGAAAAAAAAATTTGTTTGAAAATATTTGAGAAACACTCCACCATAAATTTCAAAAAGTTCATGTGTACATGAACATCGCTGATGAGACTTAATAAAGTTGAAACAGTCTGTACGATATTCTACACACCGAATAATTCTTTACCGAAATTCACTTGTCATTATTATCTTCTATAATTATCGAATTTTATGCGATATACGCATTGTGATTGCCTTCAAGCAAAAAAATAAATAATAATATATATATATATAATTCTTTTACACTAAATCTGTACACTAAATTATATATTATATATATTATATATATATATATATATATATATATATATATATATATATATCATGTTGCGCCAGCAGTGCGGATATCCATGACAATATCTCGCCAAGCGTTCCTATCATTTATTGACCCCGGTAGGTCCTCCGCACACCATGCCGTATCCGCACAAAGCTGTTTTATGTAGGTCTTTGCTGGTCGACCCGCACAAGCATGTCTATGTGCTGGTTTCCATAGAAGAACATCGCTTATGAGTTCATCCTTACTTTTCCAGCAGTGTCTGGTATATCTTGTTCGTCACACACACACACACACACACACGCACGAAACACATACACTCAAAAAGCATACACCTCCATTAGTGTCTGGTATATATTGTTCGACACACACACACACGACGCACATACACTCAAAAAGCATACACACACAAAGTGCACATACACATACACTCACAAACACACACACAAAACATGCACACAAATCATACAAACACACATAGAAAGCACACATAAAAGCAAAGCATATACACAAAGCACTCACAAAGCCCACACATACAGAATGTACACCCACACAAAAATTGCACACACACAAAGTACACACACGCATAAAGCACACGCAAACACACACATACACACACACAAAGCACTCACACCCAAATCACACACACAAATCATACACACCCACTAAGCACACACACTACAAACCACTCACATACAAAACACTTACGTACAAAGCACACAAAGCACACACACATATACAAAGCAGACACACACACCAAGCACACACACAAAGCACACACACAAAGTACACACACACAAAGCACATACACAAGGCAATACACAAAGCACACTCACACACACACACACAAATACAAAGCACACCCACAAAGCACACACATAAAGCTTTCACACACAAAGCACTCACACACAAAGAACACATACATATACAAAGCACACACACACACACACACACCAAGCACACACATAACAAAGCTCTCACACACAAAGCACTCACACACAAAGCACACACACATATACAAAGCACTCACTCACACACCAAGCACACACACAAAGCACATACACAAAGCACACACACACAAAGCACACACATAAATATATACATATATCCAGATTCGGTACTTGTCTTTGTTTTTGTCTTTCTTTGTTTGTCCTAACCGGCCATATTTTTGTTGTTCTTTTCTTGTCCACCCTTCGCACCTCTCTCATCCTTCACCTTTTCACGATTTTCTACTCGGTCTTCTTCTTATTTGCTTAATTAAGCAGAGATAAGAAGTGAATTGCTGCGAGAAATTTTCTTAATCTGCTATGCGGACAGAAGAGAAACATTGAATCAAAATGAAGGAAGATATCTTCCTCACACTGTCACACACTTTGTCTGCAGAGTTGTCTCCTCTTTGTTTATCAATCATTGGTTCACAATTCAAGTGAACTATTGCCACTTTTAGTCGAAATACATCAGACATATCTATTACATCTTCTGTTAATCTCACCACACACACAAACACTCACACACACACACACATATATATATATATATATATATATATAATATATATATGTGTGTGTGTGTGTGTGTGTGTGTGTGTGTGTGTGTGTGTATATTTGGGCAGCATTCTTTCATTTATACATGTAGAATTAAACAAAAGGCACGTCTCCTATTTAACAATTTTATTGATGATCTTTTCAAGCTTTCTGGCAATTTTAAAAAAATATTTGGATGGAATCCGTGGATTAGTTCACCGAAGTTCGTATCCCGAGTACTTTCGGCACTTCGAAGTGCTATCATCAGGGGTGACGTGTTTTAACTCTTCATATGACAGATAATAGCTCCATTTCACAACATCTAAAATTACATGCATTGATTTAATATGAGTTTACTAACACGTATTTCGGTCAGGAGTGTGTTCATGTATTCTATTTATTATTACTTTAAATATAAAATGAAATAATAATAATAGAAAATCATAAAATATTTAAGCATAAAAAGAATAACGGCCTTCATCATTGTGTACATGAACAAACTCCTGGTCGTAACACGTGTTAGTAACTCATATTAAATCGATTTTATCCATTCAACATTTTCTTTCCTTTATTTTTCCTTTCAACTTATCGTCGGATTCATTTCCATCTCCAACTTCCGCCTCACGGGTCGCCGCCCATAGCCAACAGGTGTCCCCATTGGAGAGAGTCTTACCCTTCTACAGAGGTGCAGTCGGTGAATTCTAAATCCCCAGTCGACAGAACTGCATATTGGGGGTGGTAAATATGCATATAGGTATGGATTGTATCTACTCTAATGTCTGATTAATACTCTATATTATATATGTTTTATATTATATATGTTTTAGCGTCTGAGGTGGAGCGCCACACCTACCATCAGCTCCTTACTTTACCGCACAGATCCCTGTGCTACTCATACGCCGAGTTGGCGAGGACCGGTATCGAACTAGGAACCTTGTGGTTTCTAGCCGAACACTCTACCGACTAAGCTAAGAACGCGGTTTATAATGGATATTTATCTAGATGTCACTTCCAAGGCGATTCATATGACGAAAGGCATATGATGCCTTGAAACCAACGGTAATAACCTGCCAGTAATATATATATATATATATATATATATATATATATATATATATATATAATATATATATATATATATATATATATATATTAAATAGTTTTTTAAAATAAATTTAAAAATTGTTCTAGTTAAATCGTCACGAATTCTTTTTGTGTATATGTCCACATGAGAATGCGCATTGTGTAATGGTTACCATCGTAGTACATTAATTATGAAAGTTTATATGTTTAATATATTGTTGCCAGTGTTAAATGCTATTTTATTTATGTTTTTAATTTTAATTTTTATATTTCTGATGCAAATAGCCTCGAGGATTAGTAGGTGTTTTTATTGTTATTTTTATAGAAAATTTCGGTGTTGTCAGTGAGTATCTTACTTATGTCGGAGGATGTGAGTTTGTCGGTGTTATTAGACAGCACAATATATATATATATATATATATATATATATATATATATATATATAATATATACATATAAAGAACGTTTTTGGTATGTACATGTCGAAATTTAATTATTGATTTTTACTAATTAAGGTATAAAATTAATTAATCAAACAAAAATCAAACGATTTTCGGAAATCGCATAGCTGCTGCTGCTGATATGACTTGATTTCAGCATCAGGCAAGCCTCTCCTGCTGAAATCATATCTCGTAGACAGAATGGATGTCAACAAAATATATGGTGGAATAGAACCTCCATTAGAAATTTATTTGTTTCTTTTTTGTTATATTGTCACTTGAATGTATGTAAATTTTGTCAGTCCTTTTTTTCAATTGTCTTGCTTATGCAAATGTTTGTTTTAATTTCAGTTTTCACAGCTGCATTTGTCTGAATGTAATAAACAGGTCATTCTACATAATTACTGCAGTTCATTAATATTGTGTGATTTGTATTACATAGGAATACTTAATACTGTATGATTTGTATTACATAGGAATACTAAATAGTGTGTGATTTGTACATAGGAATACTATAGTGGGAATACTTAATACTGTGTGATTTGTATTACATAGAATACTAAATAGTGTGTGATTTGTATTACATAGGAATACTTAATACTGTGTGATTTGTATTACATAGGAATACTTAATAGTGTGTGATTTGTATTACATAGGAATACTTAATACTGTGTGATTTGTATTACATAGGAATACTTAATAGTGTGTGATTTGTATTACATAGGAATATTTAATACTGTGTGATTGTATTACATAGGAATACTTAATAGTGAGTGTTTTGTATTACATAGGAATACTTAATACTGTGTAATTCATATGAATACTTAATACTGTGTGATTCGTATTACATATGAATACTTAATACTGTGTGATTTGTATTACCTGGTGTAGAGGTTTATTTGTTTTTTGTCTTTCAAAATATGTAAGTCTTTCGAAGAAGTTCAATCGTCATATTCCCATGGATAAACATGGAAGCACGACAGATTGATTGGAATGCATTTTATTGACTTGATCTGTTTATTTTCTGTGAGGATGACAGATTGAGCACACGAAGATTGGTCGTCCGCAAAGCACACGATTTGTCTCTTAAAATAAACATTTCTTGTTTTTTTTATTTCAGATTATTGTCATGAGGAAACCAACATCTCTGATTACTATCAGCTCAATGATTTCTTTAAAATGACATCCTCATCACACCTTGGATTCGTTTTTGTTTTATTCAGAGTATTTATTTATTTTGAATTATATGCGAATGTCGCTGGTAGGTCGGTTGGTTGGTAGTGGTTGGATTTTACGGTATGTCAACCCTTGAGACGTTTTGTTTTATACATAATTCATGGGTAATTATTTGGATCATTCGGACTATTTTCCTCATTTTTATTGATATCTCTATAACGTTTCGGCCGATATGTCTTCCGGCCTTCTTCAGGTATTTCTTGTCGGATCTCCCGATTACAAGAAGTTTCCCGATTTCGAAAAGAAGGTTCCGAGTTCGAGAAGGTTCTGGAACCTTCTTTTCGAAATCGGGAACTTCTTGTAATCGGAAGCCATCGCGGAACTTTTAACCCAGCCCTTTATTCAATCCACTGGGTATACTGTTCTCAATCCGCTAACCGTAGCTAGGTACAAGTGTTAAGTTGTGTTAATTATTATTCTATGTTACTGTCGCCCTTGACCAGGATTGAACCTGCAGCCTAGAGATAATTGTCACTTAGAACTGTATTAACTCAACGGTCTATATCCACTACGCTGTGTCCAATTGGAAACGTTGTACAGATAGCAATAAAGATGAGGACAATAGTCCGAATAATACAAATAATACAAATTATCAAGCCTCATCTAAAAAAAATTCAGAGAAATAGTATAATTAATAGGTATTCAATTTTTTTTTAAAACTCAATTTTTAACAGATTTTTAATAAACATTTTGATCTATTTAACCAATAGAAGAGACCCTCACAGGTACTACGACTGCGGGCCAGAGAGAACTGGCGAGTAATGGGGATGAATGGGGTACTTCATACTCCCCAGAGTTCCATGACTGAAACTTCACCGTTAGATGCAGTTTGACATCATACCCAGTAGTGTAAGACTCTCACCCACTACCTTCTAGCACTTATATCATAAAAAGGAAGCGCGTGGTGTAATGGTTAAAGTCATGGGAAATGGACTCGTCGCCCCGAGTTCAAATCTTGAACGTGGTAATTGCATTTCACTTAGCGCTAATACTCTTGGTAAAGGTATGAATCCTGTTCTCTCTCCAGCTAAGAATAAATAGTAGGGCAGACTGGGCTCTTTAACCTTGGTTAGGCAACCGGTCTAGGAGAAGGAAAATCTGAATTCAAACCTGTTGAACTCCACTTAATAAATTGACCTTGTATCACATTCTGCCCGTGCGGAGGGGTTGGTAAATATATATATGATAAAAAGAGTTAGGAGTTTGCCATGAAGGCAATAGGGTTGGGACAATCATATAGATGCTAGGGTTTGACATGACCGGCAGATTGATTGTAGGGGGCCTCTCTGACCACCTGTCTATTCTAAGTAAGGGTTAAAACGGGCTGATTCCGTCCTTAAGCTTTACGGGTCGCCACCCATGGCCAACAGGTAGCCCCATTGGGGAGATTCTACCCCTCTGCAGAGGAGACGTCGGTCCGTATAATTGAGAAAATCACTACAGAATATCAGCCAATCAGCGAGGGAGTCTATCCCCTTTTCACTAGCGACCAAGGAGATTGTTTTTGCGTCTGAGGTGGAGCTACCATCTGAGGTATAGCTACCATCAGCTCCACACTTTACCGCACAGGTCCCTGTGTTACTTATACGCTGAGTTGGCGAGGGCCGGTATCGAACTAGGAACCTCGTGGTTTCTAAAAGAACGCTCTACTGACTGAGCTAACTCGGCCCTATAATAGGGCCGGGTTATATATATTTTGATAAGAACAAATAAAATGATAAATAATGCAGGGCATTGTATTTATTTACCAAAGCCATTCACCACAGGTAGGATGTGATACAATGTCGCAAGTATCAGACATCTAGCGAGGATCGAACTCACTATTCAGTAGTAATGGATCTGCGAAACTAGCCTGCTAACCATTACATCACGATGGCACGCCTACTAGTTTACAAAATCTATAATTCTAAGCTTCGAAAATGTTTGACGAATTATTAATGTGAGCAAAATAAATATTTGATTGATTAGTTGGTTAAATTTCACGGCATGTCAACCTGTTACTGGGTGTGACGTCAAGCCATGAGTGTAACCTAATATGTAAATTAGCGCGGAAAGTTTTTAGCTATAATTTTGAGTTAGATGAGAATGGAAAAGTTTAATGTTGAGTAAACACAAGACAGTGTGTCATTGGACGATCCGAGGTGACGTAGCCAAGTGGGAGAGAGGAGGAGTGAGAGGTCATAGTGTGAATTGAGTCTGGGAGAATGTGCGAAGAGAGCAAGACAGTTCAGAGAGATAAGTATACAAATATTTCTACCACACCATCTTGAGTTAGATGAAAAGTAAGAGTCGCAACGTAAGCAACGTGGACACGTCATCTCTCTATTTGGAAATGAGTGCCAGAAAGTTAAGAGCGTTGACACGTCATTCTCCATTCCGATTAGGAGAGCGTAGTGGTACAAACTCTATTCATTATTTTATGCCGAAGACGTTTTTGTTTTATTCATTCTGGCTGGGGAGTCAATTTTTTTTAAACTAATGTTTTTCAAACACATTTTTAAAAATGTGTGGTAGGTATTTGCCCAACCCGTCCGCCACGGATAGAATGTGACACAAGGTCGCATGTATGTAGCATCCAGCAAGTATCGAACTTGCAATTCCGCAGTAACAGATCTACAATACTAGCTGGCTAAATATTACACCACGATAGGGCGTCCTTAAATACCCAACCAGTTCGTCACGTTTAGGATGTGACGCAAATTCGCGTGTATGTGGAATCTAGCGAGGTTCGAACTCGTTATTCAGTAGTAATGAATCTGTGAAACTAGCTTGCTAACCATTATCATACCACGCGGTGACTACATTCTTTATCCAACCCGTTCGCCACGGACAGGAAGTGACACAAGGTCGTAAATGTGGGATATCCAGCAGGGATCAAACTCGCTATTCAGTAGTAATGGATCTGTGAGACTAACCTGCTAACCATTACACCACGTAGAATGACCTTCTTTATCCAACCCATTCACCACAGATAAGATGTGACACAAGGCCGCAAGTATGTGGCGTTCAGTGAGGATCGAACTCGCTATTCCGTAGAAATGAATCTGGGAGGCTAGCTTGCTAAACAATATACCACGTGTGGAGATCATCTTTATTCAACCCGTTCGCCACATATAGGATTTGATACAAGGTCGGAATTATATGGCATCCAGTAATGGATCTGCAAGACTTGCTTGCTAACTATTACACCACGGCGGGATGCCCTATAATGCAGAATAATGTTCAACAAAGGAAAACAAAAATAAATGAATAAAAAAGACAAGAAATAATGAAAACACAAAAGAGAGAGAAAAAAACCCATATAAGGCCAGTAAGAAAATAAAAAAGTCGAATAAAAAAGAAAAGAAAGGAAAGAAATACGAAAGTGAAGGAGAAAGAAAGAAAGAAAGAGAAAAGAAAAACGTACGAGAGAAAGGTGGTAAAAGAGAAAAAAGAAAGAGAGAGAGAGAGAGAGAGAGGAGAGAGAGGAGAGAGAGAGAGAGAGAGAGAGAGAGAGAGAGAGAGAATAATAGCAAAAAAGAAAGCTTATAAAAAAAAATGAAATAGAGAGAGAGAGAGAACGAAATATATATATATATATATATAATATATATATATATATATAGAGAGAGAGAGAGGTACAGAAAATAATAGTAAAAGAATATAGAAAAAAGAGAAAGAAATTTACAGAGAGAGAGAGAGAGAGAGAGAGAGAGAGAGAGAGAGAGAGAGAGAGAGAGAGAGGGGGGGTGAACGAGGGAGCGAGAGTGGCACAGAAAATAATAGTAATAAAGAAAGATAGAAAAATAGAATGAAATAAAGATGGATGGATAGATAGATAGATAGATAGATAGATAAAGAAAGAGAAAGATACAGAGGTCGAGAGATGGAGAGACAGAGGGATAGTAGTGGGGGAGGGAGAAGCAACAACTACCTTATGTTTGGACTTTTTGCTCTTATCTAAAAAAACCACTATAACTCCCAGATGACACTGGACACATAAAATTTGTCGTAGTGCGCCTGCGCAAAACATTCGTCATGACAACAGCGCATGAGCTTCATATCACCTAACAAAAAAAAAATATAAAAAAAAAAAAAAAAAAAAAAAAGAATTCTGGAAATGAATATCTACAAATGACTGAAATAAAATAGAATAATAGTCTGCAGATACATTGGAACCCATTAACTAATCACAGTTGGTTTCTGTCCCTTTTTTTTAAAGCCCTGCAACGAGCACTTCGCCGGGTAAAAGAAGAAACTCGAGGTATGATAATTGCTGACTCTTAACGTGCTAGTGTGAATCGCCCTCATACATTTGGTCACTAAAGGAAATCGGACTACATAACTGTAAAAAAAAAAAAAAACAAAAAAAAACAGGCTTTAATGATAGTATTTTAAAAATTCCGCAACACTGTCATTGGTTTGTTTGAAAAGGAGGCACGTCGACCAAGGGAGACAACACATCTACATTAGACATTTTTTTAATAACATTTTATTAGAAAATATCAAGACTGGTTTCATATGTTATTTTATCTAAATTGATCACCGAATCATCTACAAATTTAGACATAATATTTTTTATATATATATATATATATATATATATATATATATAACCAACCCTTCAACAGGTTTGAATTCAGAGTTTTCCTTCTCCTAGACTGGTTACCTAGCCATGGTTAAAAAGTCCAGTCTGCCCTACTAGTTACCCATAGCTGGAGGGAGAGTAGGATTCATACCTTTACCAAAGGTATTAGCGCTAAGTGAAATGCAATTACCACGTCCAGGATTTGAACTCGGGGCGACGAGTCGATTTCCAATGACTTTAACCATTACACCATGCGCTTCCTACATTTTTATTATATAAAGTTGTACAGCTGTGTGCACTTCTTTGAATTTTAGAATTAGAAGAATTAAAGCTTTGGTTTGACTGGATCTTGTACACAAAAGTTGCATGGAGTTAGGTCTAATGAATATGAAGCTTGATTCACTTGCATAATTCTGTGCTTTACAAAAAATATTTTCTTAAAATGTATCAAGACTATCTTTATAATTCTTTCAAATTGGCACTGATTTGTCAAGATTTTATTATATATATATATATATATATATATATATATATATATTGGTTAGGAGGTTGATTTAGAAGGCCATCACAATGCAGTTTGGAATAAATAAAAAATAATAATACGGTAACAATGGTGGTGTGTGTTGACCTGTATTTTTTTAATTATTTCTTGAATTTTCGAGGTAATACCTCTTTATCAAAAGAATTGAACTGAAGCAGTACAGCTATGGCATTTCTTCCTAAATGAATTTTTTTTTTTTTTTTGAAAATGACGTTATTTTTGAAATAACTGTATTCCCGTGTGAGCGTGAATGCGTTTATTTTTATTTTTTTTTTTTTTTTTTGTACGTGTGCGTATGTTGTAATGCGCGTGACATTGAAAATGCGTGTTGGCTGTGACGTTAAGACTGTATCCTAGCGCGGGATTTTGTACGTGGGTATGTGCGAATGAAAAAGTGTATTTGTGTTTTGTGACGTTTCCTGTTGGATTTTACATCAATTTAATCATTTAATATTATTAATATTATTATTATTATTATTAATATTATCATATTTATTTGCTTATTTACTTATTTATATCTAATTCAATTTATCTTTTTATATTTTATAATATTTTTAAATATATATATATATATATATATATATATATATATATAATTTAATTTATTTATTTATTTTTTTTTCCTTAACAACTAATGTGCAATGGCTTGTGTGTTTGTATGTGTGGGCGAGATGTTGGGCTATAGATTTGAGTGCGTGTTTCGTATTAGTCTTCTCGTTGTAGATTTGTTTCATTAGTAATTCTCCATTGTGCATGTGGGTATGTGTTTTGTGTGTGTGTGCATATACTGTTACATGTGTGCGTTGGTTGTGGGTTTATTGTATGATGAACTCTGCGCTGAGTTCACTCCTGTTATTGATCTCTGGGTGTAATCTAGCGATTAGCAAGGCCTCTTTAATTCTGAGATTACCCAAATTTCTCTCTCGAGCCTCTATATTGACTGTTATATTTCTTTCTGTGTTGTTGCATTTAACTAAGTGTTTACGGAAAGTGGATGCTTGTGTGTGTAAGTGTTCTTTGATTCTAATGTGTAGTGGTCTTGTGGTGCTACCTATGTAAAATTGGTTACATATATTACATTTTGTGCGGTATACCACATTCACTTCGTGGCACATACCTGTGTCGCGGATGGGGCAGTTCGCTAGTGTACAACTAGTGGCCTCCTTATGGCGGCTTTTGGAGAGTTTTCTCCTGAGTGATGGTCCGTAATGGGCAAGTTGTATATCCAGGCCCTCCTTCCGTATCGCCCTACGTATTGCTGTGGTTATATTTTCGTTGAAATGTGGTAACCTTAAAAAACAGGCATTGGACGTGAGATGGTGTTTTGTGGATTCTGTTTGCTTGAGTCGTTTTGTGATTGAAGTGGGGTAACCATTGTCTTTTAGTGTGGATATAAATTGTCTGGTGTGTGTGATCTGGTCCTGCTTCTTGCTGCATTTGTTTCGGATACGGCAAGTTCGTTCTTTATGTATCCAGTCTTTGCCCAAGGGGGAGTGCCGATTTGTGGTGGACGAACAAGTCTCTGCTGGCCGATTTTCTATAGAAGTCGGTGTGGATTTCTCCCTTGTTTAATACCTTAAGTCGGAAATCCAACAGTGATAATGATCCTGTGCAGTCAGGATGTTCTATGGTGAAATGTATGTTGTTGTCTATGTTGTTGAATGTTGATGCGATTTTGTTGGCTTCTTCACGGGAAGATGTGAGGATGAGAATATCATCTATATACCTGGTGAAGAAGGCACAAGAGCGGCAAATATTAAGTGCTTGGCGTTCAAGTCTGTCCATGTAGGAGATGGCCAGTAAGCCCGAGAGGCTGGATCCCATCGGCAGGCCCTTTATTTGCTTATATGTTCGTTCTTGAAACGTGAAGTATGTGTTGTCTACGATTATTGATAGATTGGTGTATGTCTTGAGGGTGAGGTTGTAGCAGTATAGGCCGGATGATGCTATCACCTCACCCCTCAAGACATACACAACTTCTATCAATAATCGTAGACAACACATACTTCACGTTTCAAGAACGAACATATAAGCAAATAAAGGGCCTGCCGATGGGATCCAGCCTCTCGGCTTACTGGCCATCTCCTACATGGACAGACTTGAACGCCAAGCACTTAAATTTGCCGCTCTTGTGCCTTCTTCACCAGGTATATAGATGATATTCTCATCCTCACATCTTCCGTGAAGAAGCCAACAAAATCGCATCAACATTCAACAACATAGACAACAACATACATTTCACCATAGAACATCCTGACTGCACAGGATCATTATCACTGTTGGATTTCCGACTTAAGGTATTAAACAAGGGAGAAATCCACACCGACTTCTATAGAAAATCGGCCAGCAGAGACTTGTTCGTCCACCACAATCGGCACTCCCCCTTGGGGCAAAGACTGGATACATAAAGAACGAACTTGCCCGTATCCGAAACAAATGCAGCAAGAAGCAGGACCAGATCACACACACCAGACAATTTATATCCACACTAAAAGACAATGGTTACCCCACTTCAATCACAAAACGACTCAAGCAAACAGAATCCACAAAACACCATCTCACGTCCAATGCCTGTTTTTTAAGGTTACCACATTTCAACGAAAATATAACCACAGCAATACGTAGGGCGATACGGAAGGAGGGCCTGGACATACAACTTGCCCATTACGGACCATCACTCAGGAGAAAACTCTCCAAAAGCCGCCATAAGGAGGCCACTAGTTGTACACTAGCGAACTGCCCCATCCGCGACACAGGTATGTGCCACGAAGTGAATGTGGTATACCGCACAAAATGTAATATATGTAACCAATTTTACATAGGTAGCACCACAAGACCACTACACATTAGAATCAAAGAACACTTACACACACAAGCATCCACTTTCCGTAAACACTTAGTTAAATGCAACAACACAGAAGAAATTAACAGTCAATATAGAGGCTCGAGAGAGAAATTTGGTAATCTCAGAATTAAAGAGGCCTTGCTAATCGCTAGATTACACCAGAGATCAATAACAGGAGTGAACTCAGCGCAGAGTTCATCATACAATAAACCACAACCAACGCACACATGTAACAGTATATGCACACACACACACACATACCCACATGCACAATGGAGAATTACTAATGAAAATCTACAACGAGAAGACTAATCGAAACACGCACTCAAATCTATAGCCCAACATCTCGCCCACACATACAAACACCACAAGCCATTGCACTATAGTTGTTAAGAAAAAAAAATTAAATAAATAAATAATATATTATATATATATATATATATATATATATATATATATATTATATATATTATAAAATTATATAAAATATAAAAGAATAATTGAATTAGATATAAATAAGAAATAAGCAAATAAATATGATAATATTAATAATATTAATAATAATATTAATAATATTAAATGATTAAATTGATGTAAAATCCAACAGGAAACGTCACAAAACACAAATACACTTTTTCATTCGCACATACCCACGTACAAAAATCCCGCGCTGAGGATACAGTCTTAACGTCACAGCCAACACGCCATTTCAATGTCACGCGCATTACAACATACGCACACGTACATAAAAAAAATAAAAATAAAAATAAACGCATTCACGCTCACACGGGAATACAGTTATTTCAAAAATAACGTCATTTTCAAAAAAAAAAAAAAAAATTCTTTAGGAAGAAATGCCATAGCTGTACTGCTTCAGTTCAATTCTTTTGATAAAGAGGTATACCTCGAATTTCAAGAAAATTAAAAAAAATACAGGTCAACACACACCACCATTGTTACCGCATTATTATTTTTTATTTATTCCAAACTGCTTGTGATGGCCTTCTAAATCAACCTCCTAACCAATACATACACAATGCTTCAAGCAAATTATGAAACTCTCTTATATTATATATATATATATATATATATATATATATATTACCAAACCCCTCCGCACCAGCAGAATGCGACACAAGGTCAATTTCTTAAGCGGACGGAGTTTAACAGTTTGAATTCAGAGTTTCCTTCTCCTAGACTGTTACCTAACCAAGTTAAAGAGCTCATTCTACCCTGGTATTTAGCCATAGCTGGAAGGAGAATTGGATTCATACCTTTCCCAAGGTTATAGAGCCATGGAAATACAAACAGCTTCGCCCAGGAATTGAAACTCGGGTCGACGAGTCCATTTCCTACGACTCTAACCATTAGACCACGCGCCTCCATTTTAAGATTTATTATTTTGCTCAGTTGTTCAGACATTTTCATTTAGCTCTATTTCGAGCTGTGTCCACTGCTGAGAGGAAAATGATGACGTCCGATTAAAGTAAAAATGACGCAAGGATTAATGAATAATCATATTAAATGGAGATTCGGTCTGTCTGTCTGTAACCAAAACTACGTCACTGCTTACGTCACAATATCGTTCAGAAATTGCCTAAGTTTATTAACGAGTATTTAATTTATAGCCAGAATCATTAATAGATACAGTAATGCATTTTATTTATCAACGATGCCTCTATGAGAATCTGAGTTGGATTTGCCTCAAAATAGTCCATGTTATTAGTGCGTTTAACATCCTCCAATGTGTCTTATAAATCACTAAGAAATAAAAGTTTACATAATATATTATGTGGTCAATTTGCATACTGGTTTAAAAAAACCGGGCTTAATAAATATTACTTGATGTTATTGATCTCTAGTATTGTTTATTTGTCCAACGTATCAAAATCAATCATATGCATGATTTTATATAGAAAACCAATTAGAATATATTCAAATAAGTTAGTCTTTTTATAAGCGTTCTAATTTAATTTTGTTAGTCTTTCTAATTTAAATATTTTCATTACATTAAAACATAAATACTTACGCATGGAGACGAATAATAATAATAATAATAATAATAATTAATAATAATAATAACAAAACAAATGAGTGGAAAATTGATCAATTGGATTTGAGCAAGAAATTAAATTTTCACCATGCACAAACCTGAACCTGTCCGGAAAATGAGACGCATAAAATACTCTGGAACTTTTAAGATTCAGACGGATCACCTAATCCCAGCCATGATGCAAGTCCTAGTGTTAATTAACAAGAAGAAAATTTGTCATTTCGTGGATTTTTGTCGTCCCGCGGATAACAGAATGAAAGTGAAGAAGAAAGCGAAAAGATAGAAATACTTGGACCTTGCTAGAGAACTGAACAAACTGTGCAACATGAAGGTAAAGAGCGTGACAATTGTAATTGGTCATCTGGGACATTTTTAAAGGGTTTAGAAAATAGTCTGAGAGAATTGGAAATCAAAGGAAAATACCATCCAAACTACAGCATTGTTAAGATCGTCTAGAATACACAGAAGAGTCTTGGAGACATGAGTTTGTAGTAGTAGCTGTATTCGCTTATCATATGATTAACCGTTTCGACTTTGTCTCCACACATTTTACACTTGCTATTTTGCGACTTATCAATTTTGCTTTAATATAGTTTTTTCTTATGGGATTCTCTTGTGCTGAGATTATAAGAGATTCAGTTTCTCTCTTGAGGTTTCCTCTCTAAGCCATGTCATGTCTTCTGGTGCTACATCTCTTCAGTTGTCGCCTGAAGTATCCATATTATTGTTTTCTTCCCATCTCTGTTTTCTTGTTTATGCCACATTTGTGTTCGTTCCCATGTTGTAATTACTCTTTCTGGCTGTTGCAATTAGTTTTATCTTTGCTCTTTTTTGTCTATTCTTTTTCGTTCTGATTTATAGCTGATTCTTGATATTCCGTTTCTTTTTCTCACACTGAAAGCGGAATGGTCAATCATTTACCCCAGGTGACGACAGGGCGTCGCACATGGAGGTACAAGCGTATTACTAAAATAGTTGCTTGATTGGGCCATACATTTTTGTGTTTATTCTAATGTTTATAATCCTCGATATGAGAAGTTGAACATTTACATTTGGTTCCTTATTTTCCGTTTCTTTCTCACACTGAAAACGGAATGGTCAATTATTTACCTCAGGTGACGAATGGGCGTGACACACGGAGGTACAAGTGTGTTAATAAAATAGTTTATTGACTGGGCCATACATTTTTGTGTTTATTCTAATGCTTATAATCCTCAATATGAGAAAATGAACACTTTTCAGTTATGATTTATTTCATCTCGCTTAACGAATTGGCATTATTTTCTAAAAACAACAACAAAAAAAACACAAAAAATACTATAAAAAGTAAAAAAGGAAATAATAATAAGAAAAAAAATGGCCATATTTGATTTTAGTTACAAAAAAAAAGAAAAATTATTTGGCTGTAACTAAAGAAGCTTTCAGCTTATGTCCAGTTTCCTGAAAGTGGGCCAACGGAAGGTGTGTGTTGGGATGACCTGTTTTCTTTTCTTTTGTTTCTTTTATTCGTTTGTCTTGTGATTGCAGATATTCTTCTTCTTCTTTCTCTCTTTCTTTGCCATTTTCCAATCCGTCCCCCACTACGTTCTTTTCATAGCCCCACTACCCGCCAGGCCCATCATGGTGAATTCGATAAGCACATTAAGAACAAATTGATGTCGACGTCCTCTAGACTTGAAAGGTCGACAGCGGCGTCCGTCGGCAGTTGAGGGTGAGTTAAGCGAGGGTGGTGGCTGGAGTTCCTCTGTCAGGGGATAAAGATAGAGGAGAAGGTCTTGGTTTGGTTTGGTCCGGTTCGGTTTATTTGTTTAACGGCATATAAACTCCTTATGTATATGTACCAACCCCACCACACGGACAGGATGCGACACAAGGTCAATTTCTTAAGTAGAGTTTAACAGGTTTGAATCCAGAGTTTTCTTTCTCCTATAGTTGACAAACCAAGGTTAGAGCCCAGTCTTCCCTACTATTGGAGGGATATTTATTGGATTCAAGGGTATAAGTGCTACGTGAAATGCAAACATCCTCGTCCAGGATTTGAACTCGCCTCGTCGTGACCATTTCCGAGGACGGTGACCATTAGACCATGCACATCCTTATCTATTCATATATAAAGGACAGTTGTGTGAATCTGTATGTCCGGTGGAAACTTCGAAAACAAAACAATTAACGACAAAGTAAATATATATACACATTAACTATGACCAGGGCTTGGTTTATAAACAAAAATAATAGAGATTTGATTTACATCCGTGAAGATAATTAAAAAATAGAATTTAAATAATAACAGCATGTTTTTTTTCATTTGATATTTTAGATAGTAGACATTAACATTTTTTTTCAGAGTAGCTTAATCAATGCTAGGTCTATTTTTACATAGGGATTTAAATGGTGCATCCCACGAGGATTCAACTCCTGATGTAGTAATAATGGATCTGCGGGACTAACTTTAAAAAAATCCCCCTCTACCCAGGTGACACCGGGTAGTCGCTGTTAGTAATGTTGAATTTTGATTCATTTCCATATGTTCAATTGCATTTTAATTTTAAATTGCACCTCATCTATTTATTGGTCAGTTGGTTGCTTGTTTTTTGTTTGACGACATATTAACCCTTTTCGGTTATTTAATGCCAAATCAAGTCATTTGATAAACAAATGACCCAGGTTGCTTACAGTACCTATTATTGCTTAAGTGGCTACCGTTAAGTATTAAAAGGTTCATCGCTGCTTTACTAACCCTGCTCTACTCGTTACTTTCTTATTGTCATACTCTTTATTTAGAGAATGTGAGTGTTGGACTATCTGGGATTAGATGTACGCAAAAATTCCCACTTATATTTATGAACTTTCCCAACATCAGCAGCATGCATATCCGGTAAAAAACAGCCAATCAGAAACGATACAGAAAGCATTTAAGGTCGTTGGTATTTGCTCAAATCAATTGCAATTTAAATTTCTGAAATTAAGACCTATAGATAAGTATTGTAAGGAATACAACAGACTTTCTACTACAAAGAGCTACACTCCTTTTTTACCATTGGATTTACCAACAGAGGAACTACACGCCTAAAATGTCAACCAGAATCGTAACAGGGTGTTCTAATGCGATGTGATGGTTAGCAAGCTAGTCACGCAGATCTATTATTATTCAATAGCGAGTTCGATCCTCGCTTGATGCGTCATACTTGTCTTCTTGTGTCGCATGCTACCCGTAACTAACGGATAGGGTAAGTATCAATTTTAACGCCTCTCGCACCCATTTAGTTCTAAGTCATACCCAGGATATTAAGGCTCTCAGCCACCACCTTCTAGCTAATATACGATAAAAAGGTGGAGATTGCCACAAGGGCAATAGAGTTGGGACAATCATATAGATGGGAGCGCGTGGTGTAATGGTTAAAGTCATGGGAAATGGACTCGTCGCCCCGAGTTCAAATCCTGGACGTGGTAAATGCATTTCATTTAGGGAAAGGTATGAATCCTACTCTCCATCCACTTATGGATAAATTGTAGGGCTCTTTAACCTTCGTTAGGCAACCGGTCTAGGAGAAGGAAAACTCTGAATTCAAACCTGTTGTACTCCGTTTAAAAAATTGACCTTGTGTCACATCCTGCCCGTGCGGAGGGGCTGGTAAATATATATATATATATATATATAGGTGGTAGGGCTTGATGTGACTAGCTGATCGATCGAAGAGGATCTCTCCGACTGCCACTCTAGCCTAAGTAAGGGCCAAAATGGAGTGTTGCATATAGACTGCTAGCCACCAGGATTCCATCCTTAAGCATCACGAGTCGCTAGCCATGGCAAACAGGTTGCGCCACTGTGGGGTTCTTAAACCTTCTGCAGAGGTGCAGTCGGTGTATTCTGCAGCCCCACCGACAGGGCGGTTGTGTCGCATCCTGTCGAACAGGTAGGGTAAGTATCAACTTTACGTCTCGTGCCCCTCCTTAGAAAATTGAACTCAGCAAAGAAATGAATAACGTGCAACGTAATGTATTCACTTCGCATCGCACGTATGCGGATCAGGCACAAGGCCCTTTTAATGTGGGACCACCCACGTACCAAGGCTCATGTGAGTGTGGCAATGACTTTTAAGAGCATCTGTATCCGTTCTTCTGGCCAAACAGAATGGCAGTGTTTTTTTAAGCTTATTTTGACAAATATCTTTCGTTCACTGGGGGTCAAAGTTCAACTGTAATTTCAGAACTTTAAATTAACCGAAATAACGCGAAATGTGCATTTCTAATTACATTTATCAGGAATCCAAACAGAACGCCTCTCTTTCAAATGATCAGGGATTGCTTTGCGAGATTTGAAAATCAATATTCAAAATTCTGGGCACCAACAGCAAACTCAAACCACTAACTGGCATAACTATTACTACTTTTATGATGAAGCTGCTTCCTCTCTCCCTCTCTCTCCCTCCTGACTCTTTCATTCTGCCTCTCTCTATATATCATAGCATATTATATATATATATATATATATATATATATATATATATATAATACTAGGCCCTTAAGCCTTGAGTAGGTAACCAGTCTAGGAGAGGGATAACTCTGATTTCAAAATTCCCTCCAGCTATGGGTTAAATAGTAGGGCAGACTGGGCCCTTCAACATTGGGTAGGTAACCAGTCTGGGAGAGGGATAACTCTGAATTCAAAATTCCTGAGGTCGGTCGTTGATTGGGTTTGTGGCAACCCTTGAGGCACCAATTCTTTCCTATCGACTGTGCCAAAAAGTGTGGATGGTCCAACACAAGCCTTCACCACTATAAACAAATCACTGTGTGGGTGTTCATTGTGTGTGTGAACCCTCACGCGTCGAAAATCGACGAGAGAGTCCATAATAATATATATATATAATGGAGATTCGGTGTCTGTATGTAATCGAAAGTACGTCACTGCTTACATCATAATACCCTTAGGAATTGCGCAAGTTTATCAATGAGTACTTAATTCATAATCAAAATCATTGATACTTATAATAAATCTTGTTTATTAACGATGCCTCAATGAAAATCTGTGTTAGATTTGCCTCAAAACAGCCCATGTTATGAGGCTATTTACCTCGCACCCTACTGATGCAGGTATGACACAAGGTCGTATTAATGTGGGACAATCCACGAACCGAAGCTCATGGGATGGTGGGTGCAAAAAATACGTAGATCCCGTCGGTATTCCACCTCAAGGGAGGGGCGTGCCTAATGCACTGGGCAATAAAGCCTGCCCTTCCCCTTTAAATCAAGGGGACAGGTGTTGCCTGGGGGGGGGGGTCCGCTGGGATCACGCCGTTAATTTCACTAACAGTCCAGAGGCCGAATCCACTGGACCTCCGCCCCAAAAGCCGGATTATTAGGGTATTTACCGCGTATCCCACGTATACGGGTGTGACACAAGGACATTTTTTTATGTGGTCCCATCCGCAAGCAGAAGCTCATGGGCGGTAGGCACAAAAAATGCGTTCATCCCGTCGGCATTTCACCCAAGGGGGCGCCTCAGGCACTGAGCAATAAATTCAGTCCTGCCCCTTTAAATCAAGGGAGCAGGTGTTGCCTGGGGGTATAGTCCTCTGAGATCACGCCATTAATTTCACTTATAGTCCGCTGGCCGAAGTCACCGGACCCCAGACCCGAAGGCCGAGTTATTAGGGTATTTGCCTCTCATCCCACTTATGAGGGCGTTACACAAGGACATTTTTATGTGGGCCCACCCACAAGCCAAAGCTCATGGGTGGTAGACACAAAAAAATGCGTCGATCTCGTCGGTATTCCCCCTCAAGGGGGGGGGGGCGGCGCCTCGGGCGCTGTTCAATAAACTCAGCCCTGCCCCTTTAAATCGAAGGGGCAGGTTTTGCCTGGGGGAATAGCCCCCTATGATCGACGCTGTTGATTTAACACACCGGTCCAGTGGCCAAAGCCACCGGACCCCCGCCCTGAGTGCCTTTAAAATCATACAATGTGTCATATATCACTAACAAATTTAGGTTTACATAATCTACAGCGTGGTTAATTCGCATACTGATGAAACCAAGTTTAATAAATAATTAGTTGGTGTTGTTGATCTCTAATATTTTTGTTTTATGCTCCAACATATTAAAATAAATCCCATGAATAATTTTGTATAGAAACTAATTAAAGTATAATTAAAATTAGTGTAATACTTTTATATGCGTTCTTATTTTATTTTGTTAGTCTTTCTAATTTAATATATTTCATAACATTAAAACTGACATGCTTACGCCCGAAGGGCGCATTTTCTTGCTAGTGTATATATATATATATATATATATATATATATATATATATATATATATATATGGGGGTGGATGTGTGTGTTTGTGTGTGTGTGTGTAGTGCCCATGTTCAATACTTGAGTGTTCAATACTTAATAAAAATAGTGCAAGTATTTGTGGGAAAAATTATAGTTCTACTACCATTTCGAGTCTTCACATCGAGTCTTCACATCTCATCAGGATCTTGGGTATCTTAAACTAAGTCACCTTGCTACTCTTTATACTTAATTGTCAATTGACAGATGGGGAGGATCCAGAAGATATCCACCCGAGACCGTCACTTATGAGTTCGGCTGTGATTCTTCACAGATTATTTACCTCGTACCCCACTTGTACGGGTTAGGCACAAGGCCCTATTAACGTGGGACCACCCACAAGCCGAGACTCATGGGTGGCAGGTGGAAAAATTGCGTCGATTCCGTCGGCATTCCCCATCAAGGGGGGGGCGCCTCAGGTACTGGGCAATAAACCCAGCCCTGCCCCTTTAAGTCAAGGGGGCAGGTATTGCTTGGGGGGGATAGCCACTTGGAATCGACGCTATTATTTTACTAAATCTGATCCAGCGGCCGAAGCTCACTGGAGTTCCACGGTCGGGAGTTACAAATCTAGTTTGTGATTCTCCACAGTGTAGCACTTCTTGATAGTCTTACTCGAATGGTTTGTTTTATAGGGTACAAGTCGCCGTCAAACTGGTGTTTTGTAGGGTACTGCTTCCACGATCGGTTTAAAATCACACGCAACATCCTTGTGCAAATCCCATCGAGCTTATTCTCTAGGCGCTTCGTTAGAGTCTAAGTGGTGCAGCCGTACAGTGGCTCTGATACAACTACAGCTTGGAAGAACTGTCGCATTATTCTATCAGTGAGATCAGATTTCCATATGATGGATAGTCTCTCTGTCTCTCTGTCTCTCTCTATATATAGATATATTGGGAATTTTTCTGAGATGAAATAAGGAAAATAAAGTGCTCAATTACAAATGTAAGAGCTTTATTTATTGAATATAACTGTTTATACAAAGGTTTTAGTGGGCATCTACCTAAGATTTCAAGCTTTTTGCTTTCGTCAGGATACCTTTAATCCCTCTGGTGTGTCTGCAAAATGATTTTTTGCGGTTATGTTTTTGTGAATCATTCACAAAAACATAACCGCAAAAAAGGATTTTGCAGACACACCATAAGGATTAAAAGTATCCTGACGAAAACAAAAAGCTTGAAACTTTAGATAGATGCTTATTAAAACCTTTGTATAAACAGTTATATATATATATATATATATATATATATATATATATATATATATATATATATATATACCGTAGTTCAGATATAAATATATGGACTAAGGTATGCATTTATTCATTTATTTATGATACTCTTTATAATATCAAAGAAGTACGCACAAATCTTTATATATACGCTTGGGGTCTCAATTTTGGTTGAATCTTATCAAGGAAACACTTTATATCACCCACCTATATATTATATATATATATATATATATATATATAGCATATTTGCGTTTAATATGAATTATGCACCCTTATTGAAACAGAAGAAGCGACAGTAATGACATTCTGAAGATTGGAACGGTGTAGAGTGTTGAGTTGCATCAATGGTTACGGCTGTAGGGTGTCTGTGACCTGTTTGAATTGTATGATTTGTATGCGATCAAGTTTCCACGAAATAAATGGCGAAAAATCTTGAATACAGTCCCAGCGCGTGGGGGAAAAATATCATAAGTGACAGTCAGATGACATGGCCTGGAAATGGGCCATTCCGTGTCCCCAGGGTGACGGATCTCAGGCCAGAGGCTAAACGAAAGAGACCGTCTTGAGAAAAATCTTAATAGCCTGTCTGGATTTTTGCTTTTCTTTCTACGTATCGTGATAAACATTTTCTGTATGCCCGAAAAAGCGTTGTCTTTGGCTTGACACACACACACACACACACACCAACAAGGTTTTCTCTGGAGCGTACGTGCTTTAATTCAGGTTGTTGGCTGGTTGGTTGATTTGTTGCAATTTACGGCATGTCAACCCTTGTCGTGTTATTTTATGCCGAAGACATTTTGATTTTTTCATTCTCGATGTGTACTCATTTTTTTCAAGCACATTTATTCAAACTCATGTTTTTTCTATTTAACCCATAGATGGTACCCTAAAAGGTACTACCACTCTTGGTCAGAGTGGATCTGGAACTAATGATGATGATGGGTTACTCCACAATCCCCAGAGCCCCACAATTGGAACTTGACCATCAGATAGAGTTTAAGGTCATACCTAGGACACCCAGGTCCTCAGCCACCGCCTTCTTGCACGTATATGATAAAAAGGTTTGTGACTAGCAATAAGGGAAATAAGGTTCGGACAATCCAATAAGTGCTAGGGCTTGACGTGACCAGCCGATTGATCGGAGGGGATCTCTCCGACCACCCGTCAAGCTTAAGTAAGGGCCAATGTGGAGTACTTTATGGACTGCTCAGTCACCTGGGTCCCATCTTTAAGCCTCATGGGATGCCACTCACGGCCAACAGGTGGCCCTATTGGGTAGGGGGAGTCTTACTCTATGCAGATGTGTTGTCGGTGTATTCTATAGCCTCAGTCGATAGGGGTCGTTTTTTGCAGGATAATTTCGATCATATAAGTTACCCTGAAAGAACAATAAGTCAAGTTTTCATGAAAGGCATGATCTATGATTTGCACGATGATAGTATTAACAATATCAATACTCTTGGGAAAGGTATGCATCCAACTATTCCCCCACTTTCTATTCTATTTTTTTACTTTCATATCGCCTCTGAATTTCCATTCCTTTCCTTTTCTTGTGTCCCGTGTATGACGATAAACTGCATCTAGTGGTGAAGTTCCAATTTCGGAATTCTGGGGAGTATGGAGTACCCATTTATCAACATTACTTCCAGGTACATCCTTATCCGGAGTGGTAGTACCTGTTAGGGTCCCATCTCTAGGTTAAATAGACAAAAATGAGTATTAAAATATGTTTAAAAAACTGAGTTTGAAAATAAAATAGAATACTCAACAAGAATAAATAAAACAAAATGTCTTCGGCCTAAAATAACCCAACAGGGATTGACATACCGTAAAATCCAACCAACCAACCAACCAACCAACCAATTTTCTTTTCTTTCTCTTAGGACAGTTTTATTTCTTTTGTCTTTTTCTTTTTTTCTTTCCTTAATTTTTAAAATTCCTTATCATTCATTTGCATCTTACTTTTTTCTTTTTTTCTTTCTTCATATTCTCACTTCATTCACTTTATTCTTTTTTTCTCTTTTTTCTCTCTTCATATTCTTATTTCTTTCACTCTATCATTCTCTTTTCTTTTCTTCTCTTTTCTTCCCTTTCCCTCTTCATATTCTTACTTCGTCCACTCTATCATTCTATTTTTTTCTCTTTCTCTCTTCATATTCTTATTTCTTTCACTCTATCATTCTCTTTTCTTTCTTCTCTTTTCTTCCCTTTCCCTCTTCATATTCTTACTTCGTTCACTCTATCATTCTATTTTTCTCTTTCTCTCTTCATATTCTTACTTCATTAATTCTATCACGTTCTCACTCTTTTTTCTCGTACTTTCTTTCTCATTTTTACTTCTTTCATTCCATCTCTTTTTTTCTCTTTCTTCATATTCTTACTTACTTCACTCTATCATTCTCTTTTTTCTCTTCATATCCTTACTTCACCTTATCACTCTTAGCACAGTGATCTGTGCGGTAAAGTAAGAAACCGATGGCAGGTGTGGTGCTCTACCACAGATACATAGGCCACCCCGATGATTTTACTTTTTATCTGCTACCATATCCATACTTCATTTACACTTTTTCTTTTTTTTCTCTCTTCTTATTCTTACTTCTTTCAATCTATCATTAGTTTTCCATTACTTTCTCCACACTTTCACTATTTTTACTCTTTCTTTCCTTTTCCTTTTCTTACTTCCTTCACTACATATCTTTTTTCTCTTTCATTCTCTCTTCATATTCTTACTTCTTTCACTCTATCATTCTCTTTTCTTCTCTTTCTCTCTTCATATTCTTACTTCTTTCACTCTATCATTCTCTTTTCTTCTCTCTTCTCACTTCATATCCATCCTTCACCATATCACTTTTAGCACAGGGATCTGTGCGGTAAAGTAAGGAGATGATGGTAGGTGTGGCGCTCCACCACAGATACAAAAACAATCTACTTGGTATAGCTCTAGTGAAAAGGGGATAGACTCCCTCGCTGTCTGGCTGATACTGACATTAGGCCACCCCGATGACTTTATCTGCTTTCATATCCATACTTCCTTTACACTTTTTACTTTTTCTCTCTCTTCTTATTCTTACTTCTTTCACTCTATCATTCTCTTTTCTTCTCTTTCTCTCTTCATATTATTACTTCTTTCACTCTATCATTCTCTTTTCTTCTCTTTCTCTCTTCATATTATTACTTCATTCAATCTATTACGTACTCACTCTTTTTTTCTCTTAATTTCTTTCTCATTTTCTTGTCCTACGCCATGACTTTTTCTCTTTCTCTCTTCTTATTCTTACTTCTTTCACTCTATCATTCTTTTTCTCTCCCCTCTCTGCATATCCATACTTCCCTCTTTTTTCTCATTCTAACTCTTTTCATATCTTTACTTCCTTTACACCATCACTTTTTCTTTTTCTCTCTCTTCCTCTTCATATTTCATTCTGTTTTTCTCCATCCTTTATCTGTCCATTTCTACACTTCCCCTTTTTTCTCCTCTTTCCGTTTTCCCTATGAAATTCTTCAATTAATGTTCCTACCATTCTGTCCAAACATTTAGACAATATGATATTTCGGCTATTGCCTTCCCCCATCCACAC
>CM042144.1:73003937-73011437 GCA_023376005.1 Doryteuthis pealeii | reverse complement strand
ATGACGATTTTAAAGCCTTCTTCTTTTCCATATATATATATATATATACCAAACTTATTGGTAAACCCTTGCGGTAAGAAAAAAACGGCAAATATTTTGATAATAAAAATATACTACCAAACTTCACCCGAGGAAAGAAAGAAAAGACCAAGAGGGTCGTACCAACCTAAAGTAATCGGTTAATACTATAACATTTGGCCAAAGGGAAATATATATATATATATATATATATATATGAAATATATATATAGATATAAACCGCTAGGATTATCTAAAGCTAAAAAGTAAAAAGTCCTCAATACCTAAGTAGAGCAAATAATAAAGTTAGACCTAATGGGTCAGATATACCGACTAGCAGTTTCGCTTAGTAGCTCATCAAGACAAGAATCTGATTCCATGCCCTGATGAGCTACTAAGCGAAACTGTTAGTAGGTATATCTGACTCATTACGTCTAACTTTCGATTATTTCGAAATTTATTTTCAAGTTAAATGAATTGATAGCGAAAAAAAATGACGAAAATCACGTAAAAATCGCCAATACAATTGCCACATTATAGGGTGGCTTTTAAGTTAGTTTTTAAATACATTCAACTTAAATTTATTTTTATATCCTCTCTGGCAAAACAATTATTTCTTGAACACACACACACACACACACACACACACACACACATAGAGAGACAGACAGGCAGACAGACAGACAGACAACACACACACATACACACACACACACACACACACACACACATATATATGTCCTAAAGTGTCAGAAACTACCTTCCCAGGTTTGGGATCTTTCGGATAATTCTGACTGAAGAGGGTTGGCACAAATGCTATTTCATTATTAAAATGGTCACAAGAAAGAATAGAAAAATGTTACAAAGGGAACCCAAATGTCCATATACAATCAAATACAATGTGTTGCCTAATTGATAGGTTACCTATCAATTATGTACGGCAGTGTAGTTAAATCAAACTAACGGTTTTTTGAGAAAATACAGGGAATTTGATTTGCAAGATTTAATCCTGTATTTAACCCCTCTTCTCTGATTGGACGAGCTAACGTAAGAAAGTTAGTTTAGAGAAATAATATTTGGCTCGGTGAATGGACGAGTCAGACATACAATGGTGTCTCTCGTCCAAATAACCATTTCTCACGCGCATCTATCTTGGGTTTAATAATAAAATAAAAGGCATCTTGGTAATTTATGAGGAAGTGCGTCCCGGTCTCCCGCCTCAAAAACCGCTACCCCGTGACTATCAAAATAACAACCCCAGCTCGTCGTAATTCTTGTTTATTTATCGTAATTTGTTGTAATTCTTGTTAATGTTTAGATATGAAGATGGATATATAGTTTTGAATAGACTGAGATAGATAGATAGATAGATAAACAAACAAAATAATATAGATAGATACGAATAAATAGATAAGATAGATAGATATTTTCGATAAGTAAATTTTTTTTTTTGGGGGGGTGGTCGCTTCTTTTCTTTGTCGTAATTCTTGTTTATTTAAACTAAAAACAAGACATTAAACAAACATGAATAAAAAAAATCTTAGTATTTAAAGTAATATAGATAAATATGAACAAATTAAGATAGATATATAGATGGATAGTTTTGAATAGACTGAGCTGGGTAGTTATTTTAATAGTCACCGGGCAGCAACTCTTGAGGCAGGAGACCGGGACGCACTTCCTCATAAATTACCGGCATCTTTTAATAAAAGAAAGAAAATCTACCAGATATAGGTGACAGATGCCAGCCCAGATATGCAGATAAAAGATAACAGCTACGCAGATTCACAGAAGAAGATAAGTATATAAGTATATGTCGCCGGCTATACTAATAGGTAATATGCGTCTTTAAAAAATGTAAGATGTACTATGAGGCATCAACGGCTCCAATACAATCAAATATAATGTAAGATAAGGTATCAACTGCCACTTTACAATCAAACATAATGTACGGTTGGCTGATAACTGTTCCGAATACAATGTACAATGAGGTGGTAACTGTTCCTAATACCATCAAATACAATGTACGATGAAGTGGTAAATGCCCTAATACCATCAAATACAATGTACGATGAAGTGGTAACTGTCCTAATACCATCAAATACAAGTTACAATGAGGTGATAACTGTTCCTAATACCATCAAATACAATGTACGATGAGGTGGTAACTGTTCCTAATACCATCAAATACACGTACGATGAAGTGGTAAATGTCCTAATACCATCAAATACAATGTACAATGAGGTGGTAACTGTTTCTGATACCATCAAATACAACGTACGATGAAGCGGTAAATATCCTAATACTATCAAATACAACGTACAATGAGGTGGTAACTGTTCCTAATACCATCAATTACAACGTACAATGAAGTGGTAGATGTCCTAATACCATCAAATACAATGTACGATGAAGTGGTAACTGTTCCTAATACCATCAAATACAATGTACGATGAGGTGGTAACTGTTCCTAACCCATCAAAACAATGTACAATGAAGTGGTAACTGTTCATAATACCATCAAATACAATGTACAATGAGGTGGTAACTGTTCATAATACCATCAAATACAACGTACGATGAAGTGGTAAATGTCCCAATACCATCAAATACAATGTACAATGAGGTGGTAACTGTTCCTAATACCATCAAATACAATGTACAATGAGGTGACATCTGATCTAATATCACAAATTACAATATATAATGAGATAGCATCTAGACAACATAGAAAGCGATCATTTCGAAAGTTTTAATTAATGCTCCTCATGCCATTTAATAAAAAAAAAACCAGAATTAAACCTTTTATTCTACCTAACATAAGTACACACGTTTTCTAACTGTTGAGAAATGTTGGAAGATCCCATTGTGTCAGCTTTCTTGTCAAAAAGTAATTGTTGCTTTTAAAATTCCGTATGCAACCTAACAACGATAAAGACGCAACTATTTCGACCAGGAAACAGATCCTTAGTTAAACAAATTGAGTGGTATGAAGAGATTAAGAAAAAGAAAGCGAAAAGAAAGGGGGGAAGCAAACATGTTAATATGAAAAAGGAGAGCTGAATTGGAAAAGGAATAAAAACACAAAAAGAAGTCAGAAGAAGGGAGAGTAAGGAGCGAGCGGCCGTGGAGAGTGTTGTTAGCTTCGCGTGCTCACGAGATAACGTTGCAGTCATTCCCAAGAACCAGTTGATTAACCACTGCAATGGTATGTTTACTCTGTGGTGCGCCGCCACTGGCAACAACAGAGACTATCTTGGACAAGTGCCAACTATAGAAACGATATGGAGCGAACCAAGGCGGCATCTAGAGGATGGAGCATTTGTGGTCATGACTTTGTGGGAAGTCGGTGGCGGCGTACCGGGGGTGAGTCAATGGGTGTGGAAGAGAAGTTGATGATGAGGAGGAGGAGGGGTTGGAGAAGAAAAGGGCGACGGATGGGTGATTTGAAGAGGATGTGCGTGGCGAGAGAAGGGGTGTGTGTGCTGGTGAAGGTGGAAGAGGGGAAGTGACGTATTCGGCCATCTTTGCTGTGGAAACTTTGCAATAGGGTCGGCATAAACATCATTAATTTTGTTAAGCTTCCCGATCAATGAAACAGAATTTTATAGGGAGATGGTGACGTAAATATTCGCATATGCCCTATGTGTACGCATCTGCGTGTGTGAATACTTATTTTCAAAAGCCTAACACACACACACACACACATAAGTACACACATGTATGTGTGCGTATATGTGGTGTGCGAAAATGTTATTTGTTTCCGATGATGATCGTATTAGTATACTTACACACGACCAAACTTTGGTACAACCATGTAAGCAATGGTTTACAGAAGGTCATTCTGTTTAAGTGACCTGAAAATAAATTTATCATTTTTTATTATTTATTTAAATAGCATATATGTAAATTCTATTTGTAAAAGATTGATTGAAATTAAAGGAATTACGCACTAGGAATGCAAATATAATTAATTCTATGTACAAATAAATCCATTTCTATCTATCTATCTATCTATCAATCTATCTATCTATTTATCTACTTATCTAACTAATTAACTAACTGACAAACTAAACCAGTTCATATCTATCTATATATCAATCTTTCAAAACAAGTTGATATCTATCTATCTATCTATCTATCTATCTACCTAAACGGGTTCATAACTATCTGTCTATAAATGTTCATATCTATCTATCTATCTATCTATCTCTCTGAATACCTGTTCATATCTATCTATTTGTCTCAATCCGTTTCTATCTCTCTCTCTCTCTCTCTCTCTCTCTCTCTCTATATATAATATAATATATATATATATATATATATACATGAATATGAAAACCTGTTCATATCTATTTATCTGTCTCAGTCCGTTTCTATCTATCTATCTATATCTATCTAACCTGTTTATATCTATCTATCTAATATAATATTTAACAAATAAATGTATGAAATATAACATTTAACAACAAATAAATGTATGAAATATAACATTTATCAAGAAATCTATGGAATATAGCATTCAGCAAACTCGTTATTCAGATATGAAAAAATGGCAAAGATTTGTGAGGGATAATATCCTATAAGCATTGAAAAACACTTAAAAACAAAAACTTAATTGAATGCACATTTGGGAAGGTGAATTGAAATAAAAGTTTTATCCTAAATATATAAGGCAAACTTGACGCAGAATAGAAACATGAGAGACTAAATGCTATTTCAAACGACTAATGAAGATTATGGCTAGACATTATTCTCTGCTGAAAGGCGAAATATTTTTTTTCCTTTCAATATTTAGGTAAAGGTCACCTTCAATCTATCTATCTATCTATCTATCTATCTATCTAGCCTTTCCACAAATATATTTCAATCTATCTGTCTATCAATCTATCGGTTCAGACTTTCCATTTCTATGCCTCTCTCTCTCTCTCTCTCTCTCTCTGTCTGTCTGTCTGTCTGTCTCTGTCTCTGTCTCTCTCTATATATCATAGTATACTATACGATACGAACCCTATTAGTAAACCCTTTAGTAAAAAAAAAAGGCAAATAATTTGTTAGTAAAAATAAAGTACAACACATTGCCGGGGGAAAAGAAAAGAAAAAAAAAGAAGAAAAAACCATATATATATATATGGAATTATGTCTGTCTTTCTGTTTCTCTCTCTCTCTCTCTCTCTCTCTCTCTCTCTCTCTCTATATATATATATATATATATATATATATATATATATATATATATATATATTATAGTATACTATACGATACGAATTCAATTAGTAAACCCTTGTAGTAAAAAAAACCCGGCAAATAATTTGTTAGTAAAAACAAAGTACAAAATATTGCCTGGGAAAGAAGAAAAAAGAAAAGACCATATATTATATATATTATATATATATATATATATATATATTATATATATTATGGAATTATGTATGTATTTTTCTATGTATGTATGTATGTATGTATCTATCTATCTTTTCGGCCTTTCCATATTTATCTATCAATCTATCTTCAAATCACGTCCAATAACCTCGGTGTTAAGTCGCATCATATTTATTGAATTTATTTATTATGTATTTACCCAACCCTTCCACACGGGCCGGATGTGATACATGGTCAGTTTTCTAAGCAGAATGTAAGAGATTTAAATTCAGAGTTTTCCTTCGCCTAGACCTGTTGCCGTACCAGGTTTAAAGGACCCAGTCTGCCCTACTATTTACCGAAATCTGTCTGTCTGTCTGTCTGTCTCCCTGTCTCTCCTCTCTCTCTCTCTCTCTCTCTCTCTCTCTCTCTCTATATATATATATATATATTATATATATTATATATATATCACCCATCCGCACGAGCAGGATGTAACACAAGGGCATTTCGTAATGATTTTGTGTGTTTTTGAAATCAATATAATTATTTTTTAATCAAAAGAGGTTTATTTTTAAATATCAGGATGGTGTGTGATTTTGGTACACCCAGTATATATATATATATATATATATATATATATATATATATATATATATATATATATATATATATATATATATATATCATCAGATGCATCTGATGA
The DNA here is from genome assembly GCA_023376005.1 of Doryteuthis pealeii. NCBI lineage: Eukaryota > Metazoa > Mollusca > Cephalopoda > Myopsida > Loliginidae > Doryteuthis > Doryteuthis pealeii. The sequence continues at coordinate 73,005,351 of CM042144.1, read as the reverse complement.
TTTGGGACTGTTAGACACTTTATCTAAGCTTCCTGAAATAGGCTATAAACCAAAAAAATCTAACACTTCTGTTATATTTTTACTTATACATATATATACATGTATATGCACAAACTATATATATATATATATATATATATTATATATATATATATATATATATATTACAAAAAACCCTATATATATATATATATATATATATATATATATATATATTATATATATTATATATTCAAAGATTCTCCCGTCGATTTGAAAGTATGAACACCAAACAGTCATCATCAGTTCTTATACAAGCATCTCATATGACATTTCAAACCAGCCATAAACTTGTAAGCCAGTCTTTATATAATGTTTACAAACGAATGAAGCGGGTGGCATGACTTGCTTTCACCTTCTTCGTCAACACTTTGAGATTCTGCTCATGTTTTTTCTCAATGTTCCAGATGGTTTTGTAGCATTTCGCTCTGTACAGAATCCATTATAAGAGCTGCTCAATGTAAGTCTTTGCTTTTGACTCATTATGGTGTGTCCATAGATAGGTGTCCGCAGGAGAACATCATTCATGTCTTCATCATATCTTCCCCAGCATTTATACCCCTTGGAAAGGTTTACATATACTATTCTCCCTTCTGTTAAGGATAAATAATAGTAGGACAGACTGGGTTCTTTAACCTTCGTATGACAACCAGTCTAGGAATAGGTGAACTTTGAATTCAGATCAGTTAAACTCTCAACGGTTCCTAATCGTTCTGATGAATTGGTATATATATATATAATATATATATATATATATATATATATATATATATATATATATAAAAAAAATTATATATATATATATCCAAAGATCAAGTAAAGAAATTTTCCTCGCGACGTAGTAGTTTTTCAAATGTCGTAAATTGCAGAGCTCGTATGTATGCGTATATATATATATATATATATATATATATATATATATATATATATATATATATATACAATATATATATATATATACAAAGAGTAAAGAAATTTCCTCGCGAGAGAGAGAGCTCGTATGTATGCGTATATATATATATATATATTATATATATATATATATATATATATATTATATATATATATATATATAGATAGATAGATAGATAGATAGATAGATAGAAATTAGTTAAACAATTAATTCAATAAAACAGTTTATACATATATGTAATTGGGTCAACATATTATGTATGTGTGTAGTTGAGTAAATTATCTAAGTAAAAAAAATCCAAGCAAAATTCTGGCTGGAATTTTGAATAGATTTAAACAATGACCAACAACAGATCAGCTGGTTAATTTATGAGCGGCAATTAAATTACCTTCAGGAGTGGTCTATACAGAGTAATACAGGACATAAAAAAATGACTTAAGAATTATAAAACGGTCCCCATTT
>CM042144.1:72991437-72998937 GCA_023376005.1 Doryteuthis pealeii | reverse complement strand
TATTTTTTCGTTTCGTATTGAAAAATTTGTACAATCTCATTTTTAACCAGAAGGTGTTGCAAGAGGATAACGGTCGGAAGATTAAAGAACAAGAATATGATAGAGTATGTATTGTGCTTTCTGTCGTCTGCGACGTTTGCTTCGTGGTGTGTATAGTCACGTAATAAAAAAATAATTATGAAAGTGTTTTGCCGCGTTTCTTGACAAAAAGGCGGGAATGCTGAAGACTTAAAAAAAAAAAGAAAGAAAAACAAAGAAACGAACTTGAGGGAAGAAAGCAGTAAAAAAGACATTTATTTTTTTAATCACATCGTACTAAAATAAATATTTAAAAAGAGAAAAGAAAAATCTATAAAATTCATCACACTCACTGATCCAAGTGTATGAAGGAAGGTGTGACGTCAATGACACCAGGGAAATTTTTACTGTTTGATAGCTTAGTAATGATAGTCATCAACATGGCACTTCACAGGCAATAAAAAAACTTATCGCGAGTGACAACAATAGTCCTGTCATGTAGTGATATATATATATATATATATATATATATATATATATATATATATATATATACAGGTGTTCGGGAGAAATTTGACAGTTTCATGAGAAAAAAGAAAAAGTGCTTGGTAACTACAAAATTTAATGGATTGTAAAGAAATTCAATGGGAAGGGTCTCAATATCATGATACAAGTTATTCTATTCCATGATTCAAGTGAGTTCTAGTTATCCATTCTATCCGACATCACGTATATGAATGAAAAAAGGGTCCAAGATTTTAAATGATGCATAGTGTATGTCAATACTTCCAACCTACGGAGAAAAATAACCAAATATAAGTATGTCAAATTCATCCCGAACACCCTATATATATATATATATATATATATATATATATATATATATAGTGAGTCAAAAAGTAATGTCATTTTCTTTATTTTATGTGTAGTTTAAAAAAAAAAATGAAACCATTTCCTTTCTCTTCCACTACTTTCTCTGATTATATTCTTATAGATATATACAGTGTGTGTGTGTGTGTGTGTGTGTGTGAGAGAGAGAGAGAGAGAGAGAGAGAGAGAGAGAGAGAGAGAGAGATGGATGCGTGTGGTGTAATGGCTATCGTCGTAGGGTTGTTTGTTTTGTTTTACGGTATATCAACCCTTTTTGTGTTATTTAATGCTGAATCAAGTCATTTTGATAGACAAAGGACTCAGAGTGCTTACACTACCTGCTGTTTCTTAAGTGGTCATCTAAATAAGTGTTGAACAGGCTTATCACTGCTTACGTAATATGCAATGGAATCGGGGATTCGAATTCAAATCATGGACGTGGCTATTTGCATTTCAGTATGAATCCCACTTTTCCACCCTTAACTAACGGTAGATAGTAGGGCGCATTGTTAGGCTACTAGTCTAGGAGAATAAAAAAAACCTTAGTTCAAAGATGCTAAATTCTTCTTAAGAAACTCACCTGTGTCACATTCTGCTCGTGTTGAGGTGTTGACTGCTTCTCTTTCCGTCAATGTATAACGTAATGCATAACGTTATCCCATCGACGCACGAGCGCCTGAATAACCTCCTCGTGGAATACCCGCTCACGTATATTGTCAATTGCTTTGTGTCATGGCCGGTTGATATACCAACATATTTTATGGGCCAGCCAGATCTTTTTCTTAAAAAGGGATGCACAAGTATAAACATCATATTCGAGGGTAAACCCAAATTACGGTCTCCAAAGCACAGGGAACGCAGCTAATTTGAACATTAGTTACATAAATAAGAGTAACCTCCCCTTGTTTGTTTTACTTTGAAGAAGCCATTTGTTTTAGTCAGTCTTTTTTATTTCACCGTAAATCTACACTGAAAATATGAATTTGTTCGAATCAATACAAATGAAAACGAGCATCTAAGCCACCATCTCTTTCCTTTACAGGTCGGATTAATATAATATTTCTTTAAGGAAATGCGCGCCAGTTGATTATGGATTAGCGGGCCGGGCCTAGGTTGCTGACCTCTTGTCTAACATATTCATAGGGAAAGTTGCCATCTTAGAAGACTGGAGGCAGTTATTCATTTAAAGATTAAGATTAATTAATATTAACCAAAAAACCAGGGCTGTGGAGTCGGAACCGGTTAAGCAATTATGGGGTCACTGTAGTTTGTTGGGCACGAGCTTACGCCTGCACCTATTCCTGAATATTTCCCTGTGCGTGCTTTGCTGCCACGCTTAGTCTTGGTTTGACAATAGTTTCTGATGGAGCTCCCGATTGATGCTACCGCTAAGTGCACTTGGTGCAGTTATTCGGTTTTTGAACGCAAAATGCTTAAACCAATTAGAATTAACGAAAGTATATGGCGAGTCGTGCATGGATGTCAAAAACGTCCGCAAGTGGTGTTGAGAGTTTGAAATGACGACAGGATTCAACGTTTCCTCAACGACATGGCAGTCAGCTGGTATGATATAGGCATACAAAAACTGTCTCAGCGCCCCCAAATATGCATTGACCTTAATGGCAATTATGTAGAAAAATGGATACATGTTGAAACTTTAGATTGATGTAAAGATAACTGACAAATAAACAATAAACGTTTCTGTTATTTTTAAATATTTCGGAGACGTTTACCTTTGGGATTACCCTCGTACTTGTGAGACGGAAAAAGGTTTTGGACCGTATTATGATTTTAGCTCTAATCATAAAATGAGTGCTGCTCACGTCTTTGGACCGGCTCACACAATTAAAATTGGAAAATGTTTTTATTTTTTCTCTTAACGTCTTCTTTATATTTCACTACGTATATGTTAAAGAGTTATTGTCTCTAGGTTCTTTAAACGTTTAGTAATATTAATGTATACGAAGCTTAGCGCAAAGCCACAATGAACGGAAAGCAAGAAAATTAGAAGGGGGGTTAGCTCAGCCGGTAGAGCGTTCGGCTAGAAGGCACAAGGTTCCTAGTTCGATACCGGCCCTCGCCAACTCAGCGTATGAGTAGCACAGGGATCTGTGCGGTAAAGTAAGGAGCTGATGGTAGCTGTGGCGCTCTACCTCAGATGTTAAAAAAATCTCCTTGTCCTAGCACTATTGAAAAGGGGATAGACTCCCTCGCTGACTGACTGGTACCGATTTTAGGCCGCTCCGACGACTTTACTTACTTTTACTTACAATTATATTATATTGGTCTCTGAGATTAGTTTGCTAACAGTTGTTCAGTCCGCCCTGTCGGCTAGGGCTGTAGAACATACCAATTGCACCTCTGCAAAGGAGTAACCTCCATGGAGCTACCTGTTGGTCGTGGGAGGCAATTCACGATGCTTAAGGACTCCACTTTGTCCTTTACTTAGGTTAGACGGGCGGTCGAAGAGGCCCGCTACGATCAATCGGCTGGTCATATCAAGCCCTAGAACCTATATGATTTTCTCAGCCCTATTGCCCTTATGGCAACCTACAACCCTTGTTATTATATATGTGCTAGAAAGCAGTGGCTGAGAGTCTTATTCTCCAGGGTATGACGTTAAACTGCATCAAGTGGTAAGGTTCCAATTCTGAAATGTGGAGTACTCCTTTACCACCATTACCCCCAGTTCCACCCGTACCTGTTAAGTTCCCATTTATAGGTTAAATAGACAAATAAATGAGTATTAAAAATGTATTTAAAAATTGAGTTTGAAAAAATTGAGTACCCAACAAAATTGAATAAAACAAAATATCTTCGGCATACAATAACCTAACAAGTTTTCGAGTATTCCTATTCAATACAATTGATTTGCACACAGTTCTATGGTTTCAAGTATTCCTATCTAATATAAATAATTTGCATATAGTTATACGGTTTTAATATTCCTGTCAAATACAAATAATTTGCGCACAGTTGTATGGGATATGAGTATATAATAATGTGTACACAATTATTTGGTTGGTTGTTTGGTTGGATTTTACGGCATGTTAACCCTTATTTAAATGTATTTGTAAAATACATACAAATTAAGAGATTACGTATTTACATACGCCTCACATGTAATCATTTCAATACAAGAAATAAATCCACTTTGGTCTTTACTTAGGCTAGACGGGCGGTCAGAGAGGCCCCCTTGATCAATCGGCTGGTCGCGTCAAGCCCTAGCACCTATATGAATGTACCAACCCTATTGCCCTTATGGTAATCTCCAACCCTTTATATAATATGTGCTAGAAGGCAGTGGCCGAGGGTCTTAATGTTCCGGGTATGACGTTATATTCGATCTGATGGTCAAGTTCCAATTTTGGATCCCTTCATCAGCATTACTCCCTGGTTTACTCTGACCTGATGTACTAGTACCTGGTAGGGTCCCATCTATGTGTTAAATAGAAAAAATAGTTTAAAAAGAAAAAAAAAGCATTTAAAAAATTAAGTTAAAAAAAAAATTGAGTACCCATCCTGAATGAACAAAAAACGTCTTCGACATGAAATAACCCAACAGGAGTTGATATGCCATAAAATCCAACCTACAAGTAGAAATAAATGCACAACTATCAGCACAGCAAACCTTTTAATACATCATAATAGCAAACCAAAAAATAAATAGGTAGATAGCACCACACTAAAGGAATGCGACAAGTAATAGGAATCCAGTATCGAAAAAGTAGCGTGAGTTTGGTAGCGAGGGATGAAGAAGCCGGATCTTATTTTTGGTACGTTCCAAATACGTTTTGGTGGCGCGGGTAACCAGGATGACACGACCGGCGCGACGAACAGCCCTCAGGTCTGTCATTAATACAAATTGGACGAGGGACCTGCGGACAGCAAACCCAGATTAGCAATTGGTTGATGGATTTACAGATTAATTAAAGCTGCAAACGTGACTGATCTGGCCTTCACTGTTTGGGAAGGAAATTAACTAAATCGCCTGGTTGGGCGTTGCGGGGATTGAAATGGCTCGCGCTGAGGATTTAGGGAGAACGTCGAATGGTATGTTGAGTAGCGTCCCTAGCTGCCAGGAGAGTCATTAGAAAGAGTTAAGACGACAGTGACTAGGAAATGGTGAGCGTATATTTGAATTGGCCAACAACGGAAGGCATAAGCTGACCGCAAAAGCTTCCTATATTCCTAATCGGAAAGGCATTAAACAAGCGTCAAAAGGCGACAGAAAATTTTAGTCATCCTAGCAGATTAAATTGAGAGATTAGCAGTAATATATATATATATATATATATATATATATATATATATATATATATATATATATATATATATCATCAATGTGTATGGTTGGTTTTATCACACTTGAAAGAGGCAGTAGTAAATCAACGTACATTACTATTAGGAGAATGCTCAATATCTGTGATTGAGCCTTAATAAATACATAGATAGATAAATAATTAAAAAAATATTTTTAGTATTTATTTATTTGTATGGAAACAAGTCTGCTACCATAGATTTTATACTATCCAAAGCGAAGCAATCGTCGGGCAATGAAAGATTTTGCCCCCCTCCCACAAAAAAAAAGAAAAAAAGAAACAAAACAAACCCCACAAAAACAAAATAACTCACTCACTCATTTTTTCTTTTTCTTTCGCTGCCCGAGGATTGCTCCGCTTAGACGATTTAATTTGGATACCATGAAACCAATGGTAGCACACTTGTTTCCATACAAATAAATATATACTACAATATATATATATATATATATATACACACACACACACACACACACACACACACACACACACATATATATATATATATATATATATATATATATTTACCTACCCTTCGCACGAGCAGGATACGACACAAGGTCAATTTCTTAAGCGGAGTTCAACAGGTTTAAATACAGAGTTTTCCTTCTCCTAGACCAGTTGCCTAACCAAGGTTAAAGAGCCCAGTCTGCCTTACTATTTACCCATAGCTGGAGGGAGAGTAGGATGCATACCTTTGCCAAGGCTATTAGCGCTAAGTGAAATGCAATTACCACGTCCAGGATTTGAACTCGGATATATTTATTATAATGTCTAGAAATATAACCGTTTGGAATGGTGTTACGCCACAATACTATCGTCGTACGGAATGGACACGGTGAGACGTGTTCAAATCTTAGACAAGGATGATTACATTTACCAAGTGTGGAACGCACCAAGAACATTAGAACCTTTTATTATATTACAATAGTATAATATTCGTGTTCCTTGAAAATACGACCATTATCCCCTTGTAACATCATCTGCTGATGAGACCGTCTAAATAGTCTAAGATCAAATCCAAAAATGTAAATCCTGATTATCTGGTGTTGCTTATATACCGAATTCTTATTTATTATGAGTGTCATCACCTCAGCTAAACAATGGACCATTCCATTTTCATAATAAAGAAACAAAGGAAAGAAAAAGGGCATCCTACGAAGACAAAATTAATAAGAAATAAATAAAGAAAGAAGGAAAGAGAGTAGGGGAAAGTGAGTGATTGTATGGAAGTGATAATGGTAATCTGTTTCTATTGAAGGGAAAAATATATAATAAGAAAGAAAGAAAGAAAGAAAGAAAGAAAGAGGGTATAGGCTTGCGGAAAGCAGAGTGTAAATCTGTTTCCATTGAACATGATAAGAAGATGAAAAGAAAGAAAGAAAGAGTGAGTGTGTGTGTGTGTGTGTGTGTGTGTGTGTGTGTGTGTGAGAGAGAGAGAGAGAGAGAGAGAGAGAGAGAGAGAGAGAGTGAGAGAGAGTTACATCAGGATATATATATATATATATATACTTGCAGGACCTATGGATACACCACAGTATGATAATAATGATATATATATATATATATATATATATGTAAGGTATCCAAATGACTGTAGTAAGGGATGATTTTTTTTTAATTTAAAAAAAATTAAAGATAAATTTTTAAAAGCCTTTTGAGTTTTTGGTCGAAAGAAATTTATTACGGAATGACGGTTTGTTAAGTTTTTTCTTTGAAAGTTATATATATATATATGCCACACACACACACACACACACACACACACACACACACACACACACATATATATATATATATATATATATATATATATATATATATATATTATACACTGCTCACACACACAGACACATATACACACAAATATATACTTAGATGTACATTTCATTTCCTCAAATGTTTATTTTTATTTTTGAATTTTATTCAACGTTTCGATAGTTTTCTTTTAATTTTAATGTGAGTTATTTGTTCTCAGAAGGAATGTAACGATTTTTCTTCATAAAGCGAATGATAAATTACTAGAGCAGAATTTCTGACTCGACTGAAGATCACATGAAAGCGCAACTTTGCTAGTCATTTAATATATCATTTTTATATTTACTTAATATATCTTTTTCTCTACATTTCTCTCCATTTGTATCTACCGCAATCATCTCGTGTATGTCTGATAACATATAATTGTATATTCTTATAAATAATAACAGATTCTATATGAGTATATTATATCGTATGGCTTTAAAATAATCTTGGGGTTTTCTATGAGTACATAGATTGCACATTTGTCTAT
>CM042144.1:72983937-72986437 GCA_023376005.1 Doryteuthis pealeii | reverse complement strand
AGAGGCAGTTAGAAAAATAATGAACTCAACTCCTACCCTAGCTATGGTTAGCGGAATGAGAACAGGATACCCCCGTGGACTAAATAAATGGTTACGTTCAAAGTTCCGTGATGGCTCCCGATTACGACAAGAAAGTTCCAGAGTTCAAAAAGAAGGTTCCCGAGTCCGAGAAGGTTCCCAAGTCCGAGAAGGTTCCAGAGTCCAACAAGAAATACCTGAAGAAGGCCGGAGGGCATATCGGCCGAAACGTTGTACAAATAACAATGAAGATGGGGACAATAGTCCGAATAACACAGATAATACAAATGCCTGAAGAAGGCTGGAGGGCATATCGGCCGAAACGTTGTACAAATAACAATGAAGATGGGGACAATAGTCCGAATAACGCAGATAATACAAATACCTGAAGAAGGCTGGAGGGCATATCGGCCGAAACGTTGTACAAATAACAATGAAGATGGGGACAATAGTCCGAATAACGCAGATAATACTAATCCATATTTTTTATACATAATTTAGGGATTCCTTCATTTCATCCTTTCGTTATGTTCGATTGAAACAGATTAGCGTTATCGCTTTCACGCGCTAACACCCTCTCTATCTTTTCTCTATTGTATTTCTTTCATCCTTATTATATAGTGTCGCATGTCGTTTTTCTTACATTTCTTTCTTTCTAATAAAAAAGTGAATGGTCATTTATTTAGCTGAGGTGAAGACACTAAAAAGAAATGAGAATTCGGCAGATAAGCAACACCTGATAATCAGGATTTTACTTTTTGCATTTTATCTTGGACGATTTGGACGGTTTCATTTTGAACCAGAGAATGTTGCAAGATCATAACGGTCGTACAATTAAAGAACACGAGTATTATTATTATTATTATTATCATCATTTTGAGTTTTTCCCATCAGGGTCATCTGACAGTATTTCACTGGAGTCTGGGTGACAATAAGTCTCCTCAGGTCTCCAGTACTCTTCTGGTATTCAAGCCGATTGCAGCAGAGCAGTAGTCTGGATGGTCTCAATTTTTCCTCTGATTTCCTGATACTCCAGTCTTTTTTCCAAGTTTATTTGGACCGTTCCACGTGCACCAACTACAATTGGTATCACTTTCACTCTCATATTCCACAGCTTTTTCAGTTCTCTGGCATGGTCCAAGTATCTATCCATCTTTTCCTTCAACTTTACTCTGTGATCTGCTGGAACTACAAAGTCCACCAGTTGACACGTTCTCTTTTTTTTGTTAATCAACACTAGGACTGGTCTCCTGGCTGGGATAGGGTGATCCGTCTTTTATTATTATTATTATTATTATCATTATTATTATTATTATTATTATTATTATTATTAATGCTGTTCTGTATTTTTTCTTCTTCTTATATATATATATATATATATATATATATATATATATATATGAGAAGCTCTATGTAAATAAATAAATGGATTGGCAAATAAATTAAGAGAAGTCTCCGACGATACATCTGTATGCTGGGAAACAAATTGTGAATATCAAACAATCTAATGTCACTTCTCTCCCCAATGAGACAGTGTCGGATTTGCTCGAGTTTTTGGCTTCAATAAACTGAGAAGGACAAAAGAAAGTGGACAGTGGAGCACGAACAAAATGTCCTTAAATAAAAAGCTTCCCATTCTTTTTATCAATAGAAGGAGAGGCGACACCTTTTTGTAGTGTCTGTTAATATCTACTACAAGAATGGAAACCCTAAAGACGAGATTTGTGGACGAATACAAAGCTGGAAAGAAAAGAAAAGAAAGATGGAAGGAGAGAAAGAAGGAGAGAAAGAAAGAAGGAGAAAACGGAAGTAAAAAAATAAAATACAAAACACAGCTACGAAAGCAAGATTGAAAAGACGGCTTAAAAGAAGAAAAATAATACGACGAGACGACAAGTAATCCTATTGAGCTCCGGTTGTAACAGCAGTCCATGATGATATTGATGCTTCTATTTAGAAAGACGCGAATTCACGTAGCTAGGTAGTGTTATCTCATCAACAGAAAGCGTTCTTAATGCACGTATAGGGAAAGCTTGGTTTGCTATAGACAGATTTGTGGACGAATACAAAGCTGGAAAGAAAAGAAAAGAAAGATGGAAGGAATGAAAAAAGGAGAGAAAGAAAGAAGGAGAAAACGGAAGTAAAAAAAAAAAAATAAAACACAGCTACGAAAGCAAGATTGAAAAGATGGCTTAAAAGAAGAAAAATAATACGGCAAGTAATCCCATTGAGCTCCGGTTGTAACAGTAGTCCATGATGATATTGATGCTTCTATTTAGAAAGAAGAAAAATAATACGACGAGACGACAAGTAATCCTATTGAGCTCCGGTTGTAACAGCAGTATATGATGATATTGATGCTTCTATTTAGAAAGACGTGAATTCACGTAGCTAGGTAGTGTTATCTCATCCACAGAAAGCGTTCTTAATGTACGTATAGGGAAGGCTTGGTTTGCCATAGAGAGATTATCAGACATATGGA
>CM042144.1:72961437-72978937 GCA_023376005.1 Doryteuthis pealeii | reverse complement strand
ATTAGAGATGTATTTCATATTTTTGAATTTTATCACATATACACATATACATATGTAAAAATGGAATTGGAATTGAATCCGACGATATGAGGAAGAATGAATAAAGAAAAGAAAGTACAGAATGGATAATAAAAGATGAATTTAATCAATATCACTTACACATATGTTTCGGCCAGTTTATCTATGTGTACACGATTAAAACTATTATTATTATTAAATACACAAATGAAATGAAATAATAATAGAAAATGTAAAAATATTCCGTACACAGAGAAAATTCGACCTTTATCAGAGTGAAATTTTATTTTGAATGACAAAAAAAAAAAAAAAAAAAAAAAAAATTCGTTGGAGAAAAACGGAGAATTTTTTAAAAAGTTCGAAGAGAATTTCTGTAAATTCACTTTCAGGACGCTGAACGATATAGAGCCGTTAGCAAATCTCGAGAATTTGAATATTTGATTTTTCTAGGAGTTATGGTAGATACAATTATATATTGCAAAAATAAAGTGTGTTTGTGAGTATGTCTTTCTCGTACCTATAATATTTGAGGCAGTATATTCATTACTGAAGCTCCCATTGAGGTCTAATTGTGGTCATGAGAGTTGATTCTGTTATTTTCCACAAAGTAGGGATAATTAGTAAATGAGTAACATTCCAAAAAATGTGTGAGGGGCTTTTTTTTGGGGGGGGGTCACCCTGTATTTTTAGTTGCAAAATGTTAACAACTGTTATTAGAGTTGTTTTTTTTTTTTGTATCTTACTGAGGTTATATTTAATTGAGCATTGTTAGGTTATTAATTAAATTAGAAAAAAATTAGCAATGAAAGACGGTAATGATGGAAGAATGAGTTTCCGTTGTTTCATTTTTTATTATTATAACCCCCTCCGTTTTAAATCTTTTTATATGCATTCTTATTTTTTAGTTTCATTAGCCTTCCTAATTTAATATATTTTATTAATTAAAATTTGAATACTTGCACCCGGACGGTGCATATATTTGTTAGTAATAATAATAATAGTAATCCTTACTAAACAATTCTAGCTTCTAGTATCTGTTGTAAAGTATTTGCTAGTTTTTATAATGCCTCTTCCTCCCCTCTTTCTTTCTTTCTTTCTTTCTTTCTTTCTTTATTTATTTCTTTCTCGCATAATAAGAATTCTAATTTGGCTTAAAATCATAGACGTTTTTCAAATTCCTCTTTTTGACTATTGACTTTGACATGGTGAATATGAATATGGGTCAATAATGAGTAATATTCAATAAATAATGGAATTTAAAAAACAAAAAATAAAACAAAACAAAAAACAATATACATTGTTTTGTCCATGAATGTAAATTTTGTATTGGTTTATTGCCAACATTATCGCAAGCTATGTTTTGAAGCTATTCAAAATTAAAAGTCAATAACTATATATATATATATATATATATATATATATATATATATATATATATATATAACCAACCCTTCCAAACGAGCAGGATGGGACACAAGGTCAATTTATTAAGCGGAGTTTAACAGGTTTGTATTTACATTTTTCCTTCTCCTAGTCTGGTTACCTCGCCATGGTTAAAGAGCCCAGTCTGTCCAGCTATTTACCCATAGCTGGAGGAAGAATCGGATTCGTACTTTTCCCAAGGCTATTAGCTCCATGTGAAATGGAAACAGCTTCGTCCAAGAATTGAACTCGGGTCGACGAGTCTATTTCATACGACTCTAACCATTACACCACGCGCTTTCTATATTTTACTAATGGTTTTTTTTTAAATGAAAATGAGCGATTGTTTTAATTATTCTTTGTTGCAAAATATTGCAATCAACATTTACGAACATTACTTTTTGTTACTAACGTCATATTTCATTGATTATTTGGGACTCTTGAACTTTATCGACAGTTTCACTTTCGATTTGTTTTTGGTTGCGTCCCTATGGAACTGTGTTGATTGATTTTTGAACCCGAAATTCATAACTTGCAATATTTTACTAACCACTTTTCATAATATATATATCAGAAACTGGGTTCCTCAAAAGTACGTCTGTTATCACCTTGCAACACCCTCTGGTTAAAAATGAGACCGTCCAAATCGTCCAAGATGGAATGCAAAAAATGTAAATCCTGATTATTTGGTGTTGCTTATCCGCCAGGTTTTTATTTTATTTCTTTGAGTGTCATTACCTCAGTTAAATAATGGACCAGTCCGTTTTTATCATAAAGAAAAAAATGGAAGAAAAAGGAATGCTACACAGAAAAATTGTAATAATAAATAAAGAAAGAGAGTAAGAAAAAGATAGAGAGAGGGTGTAAGCGCACGGAAGCGATAACGCTAATCTGTTTCAATCGAACATAATGAAAAAATTAAAAGAAGGAAAGAAAACAGAATGAGAGATAGTTAAATCAAGATTATTTTACTTTTTACATATTGAACTATTTAGCAATAGCTCTTAAGTAAATATATCAAACGTTTTCATTATTTTTCAATCTTTTTATATATTTTTTAGTATTTTGTTGTGCATTAGCTAACACCCCTCCAGCACTCTACCAGATGGACTGGCTCATAGCCTTGGAATTGCCTACGTTTAAAGTGGATTAACAAGCTATTAATATTCAAACTATTTTCTGCGTTGGCTATGCCAAACTGATCCTCCTCTTTATAGTGTAAGTTTTGTACTTTTGTTCTGTGTTTGTATGTATCCGTTTGGCACCGGATGCTGGTGCTTAATAAATTTATTAAGCACACCATTCTTCTGTGTATCATTTCCACCTCGCGATACAACAATTCTTTTTACCAGGAATTTGTTCGCCTTCAATGGAGCTGTGAAATTCTGACAATATCAATGTATTCTTCCCTTAAATCAAAAATGTGATGCTGGGCACCAAATGGTTTTTAAAATTTTTCGGACAAGGAGGATACAGGGAGACCAGTGGGCAGCTGATAATTTCATTGATATGTTGCCAAGTTGTTACATTGACCAGCGTGTGACCCATTCGCTTTATTTTGTGGATCAGACCACAGGAGACCACGCAGAAAATGTTGAAGGATGCCATGCCAAGAAACAAACTAAAAAGCAGTATGGAATACAAGAAGATATTCTAGATTCATATCGTTGGGAATTATTGTGGCGAGAAAACAACAAAAGAAAGAAACCCTTTCAATGAAATTCTTAATGATATACGAGGGTGAGTCAAAAAGTAATGTCATTTTCTTTATTTCATGTGAAGTTTTAAAAAGATATAAAACTAAGGCATACATTGAGACCCTAACGAGGCTCAGAGTAAGAATACGACGAGTAAGACCCAACTTGCCAATCCTCCTTCTGCATCATTCCTTACTCACCAGATTTAGCGCCTTCAGACTATCGTCTCTTCGACCTCATAAAAGAGGGTTTGGGAGGCAAATATTATTCCAGTGACGGAGAAGTAAAAATACTTCTGTAGTGAAGAAGTAGTAGCTCAAAGAAAGTCTCCAGAATTCGACGGGGCAGGGATACATGTCTCATTCGAAGGAGGAACACTCCTATTGAGAGAAACTGTGACAATGTGGGTGAGTAGGGATGTGATCCACAGAAAACCAGCTTTATTTTGATGTTTGATACATGTTCTTGTGTTGGTAATTATACCTGTCCTAAACAAAATTGCATTACTTTTTGACATGGCGTTACTTTTTGACTAGTTTTTCGTAGTTGACTCACAATAAAGCATTTTTCAAACCGATCTGTCTGTTAATGGTCTTTTTTTAAAGGTGTATTCAACCCCGATCCAAAAATGAGTATAGTAAATTCGGACCATACGAACTTTAGGCACCCCTTTTTGATCTCGATTAAGAATGGACAGGTTTTTCATTTACACCGTCAATATCCGATTGTTTTAACAGACGATTTTTAGATTTAAAAAATGTATAAAACTAACCCCTAACCCTAACCCTAACCCTATTTTAAACGTGTATTGAACCCCGATCCAAAAATGAGTATTGTAAATTCGGACCATATGACCTTTAGGCACCCCTTTTTGATCTTGATTTAGAAAGGACGTGTTTTTTTATTTTCACTGTCAATATCCGGTTGTTTTAACAGACGATTTCTAGATTAAAAAAACAAACTAACCCCTAACCCTAACTCTAACCCCTAACAAACAACCGGATATTGACGGTGTAAATGAAAAACATGTCCTTTCTTAATCGAGATCAAAAAGGGGTGCCTAAAGGTAATATGGTTCGTAAATTCTTTAAAAACCTGCCCCCTCTTATCACTCGGCGGGTCACATCAAGCCCTAGCACCTACATGCTTATGTCAATCCGTAACCCTTTTTATCATATATGTTCTAGAAATGGCTGATGGTCTTAGTAACGTTAAATTTCATCTAGTGGTGAGGTTCCAATTCTGGAGCTCTGGGGAGCGTGGAGTGTCCCTTCATAGCCATTACTCCCAGTTCCCTCCTGATCCGGAGTGGTAATGCCTATTAGGGTCCCATCTATGGGTTAAATAGACCAAACATGAGTTTACAAAAATGTGTTTAAATAAGTATTAAGTCTGAAAACAAATTGAATACCCTACAAGAATGAATAAAAACAAAACGTCTTCGGCATAAAATAACCCAAGGGTTGACATGCCTTAAAAATCCAGCCAACCAGCTAACAAGCCAACCAATCTTTAAAAACCTAGATGGATTAAGGGAAAATATTCCGATTCAGCGATTATACTGAAAAGAATGCTCGAGATTTTTACAGACCGTTTAAGTAGCCCGTTTGATGTTAAGGCAGATATACAGTTATACAATTTAAGGCAATAATTCAAGCCGTAGTTGTATCAGGGCTACTGTATTGTTGCACCACTTGGACTCTAACGAAGATCCTAGAGAACAAGCTTGATGGAAGCTGCGCAAGAATGTTGAGCGTAATATTAAACAACCAACCACACGAAATCAACTGTATGACCACTTGCCCCTATGACACAGACCATTCGAGTGAAACAAACAAGACATCCTGGATACTGTTAGAGAAGCATAGACGAAATCATAAGCGATGTTCTCTCATTGAAACCAGTACACAGGCACGCCAGTATGGGCCGCTCAGCAAATACTTACATTGACCAGCTCTGCGCAGATACTGGATACTGCACAGAGGAACTGTCGGGGGCAAGGGACAGTTGGCAAGAGATTGTCAGGGATATACGTGCTACTAGCACGACATAATGATGATGATGATGATGATGATGATGATGATGAAATTGACTGGAGCCATATTGAACCCCCCATTTCAGAGACAGCACAAACATAATGTTGCAGTCCTCTTTAATTTTTTTTTTTGCACGGCAACTGGTGTTCTTTACCTGTTGATATTATTCTCACACGAATAACGATACACAAGATAGCAGAAAACAAAAACGTTTTTATTGCATCGGCACATTTCGAATGACTGGAATATATCACAAGTTTTTTTGTTGCAATAACTTATACGTAGATCATTAAAAAGCAATATTGTTACACAACATAATCTAGCAAGGTAATATCAGATAAATGCCACTAGAGATATAAGAGACAATTGTTTGCCTCGTAAAATTTGGCGTAAATAATAATATATCGAGTTTGACGATGTACTTGTCATTCGTCGTTTGCACAGAGGAAATATGAAAATACAACACTAAATTTGTGTAAAATAAAGAGAACATTTTTATTGTTGTACATCTTACTCAGATGAACGAAAACATTGCACTAGAATGACAGCTACTGTCCCATAACAATTCTGTATGTCCGGGTCAGAGGTATATGAATGTATTTAACAACCTCTTCTCATGACTAGTACGTGACATATGGTCAATTTCTTAAGCGGAGTTTAAGGGGTTTTAATTCAGAGTTCATATGAATGAAAACATTATACAAGAATGACAGCTACTGTCCCATAACAATTCTGTATGTCCGGGTCAGAGGTATATGAATGTATTTACCAGCCTCTTCTCACGACTAGTACGTGACATATGGTCAATTTCTTAAGCGGAGTTTAAGGGGTTTTAATTCAGAGTTCATATGAATGAAAACATTATACAAGAATGACAGCTACTGTCCCATAACAATTCTGTATGTCCGGGTCAGAGGTATATGAATGTATTTACCAGCCTCTTCTCACGACTAGTACGTGACATATGGTCAATTTCTTAAGCGGAGTTTAAGGGGTTTTAATTCAGAGTGCATATGAGTGAAAACATTATACAAGAATGATAGCTACTGTCCCATACCAATCCTGTATGTTATGGTCAGAGGTATATTATTATATTCACCAATCTCTCTGCACAATTAGTATGTGGTATATGGTCAATTTCTTAAGCGGAGTTTAACAGGTTTGAATTTAGAGTTTTTCTTTATTCTAGACTGGTTGGCTTACAAGGTTAAAGTGCACAGACTGTCCTATTGTTTTAACCATAGTTGGGTGTATTGTGTCACTTGTGATGACACATCTGCAATGCCGAATTTCATTCCTATATCCTGGCTGTATGTTCTTTCACAAGGTTTTCCAGTTCTTTTAAGTTTTTTGCAAAAAATCTTGATATCGTCCATGTACATAAGGTGGTTTATTTTTTCTTGTGAGTTAGTGAATGTTTAGCCCCTTGTATATTTTCTAAGTATATAAGTGAGTGGCATCATTTATAATAAATAGCAGTGGTGATAGTAAGTCTCCTTGGGAAATGACTTTTTGGATTTTTATTTCGACCAAGGATTGCCATCCTGTTGTTAATTGAACTTTTTAGTTTTCCATAGATTTTTGATGAAACTTACAATCTCGCCGCCGCTGCTCTTTAGAATGAAACGCATACAATTCTCTGGAACTTCGAGATAAAGACGGACCACCCAATCCCAGCCAGGAAACCAGACCTAGTGTTGATTAACAATATAAAAAAGAAAGAAAAAAGAGAACATGCCAGCTGGTGGACTTTGCGGTTCCAGTAGATCACAGAGTGAAGTTGAAAGAAAACGAAAAGATGGACAAATACCTGGACCTTGCCAGAGAATTGAAAAAGTTGAGGGTCAAAGTGATACCAATTGTAGTTGGTGCACTTGGAACGGTCCCAAAAAACTTGGAAAAAAGAAAACAAAAAGACTGGAGGACCTGGAAAGCAGAGGAAGAATTGAGACCATCCAGACTACTGCATTGCTGCAATCAGCTAGAATACTCAGAAGAGTCTCGAAGACCTGAGGAGACATGTTGTCACCCAGACTTCAGTGTGTTGGATTATTTTTGGATATAAGGTGTGCTCGAATTCCCCACCTGGATTTATAGACTAGCCTAGGTCACGTGGTTTACTCCTCCGGTCAATCAACAAGCCATACTGTGTGGCTGATACATTACTTAAACATTGATACTTGCCACAGTTCACTTGCAATCATTGAGGAGGAACTTACGACCATTGACGAAGGATCTGAGGACTCTTTACCAGAAGAACCAAAGGATTCATTATCGGAGGACTACCAAGGATCCAATTCCACTGAACAAGCACTTTGACTTAAGGCGTACATTGTAACACAGTGAAATACAATCAGCTAACGCGGATGTGAAACACTCAACAGGAGTGAAAAAAAATACTTGCTGTCACTCAGACTCCAGTGAAAGACCATCAGCTAATGCTGGTGTGAAAACTCAAAAGGAGTAAATAATAATAATAATAATAATAATAATAATAATAATAATAATAATAATAATCTATATATTAATACTAGTGTTCCTTATTTGTACGACCGCTATCATCTTGCATCATCCTCTGGTTAAAAATGATTATTATTATTATTATTATTATTATTATTATTATTATTGAGTTTTTCACACCAGTGTAAACTGATGGTCTTTCACTGGAGTGTGTGTAACTACAAGTCTCCACAGGTCTCCAGGAATCTTCTGAGTATTCTAGCAGATCTCAACAATGTTTTTGTCTGAACAAATCATTATGCACCAATGTACGATTTAAAAAAAATGAAGTTAACCATTGAAGTTAACCATTGCGCTACGGGAAGTGCTCTATTCATTTCTCGTTTGCTTGTTGATTTTTCATTGGCTTTCTTCTATGTGAATGTATGTATAAAACGCTGAATGAATCAGCACTCGTCTGTACATATTTCAAAATACGTTTATCTTATCCCCGGGCTGGCAAATCTTAATCCCCACCCCAACCTGCACCAGCCCTCTCATCGTTATCTCATCCCCCCCCCGTATTCCCATGTTGTGAGCCTTAATTTTTGCCGGGCCCTGTCTCTCTGGATTTCCCAATGATTTACCGGTTCATCAATAGTCTTGGTACATATTTGCCAAAGTTGGGAGTCGGGTGAACTCGGCCCGGGGGTGGGGGTTTGGTCAGGAAGGGAAAAGGAGAATGTTGATTTGTAGTGAAATTGCGTGGTTGTTCTGGGGGTCAGAATACAGACGTATGTGCAAGCGTGTGGTGTGTATCTACGTACGTGCATGTGTGTACATGTGAGTATCCACACGTGTGTATGTGCATGTGAAATATTTACATGCATTTAGACACGATTCCGCGTACGATAACATTGACATTATGCAACGAGAACAGAACATAAATAATTCTCAAATATTGAACGTATTATAGGAACGGAGGGAAATAATCTTTGTATATACGACCGGGAAAAGTACACACCACATACATTGCACACATATATTGCACACATGCACAGGTACGCACACAGACACACGTAGCAAAGTATTTGCAAGTATAATCTATTTATCAATACCCGTGTTCCTTAATTGTACGACCGCTATCATCTTGCAACCGCCTCTGGATAAAAATGAGACCGACCAAATCGCCTAAGCTGAAATGCAAAAATGATTATCAGGTGTTGCTTATCCACTGGATTCTTATTTCTTATGAGTGTCGTCATCTCAGCTAAATAATGGACCATTCTGATTTTATTAAGAAGAAAGAAAGGGAAGAAAAAGGACATGTTACACAGAAAAATATAATAATATAGAAAAAAAGGAACGAAAAGAGTAGTGGAAGATAGAGAGAAGAGGTGAGCACAGGGAAGCGATAACGCTAATCTGTTTCAATCGAACGTAATGAAAAGATGAAAATAAGGAAAGAAAGAAATAAAGAGTGAAAGGGAGTTAAATTAAGTTTATTATACGTTTTACTCATTGAAACATTTGCAATAGTTCTTAAGTAAACATATCAAATGTTGTAATAATTGAATTATCATACTGTAGTACATCCCCAGGTCCTGCTAGTTCATTAATAATGTCATATGAGAATTTACTAGCCAAAGAACACGTAATTATTAGTCATGTGTCTGACTTGGTAATTTTCTGCTAGATCTACGATCATCATCATGTCATCATCATGTCACGCATGTAGCACGGATATCCATGACAATCTCTCTCCAGCTGTCCCTATCATTCATTACCTCTAGGAGGTCTTCTGCACAGCAACCAGCATCCTCGCATAGTTGGTCAATGTAGGTCCTTGGTGGGCGCCCCAGGTTTGCATGTCCATGTGTTGGCTTCCCCAGGAGAACGTCGCTTATGAGCTCGTCATTGCTTCTCCAGTAGTGTCCTGCATGCCTTGTCCGCCTCACTCGGATGGTTTGTGAGAGGGGGGCAGGTGGTCGTACAGCCGCTTCCTTGTGGGGTGCTGTTTCCACCATCTACGTTCATAGATCATACAAAAGTACACACAGCCGATTACGTTTATTCGGACCAGCCACACAATAGAACCAGAAATTCTGCAGTTGAGATGAGAGTCTTGAAAATGAAGAAGGTAGAGGACGGATATGCAGTTTTGACAATGAACAATTGCTTGTAGTTGTTAAGCAAAATCCACGACAAAGTGTCAGAGAGATGTCTTAGACACTTGGTGTCAGCATTGCAAAAGTTTCACACCATTTACAGAATATTGGAAAGGTGAAATAGCTCAATAAATGGGTTCCTCATGAGCTCAATGAGCATCAAAAACTTAGGCGGTTTGAAGTGTGCTCGATGCTCAGTTTGCATAACACCAATGACCCCTTTCTTGACCGAATAGTCACTTGTGACGAAAAGTGGATCCTTTACGACAACTGTCTGAAACATTTCTCTGACACTTTGTCGTGGATTTTGCTCAACAACTGCCTGCAATTGTTCATTGTCAAGACTGCATGTCCGTCCTATACCTTCTTCATTTTCAAGACCCTCATCTCCACTGCGGAATTTCTGGAACCATCTTCGTACAGTCCGATCACTTGTGGATTCATCTCCCCATGCTTTATTGATATTGGCAGCAATTTCGGAGGCATTGTGCCCAAGCTTGAACTCATGCAACGTAAGAAGGCGAAGGTCATGTTTGGGCATGTTCATCTTTGAAGGCTCCTATTTTTCAAAACTACTTTCTATCTGAAAATAAATTAAATTTTATTTTTGAGCACACATTAATTATTATATATGCAAACATTCACCTGAAATAAACAACCAAATTCTATGTTAAAATGACATTTCAAAACCGAGCACTTCAATCGGCCATTATTTCTTGTAACAACATAATAATTTTTAACCAACCGTCTATGATATTTCATATTATTATTATTTTTATATTTTTAACAATTATCTATAATATGATTTTTGTTCAAGCAACTAGCTATTATTATAGACAGATTTTCAACCAACTACCTATGTTTTTCAACCAACCGCACATAATAGTTTTAAACAGCTGTCTATAGAATATTTTTTCAACCAATTTGTCTATAATATATCTTATAACAACACCTTTTTTTGGTGAAACTTTATATATATATATATATATATATATATATATATATATTATATATATATATATAAGTCACGTGTTTCGAAGTTTACGGCTCGACTTTTTTTAACAGCTACCTCTAGCCGGGATCGAAGCCTGACAGAATTTTCGTCTGCCAAGTCCCTTACTCTTGCGGCTATTTGCGGCTGTCAGTCTGAAGTAAACAATTAACTGATACATCCCTACGCGGAATGTTTTACAATCACCAGAGAACTCAAGAACTGTAAACAACGTACAGACGAGTAATATATATATATATATATATATATATATATATATATATATATATATATATATATATATATATATATATATATATATATGAAAATAGATGTAAATTAATCCGACAGTATGAATTTAACATTTTTGAAAAAAACAAATGATGTTTATAATTGCTGACAGAAATCTGTTTCGACCGTGTTAACAGTTCGGTCATCATCAAGAGCAACATATAAAAGAAAGAGGGAATGAACAACCGTTCGAAGAAAGGGTACAAACAAAACGCTATTATTCAATGCTGGAATTTAAAAATAAAATGCGTGTTTAGTGTTAAAAATAAAATAAATTTTATTTAAAAAAATCAGAAGCATTATAGTTCATAATAAAACTCAAAAGAGTTTGATGTAAAATTATATAAAAATGTATAATGCAAATTACTTTTTTAATAGCTGGAATATATCATGAACAATTTTGATACTTTATATATATATATATATATATATATCTTCTTATTATAATGGAGATAGTGTGTTTGTCTGTCTGTAACCGAAACTAGATCACTACTCAAGTCACAATTCCCTTAGTTATTGACGCCACATTCACCATGAATTTATTTTTATTTAAACCTTACTTATTGATAAAATTGGTATACCTTATTAATACTGTTGGATTATTCTACATACTAATAACATGCAAGTATATTTATATATTCAACAAAATAGCAATTTACACTGTGAACGAGAAGGCTAATTTGCATATTAATATTTAAGAATTTGATTTTAATAAATATATGCTTAGTATTATTGATTTCTAATTGTTTGGTTTTCTCTTAACGAATCTGAGCAAATATCTCAGGGATAAATCTTAAAAGAAATCCATAAACAAGACGAAAGAACTGTAATTTTATTAAATACTTCATAATCTAACTAAATAGGTGAATTAGGAAAAATGAAAGACGGGAGTGATGGAAAATGATGGAAGAGTTAGATTTAAAGCTGTTCTATTTTTCGATTATACCCCCTCAGTTTATCATTTTCTAAATAGTTTCTAATTTGATACAATATTCTATTACATCAAAACCTAAATAATTGCACCCGAAGGGTGCATATATTTGCTAGTATATATATATATATATATATATATATATATATATATATGAAAACCTTAATATAACATCAAGTAATACCGGTCTCTTCAAAAGTTCATGTTATATGAAGGTTTTCCTTTAATTATATTTTGAAGGAGATCCACGCTCCCGATACGGCCTGATGATGATGATAATGAAATATTAATTAACAACTTTGTTAGGTCGAAATTTAGATATAATGAGATTCATCAAAAGAAACACCTGGCTTCAGAAATTAATTCCACGGAGCCATTACTCCCAGGTTCACTTTAACACTGCCTTGTGACCATGAATTAAAGATCGACGAATATACGAGATTGGCACGAGTGTACAAGCTTATATCTATATATCTTTTAATTAACGTTTGGTCGAGATCTTTAATGAGATTCTTATTTCCTTTGTACTCATTGCACTCCTTGAACATTCATTGATCTGATGATGCTCTGATCAGCAAGTGCCCGACAAAGGTCACTGCGTGCGATCAGCGAGCAATTGAAATAGCGCAATAAAGAAATTCTGTTTGTTTTGAGAACTGATATATACAGATAAATAAAAAAGGTGAAGAAAAAGAAAAGGAAAAAGAAAAGAAAAGAAAAGAAAAAGAAAAGAAAAGAAAAGAAAAGAAGGGATGATGTATATATATATATATATATATATATATATTATTATAATATATATATATATATATATATATTCTTTTTTCGAACATTTCAGAAATTCTCCGTATTTTAACCGCTTTGATTTAAAACACCAAAGAATTTATTCTGACGAAGGCCGTTATTCCTTGTATACTAAAAGATTTTGTGGTTTTCTATTATTATTATTTTATTTTGTATTTAAAATAATAATAGATAGAGAGCATGTGTGCATGGATAAACTCCTGGACGAAACACGTGTCAATAAAATAAGATCTGTTTTATCCATTCAGCATTTACGTTCCTTTGTTTATTTTTTCGTTTCAACATATATATATATATATTAGTTTGACTTCTAAAATATAGTATGAAATAAACTGAAACTTTACACTTAAACATCAACTGAGTTTCATATTCATTTTACAGCCCATGATTCACACAAAATCCCCAAAAATAAATATTATAGGTATATATAAATAAAATACATACAAATATACTGTATTCACACTGAGAACTAGACTCACCAGATATACCAACAAAAAAGCATACGTTGACTTCACAACAGCAACAACAACAATATATTATATTATATATATATTATATATATATATATATATATTAGAAAAATCTGAATTCAAACCTGTTAAACTCCGCTTGATAAATTGTCCTTATGTCACATCCTGCTTGTACGGATGTGTTAGTAAATATATATACTGTGATGCTGATAGCTTTTTGATTTAGTGGATCCTGGAACGCACATTTTTGCTTTGAATGAGTCCCCGGGAAAAGTAATGGGTCCCAAGTAAAGCTTCTTCATAGATTGTAGGGTTTTTATTTATGATCTGGGGGAACAACTAAAGTCGCCTAACTCCTACATTGTAACCTATCCTGTGAAATTCGTTTCTAAAAAATATTGAAATGTATTTACAGTTAGCTTGAAATGGTGAGGGAAGAAAAAAGAAAAACACTGGGACCCACGGATACGATTTTACTGAGTCCTTTTAAATTTTTGTGCGTCAGGGACACAGGACCCGTACCTATCAGCATATATATATATATGTGTGTGTGTGTGTGTGTTGTGTGTGTGTAAAAGACACACACCAATCTTATTTTAAATTTAATTCTTATTTTAATTTATTTATTATTATTTTAATTTATTTTTTATTTCTATTCTTATGTATAAATACATATACACACCAAATAAAACCATGTACATAGACACCCACACGAATACACACACACACACACACACACACACACACACATACACAAAGTAAACATAGACACATATACATAAACACACACCCAAAAAGTAGAAATTTAAGTAGAAAAGCACAAAAATTCTTTAGAACAAAAACAAATTACAAACACACACACCTGACATATCAAATAAACATCTGAAGAACTATATCAGAGCAACCTTAATAAAAGAGTAATAAAAACTAAATTTATAAGTTTATTACCCAGCCACCCAAAAAACAAAAACACCTGTTTAAAACACAAATGTTAAAAATGAAATTCCTTTATACTCCTCTCCCAGCAAACAGGAAGAGAGAAGTTAAATACTTATGTATATATATATATACACACGCATGTAAGAATTCATTTTCATATTAGTGACCAAAGCCTGAAGAAGATACCAGAAGATCTGAAACACGTGTCGCATATGTAAGATAAAAATAATAAAAAAATCTTTCTACAAACATAATCCATTTTGCGGACCTTCTTTTTTTAAATAAAATATTGAATTTTTTCCCGTTGGAACCAGAACAACACACACACACACACTCTCTCTCTCTCTCTCTCTCTCTCTCTCTCTCTCTCTATATATATATATATATATATATATATATATATTATATATAAAGAAAGAACAAAAGACTTAGAGATTTAGCATTATAGTCTATTTCAGGGAGCTTAGACAAAGTGTCTAACTCTCCCGACTCATCAGTTGCGAATGATGAATTCTTTATTACTGAATGTATCTTTAATGTATATCTAAGTGTAACAAATTTTCAAAATCTTTTACACTTAGAGCTACATTAAGAGATACATGGATTGTTGACCGAAATATTTGTGGCGGAGGTGCTCATATTTGAAACTACAACATAAATTTTTTTTTTTTTTGCAACATCAATGTTTTCGTTTGGAATTCATATCACAGGACTATAAAATTTAAAAAATAAAAAAATAAAAATCTGTTTTCAAATGCCTTTAAAGTAATAAAGAATTCATCATTCGCATCTGCTGAGTCGGGAGAGTTAGACACGTTGTCTAAGCTCCCTGAAATAGACTATAATGCTAAATCTCTAAGTCTTTTGTTCTTTCTTTACTTATATATTTGCTCTGTGACTCTAACATTAAGAGCACACATTGAGCTCTCAAACTGCGACAGGTTTTTTTAAAAATAAAACTCTTGTGTCGTAAGGAAGATTTATTCTCTGGACTTTTGGATTATATATATATATATATATATATATATATATATATATATATATATATATATATATAATCCAAGTATAGGATGAAATCAAAAATTGAATCGTATACTTGTATCTGAGGAATAGTTTTAGCTAGAAAGATGTTTTATGTTTATCTATTGAAAAACTAGGAACATTTTCACGCGATTGTGAGCACTCGTTCACCTTGGACAGAACAAATCGAAAACATTACACTGACAACAACAGAGATGTCGCTAATAGCAATGATATTATCAGCCATAAACATAGGTGTGACCATAGTTACGGGGATGAGTTAGCTGAGAATAGCAATATAATAACTCTAATATTTATTGTTTATTACTATAATAGATATAATACGGTTCATATGAATTAGGATTCGATAACCATCCTCATATAATAAAAACTAAATGGAGGAGCGTGGTGTAATGGTTAGAGTCGTAAAAAATGAACTCGTTGGCTCAAGTTCAAATCCTGAAGAGGCTGTTTGCATTTAACATAGCGCTAATACACTTGGGAAAAGTATGAATCCAACTATTCTTCCTCTAGCTAAGGATAAATAGTAGGGCAAACTTGGCACTTAGGAAACCAATCGAGGAGAAAGAATACTCCAAATTCAAACCTGTTAAACTCCGCATAATAAATTGACCTTGTGTCACATCCTGGTTCTACGGAAAGGTTGGTAAATGTGTATAATAAAAACTATCAAATTATGACAATTTATTTTTATTATAATGCATAGTTCAGAACAAGTCCATAAAAGCCACTGGGTGAGGATCAAACTCACGAGTCAAAATTAAAAGTCCCCCCCCAGGTCTTTAGGAATCTTCTAAGTTTTCTTGTTGATTTATGACAGTGCTGTGGTCAAGATATTCTCGATTCTTCTTATGGTCTCATGCCTTTGAGGACCGTTCCAAGAACATCAATTACAATTCGTATCATCATCACGTTCAACAGCCTTTTCAGCTCTCTAGCAAGATTCAGGTACTTGTCTGTATTTTCGTTCTCTTTTATTTTCACTCCATGGAACACTGGAACTGCAAAATACATTAGATGATAAGTTTTTTTTCTTGTTAATTAACACTAGGACGGGTCCTTTAGTCGGGATTTGGTGGTCCGTTTGTATCTCAAAGTCCCAGAGAATTTTGTGCATCTCATTCTCTCGGACAGATTTCGGTTTGTACATATACCATTTAGTAACGTGGTGAAATTTTAATTTCTTGCACTATTCATAGTGGATCACCTTTACCACTCAGTCCTGTTTAGTCTTGTACTCTCTTTGCTGGATTCGCTAATTATATGATTAACAATTCGTCTTTGTCGCGACACATTCTACACATTGTTGGAATATTTGGTGATATAAGGTGTGCTACAATTACCAACCTGGATTTAGAGACTAGCCGTGGTCACATGGTTTATTCCTTCGCCAATCACTAGTCATACTACGTGGCTGATACATTACTTAAACACCGATACTGGCCATAGTTCTACTAGCACTCATTGAGGAGGTACTTACAATACTCAGGACTCTTAACCAGAAGAATCAAAGGATTCTTTATCAGAGGATTACCAAGGATCCAATTCCACTGGACAAGCGCTCTTGCTTAAAGCCTACAGGATGGCCCATAAGATTGTAACACACTTGCTATTATGTTGTGTATCCTTGATATACTTTCTTCTTATGGCATTGTTATGAGAGATTCAGTTTATTTTATTTTCACCTTATAGAAAACTAGAACGACAAAATGATCTTCTTTTTCTTGCTAATTAACACTAGGGCTGGTCTTCTAAAAGGGATTTGGTGGTTCGTTTGTATCTCAAAGTCCTAGCGAATTCTATTGCTGTATGGTCAAAATTGAGTTTTTTTTTTGCATAATTCCCCGTGAATCATCTTTCCAACCCAGTTGTGCCTAGCTTTGTATTCCCGTTGTCCCAGTTTGTTGCATTCGCTTAACACATGTTTAATGGTCTCATCTCTGTCACCATACACTCTAAATTTGCTCTTTTGTTGTTTCTTATCAATTTTTATTATTATTATTATTATTATTATTATTATTATTATTATTATTATTATTATCTCTCCTTATATTTTAGGTGTTTTTTTTTTGCTAGTAATTTAGTGAATTTTAACCCCTGAACAAGTTTTTTTTAATGTATATAGGTGATGATAGTGAGTTTCCTTGGAAAATGCCTCATTTGATTTTTACTTCTGCAAGGATTGTTCTCCTTCTGTTAATTGTACTTTTCTGTTTTCCATAGCTTTCTGATGAAATTTACGTTCTTGCTGTT
>CM042144.1:72951437-72956437 GCA_023376005.1 Doryteuthis pealeii | reverse complement strand
ATTCTCTAAAGTCTAGCATAGGTCTGACTTTAAGTTTTGTTGGCTGGGTTACCACCATCAGTGGCAGTACACCACTTTGGACTTTTTCCTTTCAAGGTACCAAAATGACTTCTTCAACCCACATGCCAACCTCTTTCTCAACTTCCAGTTTTGGAGATTTGGGGAATGTGGAGCGCCCCTTTATGACCATGGCTCCCTGACCCACTCTGGCCCGGAGTGGTAGTGCCTGTTAGGGTCGCATCTATAGGTTAAATAGAAAAATGTGTTCATAAAAAAATTGACTATCTATTAAGAATGAATTTATTTTATAACTTTGTCGGCATTAAATGACCCACTGAGGTTGATATGCCGTAAAACAAAGCAAACCAAACCAAACCTTTTCAAATACCACTCTGTCTTCGTTCTGCATTGTACTCTCATAGAACATGGTTTCGATTAATAGCGACACCTTCCAGTTTGTCAATCCCTTGCCGATGACAACGTCAGTATTGTCAACGATGTGTTCCAACACGAGTGCCCTTACTTTGAACAGCACACCATCTACTGACAATGTCACAGTGCTATGATCGTCTTCTAGTTGGGAGAAGCATGCCACTACGCGCAAACTAGTTTCTTAACAAGAGCCCCGAGTGTCCAACTATTGCATATATTTGCTAGTAGTAATAATACAAGGATGACTTTGACTATAAATAATATACGAAAGTTGATTTGTCGTTGACTCAAGAAACTGAACCAAATCAAACTTGTTTACTACAATAAAAGTTAGGAACTGGGTAAAATAAGTTATAAAGAAGTTAGATATCAGATCTGGAATTGACGGATATAAACATAATTTGTGTGAAGCAAAGTCGCCTAAAAAGATTGAAATTGTAAATGAAAAAAATAAAATAAATAAATAAATAAAAGAATAAACCTAAATAAAAACTAAAGAATCCGAGATGGAACATTTGAAAACTTCAAAAGTAGATTCAAAATAATGTAGTGATGAAAAAAAGAATAAGCAATAAACTAAAAGCAGTAATGACAGGCGAATAAAAAAACAACAAAAGACAGAAAACACAAAACAAGCACTGTGATTACTTAGAAATAGAGATATGTTAAAAAAAAGAGAGAGAAAAATAATATAAAAAAAAAGAATTGAAATCGAGATTCATTATATAATGTTGAAAGAATTAACAAAAGGTATATATACTCAAACACTCATACCCAAACACACACACACACACACACACACATATATATATATATGCATATAAAAAGATCACTAATAAGAGAAAGGAAATGATTTGAAATTCAAAAGAAGAGATAGAGTGAACAAGATTGTTGAATCAGGACGGGAGAGAAATTGTATTTTGACTTTAGGCTGAAGATACAAAACTTGCAAAAATTACTTTAAATAATGTTAAAAAGTCAGCACAGAATAAATAAGAAAACTACTGACGATAATAGAAAGGAAGTGAAGATACATTAGAGGAATTAAACCAAAAGGTTTTAGTCAAAGAAAGATCACCCCCCAAAAAAAAAAAAAAAACTAAATCAACAAAAAAGCAAAAACACAACAAAAACAAAAAGCAAAAAAAACAAAAACAAAAACAAAAAACAAAAAAAATGTTACAGAGAGCTAGTTGCATAATAGAGTTGAAATCACATATTCTAAAATTAAATTGCAGAAAAGGGGAAACAAAGATAGCAAAACACACACACACAGAGAGAGAGAGAGAGAGAGAGAGAGAGAGAGAGAGAGAGAGAGAGAGAGAGAGAGAGAGAGAGAGAGAGAGAGAGAGAGACACATAAAAACACATAAACACACAGACAGAAACACACACACAGAGAAACATACAGAGAAACACACACACAGACAGAAACACACACACACACACAGAGAGAGAACACACACACACACAGAGAAACACGCACACACACACACACACACACACACATACACACAGAAACACACAGAAACACACACACAACAACAACAACAACATACACAACCTAGACACAACCAATAACCAAATCTTTTGGGAAGAAATTAATCAAAATCAAAACAAAAAAGAAAAAGAAAACACTAAAAGAAACATGATAAAACTGGATGGGAGTGGGGTTGCTCGTTTCGACAAATGATACATGTCGTCTCGTAGTTTGAATAAAATGTAAATGTAATACGGGTATCTACCCAACCCATTCATCACGCGTAGGATGTGACACAAGGCTCCAAGTGTGGGGTATCCAACTAGAATTGAACTCACTATTCAGTAGTAAAGGATATGAGAGACAAACTTGCTAACCATTACAAAACGATGGAACACCTTCAGTATAAAGTATTTACCCAGCCCTTTCATCAGGGGGCGGACGTGACACAAGGTTGCAAGTGTGGGGTATCCAATTAAAATCGAAATCACTATTCAGTACTAATGGATCTGTGAGACTTGCTTGATAACTATTACAAAACGATGGGACACCTTCAGTATAAAAAAAGTGTGTATTTAGCCAACTCGTTCGTCACGAGTCGGATGTGACATAAGGTTGCAAGTAAGGGGTATCCAGATAGAATCAAAATCGCTAGTCTGTAGTAATTGTATCTAGTCTTGTTGTTAACTTGATCAAGCTTCTTTATTTAGTTTAGCCCATATTTTTCCGCGCGGATGAGAGATCGACCTCGCAGCTGCACGTCTGCTCTGCTTCAATATCCGGTTACATCTAATTCTGTAAACTAACTAATCACGTGATGCCCGATATTCGCTCCTCTAGGCGTCAGGATTACCAACAGTCAAGTAATTTTTCCACTGGCCCCTTGAATTCAACTACAGGGTCGGTCAACAATTTATGACACCATAAATTGTAACACAAGTTTGCTAACCACTACACCACGATGGTAACTCTACCCTGTGTTATTCACGAATTTTCAATCAGTTTACCTGTTTATATTTTTTTCTTGGAGAACTTTTTTTTTCAATCCTAAAGTTACCTGCTGGCTGAACAGTCAATGACATTCAACACTCCCTTTGGCCCATGGTTAGGCTAGATGTGTCGCGGAGGCCCCTTCCAATCAATCGCCTGGTCACGTCAAGCCTTAGCACCAAATGATTGTCCAAACTCTTTTGCCCTTATGGCAAGCCCCAACTCTTTTATCATATTTATCACCATTATTTGAGGAAATAGCATCAAAGATCGTCTACTAAAATACACTAAAATCCTCGTTTTCATAAGGCTAAATCTTGCAAAAACGAGGATTTTTAGTGCATTTTAGTAGACGATCTTTAATGCTATTTCCTCAAACAATGGTGCAAATAAAAGATCTAATTTCCGGTAGCAGTATTCAGTATACTAATCTACAACTTCGCATGGATGGAAAATTTGATATTTTTAAAAAGTGAAAAATCGACCTACCCTATTATATACGTTCTAAACAAAATGGCATTACTTTTTTACGCACCTTCGTAGTTTGAAGAAGACAATCGGCTTTTCCGTAACCCTTTCTATGAGGACGTTTGGTTTCACACGAAAATGTGCTAGGTGTGTGGCGATGTATTTAGGCACGACTCGGTGAGGAATGCGTTCTTCTATGAAGCTCATGACCTGCCTCGTAGTTACTGTTTTCCCTCTTAACTTGGTGCTATTTTTGAGAGAATTATTATTATGGAAAAATGAACACTCCACGATATACTACACACAATACTATATTGACTTTAATCTTTGAAAAACAGAATCGCCCCTCGTAAAGAAATTGAGGATTGTTGTATAGGTCTATGATCGTGTTGTAGTAGTAGTCTTTAGTAGTAGTGCTCTTCGTTAGTTCAGTAACAACACACTAAGTTGTATAGTCACAAAGGAGTTGTTTATTTATTTCTAGGCACGCGGGTTTTTTTTTCAGTGAGAAGGAGAGTGAAAGAGTAAGGTCGAGCTGTTCTATCTTAAATCACGTTCATGCGCGCTGTCGTTGCTCCCTTAGATATATCATGACAGAGCTCCAACAAACACACCCAACCCTCCTTGGGTCCGGCGAAAAAAGGCTTAATTCTTTTTTACTTCCGTTTGTGGGGGAAGGTCACATCCACTTCCGCTCCTCCGCAGAAACCGGGATTTCCGTTTTTATTTTTTTTAACTCTACTCCCGGGGTCATTGGTCGGTCAATGGCTGGCCCCCCGTTGAGCGTTTACCGTTCCAAACTTTAACCTCTCTTTTTTCTCCCTTTCTTCAGAAATCTGATTATCGTTTTCTTTTCAATCGCCAGATTCCCTGTAGACCATAATAATTACGTTACAAGGATTAAGCTTTTAGTTTACAAAGAATAGTATTTTCTGAAAACACTAAGGAAATATATGTTGTTGTTTATCTTCTTGTCTTGTTAGTTTGTTGTAATAAATTGTTTAATGAAAACATTATTCAGCCTGTCAGTGGGGCTTTAGAATAAGCCGATTGCCCCTGCAGAGTGGTAAGACTCCCCCAATGGGACCACCTGTTGGCCGTGGGTGGCGACCTATGAGGCTTAAGGATGGAACACAAGTTAATTCTGGAGGTCTGGGGAATGTGGAGCACCTCTTCATCCCCATTGCTCCCAGGTTCACTCTGACCCGGAGTGGTAGTACCTGTTAGGGTCCTATCTATGGGTTAAATAGAAATGTATTTATAAAAAAAAATTGATATAACTTTTGTCAGTTTTTACACTGTTTTCTCTGATAAATCAAGAAATGTCAGTATTCAAAAATTTAGTTTAGATGGGTTATTAATTTGTGGCTTTATTGATTTACCGACTAGAATACATTTGGAACAATGCTTAGCCTATAGATTGGTGGACATACCGTTAAAATCAGCCAGTCACACAGTCAGTAAGCCCTCTGCAGAGGTGTAAGACCCCCTCAACGTTGCCACCTTTTAGCCGTGGGTGGCAACGCGAGATGCTTAAGGATGGGATCCTGGTGGCTGAGCAGTCCATGACTTGCCACACTCCCTTACTTATGCTAGATGGGCGGTCGGAGAGGCCCCCACTGATCAATCAG
>CM042144.1:72916437-72946437 GCA_023376005.1 Doryteuthis pealeii | reverse complement strand
TTATAGAAGAACAGTAGTGGTACTATTTAACCCATAGCTGGGGAGATGAGGGGGCTTATACCTTTTCCCACGGGCTATAGTCCAAAAGTCAACGTCATAGCGCGGTTGGAGTTCGATCTCGTTTTCTAGCATGTTGGAGTCTAACACATTAGTCACTACACCACGGGAACTCTCCATTCTCTTTCCGTATTTTTATTAGTCGTTTTCTTTCTGCCATTTTCTTTTTTCCTGAATATCATAAAATAACCCTAGATGGGTTGTCATGCCGTTAAAATCAATCAATCATTAAGTTTCATTAACGCAATTCTTTAATTCACTAAATTAAAAAATGATCAATTTCTTAAGCAGAGTTTAATAGTTTGAATTCAGAGTTTTCCGTTTCCTAAATTGGTTGTCTAATCATGTTTAAAGAGCCCTGTTTCTAATACTATTTTACCTATAACCGGGAAGAAGAATAGTTGGATTCATACCTTTCCGAATTGTATGAGCGCTATATGAAATGCAAACAGCCTCATTCAGGAGTTGAACTCGTATCCTTCAACGATAACCATTTTTCTTCGTCTCTCTTTCCTTTTTTCTCTTTTCTTTCATATTTTCTTTGCTTCTTTCCTTTTGTCGTTCTCTTTTGTTTGTGTAGAATAATCATACTAAGTTCCAATTACCGTTGAATTGGTAAGACAAGGCAACAAGTAGTCGTAACTGAATACGGATCTAATCTTGTTGCAATCCTACTGCAGAATGCTATAGTATTTATGAAGTTTCATAACACCAGAGAAACCAAGCAGCCAATCAGGACTCAAGGAATGGAATCATCCAAATACATGAATGGA
This sequence comes from Doryteuthis pealeii, assembly GCA_023376005.1. Classification (NCBI taxonomy): domain Eukaryota; kingdom Metazoa; phylum Mollusca; class Cephalopoda; order Myopsida; family Loliginidae; genus Doryteuthis; species Doryteuthis pealeii. Next base: position 72,945,607 of record CM042144.1, on the reverse strand, counting down.
CTATTCTTGAATTCCATAAATACCAGCTGTCTTGGGTCTTGTTGAGTTGTGCTTAGCCAGTTGCTGTTGTCCAAACCAACAGCATGCTGACTGACTGACTGACTGACCTCAATATGACGCTGCGAACAGGATGGAACCTGAAGATTAGGAAAGCTACTTCATCACATCGGTGTAAATATTTTACAATCACCAGAGAGCTCAAATCCGTAAACAACAAACCAGTGTTGCTCTTTTTACGCTCCTATATATAAAAGTAAAAAAAGGAAAGTCGTCGGGGCAGCCTAAAGTCGGTATTAGCCAATCAGCGAGGGAATCTATCCCCTTTTCATTAGTGCTAGACCAATGAGTTTGTTTTTGCGTCTGAGGTGGAGCGCCACGCCTACCATCAGCTCCTTACTTTACCGCACATATCCCTGTGCTACTCATACGCTGTTATGATTTGTTGCAGTCGTTGTGATATAAGACGTGCTGCAATCCACCACTTAAACTTATAGACTACAAGGTCATGTGGTTTAAACCCCAGCTAATCAACAGCCCGAATACGTGGTCAGTTAACTATTTAATCGCTGATATAGACCGCCGTTCATTTGCACGTTATTCGATATTAACGAACGGGCCTACAACCAAAGGATCATACCCAACATTAAGGGACATTAAAGAACAACCAAGGCTCATACCCAACTCTAAGGGACACCAAGGAACAACCAAAGGACCATACCCAAAATTAAGGGACACTAAGGAACAACCAAAGGATCATACCCAACTCTAAGGGACACCAAGGAACAACCAAAGGACCATACCCAACACTGAAGGATACCAAGTTGCAACCAAAGGTTTCTTCCCTAAGGATCGCACTCTGCTTAACATAAGGGATCTCCACTGGAAAGTGCTCTTGCTTGAAGCCTAAGGATGATCAAAAAGTCAAAAGAAGATATAGGTTCTGAATTGTGTCAACAAATAGAATAGAAAGAAAAATAGTTTTGTAAATATTTTAGAACAATTGTTAGAATGTAAATAATCCAAAGCCAACGGTTTACGAATTGTGTAAGTAATACAAATACGATAGTGGAATTTATTGTATACGTCATTAAATCATCAGATATTACTTTTGATTAAAAGCTGACGTATGAATAACAAAAGATTATAAAAAGGCTCAGTAGTTAAAAGATTCAGTTGGAAATACACAGAGAGAGTCCGATAGACACATAAAAAGACCCGTTGTGACCAGCTACAGAGAGACAAAACAACCCGGAGACTCGAACGCGTACTCGAACGCGTAAGCTACACCTAACACATATGCAAATTGTTAACAGAATTTAAGACGATGTCAAATTACCAGCAAAATAGTAATGTGGGGGGCGAGAGGTATAATAGTTATCGTTGAAGGAAATGGACTCGGCGACACGAGCACAAATCCCGGACTAGGCTGTTTGCATTTCTCATACCAGTTCACCGCCATGTCGTTGAGGAAGCATTGAACCTTGTTGTCGTTGCAAACTCTCTACACCACTTGCCGATGTTTATGACATCCATGCACTACTTGCCATATACTTCCGTTAATTGGAGATAAATTTTGCGTTCATACATAGCGTTAATCGGGAGCTCCATCAGAAATGACTGCCAAACCAAGACTGAGATTGGCAGTGTGGAGTACCCCTTCATCGCTATTACTCCCAGGTCCTCTCTGACCCGGAGCGGTAGTACCTATTAGGTTCTCATCTATGGGTTAGATAGAAAAAATGAATTAAAAAAATGAGTTTAAAATAAAATTCTGAATACCCATCAAGAATAAATAAAGCAAAATGTCTTCAGCATAGAATAACCCAACAAGAGTTTACATGCCGTAATTTCCTAGCAAGCAAGAAAGCAACAAACAACAATATTGCAAATAGCCGCACGAACAGTTTTCCCTGTGACTCCAGCACTTTGAACACCTTCACATTAAATAACCCACAATGGTTGATACACCATTAAATACCAACCAACCAAAGATTTTCTACACTGTCTTCTTTTTCGGTCCTTAATTTTCGAAGAACGCGGGTTTAGAATATATCGTACCAATAATTTTGGAACTCCTTGCAGCAAAAATCATATTTTATGTTAGGGTATAATACGCAATTTGGAATAGTCATCATTCCAATCGTCTGAAGCCTTTAAGGAATATAATAAGTTAGGAAAAATAAAATCTCCATTCATCGGAATGGTCTTCTAATATTCAATTGAAAATTTGCCACATTTGGTGCCTTGAAGAATAAGACTTTGGTATTGACTAATGCGATTTTAAAAGTCTTATAGAATTGTTTCGAACATTCTTGTTCTTTTTGGAAAATAACGAAGTTTATTTACATATAACATGTCATATATATATATATATATATATATATATATATATATATGTGTGTGTGTGTGTGTGTGTGTGTGTGTGTGTGAGGTAAAGAATAGAGTGAGAAATGTGGACAAAGAAACAACTCAGACAAGTTGATGTTTCTTTGTCCACATTTCCCCCTCTTCTCTTTACCACGTTCTGTCAGATTTACACCAATCCTTATATATATTATATATATATATATATATAAGGATTGGATAAATCCGAGAAAATGTGGTTGGGAATAGAGGAAAATGTGGATATAACAACACAAACAACTAAATTCAATTGATATTATTGGCTGAAGCTTTTTTTAAAAAATTTATTGACTTAAGTACTTGTACATTCTGCTTTTATAGTGAAAAGGTAAATGGGTGAGGGGGTGAGAGAAAAAGCAGATTGTTCAAGCATTTAAGTCGATAAAACTTTGAGAAAGCTTTAGCCAATAATGAGGCGAAATATCAATTGAATTTACTTGTTTGTGTTGTTATATCCACATTTCCCCCCCCCATATATATCATATATATATATATATATATATATATATATATATATATCCTGCTCGTGATGTAGTTTGGTTTAATAAACACTGACTCGGTTTAGCTCAGTCGGTAGAGCGTCTGACTAGAAACCACAAGAAACCCTCGCCAATTCACCGTATGAGTAGCACAGGAATTTGTGCGGTAAAGTGAGAAGTTGATGGTAAGCGTGACCCTCTGCCTCTGACGCCAAAAAACAATCTTCTTTGTCTAGCGCTATTGAAAAGGGGATAGATTAAGTTTAATTCGAGCCTGAAAAAGAATATATATATATATATATATATATATATATATATATATATATATATATATATATATATATATATGGTATGTGTGTGAATAAAATTTTTTAACATTCTTTTTTCTCAGACTTCAAATTTTAAACAGACTGATAAACAAGGACTATTACTCGCCTTTCTCTTTATTCTAAGATAAAACATTTTTATCACCTTCCACATACCAACAAAAGCTCTGAAGATGATCTAATTAATAGATCGAAACACTGCAGCGTCGGCCAATAAACTCACCACTTAACTCATTTAAACCTGTGTTTTTTCAATTTCTTATTATACTCTCTCTCTCTCTCTCTATATATATATATATATATATATATATATATATAAGAGAGAGAGAGAGAGAGAGAGAGAGAGAGAGAGAGAGAGAGAGAGAGAGAGAGAGAGACTTTTGTATATATATATATATATATATATATATATATATATAAGCACACATATACGCATAATCAAGCCCAATCTGCAAGAGTATGATATGACACGTGGTCAATTTATCAAGCGGAATTTAACAGGTTTGAATATAGAGTTTTCCTTCTCATAGACTGGTTGCTTAACCAAGGTTAAAGAGCCCAGTCTGCTCTGCTATTTGCACAAAGCAGAAGGAACAATAGTTGGATTCATATCTTTCTCAAGAGTATTAGCGCTATGTGTATTGCAATCAGTCTCATCCAGGATTTGAACTCGGGTCGGCGAGTTCATTTCATACGACTCTAACCATTACATTACGCGCCTCAATTTATTATATACATACTTTTGTCTATGCACGAATTGCTATATAATTAAGTAGGATATACTGTTCGAGGAAGTCCATTGCGTGATAGCACACATTTCTCACACTTTTTGCGACAGACACAAAACCTATTGTCATAAATTGCCTTACTACCCACAGGTATTATCAATAATCTTATTGTGATGGAAATATATTTTTTTCACAGTCATTAGTTATATATTCGGCGAAAAGCTAAGTTTTCAACAAATCAACACAAATATTGGGCTTTTCCCCCAAGAGTATAACCAAATAATTGTATATTAATAGTGTTGTAACTATTTACCTATCTTTTTCTTTGAGGGTTGGCGTGCTAAACACTAAGCTAAGATAGGACGATTGATAATAAGTAAGAATATTTCAGTTTAGAATAGAAAGTTGAAAACCAAACAGTTTATATATATATATATATATATATATATATATATATATATATATATATATACTTTGGTGCGGTACCAAGTTTCTAGATACAAGGTGATTCTAGGCGGGTCCTAATTCTCTACCAGTAGTTTGTTGTAGAGTTCAGGTTCCGTATGAGAGCTCAATGTTTAATTATTGTAAACAGAGCAAAGTTATTTGGGAATAAAAGGCCTTAAATACCATAGGTATCGTGGTTATGGACCATTTCCACTCGCGATATCAGTGATCTGAAGAAGCTCATGGGCATACTCGCGAGTGGAAATGGTCCATTACCACGATACCCATGGTATTTAAGGCCTTTTATTCCCCCATATATATATATATATATATATATATATATATATATATATATATATATATGCATGTTGAATTAAACAAAAGACACTTCTCCTGTTTAACAAATTTATCTGTGATTTTTTCAAGTTTTCTGGCAAACTTTTTAATATTTGGGTGGAATTCATGGATTAGTCCACCAAAGTTTATGTCCCGAGTACTTTTGGCACTTCGAAGTGCCATGATCAGGGGTGATGTGTTCCAGTTTTTCAAATTATATTGATGGATGTGGAGGCTGAAAGGAGGAGAATTGATGGGAAAGGTGCTATAGGCATTGTAAAATGTGTGTACTGTATTTGGTGGACTAATTCACGAATTCCACCCAAATATTAAAAAGTTGTCCAGAAAACTTAAAATGGAGATGTGTCTTTTGGTTAATTCAACATGCATAAATGAAAGAATGCTGCCCAAATACACACACACACACACACATAATACATACATATATATATATATATATATATATATATATATATATATATATATATATATGTGTGTGTGTGTGTGTGTGTGTGTGTGTGTGTGTGTGTGTGTGTTTAAATTTGCATTCAAATAATGTATTTTCCATTCATGAAAAAAGATTTCGAACAAAATTACATCACATGGTTTTGATGGGGACGCCAACGTTACCTGGGATTTTAAGTTATGTTTTTTACTCATATTTGAATACCAACAGAAGCTGCCACACACTAAAAACAAAGGCTCACAAACTTCTATTTATCAATGATTAAGAATAAAGCCAGGGGTTCCCAAAGTGGGTGGTACCTCCCCCTAGGGTGGTGGAAAGATCTAGGGAGTGGTGTGACAAAAATGGGAGTGGGGGCGGTGACGCAAAAAGTATGGTGGGGTTACAGGTGTCATTAAGAGAAGGTAGAGTAGTGGGATTTATACCTTTCCCAAGAGTATTAGCGCTATGTGAATTGCAAATAGCCTCATCCATGATTTGAACTCGTACTATTTAGACATGATGGTAAAGCTCGTACAAATTGTAATTGGTGCCTTTCGAACGGTTCCCAAGGATTTGGAAAAAAATCTGGATAAATTGGAAATCAGAGAAAGAATTGAGAGCATCCAAACAACATCATTGTTAAGATTGGCTAGAATTTTCAGAAGAGTGGGGAGACTTGCTGTCACTTAGACTCCAGTAAAAGATTGGCTAGAATTTTCAGAAGAGCCGGAAGACTTGCTGTCACTTAGACTCCAGTAAAAGACCACCAGTTAAGGCTGGTGTGAAAAACTCACAAGGAGGGAAATAAATGAAGATGCAATGCAAATAAGAAAGGTGCATAAAAAAGTTCTCAGTGCGATTGTAACAGAGCACGTCGAAAACCTAAAATATCTAAATTGTTTTCTCAAAGTGTCTCTTATGTTACATAATCTATGCATAGATTATTGTCAACCCCCTGTATTTCTGAAGGGATTGCCCCTTTTCATATCACGGGCGGGACTTTCCATGGAATATTACAGAAACGTGGGACCTGGTTGGCTCTCAGTTCCAGCTTGGTCGTCAGGCAGAGAAGATATGTCTGTTTTAGCTGGCGCTCACTGCACACGCGCGTTGTGTTAGTTAGAGAAATATGTTTAGTTAAGAAAATAAAAGTTTACATAAATAATATGGTTTTGTGGTTGATGAATGTCTTGGCAACAAGACTGGCCTAGAAGAAGAAATGAATCAATGACGACCAACCAGTAAGAACAGAGACGTTAGAAAAGACGCTAGAAGAAGAACGTAAGATACCAAAGATGAGCAGAAGAATAATAGAAGTAAAGAAAGGGTATAAAACACTTACTTAACTGTTTGTTTATCAACCATGTTTTTGCTCATGTCTCAAATCAATCATTGGTATTTTCCTAAAATTTTCGCAACACGAAGCATATGACACAAGGTTGCAAGTATTGGGAATCCAGCCAGGGTTGAACTTGCTATTAATGGATTTGCGAGAATAGCTTGCTAGCCCTTACACCAAAATGGGACAAAATTCCAGGAAGTATTCCAAACTTTCTTTAAACAGGGTAAATAAACATGTTGAAATATTTGGGCGGTTTGATAAAATGTTTATTAATGTTAATAGTTTAATAAAACCACTACAAAATAAATATAGGTATTGATAAATTATCAATCAAAACAAATAAGTATGTGCAATTATTTTCAAGGGAGATAATAAAAAATTATAATTTTAAAACAATTACCAAAAATAAACAAATTGTCCAATTTTAGTGAAAATTTCAGAACTTTATTCATTAAAGACTTAATATTATGAGGAATAGTTTATTTTATTAAAAAAAATTGAAAAAAGTTTTTATCAATTATGATTGTAGAGTAGGTTTAAACCTCTGAAAAAAAATTCCTGTCCCTAATTTTTATATTTCTAGAAATATCAAATCCAGAAGACCACATTAAAAAATTAAAAACATTTTTTTAAATGTCAAACACCCCAAAAAATTTATTTGAAAATTTAAAAGTTATTTTCTTAAAACTCAAAAAATAATTTTTGTAGTGTGTCTTCTCTGTTTGTAATTAATGCTGTAATCATGCAGTTGAAATAAATTATTACAATGAAGCAAATTTAATTTTTTCCCTTGATTTATACTATATATATATATATATATATATATATATATATATATATATATATATATATATATATAAAGTTTTGTGTGAATACCAAGGGATGTGATACTTCGTCCTACCATTATGTAAGACAGAGGCAACTGGTTCTAGATTTATATACATCACACAGGGATTCGCCAATGTCAGAATCGTGCGTTTGTGAAAGCCCGGATGTTGATTGGTTATGCCTATGAATTGCTCGTCGTAAATGCTGTGCGATTCTCAGTTCAAGCTTTAGATCGTCCTACCCACATAGTCAGCTTCACGCTGACATTGAATTTATAAATAATCATACTCTGTTGAAGTGTAGGTAAGTCATCTTTTTGGCTGGAAATGCAGATCTAGTAGTAAGATATTTCTAACCACAATAGAATCAAACCACGGCATGACAGACGAAGAGCTTTTTTTTTAAATATTAAGTCTGCTTAAGATTTTCTGATGAATTTAAATAATAGATTGTTTCTTTGTTTAATGGAGTATCAACCTTCGTGGGTTATCTAACGCCAAAGCCATCCTTGTAGAAGAACAGTAGTAATACTATTTAGCCCATAGCTGAAGGGGTAGGGTTCATACTTTTCCTAGGGGTATTAGTCCGAAAGTGTTACAATTTTTGTGGCCATCCTTTAGGCTTCAAGCAAGAGCGCTTGTCCATCGGAGATCCTTTGTGTTAAGCAGAGCACGATCCTTTGGTTGTTCCTTGGTGCTCCTCAGTCTTGCTGGTCCTTCGTCAATAATTGGAAATGAACGTCTCTCAGTATCAGCGATTAAGTAGTTAACCAGCCATGTATTCGGGCTGTTGATTGACTGAGGTTTAAACCACGTGATCTTGCTTAGTCTATAAATTTAAGTGATGTATTGCAGCACACCTTATATAGCAAAATATTCCAACGGAAAGTGAACGTCGAAGAGCGAATGTAGTTTGAACTCGCTTACTACGATGTCAGAGTCCAGCACGTTAGCCACTATGCAACGGAGACTTCATGATTTTAAATAATAAATTTCTATGACTTAAAAAAAAGTATCCATGAAGACATTTCTTATTACTTCCCTAAAAATCACCATAATTCTTTGAATATACGTTGTTCAGGAACAGACGTAGTCAAGGTAACCAAAGAGAAGAAAAAAAAGAAGGAAAAAAATTTCAAAATAAGAAGTAGAACTAAGAGAAATACCTGTAAATGACGCTGTGTATGTGTGCATCTGTTTTTACTCAAGAACTCCTGCCCCTCCCCCCGAAAAAAAAAAGAAAAAAGTTCATTCAAGTGCTGTGCAGAATTATGCGAAAATGAATTTATATACAGCAGAACAATGTGTCATCGCTCAACGAAAGTAAAAATGACTGTTGTCAAAGCGACTTCGTTAGGCACAAAGTTCCTGAATGAAAAAACAAAACAACAACAAAAAAACAAACAAAACGAAAAGAAAAGAAATAAAGAAGAAAAAGAAATAATAGGTAAAAAAAAAGAAAGCCCCCCCCCAAAAAAAAAAAATACAAAAAATTAAATAAACAAAATAAAGACACTGTTCCTGTTTTGTGACATTTTCTACTTAATTTTGTGCGGGACTCAACCCTTCGATTATTTTCCCCTAAACCCAACCCCCGTTCGCAAACTCTGTTGTCCGCCCAGAAAAAAATCACCTACTATTATTTTCAATCCCCAGTCCACGCTCTATCACTGCCAGTCTGCACTGACCAACTGGAAGAAGCGACATCTATCTTCTTTTTATTTATTTATTTTTGTTTTGAGGACCTGAGTGCTTTTTGACCACTTAACCTTTTCGTTGGGGAAAGCAAGAAACATCTTTTCTTTTTGTTTCCCAAAACTCCATCTTCCAATTAGTGCTCCTAAACATATTTTCGCCTCGAAATCTGCTAAATTCTTGTTCTGCTAAATGAGGTTGTCCTTTAGATTCCTTGTTATGATGGAACATTTTTCTTTCCTCGTCCGCTGACTCAGCATCCGAATGACCAGTCTGTGAGCATCCCTTGAACACTATGTCTTTTCGTTTGATTTGTTTTTTTTGCTTTCCATCAGACCCTTGCTGTTTAAGATGGCGGACACAACACCATTCACTTCATTGGTTTGCATAGACATTAACGTAGGTCGATTTAGGAACTGTAACGTATCCCATGTGGCAAATGTTGTACATTATAAAGAATTACCACACAAAATATTTTTTCAAATTTTTGTGTTCGTTTGAGGAAATAGATTTCAATATTTTAAAGTCTCTTCACCGTTACAGCTTACTTAGGTCAAAAGCAGCACATCATAGCTGTCGTTGGTGATGGGGAGGGGAGCATATTTTCAACTTAAATTTTCGTGGCAACAGTATTTTATCCTCATCACAATCCTGTTCAATAGGCAATAAGCTATATATCCATCGCATCCAACTGATCAATTGGCATCACTCCAACCTGTTTATCATGGAATAACATTTTCAACTGTTAGCTCAGTACAAATAGAACAATAATGTTTGCCTCTAAAACCATCTTTCATTCTTTCTTTTCAATAAAAACATTATTCCAGTTATGAGGAAGTGAAATCTGTAGTGAAGAACTGGCTCAAAGTACAGTCAACAGAATAGGGATACATGCTCTCATTTGAATGTGGAACATTGCTATTGAGAGAAACAGTAACTGTAGGAAAGTTGGGAGGTGATCCACAGAGGACCAATTTCATTTTAATTCAGGATACATGTTCCCGTGTCGGTAATTATACCTGTACTAAAAAAAATGACATTACTTTTTGACTCACCTTCGTATTTAATTTGTTTTTTTTTTAATTGATAAAAACAATATTATTGAATAGTTTAAGAAATCACTGAGCACAATATCAACATTTGAGAGTTCATGGAGCATTAGGATGATTATCTTTAATTATAATTTTTCACTGAAATCCTGCATGTATATAGGAAAAAAACTCTGAACTTGGCAGATTCATATCTTTTAAAGTAGACTTTGCTCCCACAAAAAATTATTTGATGAACTTAAGCAGACATAGTAGATGTTAAAAAATATTATGAAAATGGAAGAGGACACATTTTAGATAGATAGGTGAAAAGTTGTTGATTTTGGAGTCATGCATTTGGGTGGGCAAAACAATTTTTTTTATCAGGTATAGGGTTAAAATAGTTAAATATTTGGATTTTACAGTCTTTATTTGCCTTACATACCAAATTTCAGAATGTATGAAAGACATTTTTAAAAAATTAAAAAAACACTAAGATTTTGCGACACTGCACGGCCTTAATTTTGAGGCAAAATATGAAAATTATATCCCCACCCTCTAAAATTGAAACAGTATGGTTTAAGACAAAATAATTTGACACACTTTCCTAACTCATGAAGGGGAACATTTGTGCCAAATTTCAAGTAATTTGGTGTCGGTGGGTGTAACGCCCTGGTGAATTGACATGGAATGACCCAGCTTTTAATATGACCAGGAGATTTCCACTAGCATAGATACTACACTTTGATCGTAGGCATAAGTGTTGAGAAGTGACACTGCCATCTGAGTCTAATGAGTCATTAGTAAGATATCATTGAGGTTTGTTTTTCTGACGTTGGATTTTATGGCACGTCAACCCTTGTTGGGTTATTTGATGCCGAATACATTTTGTTCAATTTATGCTTGATGTGTATTCAATTTTAGAAATGTTTTTAAACACATTTTTCTTCTATTTAACCCATAGATGGGTACTAGCAAGATCAAAGAGTACTCCGCACTCCCCAGAGCTTCAGAATTGGTACTTCGCCATCAGATTGAGTTTAACGTCATACCCAGAACATTAAGAGTCTAAACCACCCAACCATACCTTTGGGCGCAAATCATAGACTAAAGCAAATTAAGTCTCTGGTCTTTTAAGCAAGAAGTTAGACGATTTATAATTGTTTGTTGTGACATGTTCCTGTCAAACAGGATATAAAAAAACATTCTGTTTGCTTCTTTTAATTATCTCTTGATTTTCTTTTTCTAAATTTCGCTTTCATGTAAAACAAAGAAAGAAAGAAAGAAAGAAAGAAACAAACAAACAAACAAAGAGACAAACAAGTTGTCTTAATCTCACCCCCGTTTATCTCTCATCTCGTCACTGTTCAATTCTTCTTTTATAAAAAGATGGTCTTTAATGATTGATTCGACAAGCTGATCAGAAAGATTTCAAAGTGTGAACAAAACGACCATTGTTTTTCGCTTGTGTAACCTTTCAATAAGATTCAGTCGGTAGAGCGTTCGACTAGGAACCACAAGGCTCCTGGTTCGATACCAGCTCTAGCCAACTCAGCGTACGAGTAGCGCAGGGATCTGAGCGGTAGTAGGCCGCCCCGACATTAGGCCGCCCCGACGACCCTCTCTATATTGTTATATAGGCCGGTTTAGCTCATTGAAGGGCCGTTTTAGCTCAGTCGATAGAGCATCTTCCTGGGAACCACAAGGTTCCTGGTTCGACACCGTCCCTCGCAAACTCAGCGTATAAGTAGCACAGGTATCTGAGCGGTAGTAGGCCGCCCCGACGACTATCTCTATATTGTTATATAGGCCTGTTTAGCTCATTGAAGGGCCATTTTAGCTCAGTCGATAGAGCGTCTTCCCGGGAACCACAAGGTTCCTGTTTCGATACCGGCCCTCGCCAACTCAGCGTATGAGTAGCACAAGTATCTCGAGTCTGAGAAAGTACCCAAGTCCGTCAAGAAATACCTGAAGAAGGCCGGAGGGCACATCGACCGAAACGTTGTACAGCTAACAATGAAAATGAGGACAATAATACGAATAATACAAATAATTCTAAAAAACAAGTGACGTAATGTGACAGTTCAAGTGAAGAAATTGCTATTTATATATTATCGGAACGAACAAATTAATTGAAATTACATTAAACTAGCAGGACCTGTGTATATACTACAGTACGTTAATTTGATTATTATAACTTTTGATATGTTTACCTGAGAGCTATTACAAATAGTTCAAAAACAACTATTTTGAGATAATGAGTTTATTTAACTAGCAGAATCTGTGGATATACCACAGTATGATCCTTTAATTATCACAACGTTATATATGTTTACTGTAGAGATATTGCTAAATACTTCAATAGGTAAAAAGTATAATAATCTTAATTTAACCCCATCTCTCTCTTTTTTCTTTCTTTTCTTCTTGTCATTATCTTCGATTAAAGCAGATTAACGTGATCGCTTCTACTTCTCTGTGTTTTCTCTACTCTCTTTCTTTCTTTCTTAATCGACATTTTCTGTGTAGCATATCCTTTCCTTCCCTTTCTGGCTTTATAATACAAACGGAATAGTCCATTGTTTAGCTGGAGTGAGATACTCATAAGAAATAAGAATTCGGTGGATTTTTGCATTTCATCTTGGACGGTCTTCTTCTTCTTCTTCTTCTTCTTCTTCTTCTTCTTCTTCTTCTTCTTCTTCTTCTTCTTCAGTGGCCATTATGGCCAAATACACGAGGACACTTATATACGTTAAACTTTCAAGACAGTGTCTTATTAATTAAAACTGAAACGATAGCAAACGTTTATTACCGCCACTTTTTTTCGTATAATTAAAATCCCGCGTATTTTATTTTTAGATTTCATTTAATTCTTTTTTTTTAAATTCTTTTTTATTGTTTTAGTTACTTTATTAATCTATTTCTTAAGTGAAACATCTTTGTTTCCTTTCTCTCATAAAAAAAAAAATGTCCCTTTTTTAAAATTATTGATTACTTTTTATCATACTGTATTCATTCATTTGATATTTTAATTTTTTCCTTATTTTTCACATTTCCCCCCTTGACTTGATTGATCACGTGTTTCCATCTCTTTTTCTCCATTTAATTCTTCTCCTCTCTTCTCTTTTCTTTTACCCCTTCCCCCTCTTATCCTTTCACTCCCATTTCCTATCTAATAATCACATCCTCTCTTCATGCCTTCCCCCTATTCCCCCTCTTTCATCTTTATCCTTCTTACATCATCTTTTACTGCCCCCAATATTTCCCCCTCTTTCATCAACTTTTATTTCTCCTTCTCCCTCTCTTTCTTTTTCCTTCCCACTTTTCTTCTTTCTTTTTCTCCTTCACCCCTTTCTTCTTTCTTTTTCCTTCCCACTTTCTTCTTTTCTTTTTCTCCTTCACCCCCTCTTTCTTTTTCTCCTTCTTCCTCTCCTTTCTTTTTCCAGTAACACTCGTCTTCTTTATTTTTCTCCTTCCCCCTCTGCTTTCTTTTTTCCCTTCCCATCTTCTTTCTTTTCTCCTTCACCCCTTTCTTCTTCCTTTTTTTTTCCTTCGCGCTCTTCTTCTTCCTTTTTCTCCTTCTCCCTCTCCTTTCTTTTTTCCTTCCCACTTTTCTACTTTCTTTTTCTCCTTCACCCCTTCTTTCTTTTTCTCCTTCTCCCTCTCCATTCTTTTATTTTCCTTCCCACTCTTCTTTCTTTTTCTCCTTCACCCCTTCCTTCTTTTTCTCCTTCTCCCTCTCCTTTCTTTTATTTTCCTTCCCATTCTTCTTCTTTCTTTTTCTTCTTCCCTCTTGTCCCCTTTCTTTTTCTCTTTCCACTTTCTTCTTTCCTTTCCTCCCACTCCCCTCCTTTCTTTTTTTCCTTTCTCCTCTTCTCCTTTATTTTCTCCTTCAACCTCTTCGTTTTATTTCCCCCATCCAGCTCTTATTTCTTTTTCCTCCTTCGCCCCTTTCTTTCTTTTTCTCCCTCCCTCTCGTCTCCTTTCTTTTTCTCCTTTCCCCTCTTCTTTCTTCTTCATCCTCTTCTTTTTATCTATTCTTCTTACTCTTATTTCTTTTTTCACTTTCCCCCTTCGTCTTCGTATTTCCCTTCGCCCTCTTCTTCTTTCTCTCCCACTTCCTATCTAATAATCACATACCCTCTTCTCGCCTTCCCCCACTCCACCTCTTTCATCTTTATCCTTCTTACATCATCTTTTACTACCCCCCATCTTCCCCTTTCATCAATTTTTATTGCTTCTCACTCCTCTCCCCTACCCTATTTGATGTTCTCTTCTAAAAATGCTTTTAAGAATGCAAATTTATTCATCTTAGATAAGACCTTTTTATGATTTTAGATCGGCCGCTTTTTCGACAACATGATGTTCTTTCAATCTATCAGTTCATCATTATAATTATTATCGGCAGTATTTTTCTTCTGTCGTAGAAACCGTGGTATTCAGAAGGGAAATTAAGCCCAGACAGTTATTTATATTTCGTTTCTTGAAAGAGGTTCTTACAAACAAAAAGACAAAGGAATTTCATTAAAACAGTTATCCACAAAAATAAAATTTATTCTGACTTCAAAATACATTTAAAAAATCCCCTGATGGAATCAAGGAATTTTGCAGACACCCAGTTGCGCTGTCGAAGGGGCTTAGAATATCCTGATTGTTTTCCTTGCACAGGGGATAATAATCCCCCACAAAAATACACCGTGATGGAGGGTTTTGGATGGGACACAAAACTACATTTCTGGAGCTCTGGGAAAGTGTGGAATAACCCTTCATTGTCATTGCTCTCAGATCCACCGTGACCCAGAGTGTAAGTTCAGATATTTCTATTTGGTTTGGTTTGGTTGGTTGGTTGGTTGGGTTTTATGGCATATCAACCGTTGAGTTATTTTATGCTGAAGACTGTTTTTTTCTGATCTATTTAAATCCATTTGGGGGATTTTATCATCTGTATAGGTGCAGTGGGCGTATAGGACACAAAACTACAGTTCTAGAGACGTTGCAATATCATTTTTGGTTTCATAGATGTAGCAAATTTGTTTTTGATTTCAGATATCTTGCAATTCTATTTTTATTTGCAATTTTATTTTTAGTTTCAGAGATGTTGCAATTTTATTTTTTTATTTTTGTTTTCAGAGATGTTGCAATTTTATTTTGTTTCAGAGATGTTGCAATTCATTTTTGTTTTCAGAGATGTTGCAATTCTATTTTTGTTTCAGAGATGTTGCAATTTTATTTTGTTTTCAGAGATGTTGTTATTCTATTTTTGGTTTCAGAGATGCTGCAATTTATTTTTGGTTAGGGTGATGTTGCAATTTTATTTTTTGCCGATGTTGCAATTTCGAAAATAGAAACCTTCACCAAGTATAACCCAGACAGCAACGACACTTACGCTTTGCAGAAAGTCATCCTACCCGGAACTCTCTACAAACTACGGAAAATATTGTTAATTAAGTGAAATTCACCTTACTGTACCCAAGGTCTAAAATTTGGACATTCACCAATCCGTTATAAATCATTTATTGATGTTCTTTTATTCTTTTTGCGCTAGTTTCCTGCATTCAGTTATGTGATTCATTGGTTTATATTTCTCATCACATAACCTACACTTCCTATTCCTCCTGTGTACTATTAACTTTTTGCTTTGATATGATTAGTCCGAATGATATTATTTTGTGCTATTATTATTAGAAATGTCTTTCTGGTGTCCCCTGAAGAATATTGTCATATTCCAAATGATGAATAGGAAAACTTTGTGAGCATCCACTTAAAAGCAGCAGCAGCCCAATGCATACCAGCCAACCAACCAACCGACCGACCAACGTGCCAAATATAAAGTCCCCTGGGAGACAAAAGCAGTTAAGGAAAAACGAGATATTATGAAAAAAGCATCCCTACGTAATGAAATAAATCCAACAAACATGTGGAAAATCTTAAAAAGAACAAGAATACATCCAAGGACAAATGAATAAAATCAGAAATTCTGTTGAAGATAAAATGTTGGTATCAGCCAGACATCGAGAGAGTATATCCCCTTTTCACTAGCGCTAGACCAATGATATTGTTTTGGCGTCTAAGGTGGAACGCCACACCTACCATTAGCTCCTTACTTTACGGCACATATCCCTGTACTGCTCATACGCTGAGTTGACAAGGACCGGTATTGAACCAGTGATCTTGTGGTTCCTAGTCGGACACTCTAGCGATTGAGCTAATCACAATTAGCATGGTAGACAGAAAATGAATTTGGAAAACATAGCTCGAGCAAAGTTAAAAGATGCCATGCAGGAAGATTGACGAGAGAGAGAGAGAGAGAGAGAGAGAGAGAGAGAGAGACAGAGAGAGAGAGAGAGAGAGAGAGAGAGAGAGGAGGGGAGGGGGAGAATTTGAAATGTATTTCTATGTTAAATTTCATAGGCAGCAACTCGTAGCTTAAATTAGGCCAAACATTCCCTTTCTTAGAAATCTTACAAAATGATTTTAATGTTTTGGCTGGCTGTATTCTTTTTTTTTTAAATTGTTAGCTTTCGGATTTAGGCTCTATTTCTGGAGATCTGGGGAATGTGGAGTATTACTTTATTGCCATTACTTCCAGGGCCACTCTGGTCGGTATGGTAATACCTATTATATATTTACCAGTCCCTTCGCGCGAACAGGATGTGACACAAGGTCAATTTTTAAGCGGAGTTTGATAGGTTTGACTTCAGAGTTTTCCTTTTCCTAGACTGCTTACCTAGTCAATGTTTAAGAGCCCAGTCCGCCCTACTATTTACCCATAGTTAGAGTGAGAATAGTTGGATGAATACCTTTCCCAAGATTATTAGCGATATGCGAAATGCAAAAGCTTGGTCCAGGATTTGAATTCGGGTAATACCTATTAATCTCCTATCTATTAGCCAAGAAATTATGTAAAAAATGCTGATAGTTACACAAAAATATAAATATGAACTTATAAAAGTCGTCGGGGCGGCCTAATGTCGGTATTAGCCAGACAGCGAGGGAGTCTATCCCCTTTTCACTAGCGCAAGGAGATTATTTTAGCATCAGAGGTGGAGCACCACGCCTACCAAGAGCTCCTCGCTTTATCGCACAGATCCCTGTGATTTCCAGTTCCTCCAGTTTTTCTTCCAAGTTTCCAGTGCAGTAACTACAATTTTTATCACTTTGGCCGTCATATTCCATAGTTCTTTCAATTCTCTAGAAAGGTCCAGGTATTTGTCTATTTTTTCGTTTTCTTTCATCTTCACCTTGTGATCTGCTGGAACCGCAAATTTCTCCAGTTGACACGTTCTCTTATTTTGCTAATCAACATTAGGTATGGTCTCCTTGTCTGGGAAAGGGTGATCGTCTTTTTCTCGAAGTTACAGAGAATTTTATGCGTTTCATTCTCAAGAACAGATTCTGGTTTATGTAGTTGTGCCTAGCTTTGTAGTTCTGTTGTGCTAGTTTGCTACATTCGCTTAATACATGGTTTACAGTCTCATCTCTGTCATATTATCATTATTATTATTGTTATCATGATTTCACTCCTTGTGATTTTTTCACACCAGCGTTAGCTGATGGTATTTCATTGGAGTCTGAGTGAAAACAAGTCTCCTTAGGTCTCCAGGACTCTTCTGAGTATTCTGATTGCAGCAATGCAGTAGTCTGGATAGTGTCAATTATTATTATTATTATTATTATTATTATTATTATTATTATTATTATCATATTATCACTCCATTAGAGTTTTTCACATCCCTCTCAGCCGGTGGTTTACTGGAGGTGGAGTGACAACAAGTCTCCTCAAGTCTCCAGGACTTTTCTGAGTATTCCAGCCGATCTCAACGATGTTGTAGTCTGGATGGTCTCGATTCTTCCTCTGATTTCCAGTTCATCTAGACTTTTCTTAGACCCCTGGGGACCGTTCATAGGGCATCAATTACAATTGGAACGATCTTTACCTTTATGTTCCACAGTTTGCTTTGTTCTCTGGCAAGGTCCAAGTATTTGTCTATCTTTTCGCTTTCTTTCACTTTCACCCGGTGATCGGCCTGAACGGCAGTATCCACGAGAAGACAAGTTTTCTATTATTATTATTATTATTATTATTATTATTTACTCCTTTTGAGTTTTCACATCAGCATTAGCTGATGGTCTTTCACTGGAGTCTGAGTGACAACAAGTCTCCTCAGGTCTCCAGGACTCTTCTGAGTATGCTGGCAGATTGCAGCAGTGCAGTGTTCTGAATGGTTTCAATTCTTTCTCTGATTTCCAAACTTTCCAATTATTATTATTATCATTATCATTATTATTGTTGTTGTTGTTCTTCTTCTTTTTCTTCTTCTTTTTCTTGTCCCCCTACTTCTTGTTCTCCTCCTTCTCCTCCTCCTCCTTCTCCTTCTTCTTCTTCTTCTTCTGCTGCTGCTGCTCCTCCTCCTTCTTTTTCTTCTTCTCCTTTTTGTTGTTGTTCTTCTCCTCCTCTTCTTCCTTATTCTCCTTCTCCTCCTTCATCTTTTTCTTCTCCTCCTCCACCTCCCTCTCCTTCTTTTTCGCCTCCCCCTCCCCCTCTTCCTTCTTTTATCTATCTATCTGCTTAACCACTCATCATAGCGTTGGGCCAGAAGAAGTGCTATCTTTCTTTGGCAAGCGACTAGAGAGGTCAGAAGACAAAACAGCCATTGATATTTGCACTGAATTAACGAGACAAATATCTTGAGTTATACACATGCAATAGGAAGGCGATTTGCCATCAACTGCGAGTTGTGTCTGGACACCATTATCTGTCACCGTCTGCCCGGTCAACGGACCGACCTTTTGGTGTTGGCCAAGTCCGCGGGAAACAAGCCAACACATAAAAAATGACGCAAGTCGCTTTTAAAAGGGGAAAGAGAATTAAACATCGACACTCGGTCTTTGTTCTAAGTCATTTGTTGTTTGTCGATTTATTTTTCTTTTATTGTTTTTGTTTTTGTTTTCTTTGTTTCTTCTTCTTCAGTTACGACTTCTCTAATTCAGCGAGATTTTCTTCTGATCATTATCTCATCTACGTTCCGAGTCAGTTTCTTTCCGGTTACAAAGAAGAAAAAAAAACGCCAAGAAAAACAGGCAACAACAAAAAAAGAAAAACACTTTGTATGTATGCATGTATGTATGTATGTATGTATATGTATCTATCTATATCTTGTACATATCTATACATTTATCTATCTATCTATCTCAGTCAATATCTATCTATCTATCTATCTATCTATCTATTTCAGGCTTTTCTATATCTCTATGTCTATCACTTCAGATCTATCTATCTATCTATCTATCTATCAATATATCTATCTATCTCTATCTATGTTCTATCTATCTATCTATCTATCTATCTATCTATGACTTTTCCATATCTATGTATCTCTTCAGATCTATCTATCTATCTATCTATCTATCTCAGCTAATTGAT
Organism: Doryteuthis pealeii; assembly: GCA_023376005.1. Classification (NCBI taxonomy): domain Eukaryota; kingdom Metazoa; phylum Mollusca; class Cephalopoda; order Myopsida; family Loliginidae; genus Doryteuthis; species Doryteuthis pealeii. The sequence continues at coordinate 72,926,127 of CM042144.1, read as the reverse complement.
CTACCTATCAGTCTACCTCTTATCTATCTATCTATCTATCTATCTATCTATATATATATATATATATATATATATATATATATACCAATTTGTTCATATCTATCTATCTATCTATCAAGTAGTCTATCTATCTATTTATCTATCTCAATTAATATCTATCAATCACCGTCTTCTCCATATCTATCTATCTATCTATCTATCGCTCTCTTTCTCTCTCTCTCTCTCTATCTCTCTCTCTCTATATATTATATATATATATATATATATCACGCGCTTGCACATACACACCCACATAATCACCTACGCACATGCACACATACACAAGCCCACAGACGCACAAACACGTAAGCACACATATACAAATACACACTCCTACACAAAAGCATATATGCGTATGCATACGCACACACATAAACACATACACAGACACACCCACACACATGTATGCATATATGCGTGCACACAAACATATACACACACGCATACACACACAAACGTACACATATGCATCAACATTAACTCCTACACACAAACATATACACACGCACATACCCAAGCACAGACGCAAACATATGTACAGAGTACCTGTGGCGCATGATCTAATGGTTAGAGTCGTAGGAAATGGACTCGTCAACCTGAGTTCAATGCCTGGACAAAGCTGTTTGCATTTTATAACGCTAGTATCCTTGGGAAAGGTAGGAATCCAATTTCCCTCCAGCTATGAGTAGATAGCAGGGCAGAATGGACTCTTTAACCGTGGCTAGGTAACCAGTCTAGCAGAAGGAAAACTCTGAATTCAACTCTGTTAAAATCCGCTTAAAAATTGACCTTGTGTCGCATCTTTTCGTGCGGAGGGATTGGTATATATATATATTATATATATATATATATATAATATATATATATATATATATATGTGTGTGTGTGTGTGTGTGTGTGTGTGTGTGTGTACAAGAGTACACCAAATATACAAACCTTTGAAGCGATACAAGTTGGTATAAGTTTTTAGACCAGAACTAAGTGCAATGAATTTGTCCGTCTGTTAAACATACCTAGTTCTCATTGATGAGTCCTGGGCAATTCTGACGAGACAATGAAACTAAATCCACATAAAAGAGACACACAATTTCATCAGGAACAAAGTCGAGACAGATGCCTGAGAGTGCGGTCTATCCTCAGTTCCTTCTTTGACAATTCACGCACCCATCTCTACCTCAAATCTTTTTACTCACAGTGCCACTGTTGATCAAAATAAAACTGTCTTGCTATAATAAAAGTACCTTTTATTTTTACAACGAATGTTTTCTAGACGATTTCGGTCATTTTATCTGACTCTGCATCAAGGGATTATCTAAAACGGTGAATTTGAATGTCGATCAGGTGCTGGTCTATGCTACAACGGTACGCATAAGCCAGACCACACACATATACACACAAACCCACACCAACGCAAACATACACATGCCCAAGCTCCCTGAAATAGACTATTATGCTAAATCTCTAAGTCTTTTGTTATTTCTTTACTTATATATTTGCTCTGTGACTCTAACATTAAGAGCACACATTGAGCTCTCAAACTGCGACAGGCTTTGTAAATAAAACTCTTCTGTCGTAAGGAAGATTTTTCTCTGGACTTTTGGATTATATATATATATATATATATATATATATATATATATATAGAGAGAGAGAGAGAGAGGGGTACAGAGTAGAGACTTACTTGTTGCTTATCTCTTCTTTACTACTTCTAGTCGCCATGTTTCCTCTTCTTCTTCTATGGCCGCCATCATGTCTCTATCCTTCCAACTGCTTTTTGTAAGGGCTTCTTCTAAGGGCTAACTCTTTTAGTTATGCAATTAATTAAACCACAATATTGTTTTCCGTGATCAAGATTTTATTTCACCCATGTTCTTCCGCGCGGGGTGATATCAACCCCGGCAGAGAGAGAGAGAGAGAGAGAGAGAGAGAGAGAGAGAGAGAGAGAGAGAGAGAGAGAGAGAGAGAGAGAGAGAGAGGATCCTCTCTGCTCAAAATTCAGGTTGTATCTGATTCTCTAACTAATCACTTGACGCCCGAGATTCGCACCCCGTAATTTTCCACTGGCCCCTTTGAATTCTCGCTACAGGGTCTGTCAACCGTTTATGCTACCACATAAATTGTAACGGGGCAATTTACGTGTAATGAGTTTTAAAGAATTTTAAATTAAAAACAAAAATTTATTCAAGATGGAAATTTTCTTGCAATTAACATAACAAAACGTGTATTTTGTTATTTTTGGTTTGATTTTCTAAAATTCTGGTCAAATATTTTTAAAATAGAATTTAAAAAAATAAAAAAAATATTTTTTCTTCTTTTCTTTCTGTATTTCTTAAAATAATATCCAGGATATTCAAAAAACAAATCCCTCATCGGTGCCAAACAAATAATCAAATTTGGATAAAGTGATTTTCAGTGCCTGAGGCGCCCCAAAAAAGAATGCCGAAGGAATTCACGCACGTTTTCCCACTGGCCATGCATAAGCTTTGGTTTGTGCGTGGGTCTCTACGTTAAAAATACATTGTGTTAATCTGGATTTGTTTGGTTTGTTTGGTTTTACGGCATATTAATCTCGGTGGGCTATTTAATGCCGACAAAGTTTTGAAATAATTCATTTTTAATGGATATTCAATTTATTTTATAAACAAATCTTTCTATTTAACCCTTAGATGGTACCCTAAAGGTCCTACCACTCCTGGTCAGAGTGGACCTGGGAGCAGTGGTGATTAAGTGGTGCTCCACATTCCGCAGACCACCAGAACTAGAACATCACCATCAGATACAGTTTAGCATCATTCCTAGGATATGAAGACCCTCAGCAACCACTTTCTAGCATATATACGATAAAACAGTTGGGCTTGCCATAAGTACTATAGGGTTTGGGTAATCATATAGCTGCTAGGGCTTGACGTGACCAGCCAATTCATTGGAAGGGATCTTTCCAGCCTTCCGTCTAGCCTAAGTAAGGGTCTGTGGAGTATTGCATGTCATCGACTGCTCATCCACCAAGATTCCGTCCTTGAGCATCACGGGTCGTCACCGAGGGCCAACAGGGGTCACATTGGAGAGTCTTACCCGTTTGCAGAGGTGCACCGACTCTAAACTCTCACCGACAGGGTTGGTGTTAATCAAGATATCAGGAAAATGATTGATAATTTCGATAAAGTAATGCTCATAAGGGGCCGGGTTAGCTCAGTTGGTAGAGCGTTCGGCTAGAAACCACAAGGTTCCTAGTTCGATACCGGTCTCCGCCAACTCAGCGTATGAGTAGCACAGGGATCTGTGCGGTAAAGTAAGGAGCTGATGGTAGGTGTGGCGCTCCACCTCAGATGCTAAAACAATCTCCTTGGTCTAGCGCTATTGAAAAGGGATAGACTCCCTCGCTGACTGGCTGATACCGCCCCGTGGACTTTACTTACTTAATGCTCATAAACAATGCAATTAGAAGCACATCGGGGTCTAAGGGTTAGCAAACTGGTCTCGCAGATCAATTACTAGTGAACAGCGAGTTCAATCCTTGCTGAATGCCTCATACTTGCGACCTTGTGTTACATCCTACACGTGGAAAACAGATTGAGTTAGAATAGGCATTACATCATTGTGTAATGTTAGCAAGCTAGTCTTGTTAGCAAGCGAGTCGTGTTGACCCATAATTATTTTAGTTAAGAAAAAAAAAACAACAAAAAAAAACAACAGTATTGTATAAAACATAATAAAACTATGTGTTGTAATATGTTTTGTTTATTTTTTTTTACATAATATTTTTTCTTTGGCGTGTAGGGACCCGGTTGTTCTTTGGTGAGTGTGTAGTTGAGGAGTTGAATAAGATCCGAGTTATGGGTCCCCACAATTTATATGTATAAGACTACGGAAATGAAGTTTCCATAGAAAACAAAAGAAGACAAAATTGATAAAAGAAACAAACTTTATATACATTAATTTACAATTGGTATATTCAATTGTTCTTTTAGTGATGTTGCCGACTGTATGTGTCTGTACGTAGTTGTGTGTGACAAGTGTGACATGTATTGTTTATAATTGTGCGATTGGTTGTGTCAACATTGTAGCAGTTTTGTCTGTGATTGAAACTTGTGATTGAAATTTGTTGTTGTTGAGCGAGAGAGAGAGAGAGAGAGAGAGAGAGAGAGAGAGAGAGAGAGAGAGAGAGAGAGAGAGAGAGAGAGAGAGAGAGAGAGAGAGAAATTGGAAACGAAAATACGAGACCAACCTGATATATCATTTTTGTGTCTTCGGGCAGCGACTTCTCCCCATTGTGTCGATGTTGGGGGAGAACTTTCGCTCCTACTGTCGAGTTAGGTGCATCAGCTCCAACTCTGTCGAGTCGGGAAGAGCGTAAGCTCCCACTGTCCATTGTTTTTCAGCTCTATGGGCCTTTTTATAATTTTCTTTTTGTCATTGTCTACGTGATCATTAAGCTAAAATATTCATCAAATATCAGGTGATTTGCAATGATGCAATATCGAATGATTTTGGTACATTCCGATGGCGTACATATTTTCCCATGGAATTTAAACCATTGTTTCTATTGTTGTTAAAATATTTCTAAACTAATATTATTTCGATTATCATTTGTTTACCTAATTCTAAACTCATGACATGCAATTGTAAAACTAGTTATTTAAGAAAACTTAATTATTTTAATTTGGTCAATTTCACATGCTGTAAAAATATAGGGGCCAATTCCTATAGGCGTAATAAATTTTTAAATTTAGATGATTTTAGTGAACTTATTTATGTAAACATATCTGAAACGTGCTCATAATTCAAAATACAACTCTCAACACGAATCAAAAATCAATCAGTCGAAAGCTCGTAACTCGGAAATCTCATAAGTTCGTGCAGTCAAGGTACAAATGGAAATAATCTAATCATCTCATTTTTTTTGTAAATATCTTAGTAAATTTCTTTGGTGAAATAAATTTGTAAACTTAAATTTTTTGTGAACCTATTAATATATGCGTATCTGAATGTTGCTCGTACTTCAAATTTTAGCTCTCAATACACACACACTCACACGCACACCCACACACAAATATATATATATATATATATATATGAGAAAGTCTCTAGTTCATTTTACGTAGATAATTCAATAAGTCCGAAGCCGAATTACGAAAAAAATACATCAATATTTTACACAACAAATGTTTATTTTTCAACATAATCTCCAGACTTGAATATTAATCATATAGATCGAATTTTATACAAAAAAATTATATATGATGTTACACACACATACACACACACACACACACATAGAGGCGCGCGTGTACGCAGATCTACCCACACAAGTGTCAGTCTACCATCAATTCAACTATTCCATTTATATTTCACATTTTGTCGACATTTTTCAAAACTGTGTTTGTTCATATATTATTCATTGCCACTTCTTCACAGAAGAAGGCCATTTCTACAAGCCATCAATTAGGTTGTGAGCACGCAGATAGCTCGGGGTTCAGCTTTGCTTTTACGCGCCCTGTCATACTTATGACACGTGAGACCCCGGCTTCCTCTCGTATGGACCGTACATGACTGAGAAGCCTAGCCCTCGACAGGCAAGCCCTCTCACACACATCACATATATGGTCAGACTTAAATATAGGAAATGTTTCCAGGAGGTCCATCATATGCCGTGTACGTAAAGCCCGCTTCATGGTAGACTTCTCAAGCTGCTTTACCTCAAACCCCTTACACCCAGTCTCCTCCAAACCACTAGGTTTGGCTAGACACAACAACTACCTCTGACCAGAAGCGAAATCCGACTGACTTTTCGCCAGCCTGATTTCTTAACCTCTCGAGCATTTGAAAGCTGCCGTAAAGGAGTGGTATTTAAACTATTAAATAAATACGTTTGTTTATATATTTTACGATCACCAGAGAGATCCAGTTTGTGAACAGACGATCATTGCATTATATATGCTGGCAGTGAAAGTTAACTTCAATCACCCCTAGAGAGCTCTACCGAGTTTGGGGAGCATATAATAAGTCATCCACAGACACGTGTTTCGGCGTTTCACGCGTCTTCATTGTGGCTAGACACAACAAATACCTCTGACCAGGAGCGAAATCCGACTGACTTTTCGCCAGCCCGATTTCTTAACCTCTCGGCCATTTGACAGCTGCCGTAAAGGGGTGGTGTTTAAAGTATTAAATACATACGTTTGCTTATATATTTTACGATCACCGGAGAGATCCAGTTTGTGAACAGACGAAATATATATATATGTTATGTTCTTGTGAACGTTGTTTGTTTTTTTGAAGCATATATATATATAAATACTTATACACGTAAACATTTACGTTCATACTCACCGAATAGCTTATAGGTCGTTATTCAACAATAAGAAATAATACTAGAGTAGAAAAATTATGAACGATGTTATTGTAAGAAGCTTAATGTGTACGTTATTCACTTTTCCATAAATTTTCCTCATATATATATATATATATATATATATATATATATATATAATATATATATAGTATCCAATGCTTCAAAAGACCGAACAAACAACATTCACAAGAACATAACACATAATTATATATATACATATATATATATATATATATATAAATATATATAAATATATCTTTCTCTCTCTCCCCTCTCTCTCTCTATATATATATATATATATATGTATATATATATTTATATATATATCTTTCTATATATATGTATTTCTGTATATATATATATATATATATATATATATATATATATATATACATATATATATATAAAGACCTCCACACATACACATTTACGTTCACCGTCACCTACTAGCTTATTTGACGTTAGTTATTCAACAATAAGAAATAATACGAGAGTATAAAAATTATCAACGATGTTATTGTAAGAAGCGAGACAAAGTGTTTATTTACAAGGCCCAAAGCGATTTGTAAGATTTTTATTTTATACCACTTTTCTTTCTTAGGCGACACTATCATCCTTTGTATTTACAACTTGCCTACCTTTTTTTTTCTTTTCCATTTTCTTTCTACTTTTTCGATAGAATCTTCAGTGCTTTCTAGTGTTATCAGAGGTTTTGTAGCCAACACTTATTTATTCTCCAATGAAAAAGTATTAAGCATATTTTTTGACAACTTACTTCTTAGCATCTTGTTTTATTTGTTTTGAGACACACAGACACACACAGATACAGACACAGATACAGACAGACACAGACACCCACGCATGCGCACACACACGCACATGCACACAGATTGGGATTGATATATAAGTATATCAATTTCCGATATCTAATGTCCGATCTTCTACTCTCTGTCTATATGTCTGTCTGTCTCTTTCTCTTTATATATATATATATATATATATATATATATATATATATATATATATCTGTGTGTGTGTGTGTGTGTGGAGAAAGGTAGACAAATACGGGATGTTGTAGAAAATGGATGTTTATTGTATGTAGTGATGTCGACGTTGTAATGTTTCAGTTTGTTAGACCTTTAAGAACTAGGATTGAGTTCCTGCTTCAATGGTGAACATTTTCATACTGGTGAATTAGGAGGTCGTGAATAAGGGGAGGGGTGGTCAGTTGTTGGTGTTAGCAGAGGTTGGTAGTGGTAAACCTTCGTTGTTGGTTTCTGATAATATATTATTATTATTATTATTATTATTATTATTATTATTATATTAAAGCTGAGCGAATCAACTTTTGTCTCGTAAGGCTTTCTTACTGGTTAGTTTAATGACACGAAAATTATACTAAATTATTCCTTATTTTTAGGGTTGAATTATGTTTGAAAAAATCCATTTTAATTTTCTAATTAGTCTTAATTTGCAATTAACGCAAAAACTGATCAATCTCTTCCTGTCTATCCCTTTCTTCCCCTCTATGTATCTCTTGATTACTTCCTTATATAATGTTAGTTTCTCTGGGAAGACGAGAGAGAGAGAGAGAGAGAGAGAGAGAGAGAGAGAGAGAGAGAGAGAGAGAGAGAGAGAGGAGAATTTGAAAAAATTGAATTGAAAAAAAATATAGATATGAACTTATAAAAGTCGTCGGGCGGCCTAATGTCGAGGGAGTCTATCCTCTTTTCACTAGTGCTAGACCAAGGAGATTATTTTAGCATTAGAGGTGGAGCGCCACACCTACCAAGAGCTCCTCGCTTTACCGCACATATCCCTGTGCTACTCATACGCTGAGTTGACGAGGGCCGGTACCGAACTAAGAAACTTGTGATTCCTAGCCGAACACTCTATCGACTGAGCTAATCCGGCCCTATATGTACTTATAATGAACAAGATTCCTTAACCTCTTGGCAAACAATAAACCCAGATTGGTTTCCATGCCATTAAAATTTATCAATCTATGGACATTCGGTTTCTGATTCCTCTCATTGCTGTCTGCGACTATTGTCGAAATCCTATCGTGGCGTAGTGGATAACGTATTAGACTGTGACATCCCACCATATCGGTTGAATACAAGGATCATTATCGTGTAGGATCACGCACAAACCGAAGATCATGCGTTGTCAGTGTTAAGAATTGCGTGAAGAATCAATCGGCATTCCTCTTTTGAGGCGCTTCAAACACTGGGCAAAAATGGGTATCAGCCGGACAGCGAAGGGGTCTAACCCCTTTTCACTAGCGCTCAGGCAGGAAGATCGTTTTTGCATCTGAAGTGGAGCGCTACACCTACCATCAGCTCTCCACTTTACCGCACAGATACAAGCTGTACTACTCATGCGCTGATTTGGCGATGACCTGTATTGAACCCAAAACCTTGTGGTTCTAAGATGGATGCTCTACCGACTGAGCTCAATTTTTTTATTCTATTTTTTTCATCCCTTCTGGGAATTGTTCCATCTTTAAGGTTCCTTCCTCGTCTCGAACAATAACCCCCCACCCTAGTTCTAATTTTACTAAGAGTTTTGTTTTTGCAATAACACTATTTACGTCGCCCTTTTAAAGTTCATATTTTTATTGATTTATCTATTCAAATATCTTGATCTTTCGGCAAAAACATTTTTGTTTGTTTATTTTGTCAATTATTCACACTTTTTCCTATTTCATATTCTTCAATTATTTCTTTTTGCTTTCTTTCTTTTCTTTCTAAACTTTTATTTTCTCTATTTTGCTTACGTCACATGTCCTTCTTTATTTCTTGATGTTTTTTCAATTTTTTTGTACGTTACATTATCTGGAGAAAAGTATTTTCCTTCCTTCCTTCCTTCAGCCCTGTCGGCTGGAGCTTTATAATACACCGACTACGCCTCGCAGAATAAATGGGGTCACCTGTTGGTCGTGGGTAGTGACCCTTGATGCTTAAGGACGGAATCCTGCTGGATGAGCAGTCCATGACATGCAACACTCCACTTAGCCCCTTACTTGAACTTTGCGATTATTCAGTTGGTCATGTCACCGATATGCTTGTTCTGACCGTATTAATCTGTGCAAAACCCCAACCCTTTTTATCCAATATGTGCTAGAAGATATGGGCTTTAGAATACACCGACCCCACCTCTGCATAGGGGTAACACTGCCGTTGTTGGAGACCTATGATGCTTAAGGATAGAAGCCTGGTGGCTGAGCAGTCCATGACAACACTTCACTTTGGCACTTACTTAGGTTAGACAGGCGGTCAGAGTGGCCCTCGCCGATC
>CM042144.1:72898937-72911437 GCA_023376005.1 Doryteuthis pealeii | reverse complement strand
AGTGTAAAGATCACACACACACAGAGAGAGAGAGAGAGAGAGAGAGAGAGAGAGAGAGAGAGAGAGAGAGAGAGAGAGAGGAGAGTTAAGATCAATTTTGAAAGAGAGATGAATGGAGACGGTGTATATATGGAGAGAGAGTGTGTGTGAGTGTGTGTCTGAGAGAGAGAGAGAGAGAGAGAGAGAGAGAGAGAGAGAGAGAGAGAGAGAGAGAGAGAGTTAAGATCAATTTTGGAAAGTGAGATGAATGGAGACGGTATATCTAAGAGTGGAGTGTTTGTGAGTGTGTGTCTGAGAGAGAGAGAGAGAGAGAGAGAGAGAGAGAGAGAGAGAGAGAGAGAGAGAGAGAGAGAGAGAGAGAGAGAGGAAATAAGACAGTAGTAAATAAATTGCGTCCCTCAGATGTAGGGAGTCCCAAAAGTTAAGAGCGCCTATAACTCATCATTTAACAACACATAGACACTTAGTGGAAAGGTTTTATATATAAGATATATATTAAGTCGTCTTGTGTCTGGCTTGTCCAATGGTGAAAGTTATCGGAAATGCGTTGTTTAAAACATTAAAAAAAACATTAATTCTTTTCACTCTGCCGTTTCTGTCAGTCTGTGTAGGTATGTATTTGCTTACATGTATGTAAATTTATCAGAATACAGGGGACCTCTTTGTGAGTCAAATATGGCCCTTTTCCAAAAACGGTTTGAATGTTAGGACAGAGACAGAGTAAGCATGATTACTGGTGTAAAAGCAATCGGTGTTCGAATATTGGTAAAATATTTTTTTTAGTGACCGTTTCCGAGTTAATATGAGAGCAACCCCAAAATGTAAGTCTCCAAAGCGGTGGGGACGTAAAGAAACTTCCTATGAGCTCGTCATCATCTCTACAGCTCGTCTTTGTCTTTCTCTCTCTGTCTCTCACTCTCTGTCTCTGTCTCGCTCTTTCTCTATAAATATATATATATATATATAAGTCGTCGGGGCGGCCTAAAGTCAGTATCAGCCAGTCAGCGAGAGAGATATCCCCTTTTCAATAGCGCTAGACCAAGGAAATTGTTTGGCATTTGAGGTGGAGCGCCACACCTACCCTTAGCTCCTTACTTTACCGCACAGATCCTTGTGCTAATCATACGCTGAGTTGGCGAGGACCGGTATCGAACTAGGAACCTTGTGCTTTCTAGCCCAACGCTCTACCGAATGAGCAACACACACACACACACACACACACACACACACACATATATATATATATATATATATATATATATATATATATATATATATATATATATATATAGAGAGAGAGAGAGAGAGAGAGAGAGAGAGAGAGAGAGAGAGACAGACAGACAGACAGACAGACAGACAGACGGATTGATAAATTGATAGAAAGATAGATAAATAGATAAAAAGATGATATGAACATACTTTTAAAAAATAATACATGGATATATGTAAAGCCTAGGATATAATATATATATATATATATATATATATATATATATATATATATATAGAGAGAGAGAGAGAGAGAGAGAGAGAGAGAGAGAAAGAGAGAGAGATAGACAGACAGACAGACAGACAGATAAATAGATAAATGGTTATGAACAGAGCGAGATAAATATGAATAGATCAATAGATTATAGATAGGTAGAAATGAATAGACTGAGAAAGATAGGGTAGACAGATATATTGATAGATAGGTATAGAGAGACTAAAAAAGGCAGATATGAATATAGATAAGCTAGCTAGATAAAAAATTGTGGACACATTCGTGTATGCAACCCTGTATATATATAGATAAATAAATAAATAAATAAATATATAACTTCACACAACGACTGCTGTTTATACAGTAGCATTGCCTCCAACAAAGCCTTTATCAGAATATAACTCTGGGTTCAAGCATATTTTCGGGGCTGAAGCATCATTACCACTAACCCAGAGCGTCCCAGCAGTATTTCACCATACCACCAGACTTTGTGGGTTTGTTATCACACTGTGGGGTTGCCATATCCACGCTAATGTGGACAGAACCTTATCCTGGATCTTTTTATGTATTTTCTCTTGTCTGGTGTTTAATCAAAAATGCGAAAGTTGGTTGGTAATAGATATTCAGCATCCGACTTCGATAGGAAATACATCCATTATCCATCCATTTCTGACACATTGTTCTCGTCGATCTTCATATTTTTCCAACTTACACTGATTTGCCAAGTCAAGATTTTTCTCAAAAGGGACTGTTAATTCAATGATGAAACCTTTTTTTTTTTTTTAGATTAACAGACCAGATGACAATATCTATGTATAGACGTTGTCAAACGAGAGAAAAATATTTTATGACAAAAACTGGTGAGGTCTGCAAAATGGTTTTAATTTTGCTTCTTCACATATATTATACTAGATGCGTGACATGTGTATCAGATGTTTGAAATCCTTTTCTAGCTTTATATATGTATTTGTATGTAACCTTGTAGTTATTCTGTGTTTGTGTGTATACATATATAAGTATGTAATGTCATACTCAATACAAATATGTAAAGAAAAAAGATAAAGAGCGAGAGAACTTAGTCCTATTTCCGTCGTTAGTTTACGTAGTATTTCAACACACACACACACACACACACACACACACACATATATATATATATATATATATATATATATATATATATATATATATCGTTTAGCGTAAGGTATTTATTCGCCTGTTGTTTACAGACTTGAGTTTTCTGGTGATTGTAAAAACATACATCCTGTAAGTATGTATCAATTAATTATTCGCCTCTGACTGACAGTCACTGACGACCGTAAAGGTAAGGAGCATTAGAATAAGGTAGAAAACGCTTCATTCGGGTGTACAACTTTACCATACTCACCAGATTTAACGCCTTTATATATATATATATATATATATATATATATATATATATATATATATATATTGGTTAGGAGGTTGATTTAGAAGGCTATCACAATGCAGGTGTAAAGAAAAAATAATAATACGGTAACAATGATGTTGTGTGTTAACCTGTATTTTATTCTTAAATTTTCGAGATAATACCTCCTTTTCAAAAGATCACTGGAACTGAAGCAGTCTACTTATGACATTTCTTTTTAAATGAATTTATTTTTTTGAAAATGATAGTATTTTCATATAACTGTATTCTCGTGTTGTATGTCTACGCGAATGCGTTTTTTTTTTGTACTTGCGCGTGTCCATGAAAATGCGTGTTGGTTGTGACGTTATGACTGTATCCTAGCGCGGGATTGCAAGTGCATATGTATGTGCGTATTAAAGAGCGTATTTCTGTTTGGTGGCCATGGTGATATCTAATATTTCGTGTTGGGTGTAATATAAATCAATTTAATCATTTATTATTATTATTATTATATTATTATTATTATTATTATATTAATATATAATTAATATTATTATTATATTTATTTGTTTATTTACTTATTTATATCTAATTCAATTTATCTTCTTTATAAAAACTCTTTTATATAAACTCTTATATATATATATATATATATATATATATATATATATATATATATATATATATCTATATCTGTGCATATATATATATATGTATATATATGCACAGAGCTATATATATATATATATATATATATATATATAGGGTGCCACCCCCCAAAAAAAAGAAAAAGAAAGTCAGTTTTTGGGATCACCCTGTATATATATAATCTCAGTATTTTGATCATAGAATTGTTTTTACTTTTTCTACTCGATTTACAATCAAATGGCTAACGATTTCTAAGTGGCAATTACTTGTCAAAAGTCTAGCCTAATAAATTCCGCAAACACATCGGCATTTACTGATGGGTTAGCAACAACAGTCATTAATAATGCACATTATGCTGATCATCTTGCGCGAAACGGTAGTTTAGTTACCCGACATGAAAGGTTCCCTCAATGAAAAATGTTGATATTGGGAAAAGTACCTAGTGCCTATTACTTAAACATAACATTTATTATCTAGATGTAGTTATAATATAAATAATTCATTTATACATCTAGATAATAAATCTAAATAATTTATAATAAATTATTTCAATATTTTTTAAAAGCATATCAACATGTTATTTTTTCTATTAACTTTAACATTTAACTTAACAAATCAAGTCATTTTATCTATACGTTCATACTTGGTTCCCTAATCTTCCGACCGTTATCAATTTGCAACAACACCCTCTAGTTAGACATGAGACCGTCCAAATTGTCCAAGATGAAATGCAAAAATGTAAGTCATGATTATCTGTGTCATTTATCCGCTGAATTCGTATTTCTTATGAGTGTAGTCAGCTCAACTAAATTCCATTTTTATTATAAAGAAAGAAAGGGAAGCAAAATGAAAAGCTACGCAGAAAAAATAAGAAAGGAAGAAAGAAAGAAAGAGAGTGGGGTAAATAAAGAGGGAGGTGAGCGTGCGAAAGCGATAACGCTAATCTGTTTCAATATAACAATGATAAGATGAAAAAAGAAAGAAAGAAAGAAAAAGAGGGAGATAGAGTTAAATTAAGATTAGTATAATTTTTAAATATTGAACTATTTGGTAATAACTCTAAAGTAAACATATCAAACATTGATAATAATTAAATTATCACACTGTGGTATATACACAGGACCTGCTAGTGTATATATATATATATATATATATATATATATATATATATATATATATATACGAGGGTGAGTCAACAAGTAATGCCACTTTGCTTAGAACAGGTATAATTACCAACACAGTAACATGTATCATACATCAAAATGAAGCTGGTCCTCTGTGGATCACAGCCCTACATCTCCACATAGTCATTATTTCTATCAATAGCAATGTTCCACCTTCGAATGAGAGCATGTATCCCTACTGCGTAAAATTAGGTTGACTGTTCTTTGAGCCACTTCTTCACTACAGATTTCACTTCCTCGTCACTGGAATAATGTCTGCCTCTCAAACCCACTTTCATGTGGCCGAAGGGATCATAGTCTGAAGGCGCTAAATCTGGTGAGTATGGAGGAAGCAGTAACGTTGTACACCCGAATGAGGCGATTTTCTCCCTTATCCTGATGCTTGTGCGTTCGACCATTGTCATGCAGAAGGGGGACATTGTCGATTGGCTGGTTGGGTCTTACTCGTCGGATTCTTGTTCTGAGTCTCAATGTAGGCCTTAGTTTTATAAAAAAAAACAAAACAACTTTACATGAAATAAAGAAAATGGCATTACTTTTTGACTCACTCTCGTATATATATATATATATATATATATATATATATATATATATATATGTGTGTGTGTGTGTGTGTGTTATGATTATTTTTATATTGTAAAATATTTTACACTGTTTTATTAGAGTGAGTAACAGTTTTAATACCTATCTTACTTAAGTTTCTATTTATTTGATCAGTCATAGGATTATTAGGAAGTATGATGTACCTATCAGAGACGTTATTACTGTTATGTTGTGTGTCATTGTTGGGAGATGTAATATTACTATTTTTACTATGTATGTAAAATGCCTTTTTTCTGGCACGGTGTATGAAATTTAAGGGGTATTGTAATTTAAGAAAAGATATATATATATATATATATATATATATATATATATATATATAACACTTGAGACTTTATAGATATTTTATCAGTATTCGAGAAAATGGACGTTTTGTTATAAAGAACAGAACAAAATAGATATTCAATCTTAGACTTTTTGATAATAGGATTGTTTTGGTTCTTCTACTCGAGTTACAATCAAATGGTTAGCGATTTCTAAGTGGCTAATAAATTTCGCAAATACACCGATATTTACTGATGTGTTAGCACTAAAATCATTCTAATAATGCACATTAGGCTGATCATCTTGCACGTAAAGCATTTTTCAGTCTGTCCCTGAAATAATGATTCAAAAACGACTTGACAGATCCGCGCAACAAAAAAACAACAAAGAATAAATCTTCATGTGCTGAATATCTTTGTTGTGTGATTGTCGTTTCAGATATCAGTATCAATTTTAATCTCTTTTCTTTTGCTTTTGACGTTGTTATCAAAGGTTAATCATACTAATTAGAAGAAAGCACTTTTTGTTTCATTAATTATGATATTTCTTGGAATGTCTTGAAAAGTTTGACTTTTTTTGTTGTACTTCTTCCCATTGTTAATGACCAGCAAATCAAATAAAATTTACTTATATCAATGCGACTAAGGCACTCAATGTAGCCTAATGGTTAGCAAGCTAATTTAGCAGACCATTGTTAATGAGTTTGATTCTCACTGGGTGCCCCTTACTTATGTCCTTGATCTAAACTACGCTTAGTAAATAACTATATGAATGCGACTAAGGCGCCTAATGGTTAGTAAGCTAACTTAGCAGACCATTGTTAGTGAGTTCGATTCTCACTGGGTGCCCCTTACTTATGTCCTTGTGTCACATCTAAACTACGCTTAGTAAATAACTATATGAATGCGACTAAGGCGCCTAATGGTTAGTAAGCTAACTTAGCAGACCATTGTTAGTGAGTTCGATTCTCACTGGGTGCCCCTTACTTATGTCCTTGTCACATCTAAACTACGCTTAGTAAATAACTATATGAATGCGACTAAGGCGCCTAATGGTTAGTAAGCTAACTTAGCAGACCATTGTTAGTGAGTTCGATTCTCACTGGGTGCCCCTTACTTATGTCCTTGTGTCACATCTAAACTACGCTTAGTAAATAACTATATGAATGCGACTAAGGCGCCTAATGGTTAGTAAGCTAACTTAGCAGACCATTGTTAGTGAGTTCGATTCTCACTGGGTGCCCCTTACTTATGTCCTTGTGTCACATCTAAACTACGCTTAGTAAATAACTATATGAATGCGACTAAGGCGCCTAATGGTTAGTAAGCTAACTTAGCAGACCATTGTTAGTGAGTTCGATTCTCACTGGGTGCCCCTTACTTATGTCCTTGTGTCACATCTAAACTACGCTTAGTAAATAACTATATGAATGCGACTAAGGCGCCTAATGGTTAGTAAGCTAACTTAGCAGACCATTGTTAGTGAGTTCGATTCTCACTGGGTGCCCCTTACTTATGTCCTTGTGTCACATCTAAACTACGCTTAGTAAATAACTATATGAATGCGACTAAGGCGCCTAATGGTTAGTAAGCTAACTTAGCAGACCATTGTTAGTGAGTTCGATTCTCACTGGGTGCCCCTTACTTATGTCCTTGTGTCACATCTAAACTACGCTTAGTAAATAACTATATGAATGCGACTAAGGCGCCTAATGGTTAGTAAGCTAACTTAGCAGACCATTGTTAGTGAGTTCGATTCTCACTGGGTGCCCCTTACTTATGTCCTTGTGTCACATCTAAACTACGCTTAGTAAATAACTATATGAATGCGACTAAGGCGCCTAATGGTTAGTAAGCTAACTTAGCAGACCATTGTTAGTGAGTTCGATTCTCACTGGGTGCCCCTTACTTATGTCCTTGTGTCACATCTAAACTACGCTTAGTAAATAACTATATGAATGCGACTAAGGCGCCTAATGGTTAGTAAGCTAACTTAGCAGACCATTGTTAGTGAGTTCGATTCTCACTGAGTGCCCCTTATTTATGGCCATGTGCCTCATCTAAGCTACGCTTAGTAAATAACTAATGTAGCCTAATGGTTAACAAGCTAGTTTAGCAGACTATTGTTAGTGAGTTCGATTCTCACTGGGTGCCCCATACGTATGGCCTTGTGTCAAATCTAAGTTACGCTTAGTAAATAACTATATGAATGCGACCAAGGCACCTAATGGTTAGCAAGCTAGCTTAGTAGACCATTGTTAGTGAATTCGATTCTCACTGGGTGTCTCTTATGGTCTTGTGCCGCATCTTAGCTACGCTTAGTAAATAGCTATATGAATAGGACTATCGTGCATTATTTAACACTTTCTCTGTTGCATTTAATATTTTTTGAAGATTCCCCGAGTCAACTTGATATCTTATAATTCTAAACTAGCAGAACCCGTAGTCGTTGATTGGTTGCTTGGATTTTGCGCAATGTCAAACGTTGTCAAATTTTATGCCGAAGACGTTTTTGTTGTATTCATTCGTAAGGAGTATTCAATTTTCTAAAATTCAATTTTAAAAGCTCATTTTTCTATTTAACCTATGGATTGGAACCTAACAGCTTCTACCAATCCGTCAGAGTGGACCTGGGAGTAATGGTGATAAAAGGGGTACTCCACATTTCCCAGAGCTTCAGAATTGGAACTACACCAATCAGAGTCTAACGTCATACCCAGGACACGAGAACCCTCAGCCACTGCCTTCTAGCACATATATAATAAAAGGGTTAGGGGCTTTGTCATAAGGGCAAAGGGGTCAAGACAATCGTATAAGTGCTAAGGCTTGACGTGACCAACCGATTGATCGGAGAGGGTCTGGCCTAAGTAAGTGCCAAAGTGCAGTGTTGCATGTCATGAACTGCTCAGCCACCAGGGTTATATTCTTAAGCATCACTGGTATCCAATCACGGCAGTTTTACCACTCTGCAGAGGTGCAGTCGGTGTATTCTAAAGTCCATATTTTCTAGCACATATTGGATAAAAAAGGGTTAGGGTTCGGCACAAGAGCAATACGGTCAGAACAATTATATAGGTGCTAAGACTAAGAACAAAATTGGAGGGTTGCATGCTCATGGATTGCTCCCGTGTAACATCAACAAAATGATTGAGAAAACATGGATTAACATTCCGCGTTCATTACGAATTTCAAGGTTTAGTGTCCAGCGGAGATATTTTGTGTAAAACAAAGCGCGATCCTTAGTAAAGTATCCTTTGGTTGTTCCTCAGTGCTCCTCAGTCTTGCAGGTCCTTCGTCAATGATTGCAAATTGACGTCTCTCTGTATCAGCGATTTAGTAGTTAACCAGCCACGTAATCTGGCTGTTGATTGGCTGAGGTTTAAATCAAGTGACCTCGCTTAGTCTATAAATTTAAGTAGTGTATTGTAGCACATCTTATATATCAAAATATTCCAACACAATAAAAATGAAGGTAAAAATGATAGATTTCTCGATTAATGAGAGATCGAAATGCAACATATTTTAGCCATGTTCACTTACTGTTACATAATTCATGGATAGTCTATGAATTATGTAAGTAGTGTAGTATAAATTTTGATTCAGAGTTCGTTAGAAAATTTAAAATCGGAGGGGTGAATGGAAAATTACTGTCAATCGTTATAGATAGGTAATAACATTTGCTTGACCTCTTCCGAAACGCGCGATTAGAAGTGTGTAACAGTTTAAAGTTTTAGTTAGTTGCGACCAGTTACTCACCGAGAAAGGTTGTCCCCTCAGGAGTCGCCTCTCACCGCGCGGTTTTGGGCTGGGGCTGGTTTAATAAAAGCTATATGAAAAATTACAAGTCTTTGTTGATTAATTAGAATAAGAAATGCACAGGCACACAGCCAGAATAGAGAAGTAGAATCAGCCCGGAGAATCAGCCCTGAAGTAGATGCCGGCCGACGAGTTAGAGCAGGCAACAAGAACCAATCTATCATACCCTCATCATGATCTCTCTCTCTCTCTCTCTCGCCATTTATATACCCGAGATGAAGGGTATATAACATTACTTTTTTCTTTTATTTAGAAAACAGGGCCGGTTTAGCCCAGTTGGTAGAGCATTCGCTTCGAGAACCACAAGATTCTGGGTTAGATAAGGGCCTTCGCCAATTCAGCGTATGAGTAGCACAGC
Organism: Doryteuthis pealeii; assembly: GCA_023376005.1. Lineage (NCBI taxonomy): Eukaryota > Metazoa > Mollusca > Cephalopoda > Myopsida > Loliginidae > Doryteuthis > Doryteuthis pealeii. Next base: position 72,901,692 of record CM042144.1, on the reverse strand, counting down.
CATGATCAGTGGAGTGAAATGGGGAACTGGTGGTAAGTGTGGAGCTCTACCTCAGAAGTGAAATCAATCTCCTTTGGTCTAGTCCAAGTGAAAAAGGGAAAGACTGCCTCGCTGTTCAGCTGATACCAACAATAGGGAACTCCGTCGGTTTTTTCTTTTATATACATATATCATCATCATCATCATCATCATCATCATCATCATCATCGTCATCCTCATCATCACGTCACAGTTTGCACGGATTTCCATGACCCTCTCGCCAAGCGTCCCTATCTGATGTTGCTCCTCCGCTCCGCCGATTTCCCCCACTACTTTGATGAATATAATAAAAACGGCCTTTAAGTAATTTATTTATTATATAGTAAAGCTGAGTGAATCAATGATTTTTATTCCTATTTAGTTTAATGACACAAAATACATGCTAAAATATTCCTTAGTTCTGGGATTGAGTTATGTTTGAAAAAAATCCATTTTAATTGGTTCTAATTAGTTGTAATTTGCAATTAAGTTCAAAACTGACACGTCTCTTACCTCACATTCTGCCTGTCACTTTTCTATTCTATATATATATATCTTGATTAACTACTCATTATATAGGTTAATTTCACTGTGTGTGTAAAGAGAGAGTTTGGGGAGAGAAAGAGAGGGAGATTGAACTTCTCATTGTATTTGTATGTTAATTTTCATCAGTAGTCAGAAACTGAGGGTTGGCTTATATACAAGGTATCTTAAAACATGTATCAATATTTTTTTGTACTTTTTGACACACCTTGTATTCTGAAAAAATAACTTGCCATTCATTGTTCATTTCTATCTTGGTAAATACAGCTTCAAACTCGGCACTTTTATGACACACATTGTATTCTGAAAAAATAACTTGCCATTCATTGTTCATTTCTATCTTTGTAAATTCAGATTCAAACTCGGCACTTTTATGACACACCTTGTATAACATACAAATAAAGTGGAAATTTCAGTTTACCTCTCACACTCTCCAATCTCTCTCTTTTTAACTCACAGAGAAACTAACATATATAAGAAGTAGTTAATCAAGATATATATAGAGAGGTGGAAAGTAACAGGTAGAATGTGAGTGAGAGACGAGTCAGTTTTTGACTCAATGGCAAATTTTAGCAAAGTTATTTTTTTAATCATCTAGTTGTATTTATCTATTTTAATTTAATTCGCTTTTCAAACTCACTTTATTCCTAATCACAATTATCTCACCAGAGCTCAATGGGTGAACCAACGGGTTTTCTAGTTGTATTCTAAAATCACATTTTGACTTAACTTCAAACTGTCTCCATTATTACGCAACAAAACAACGCAGCTGCTGTTTTGTTACTTTGTTTTTTTTGTTTGTTTTTTTCGAATCGTCTTGTTATTGTTTTTATTGTGATGGTTGCTGTCTTTGTCGTCATTAATGTTGTTTTTGTTTTGTTGTTGTTGTTGTTGTTGATGATGATGATGATGATGATGATTCTTAAATCACATTTGATACTTCAATTTGAACTGGCTCCCTTTTAACGCAACAAGGCAAGACTGGCGTTGTTTTGTTTTCTTTTCGAATAATCTTGTTATTGTTCTTATAGTTATTGTTATTAATATTGTTGTTGTTGTTGTTGATGATGATGATGATGGTGATGATGATGATGATGATGATGGTGACGATGATGATGAATTAAAAATCACATTTTGATTTAACTTCAACTGTTGATGTTGAAATTTGAACTGGCTACCTTTTTACGCAACAAGGAAATGCAAGTGCTGTTGTTTTGTTTTCTTTTTTAATCATCTTGTTATTGTTTTTATAGTTATTATTGTTGTTGTAATTAATGGTGTTATTATTGAAGATGATGATTCCTTGCTCTTGTAAATGATGATGCTGATGCTGATGATGATGATAACGATGATTATAGCATATTTTGTTGCATTTTCTTTTCGAATGATCATATTAATTTTTTTTATAGTTATTATTGTTGTTGTTTCTAGTGTTATTGTTTTTCATGATGATGATTCGTTGCTGTTGTAAATGATGATCATTATAATAGCAAATTTTGTTATATTTTTTTTACATCTTTGTTATTCCTGCTCTTCCTGCTTTGTTTCTTTATTTCTTATTAGACTCCCTTCTTGCTTTTTGTTTTGTCTTTTATTTTTATTTTACAGCAAAAAAGGGGGAAGCACAAAGGAGTCCCATTTGCAACTGACATAATTTATTCCAAGATGCCAACACGAAAATAAAAGAACAAGTTATTGAAACTCTGTTACCGCGCTGAGGTTCGACCGGACATTGTTCTCCAAACACAGAAGCCTTTCGCCAGAGATTTGGCGTGAATGGCATCCTCATACAATTGCCGCCATTTTTTTCCTTATACAAATTCTGCCTGTCGGATTTTTTTTAAAAAGCCACTTCCCACTGTCTCGCCATTTTGTAAAAATAAAAGCAATCATGAAATAAATACAATCCCTTTTGCAAATGGGAATTCATGATTTGGGGTTTTATTTTTTGTATTTTTGTGCAATTTTCAAAATGAACAAATAAACAAGTGTTTCATATTTATTTATTTATTATTTTTTTTAATGAAAAGATTGTCAATCATTATCCGCGCTGAATTAGATTAGTATTTTCTTATTTTTTTTAGTCATAATAATTATTGGTCAATATTTTATTGTTATCTTTAATTATATTCATCTATAATTTTTATAAAAACTCTATTAAGTCTTGATATTACCACAGTGAAAAAATAAGTTG
>CM042144.1:72881437-72888937 GCA_023376005.1 Doryteuthis pealeii | reverse complement strand
GCGCCTATATGATTGTCCCGACCCCATTGCTCTGATGACAAGTCCCAGCCCTTTTTATCATAGATGTGCTAGAATGTGGTGGCTGGGTCCTGGGTATGACGTTAAACTCTATCTAGTGGGGAAGTTCTAATTCTGGAGTTCTGGGGAATGTGGAGTACCTCTTCATCCCCATTACTCCCAGGTCAACTCTGACACAAAATAAAAACTGTTAAACCCCGCTTAATAAATTAACCTGCTCTTGTGGAGGGATTGGTAAATATATACATACATTCGTAGACTATCGATATACACATACACAATTATAAACATAAGTGAATAAGTAAAGTCGTCGGGGTGGCCTAAAGTCGGTATCAGCCAATCAGAGTGGGAGTCTATCCCTTTTCCCTAGCGCTAGACCAAGGAGATTGCTTTTGTGTCTGAGGTGGAGTGCCACACCTACTATCAGCTCCTTACTTTACCGCACAGATACCTGTACTACTCATACGCTGAGTTGGTGAGGACCGGTATCGAACTAAGAACCTTGCAGTTTCTTGCCGAACGCTCTGCCAACTGAGCTAACCCGGCCCCTACATACATAATTCGTAGACTATCGATATATACATACATATTTATGAATATATACATACATAATTCGTAGACTCGGAATTGTTGAGATGAGGCTTGATAATTAGTATTATTTGGATTAATGGACTGAATATAGGGTTAGGTTCAAAGTTCCGTGATGGCTCCAGATTACGATAAGGTTTCCGATTATGACAAGAAAGTTCAGAGTCCGAAAAGAAGGTTCCCGAGTCTGAGAAAGTTCCCGAGTCCGACAAGAAATACCCGAAGAAGGCCGGAGGGCACATCGGCAGAAACGTTGTACAGATAACAATGAAGATGAGGACAATAGTCCGAATAATCCAAATAATACTGAAATAGGAATGTTAAGAGATTATAAAAGAGAAAGGAAAAGCAAACGAAAAAAAAGAAAACGATGATTGAATCAGAAGAAAAGTAAAACCAAAAGGAACATAGAATAGAAACTGAAAAAATGATACAAGATAGAAAAAAAAAAAAAAAACTAGAGAGAAAAACAAAGAAAGAAAATATAAAAAGGAAAGATCAATGTAACTAAAGAATACATATAAAAAATGAGTGAAGAAATATATTTATATTAAAACAATAAATATTTATTCTTGCTTCTAATTTAGGAATTAATTGAATTAGAAACAGAGCACGCATTGACCCAATTAAGACAATTCAATTGCAACGCCAACTGCGATGGTTGAGTCACACCATCCGCATGCTTGCAGACAGACTGTCCGAATAATCCAAACAATACTATCAGTATTTTCATTATTCATCCTAGTGTCATTTCTAAGACTTTTGATTATCGTGTTGACGCAACCCTCAATACTAACTAGTTATCTTTCTGTTTTTTTTTGTTGTTTTTTGTTATTGTTTTTGCACATCCCTCTCCCAGGTGCCAATCTTTAAGTATTCAGATCAGTTTTTTTATTTTGTTTTGTAACTAAGATTCTCAAAAGTTCCTCTTCTTTGCCAATTTAAGAACAATGTGGAATCTTAACCAGGTATTTATTCTTTTGATCCTGTTTCAGCTGAAGCGATTTGTTTCTAATATTTTTCTTCACTTCTGAGGTTATATTCTTTGCCTGCTGTTTTTTAAATTTTTATCTCATCTCGCTCGACATGGTCGTATCTGCTTCCAAAGATACGCAGGTAATTTTCTTCCCCCGCAGAGAGCGTTCTTCTGATTTCCTAATTGTGTAATTCAATTCCTTCTGTTGTTTCGCTTTTTCCCCTTCTATGTCAAAAGTAATAGACATTCATCAATGCCAACCATTGTTCGAATGTCTTGACTGAAGTTCCTTACCTTTTGTATTAGCGTTTCAAAATTGTTTTGGTTTTTAGTAGATCCTTTAGCTCACAAACACACACACACACACACGCACCACACACAAACAAACAGCCCTGTCGGTGCATCTGTAGAATACACCTACTGCACTTCTTGTTGAGAATTTTGTGATATAAGGCGTATGCTGGATGACCACTTCTACTTATAGACTCGGCGATAATCATGTGACCAACCTATTGGCCAATCACTGGCAGTACTCTGCTGCTGTTATAATATTTATACAGGCTGTTCTAGTCATACCTACATATATTGCTTTGAACCTTCGTAGACGACGGAACATATGATTATATCACTGGACCTTTGACACTACGTAGGACATACCTCAGGACTTCACTTACCAAAGGATTCTATAGCTCAGGACTTACTTACTTTAAGTCCTTTTTAACTGGCCAAGGATAAGACCCCTCCCCCCAAATACGGCCACGTGTTGGCCGTTGGTGGCGACCCGTGATGCTTAAGGATGGAATCCTGGTGGATGAGCAGTCCATGACATGCAACACTCCACTTAGACGCTTACTTAGGCTGGTCACGTCAAGCCCTAGTGCCTATATGATTGACATGAGCCTATTGACCTTATGGTTAGCACTAACCCTTTTTATCATATGGGTGCAAGAAGGCGGGGCTGAGGGTCTTCATATCCTGACATTATGGTGAGGTTCAAGTTCTGGAGGTCTGGGGAATGTTCACCACCATTGCTCTCGGGTCCACTCTGACCCGGAGTGGTAGTCCCATGTATGGGTTAAATAGAAAAACATGAGTTTATAAAAAAAATAAGTATCCATTAAGAATGAGTTTATTTCAAAACATAGTCGGCATTAAATGACCCACTGAGGTTGATATGCCTTAGGACAAAGCAAACCAAACAAACTACACGCTCAGACACAGATACACAGACACAGACACAGACACACACACACACACACATATATATATATATATATATATATATATATATATATATATATTATTTAGGCAGGTATTGTTAAAGACCTCGAAATATTCCTTCTTTATGATCTTCAGTTTTAGACGTTTAGTTGTTCGTAGATCGGGACCAAGATGGTGATGAAATGCAATTTTGGTCGATGTATTTTTGTTGACGTTGCAGATGGTTTTGTATGCCCATGTCATACCAACTTGCCGCCGAGTCGTTGAAGAAGCGTTGAACATCGTCGTCGTTGTAAATGCTCGACACCACTTGCGGGCATTTTTGACATCCAAGTACGACTCTCTTTATTTCAGTTAATTGGCGATGAATTTCAATCGGTTTAATGCCTTTTGCGTCCCAAAAAAGAATAACTGCGTGAACGACACACTTGACGGTAGCGTTAATCGGGCACACAATCAGAAAAATTGCCAATCCAAGACTTTACCCTACAGTTAGGATTTGACACAAGGAAACAAGTATGGGGAACGCAGTGTGGATCGAACTCGTTTTTCAGTAGCAACGAGACTAACTAGCTAACCATTAGAGTACAGCGCTGATATATTATCAATGAAACTAAGAGGGTGAGTAAAAATGATGCTCTTTTGTTTAGGACAGGTATAATTACCTAAACAGGAATATGTATCACACAAGAAAATGAAGCTGATCCTCTGTAGATCACATCCCTACTTCTCCACATAGTCACCGTTTCTCTCAATGTTACGTAGCAGCTTTCTTCGCTACTCTAAATCGTGTAAGTAAGTAGTCGTTGCGGGTATATATGGTCACGTAGCGAGTATGTAGTAGTCAGCTACTACCGACTACAGAATTTTAATAAACAACAGATACGTATATGTACAAAGAGAGGACCTTTCTTTATTCGGTGTGTGGGTGGTGACGGAGCTTACAATGACGTGAAGTATCCTTTTTGGCTGCTGGCTGGCGTTTCTGTGTGTCGGCTCGAATCTTCTCGCCTTTATATTGATAGATACGCCTCCGCATCTTTATCTTTTGATCTGATAACTGACATTTGTTATATATTTCTTTATCTTCTCCCTGCTTCCTTGACCGGAAACTCTCTCTTCTGTTTTTTTTAACTTTTTTGTTCGCTTTTACCGGGAAAAAAGTCCTTTGTCATTTTTTCGTCTTTTCTTTGTTTAATTTAACCGGAAATTCCTATTTTCGTTTGTACAATATACAACATCAATAGCAACGTTTCAACTTCGAATGAGAGCATATATACCTGCCCCGTAAAATTCTGTTGACTGTTCTTTGAGCCAATTCTTCACAACAGATATCACTTCTTCGTCACTGGAATAACGTTTGCCTCTCAAAACCTCTTTCATTGGGCCGAAGAGATGATAGTCTGAAGGCACTAATATTGTGAGTATGAAGGATGCGGATCTGTAGTGAAGAAGTGGCTCAAAGAACAGTCAACAGAATTTTACGGGACGGGAATACATGCTCTCATTCAAAGGTGGAACATTGCTATTAAGATAAACGGTGACTATGTGGAGAAGTAGGGATGTGATCCACAGAGGACCAGCTTCCTTTTAATGTATGATACATGTTTGTGTGTTGGTAATTGTGCCTGTCCTAAACAAAATGGCATTACATTTTGACAAACCCTCGTAGTGCAACGCTGAAATATTATCAATTAAACTAATAATAAATTCCGCCCTGTCGGCTGGGGCGTTAGAATGCACCGACTGCACCTCTGGGGCCACCTGTTGGCCGTCGGTGGCGACCCGTGATGCTTAAGGATAGAGCCCAGATGGATGAGCAGTTCATGACATGCAATACTCCACTTTGACCCTATCTTGGGCTAGACGGGCGGTCGGAGAGGCCCCCTCCGATCAATCGGCTGGTCACGTCAAGCCCTAGCACCTATATGATTTTCCCAACCCTATTGCCCTTATGGCAAGCCCCAACCCATTTTTATCATATGGGTGCTAGTAGGCCGTGGCTGCGGGTCTACATGTTCTGGGAATGACGTTAAACTCTATCTGATGGTGAGATTCCAGTTTTGGATGTTTGGGGAATGTGGAGCACCCCTTTATCACCATTGATCCTTGATCCACTCTGACCCGGAGTGGTAGTACCTGTTAGGGTCCCATCTATAGATTAAATAGAAAAATGTATTTATAAAAAAATTGTATTATCCATTGATTTAATTCAAAACTTTATCGGCATTAAATGACCCACTGAGGATGATATGCCGTAAAACCAAACCAAACCAAATAATAAATAAATTAGTTTATTTCATAAGTCTTTGTATTTATTTTTATTTATTTTTAGTCATTTTCCGTAAAAAAAAAACAACATTTTTTTTACAATTTCGTAGTTTTCTATTAACCACTTGTTCTCATCTTGAATTATTACTGTCTCATTTTTTTTTAAATTTCTTTTTTATAAAAAACGCTCAATCCTTTTCATTTTTCTTTCTTCTGCTTTCTCTTGAAATCGTTCTTTTCTAAAGCGTTCCTCTTATTTATTTATACTTTTTTCAATACTGTTATTTTGTTTGCGTTTTCAATGATGACTCAACACTCAAGAAAAGGCGTTTTATTTCTCTCTTTCCTTTTCGTTTTTTCTTATTGTGTTTAGAAAGGATGAACTTTATCTGAACTCGTTTGTGCTCAGCCTAAGGCAAATCTTTTTATGAGCACATGTATTTTGCATATACGTGCATGAAACATTGCTGCCAATATACTACCTGAAAATACATTCGCATATCTATCTATCTATCTAGCTCATAATTTTCTATATCTATCTATCTATCTATCTATCTATCAGAATTGTCCATATCTATCTATCTATCTATCAATCTATCTATCTCTCAGGATTGTTCATATCTATCTATCTATTTATTCGGTTAGTTCATATCTATCTATCTATCTATCTATCTATCTAACTCAAACTTGTTCATCTCTCTCTCTCTATCAGTCCTATTCATACTTATCTATCAATATATCTCATTCTGTTAATATCTATCTATCTATCTATCTATCTATCTATTCGGTTACTTCATAACTATCTATCTATCTATCTATCTATCTATCTATCTAACTCAAACTTGTTCATATCTACCTCTCTCTGTCAGTCCTATTCATACCTATCTATCAATCTATCTCATTCTGTTAATATCTATCTATCTATCTATCTATCTATCTATCTGAATAATCAAAACAGCAGCATCCCATATCATTTACCACCTGACTAATTCAATATTTCATTGGACTCTAAACGTACACACACACTCACACACACACACACACACACATATATATATATATATATATATATATATATATTTATATAAGTGTATCTATGTATATAAAAGGAAGTTTGGTATATACGTGTCGACGTATAAATCCAAAACGGGAGGTCACTCAGATTCGAAATCTTGCATACATCTTGATATTCTTCTAACTAAGAAACACGCCAAATTTGGTTATTGATTTTTTTTTTTTACTAATTAAGGGATATAATTTAATCAATTAAACAAAAATCAAACGATTTTCGGAAAGTATCGTAAGCTGCTCCTGTTGATGGGTGTATCTGCAGAGGCTTGGCTTCTGCTTATTTTAGCTGTCCGAAGAAGAAGAAGAAAAAAAGAAAGAATATCAGCTACGTGTTGACTACCAGTCATTCAAAATGTCCGCTACAACTATGACTAAATTTTAACGTAAAATCAATTTTTTTTTGTCCAATCTTTAAAATATTTATTTGGTTAGAAATGAAATAAAATAATCTTCCTAAATATGTAATTTGTATGAGTTTTTATCCATGAAATTATTTTTACAGCGTGTTAAAAATATTTTAATATACGAAGTATGATTTTTTTTCAGACTAACTTTTAACGTAAAATCAAATCTTTGTCCATATTCTTAAACTGTACACTTACTTTAATTTAAATTGTTGTCCTGCACAAAAAATTGTAGAAAAATTAAAATTGTTTCAAAACACATGTTTACGGTTATATTTAAAAAAAAAAGAAGATTTTGAATGTAAATAAAAATATCATGAAAATGTTTTAAAATATTCACCAGTATAGGGTTTATATATATATATATATATATATATATATATATATATATATATATATATATATATTAAATGTAAATAAAAAAAATGATAAAACGAGTTGTTTTGTAATTAATACTAATGGTAAAAAAGTATTTCTTTAGAGAACTAATGAAAACGTTTTAAAACAATATGTTTTCAAAATACTATCTTGAGTTTAAACAAAAATAGATATTGCAATATGATAATTCAACTTACGGAAATAATGAAAATTAGGAAGGAAAACAATGTTTACTGTTTACATTTTCGTACCGTTAATTACTGAAATTTAAATTAACCAAAAACAAGTTATGAGTACCGTTTTTTTAAAACAAATTCTATGAAAAATGAAGATATGTTTGAAATAGTATTTTTTTTCTTAAAATGTTAGGGGAAATATTTTTTTACGAGATCTCACCCGCCATAATATATTTTATGAAATCGGAAAAAAATAAACAGATAAAAAACAATTTTTAATACTTTTTCTATAAAGATAATTGTCTGAATAATCATATTAGAAGATTTTTATAAGTTTCTATACGCGATTTTTTAGTAAAAAAAAAAAGACCTGAGTTCTGAATTCTACTAAAAAATG
>CM042144.1:72856437-72876437 GCA_023376005.1 Doryteuthis pealeii | reverse complement strand
AAAAAAAATAGAAAAGACCAACACATCCGTACTTTCTAAAAATAATGATCAGTATCGTATGTAGTGGCCAAAAGAAGAAGAAAAAACACCGAATGAGTTTATTAAGTTATATATGTAAAAAGTGCTCAATAATACGCATAATTATAAGGACCTACATGAGTCCGACACTATCTAGATAGGTTTCACCCTCATCGTTCTACGGGATAATTCTTGCACTATTTCATTCAAAATCATCCTGAAGAACCATTCGGGTGAAACCTATGTAAATCGTGTCTGACTCATGTATGACCTTTGTATATATATATATATATATATATATATATATATATATATATATGCTTTAGCACAGATAATGAGCACTCTCCTAATGGTACTGCATATATTTGCACACCACTAACTAATCAGGTGAGATAGCGTTAACTATACACTGTGGTAATATATATATATATATATATATATATATATATATGTATGTGTGTGTGTGTGTGTGTGTGTTGTGTGTGCGTGTGTGTGTGTCAGTCTGTGTCTGTGTGTGTGTCTATCTGTGTTGTGTATATTGAACACGTGTGTACATGTATGTATGTGTATATTTGTATGTATGAATATCTTATGAATATGTGTGTGTGTGTGTGTGTGTGTGTGTGTGTGTGTCCGCGGAAGTGTGTGTGAAGTTCACGTTTCCTTCTTTGTTTAAAATGTGTAGAATTTTTAGTCGTGTCAAAAAAAAAAAAAAGAAAAAAAGAAAATTCCTTAAGACACTTAAAAAGAAAGGAAAACATAAAACAGTGAAAAGAACAAAAGAAAAAAAAAAGAAAATTATTTAATTTTTTTGAAAAAAAAAACCAAGTTAAAGAGAAACCCAAAAAGACGAACATGTGTATAAAAGAAAAAAACATCTTCTGGAAATGAAGACAAAATTTGCAGAAATAACGAATCAGCCCCTAAATTCAAACAAACAAACAAACAAATAAATAGACTGATCCTTAACCCTTGAACTACAGAAAATACAAAGTTTCATAAAAAGAAATTGAGGAAAAAAAAAGATAAAGAAGTCAAAACAAATAGTGAAAAAAAAATGGCTACCACTATTAGAATAATAAAACTTAAAATCCCTCCCAGAAAATAAGAGAAAAAAAGATTGGGTAATTTCTTGAAGTTAGAATATTAAGTGGGATTTATGAAGACTAAGAAAGAAAAATCCAACAAAAATATCCCCCCATAGCAAAAAATTAATAAATAAATAAAAATAAAAATAAAAATAAAAATAAAAATAAAAATAAAAACAACCAAAACAATACAAGTCCGATCTTCTTTTTTGTCCCACGTAAAACGTTCTGCTGAGAAACCATTTTCAGCTCTTTGCTCGCGTTTCTAAAATTTGATTATATGGATATTTATTCTACTTGCATAGATCCCGTAAAAAATTGACTAAATTATTTACGCATGGATTTTCACTTTTTCCTAGGATCAGAGAGTAGTTTACATATTTACCCAACCCCTCTGCACCAGAAAAACGTGACGCAAGCTCAGTTTCTTTTGCGGAGTTTACCAGTTTTGAATTCAGAGTTATCACTCTCCTAGACTGGTTGCTTACCTAAGCTTAAAGAGCCAGTCTGGCATACTATTTACCCATAGATGAAGGGAGAATAGTTGGATGCATACCTTTCCCAAAGGTTAAATCTCCTATGAAAATTTTGGAAGCTCATAACTTGAGCATTGAAACCTATTATCCCGATTTTTTTATATTCCTAAAACGTGAAAAAAAACCAAAAACAAAAAAAAACACCCTCTACCGAGTACGACAAGAAATACCTGAAGAAGGCCGGAGGGCACATCGGCCGAAACGTTGTACTGATAACAATGACGATGTGGACAATAGTCCGAATAATCCAAATAATAAGAGCTAAAATTGTGTGTTGCATATCATGGATTGCTCAGCCAACATAATTCTGTCCTTAAGCATTATGGTTTGCAAACAACTAGTGGGGGAATTTACCCGTCTGTAGAGGTGCAGTCGGCGTATTCTACAGCCCCAGTCGACAGGCCTGAGGAGTATAGTTTTAAGCCTAAGATATACTCGACATAGAAGAATGATTTATGCTGACATAGAGAATAAACAGAAAATCATAAAAATAATCGAGTCGAATAAATTGGTAAAAAAAAAAGTAGAAACATATGCATGACTGAGTAGGAAACGTGATTCACTGGGAATTGAGCAAAATACCGGAATTTGAATATGCAAAGTAATCGTATATGCACAAATAACATATAATAGGAAAAACGTACTTTATTTATTCTTCATTTTAACATATTGACTTTTTTTTTATCCCTTTAACTACCGGGTTGGTGAGTGCCAAATGCACCCTTGCAACAAGGTGTGCAGTTTCTTGAAGATATAATTGTTTATTAAGGAATATTATTAGTTACTTGGAAACATTTAATGCCGTAGAAACAAATGTTTATTATTGAATAGAAATAATTACTTGAAATCATATAATTATTAGATAGGAATATTTGAAACCATACAACAGTGTGGAAACTATTTGCATTAGTTAGGAATATGTAATATCATAAAACTGCGTGTAAAAAACCCTCTAGGTATGAAATAACCCTAGATGGGTTGACATGCCGTTAAAATTAATCAATGTTTCTCTCTCTTTCATCGACACACGCAAACATACAGAAACACTGACATACACTCATATATATATATATATGTATATATATATATATATATATATATATATATATATATATATTGTGAGATGGTCACTGTTTCAGCTTTTGCGGGAATGGCGTACCAAAGGCAGCATTATTGGTAGAGTATATAAAATAGAGCTGTTATATAATATAATAAGATAAATATATAAAGGTTTTACATATCTATTTATTAGGTGACAAAGGAACATTCACGACCATATTAGTTTCATGCGATGCAATCATCAGATGAAGATGTTTCAAATGCCTCGCATGAAACCAATATGGTCGTGAATGTTCCTTTGTCACCTAATAAATAGATATGTAAAACCTTTATATATTTATCTTATTATATTATATTATATTATATATATATGCGTCTGAGATGGAGTGTTACTTTACCGCACAGATCCCTGTTGGCGAGAATTGGTATCGAACCAGGAACATTCTGATTCCTAGTCGGACATTCTACCGACTGAGCTAAACTGGCCCTATATATTCAAAGTAGTGTAGACATGGAGCCAAAACTTGGTTACTGACTGTTTCTCGCCTATGCGATATTCAGACAGATATTTTTGGTCTGAAGATCGCATAGATGAGAAACTGTCAGTAACCATGTGTTGATGAAATATTTTTGTATGAATTTTACAGATGAAATATGTTTATAAATGGTGTGAAAAGATATTTTCTCGTTGCAAAAGCTTTAGCAAACAGTAAATATGTAGATAAGATAATCACTTTATCATTCGTATAAAAGAAAGCCTCAAGCTAAACACGTTTATATTTAATGGATTAATTCGTATTTTCTTTTTAGTTTATTTCCCCCTTTAACCAGTTTTTGTATTTGTATACATCAGCACAACAAATGGCAACGAGAGCCAGTAATTTAAAAAAATGGAGGCACCAGGAGGAATTTTGGATATATAATCAGTCATCTAGAGGCGACACTGTTAATAGAGATTTCTTGGTTAAATCGAACTTAACGGACCAAAATTCCACCATCCTATGTCACCCCGCCGAAATAAAAAAAAATACCAAAAATCATGGTATTAACCGTATTTAATGAAATTTTCAGTGTTAATATATTAATGAATAAAATATATAATGCAACAGTTATTTTATTTAAATACTTTTACCTTTTCTCAGGTCAGTTAACTTTGAACCACATATCTTTGAGGCGTACCACATATTCTCAAAGATGCGTGGTTCAAAGTTAACTGACCTTAAAAAATGTAAAAGTTTTTAAATAAAATATCTAGTGCATTATATATTTTATACATTAATATATCAACACTGAAAATTTTATTAAATCAGTCCCTGAATTTTGCTATTTTTTTCTTTCGGTGGGGTGACATACAATGGTGGAGTTTAGGTTCATTAAGTTCGATTTAACCGATTTCTTTCCTTTTTTATTTTAAAAATTTTCATTATATAATATATATATATATATATATATATATATATATATATATAAACCTGTTAAACTCCGCTTCAAAAATTGATCATGTCTCGAATCCTGCTCGTGTGGAGGAGTTAGTATATATATATATATATATATATATATATATATATATATATATATTATATATATATATATATATATTCATTTACTAACTCCTCCACACGAGCAGGATTCGAGACATGATCAATTCTTTAAACGGAGTTTAACAGGTTTTAATTCAGAAATTTTCTTCTCCTAGACTCGTTACCTAGCCAACGTTTAACATCCCAGACTACTCTACTATTTACCCCTAGCTGGAGGGAGAGCTGTTAGATGTATAACTTTGCCATGGTAATTAGCCGTATGTGTAATGCAAACAGCTTCGTCCATGATTTGAACTCGTATCGACGAGTCCATATCCTGTAACACAAAACCTTACACCACACGCCTCCATATGAATAAAATCTTTATTATAAACTGATCCTTCGATCTCTTTCGCGCTTTGGTCTTCTGACAAACCTAATTAAATGGATCATTTTCTAATGAGAATGAGTGAAATAAATAGTACCCCCACAAAAAAAAAAAAAATTACAAAAACATAAAAACAAAAAATAAATAACCCAACAAGGGTTGACCTACCGTAAAACTAACCAATCAGGCAACCTTTATTCAAGTTATTACACATTCATCTTAATGTTAACAGAATCTATGTATAGGTTGACGTAACACCCTATTTTAAACTATTTATAATTGTTACATTTTTCTCAATTCTTTAATGTCATTCATTCATTGGCATTTCAGTCTCGGAGGACTATAATTTTTGTGCCCCTGAGGTTACAGCGCCTCCTGTGACTGTAAAGTCCAATGTTCGAAAAACATTCTCGACCTCAGATGTCGCATGTGAAGGCTGTCCCTGAAGATGTTGATATCTCGGAACTTTGTTGCCGCTGCTTTCTTCTGGACCTCTTGGCTTCTTGGTGTTGCGCCAGGGTGGTTTCAGACATGAACAGTCCACTACGGAGAGTTTGCCGCCACCGAGGGCGGTCCTGAGCCAACTTTTCCCACCTGAAAGAGGCAAAAACATTTACATTTTTCTGAATTCTTTAATGTATGTTCCTTAATATATGTCAATTAAATCTGTGTTATGAGGCTCCGTATTTTGCTACAGTTTTTCATGAATGGCTGAATCACCATTTTCCTCCGAGATGATTGGGTAGACATAGTCCGCATGATTGGCCAGCCAGAATCCAGGATTTAAAACATTGCAACTTTTTTTCTTTGGGGTTGGTTGAAGGAGCAAGTCTACTATACGAAACCAACGTCTTTAGACGAATACGAGAATTTATTTCTGCCATTCCACAAAAGTTCCAGGGAAAATCAGCTGATGTGATTCCCGAGCAGCTTGGAGGCGAATTCTGGTGCCTATAAAGAAATTTGAACGCTCCATGATATTTATGTTCTTCTCATACTTTTTGTAAAAATAATAATTCAGAAATAAATTATAAGATCTTTAAAATAGAGAAAGGAGTTCATTTATAATTACCCTGTATATTAGGGTAGGTCTATTTTTTCTGTTTTTTTAAATATCAAATTGTTTATCTATATGAAACTTGTGTGTTAGAATACTGAATACTAATACCAAAAATCAGATATTTTACTTACACCATTGTTTGAGGAAATAGCATCAAAGATCGTCTACTAAAATCTTCGTTTTCGCAAAATTTAACCTCGAAATTGGTTAGATAATGTACCATTTTCAATATTTACATCGGAAATTGTTAAGTTTCTGACCGCCATCCTTGGCCAATTGAAAAGGACTTAAAGTAATTAAGTCCTGAGCTATAGAATCCTTTGGTAAATGAATAAGTCTTGAGTTATAGAATCCTACGTAGTGTCAAAGGTCCAGTGATATAATCCTATGTTCCGTCGTCCACGAAGGTTCAAAGCAATATGCGTAGGTATGACCAGAACAGCCGGTATAAATAAAAATATCAGCAGCAGAGTACTGCCAGTGATTGGCCAAGAATATGGTCACATGATTATCGCCGAGTCTATAATTAAGAGTGGGCATTTCACACACGCCTTATATCTAAAAATCTCAACAGAAATATTATTTTATTTTATTAAAATGAAACGAATTAGATATTATAAATAGAATTCAAATTAAAAATGTGTCCCCCCCCCATCACCACCTCTGATATGCTGCATTTTACCTCATTAATTAAGCTGTAACGGACGATCATTGATGCTATTTTCTAAAACAATGGTACAAGTAAAAGATTTAATTTTTGATATCATTATGTTGTATACCCTTTCTTACTTCTTACTTCTGTTCGTATTTTCTTCTGGCCGGCTTTGCTATTCTGATCGTCTATCTTGGTCTGGTTTCTTCTAAGGTCTGGACTTTCTTGGGGACTTCGGGTCTGGTTTCTTTTAGGGATTTCTCCTTATCAGAAGCCCTGTGACATTGTTAGTTTTTAGGTAATAATCACAAGACTTCGATTTACTTTGATGTTACTTTATTTTCAATCCCAACCCAGACATCTGCGCAGGTGAGACTTACATCCTACGAGCTCGGCTCCTACCTTCTAATTGACTGAGGCTTACTTACTATCTAAACCGGAAGAGAAGGTCCTCTCTACCGGTTCTCACGGTATCCACCGGAAGGTTAGGACTGAGGTTAAGCCTTGTTACTCATCCTTCAAGGCCGTGGGCTGTAGCTTATAACGGCCATTTTGATTTATACACTATTGCCATAAATATTAGGTATCTAATAATTATGTAACAATTATTCAGTGTACAAACACACAACTTTTGCATAAATGGACAATTTGATATTTTAAAAAAGTGAAAAATCGACCTACCCTATTGTATATATACCAGAAAGAACGTTTCCCTTATGGAGGTAAGAATCAAAGAATATTAATATTGAAATATATGAAAACTTGTCGGTATGTGTTGGGGATATAAAAAACGAACCAGTCGTGAAGAAACTTGTAAAATGGTTGAAAAAATATTCCATATTTTGTGACCCTCTTTATTTGAACATTCAGGATTTAAGGTTGAGACCATATTAAACTTTTCTTTTTCTTTTCCTCCCCTCTTGTAAAATCCTGAGGTGAATCATATTTACCCTCACGTGCCTTAGTTTTGGAATATAATACAAACCGACAAATGCTTTCAGAATTATTACAAAGAATTTTATCAAAATTCCATCCTTTTAAATTTCAGAAGAATTTTCATTTTCCGGGCCATTTTATTTCAATCCTAACACCTTTACTATCTTTCTTAGGTTTTTTAAATTTAATTTAATTTTTTACGTTGTTCTTTCCAATGATTTTACTTTTTTTCTTTTCCATAGTATCTCTTCTGATCAGAGTTCTTTCTTTCTTTCTTTCTTTCTTTCTTTCTTTCCAGTAGTCTTCCGTCTGTTCACAATTTTCCCTTCTTCTTTCTTTCTTTCATTCATTCATTCTTTCTTTCTTTCTTTCCATTAATCTATCTTCTGTTCGCAATTCTTTCTTTCCTTCTTTCTTTCGTTCCAGCAGTCTCTCTTCTGTTCGCAATTTTCAGTTCTTTCTTTCTTTCTTTCTTTCTTTCTTTCTTTCTTTCTTTCTTTCTTTCCAGTAGTCTCTCTTCTGTTCACAATTTTCTCTTCTTTCTTTCTTTCTTTCTTTCTTTCTTTCATTCATTCATTCATTCTTTCTTTCTTTATTTGCATTAATCTATCTTCTGTTTGCAATTCTTTCTTTCCTTCTTTCTTTCGTTCTAGCAGTCTCTCTTCCGTTCTCAATTTTCAGTTCTTTCTTTCTTTCTTTCTTTCTTTCTTTCTTTCTCTCTCTCTTCCCATTAGTCTCTCTTCTGTTTGTAATTCTCTTTTCTTTCTTTCTCTCTTTCTTTCTTTCTTTCTTTTTTGTTTCATTCGTTCATTCATTCATTCTTTCTTTTCCTTTTCTTTCCTTCTTTCCATTAGTCTATCTTCTGTTTGCATTTCTCTCTTCTTTCTTTCTTT
Organism: Doryteuthis pealeii; assembly: GCA_023376005.1. Classification (NCBI taxonomy): domain Eukaryota; kingdom Metazoa; phylum Mollusca; class Cephalopoda; order Myopsida; family Loliginidae; genus Doryteuthis; species Doryteuthis pealeii. The sequence goes on along the minus strand of CM042144.1, from coordinate 72,868,287 downwards.
CTTTCTTTCTTTTTCCTTCCTTCTTTCTTTCTTTTTCCTTCCTTCTTTCTTTCTTTCTTTCTTTCTTTCTTTCCATTAATCTATCTTCTGTTTGTAATTCTTTCTTTCCTTTTTTTCTTTCGTTTCCAGCAGTCTCTCTTCCGTTCGTAATTTTCAGTTCTTCTTTCTTTCTTTCTTTCTTTTTTCTCCATTAGTCTCTTTTCTGTTTGTAATTCTCTTTTCTTTTTTTCTTTCTTTCTTTCTTTCTTTCTTTCTTTCTTTCTTTCTGTATTTTTTTTCCGTTAGTCTCTCTTCTGTTTGCATTTCTTCTTCTTTCTTTCTTTCTTTCACCCTTCTTTCTTTCTTTCTTTCTTTCTTTTCTCTTAGTCTCTCTTCTTTTTTTCTTTCTTTCTTTCCATTAGTCTCTCTTCTGTTTGCATTTCTTCTCTTCTTTCTTTCTTTCTTTCTTTCTTTCTTTCTTTCTTTCTTTCTTTCTTTCAACCTTTCTTCCCATTCAACACCCATTTTCCCTTTCATATGAACTGATTATAATTTCTCTTCCTGTTCATATTTCCCTTCAGTATTCACTCCTTTGTTTTCCTGTTTAATTTTTCAGAAACATTCTTTCCTAATTCCTCCGGCATTTGCAACATTTCCCAACATTTCCTACCTAACACTGGCGGAAAAAGGTTTTTTTTTTTAGCAAAACTGTAAATTTTAAAATCCGTCTTCCTCATTTGCATATTTTTCTCTTTTTCTTTTTCTTTTTCTTTTTCTTTTTCTCTTCCCTTTTCTTTTTCTTTTTATATCGGCAAACGCTTCGAGCCAGAGGAAAAGGCTTGCGCGCACACGACACCGGAAAATCAAACTAAAACGTGAATAATGGCCGTTGGCATGTTCTCCTGACAAATACTTAGATCGTCTTGTTTTTCTTACTGTGCACTCGCCCGAAAAATTTGAACCCAGTCAACCGCCATCCAAAAAGATAGCGTCGTTGTATTAAATCTTTTACGTGAAGTTCAATACTTATGCCATTCTAACACATCATTTGCTGTGTTGGTGAGTTTTGTTATTAGGAAGCGATATAATATAAAAATGATGTATTCAGATTGTTGATAAATTAATAGTTCGACATTTAGATTTGGTTCAGTGGTTAAAACATCGATTGTTTGAGTGGAGGAGCCAAGTGCAGGTGCTTACTCGGTAATTTCTGTTGTCAGAAATTCAGGAGGAGATAACTTTCCATTTAATGCTAAAAAACAAAAAGCAACACACAAAACAAAAAAGGCATTAGTTGATGTAAAAAAATTCTATTGAACCATCACAACGGGAATACAAAACTAGGCACGACTGGGTTGAGAAGGTGATCCACTGGGAATTATGCAAAAAATTAAATTTTGACCATACAGAAAATGGTATATGCATAAACCAGAATCGGTTCTTGAGACTAAAATGCATAAAATTCTCTTGGACTTCGAAATAATGACAGATCACCTTATTCCCGCAAGGAGACCAGACCTAGTGTTGATAAAAAAACCCAAAAAACTTGTCAACTGGTGGATTTTGCAGTTCCAGCAGACCACAAGGCGAAGATGAAGGCAAACGAAAAGATAAACAAATACCTGGACCTTGCCAGAGAATTGAAAAAGGTATGGAATATGAAGGTCAAAGTGATTTCAATTGTAGTTAGCACTTGGAACGGTCCCAAAATACTTTAGAATCTGGAAATCAGAGGAAGAATTGAGACCATCCAGAATACTGCATTGCTGCAATCTGCTAGAATACTCAGAAGAGTCCTGGAGACCTGAGGAGACTTGTTTTCACTCAGCCTCCAGTGAAATACCATCAGCTAACGCTGGTGTGAAGAACTCTAATAATAATAATAACAATAATAATGATGTTCCTAAATAATACGCCCGTTTTCATCTTGGAACATCCTATAGTAAAAATAAGACCGTCTAAATCGTCCAAGATGAAAAGCAAAAATTGTAAATCCTGATTATCTTGAGTTGCTTATACGCCGAATTCTTATTTCTGATGAGTGTCGTCACATCAGCTAAATAATGGACCATTCCATTTTTATTATAAAGACAGAAAGGAAAGAAAAAGGTCATGATGCACAGTAAAATGATATATTGAGAAAGAGAAAAAGAAAAAGAAAGAGAGATTGGGAAAGATAGAGAGAGGAGGTGAGTGCATGGAATTGGTAACGTTAATATGTCTCAATCGAACTTAATTAAAAGATGATAAGAAGGAAAGAACGAAAAAATGTGAGAGAATTTAATCAAGATTATTATACTTTTTACATATTGAACTATCTTAAGTACACATATCAAACGTTGTAACAATTAAATTATCATACTGTGTTATATCCACATGTCCTGCTAGTATATACAGATTGTTGATGAATTAATAGTGCAACATATAGATTTTGTCTAGTAGTTAAACATCGAATAAGAGATTGATTAGATGGAGGATCCCATTGCAGATGCTTACTCGGTAATTTCTGTTGCCAGGAGGAGATAACTCTCCATTTTATGCTAAAAAAACAAAAAGCAACACACAAGACAAAAAAGGCATTAGTTGATGAAAAAAAATCTATTGAACCATATAATAATAATAATAATAATAATAATAATAATACAGATCACCCCATCCCATCCAGGAGAACAGACCTAGTGTTGATTAACAAAAAAAAAAGAAAAAAAAGAGAGGGCGTGTCAACTGGTGGACTTTGCGGTCCATCAGATCACAGGGTGAAGTTGAAAATAACCCGAAAAGATTGACAAATACCTGGACCTTGCCAGGTAATTGAAAAAGCTGCGGAATATGGGGGTGAAAGTGATACCAATTGTAGTTGGTTCACTTGGAACGGTCCCAAAATCCTGTAAAAAAGAGTGGAGGACCTGGTAATCAGAGGAAGAATTGTGACCATTCTTGAAATCGGCTAGAATAATCAGAAGAGTCCTGGAGACCTGAGTAGACTTATTTTCACTCAGACTCCAACGAAATACCATCAGCTAACGCTGATGAGAAAAACTCAAAAGGAGTGAAAATAATAATAATAATTCATTTAAATTAGACACAGCTTAGAGTTGTGACAATGACATAGGAATCGAGGGCCTAGTGAGAATCTAATACACTAACGGTCTGTTAGCCTAAGCCTAACTATTAGATCACACACAGAAATAACTCTCTCTCTCCCTCTCTCTCTCTCTCTCTCTCTCTCTCTCTCTCTATATATATATATATATATATATATATATATATATATATATATATATATTGTGGGGGCCCTGTACTCGGTGTTTAGGTGGAAGAAAATCGGAGTGTTGTATCCCACAACTTCAACACAAAATTATACACAATACAGAGATGTAGTCTCCGTAGAAAACAGAAGAAAAAAAAAAACAAGTAATATTTAACAATAACCTCTATACAAATAAAACAATTTTTGACAATAGAAAGTCACCAATTTTTGGGTTGTTTTGTGTGGTGTTCGAAATTCGGATGTCGAAATGTTTTCGTAAAGTCATTAAAGTTTTTATAGTTGATTTGGGCAATTGTGTGTGTTTGCGAGGTTCGTATGTTTGTAATTATGAATGAGACAAGACTTACATTCATAAGAGTGGTTTGCTGGGATTGCTGTGATGTCAAACAAAAACAAAGTAAGGGAAGAATGTTTTGTTCACGTACTGTCAAGTTGGAAAGAGAGAAAAAAAGTGAGACGAATGGATTGTTGTGACTTTTTGGCGAAGTCTTTGTTTAAAATCGTCTCTCTACTTTCTGGATGATTTCGGCGGTCTTCCGATGATGTCTGTCTCATTTCTTCCGAAAACTCGGTTTTTTATGATCTTAATTGTTCATCAAATATCAGTTGATTTTGTGCATTCCCTTGAAAATCAGTAGTTTTCTATTGACGTAGATATTTCCATGGAAATTTTCAAATATCATTTCTCGTTTGTAAACAATCCTTTATCCTTAGATTATCTACATTATAAACAATTGTCTCTATTTTCGCTAAAAATATTTCCAAACCCTAACTCATAACATACAATTGTAAAACTATTTGTTTAAGAAAATGTAATATTGAATCGGTTATATATGAAGCGGAAGTCACAACCACCTGTGATAATCATCCTAAAACAATGTTACATGTATTGGGATGACACAGGAAAATTTAAACAAAGATACTATTCGCATGTAGAATCATTCCGAAAAAAAGAAAAGAAAGAAGTGACATCTTTTTAGCAACTAAAATATGGGAGCTGAAAGAAAAAATATCCCATATAAGATAGAGTGTATGATATTAGATCATCCCAAATGCTATAGGAACGGCTCAAGAAATTGTAATCTATGTGTGAAAGAAAAATTTAGGATACTGAAAAATTTAATTTCGAATAATAATAATAAATGTCTGAATAAAAAGTCTGAGATTTTTAAGGCATGTCCACACAAGAAAAAAATTCTTCTTAAATGCATGGATAAGCGAAACCCAACATCCACCCTCAAAGAAAAATTTAAAGATTTACCTTACCATCCGAAAGTTTGAATATAAATAGACTTTTTCAAATGTGATTTTGGATATATAATTCCATAAAAGAATGGATTTTCGATAAATGAAACTCACCATCCACCCTGAAAAATTAAATTGCGAAATTTACAGGACTTTACCATCAGAAAATTTGAAAATACATACGTCTTTTAACATATGAAGTTGATTACATAAATTCCAATTAAGAACGAAACTTCATAAGGTTAAAGGGAGATAACTTTGTGAGCATTTTTTAAAAAAGATGCAAAAATTGTAAAATTGAAAAACATAATCTAAAGCATAAAAAGCGTCCACAATAATCAACCGACGTAATTTGCGGTCCAAAAACATAACAGCAAGAAATGTCTTCACATAAACAGCGGATGAATTATTAGCAACCTGATGATAGCAAAATAGCTTGAAACCTGGGTAGTTGCCTATGGAAAACAATTATATTTTAAAAATTCAAAAAAATAAATAAATAATATATATTATATATTTTATATATATATATATATATATATATACACGGGCTCTACCCTACTACTTCTCAAATGAACTAAAATACACCAAGTAGGAACTACAACATAACAATATTGTTATAACTTAAGTCTACTAGACTACCAAGTGTTACACCTATGCAGACATGCAGTCGGGGTATTTTAAAGCCCCAGTCAACCCAATGTTTTTCAAATCAATCATGGCATTTTATTAATTTATTTTCTAGATATATAAATAAATTATTTATATTATATTTACATCTTATCATAATTCGGAGTATGTCTGTAATCGGAACTACGTCACAGTTTACGTCACAATACCATCAATAGTTCATCAATGTTTATTTGAGAAAATCTGGGTTAGATTTGCCTCAAAACAGTTCATGTTCTTAGTGCTTTTAAAATCCTGCAATGTGCCTTATATATCACGAAGAAAGAACGTTTTCAATAATATATGGTGCGGTTAATTTGCATATTAGTTTTAACAAACCCTGCTTTAATAAATAATTAATTGGTGTTATTGATCTCTAATATAATTGTCTATCAGATTAAAATCAACCATATGAATGATTTTATATAGAAACCAATCAAAATATAATTAAAATAAAGGAAGGATGGTCGATATAAATCGATATATATATATAATATATAATATATATATATATATATATATATAATAAGTAAAGAAATACCAAAAGTCTTTTGTTATTTCTTTACTCATATATTTGCTCTGTGACTCTAACATTAAGAGCACACATTGAGCTCTCAAACTGCAACTTGGTTTTGTTTAAATAAAACTCTTGTGTCGTAAGGAAGATTTCTTTTCTGAACTTTTGGATTATATAATATATATATATATATATATATATATATATATATATATATATATATATATAATTTAATATACCAAGCGTGTTGGTAGATCCTTGCGGAGAGAAAAAAACCAGCAGAAAGTTTGATTGTAAAAATATACTACCAAACATCAACCAGGAAGAAAGAAATTTTGAAAAAAAAGAAAGGACCAAGATATTCGTACCAACAAAAATAATCTATTGGTACAGTATTTTGGCCAAAAGAAAAAACAATTTATATGTATATATATGTATTATAAGATATATATATATATTTCATATAACCGCTAGGAGTAAGCTAATATGTAAAAGTGCTCGATACCTAAGTAGAGCCAAATAACAAAGATAATCTAATGAGTCAAACGAACCTACTATTAGTTTCGCATAAAGCTCTTCAGGGCTAAAATCTGACTCTAGAGTAAGATTTTAGCCCTGAAAGAGCTTTATGCGAAACTAATAGTAGGTTCGTCTGACTCATTAGATTATCTTTGTTTATATATATAATATATATATTATATATATTATATATATAAGAGAGAGAGAGAGAGAGAGGAAAGGGAATCCGTACTATCTTGATGATGATGATGATGATGATGAGGATGAGGATGATGATGATACATAAAAGATAATACTAACACAAAATATATTTTGTAAACTATTATTTATTACCAAATCCCCGTTAGCTAGGCCTGTAGGATCTGCCGACTGCCCCTCAGCAGAAGAGTAAGACCCTAATTCTAACGAACCAATTCTTTAAAGGTTGACATGCCGTAAATTCTAACCAACCAACCAACCTCAAAAACAAAACCATCTTCAGCATAAAATAACCCAACAAGGGTTGACATGCAGTCAAAACCACCGAACCACCCAATCAGCCAACCAGCCAACCAATCAACAAACCTCAAACACGTAGACCCCCCCTCCTCGACCCCACGATAAATCACCTCACTATAATCAACCGTATACTACGTAACACTTGTTTGCGCTGCTTGAAGCACGCTTGTGATTGGATGATTAGTCGACTCAGATGTCGTTGTCTTTTATATCCGAGACACATTACAAGCAACAAGCTGTCCATTGCAGCACAAGAAAACGATTTTTTTTAAAGGGAACAGCAGTGGAACCGGAAGTAAAAAAAAAAAAAAAAAAGAATGAAAAGATAGAAAGAAAGAAAGAAAGAAAGAAAATAGAACGGTTGAATTTCAGATTGCTGAAAAAACTATTATCGTTTTTGTCCTGAGGAAAAGAATGTACTATAATTTCCCTGTTCTCGGTTCACTGATTCCTGATATTGATGTAGCACGATATAAGAGAGAGAGAGAGAGAGAGAGGAGGAGAGAGGGAGAGAGAGAGAGAGAGAGAGAGAGAGGGGGGGGGGAGAAAGAGTCTCTGAGAGTGTAAGAGTATGTATATATATATATATATATATATATAGCCTGTATGTGTATGAGAGTGAGAGAGCTGAGTGTGAGTTACTGTGTGTGTAAGAGAATGTGATAGAAGGAATATGTTGTGTGTTGTGTGTGTGTGTGTGTGTTGAGAGAGAGAGAGAGAGAGAGAGAGAGAGAGAAAGAGCGAGAAAGAGAGAGAGATTGGAGACACAGACAGTGTGAGTTGTGTGTTTGTGTGTGTGTGTATGAGAGATACCCTATGTGGGTATGAGAGTTAGAGTTTGTGCATGTGTGTGTGTGTGTTGTTGTGAGAGAAGAGAGAGAGAGAGGGGAGGGGATATATATATAGAGAGAGAGGGGGAGTGTGTGTATTGTATGGGAGTGAGAGAGTCCCGGTATGAGTATAAGTGTGGGAGAGAGTGAGGGAGAGAGAGAGTGTGTTGTGTGAGTGAGAGATTGTATGTATGTATGAGAAGAGAGAGAGGGAGAGAGAGAGAGAGAGAGAGAGAGAGGAGAGAGAGAGAGAGGAGAGTGTGTGTGTGGTGTGGTGTATGAGAGTGAGAGAGATTTTGGTTGATTTTACTGCATACCAATCCTTTTCGGATCAAGTCATTTTTGATAAGCAATCCATGACATGCAACACTCCACTCTTGAGCTAGAGGGTGGCCAGAGAAGCCTCCTCCGATTAATCGGGCTGTTCTATCAAACCCAGCACCTGTGATTGTTTACAGCCCTATGCTCTTATTTTGACCAAAAACCATCAGACCTCTTTATCTTATTGCGCTAGAAGTGTTAGCTGGGGGTCTTACGTGTCCCTGGGTAACGTTAAACTGTTATCTAGTAGTGAAGTCTCAATTTCTGGAGCTTCAGACAGTGTTAGAGTACCCGTTCATCGCCATTATTTCCCAGTTCAACTAGACCCGGAGTGGTAGTATCTGTTAGGGTTTATCTATGGATTAAACAGATAAAATTACTTTTACAAATTGAATTTGAAAGAAATTTGAGTATCCCATCAAGTCCACTCTGACCGGAGTGGTAGTACTTGTTAGAGGTCCAATCAACGGGCAAATCGATAAAAAGAGTTTTAAAAATGAGCTTAAGAATAAATTGAATACCCACAGACAAATAAAAAAAAAAAAAAAAAAAATTGTCAGCGGGAAATAATACAATGATTACGATGCCATAAAATTCCAACCACCCAACAACCAACCAACCAACATCAACCTTATTAAAAAAAAACCCAACGGCAATTTAAATTTCAGATTACTATTTCTCGTTTTTTGTCCTTTTGGGGAAAGAATATACTCTAATCTCTTTGAACTTATTTCAACAGATTCCTGAATTGAACAGTAGAGAGAGAGAGAGAGAGAGAGAGAGAGAGAGGAGAGAAGATGAGAGAGAGAGGAGAGAGAGAGAGAGGGGGGATGGGAAAGAGGCAGATATATATGAGAGAGGGGATTACAGAGGAAAGAGGAAAGAGTTGAGAGAGAGGTAATGGATGAGGCAGTTAAGAGAGGGGAGGTAGAAAGGCATGCGAGGAGAGAGTGTGAGGGGAGGGGAGATAGAAAGAGAGAAGGAGGGAAATAGGCAGATATATATTGAGAGAGAGAGTATAGAGAGAAAAGCAGAGAGATTGAGAGAGAAAGGTAGTGCAAGGTTAGATTATATATAGAGAGGTAATGTAATAGGCAGAATAAAGAGAGGGGAGGTCGGGAGGTTTAGATAGTATATTAGATAGATAGATAGGAGAGAGAGAGAGAGAGAAGAGAGAGGGGGGAAATAGCAGATTATATAGAGAGGGCACCGATAGAAAGAGAGAGAGAGAGTGAGAGAGAGGTAGAGGAAGAGGCAGATATATATAAAGAGAGGATAATGGAAGAGGCGGACAGAAGGAGGTTGGAAAGGCAGAGAGAGAGGTTGAGCTAGAGAGAGAGAGAGAGAAAGACGAGAGAGAGAAGCAAAGAAGAGAGAGAGATGGAGAGAGAAGGGAAAGAGAAAGAGAGAAAGGGGGAAATGAGGGCAGATATATATACAGAGAAGGGTACAGAAAGATAGAGTGAGAGAGAGAGGTAGTGGATAGAGGCCGATATATATAGAGAGAGGTAATGGGAAAAGGCAGAGAGAGGAGGTGGAAAGGCATAGGGAGAGAGAGAGGGGGGTAACAGAAAGAGAGAGAATGGTAGAGAGAGAGAGAGAGAGAGAGAGAGGAATCGCTAAACAGGGGTTGGGTGGTAATAAAAGGTAATAAAAGTACTTCCACCGATTATCAGAATTTGAAAAACTTTTAATCCCCCCCCCCCCTGCCAAAAAAAACCAAAAACAAAAAACTCTTCCTGTCTTCACTTCTTTGCTTAGATGACATGCTGCGCGCACCTGTCAAAAGGTCACAGTGAAGCGGTCCATGAGGGACTAATAAATTTCGATATTCACGAGTTGCCCTACTCTTATAGAGAACAAGATTAACTGCCATCTTTAAGACATATTTCGCAGAGAGCCTACCAATATCGAAGTTGTCAGAGGAGTAGATTACAAAATTGCTCTACTTCTTGCCTTGTGTCAGACCAAACCAAATTTATTTTTTTTTTTCAATATTGTTAAACGGGGGGAATTATTTTTTTTATTTTTATTTTTTGGGGAATATATAATATATATATATATTATATATATATATTATATATATATATATAATATTTAGTATTAATAATATAGTATAAATATTTAATACATTATATATACAATGAAGTCGTCGGGGTTGCCTTAAAGTCGGTATATATATATATATATATATTAAATATATATATAATTATATATATATTATATATATATATATATAATAGCGTCGAATACTGTGTCGGTGTGATAACTAATATTATTTCTGCCCAATGCGGAGAGCTCTTTAGAAGGACGTAATTGAACTTTCACGCTTTTAGCGTAAGTATTAATCGCCTGTTGGTTGTACAGACTTGAGTTTCTGGTTGATTGTACAACATACATCTACGGAAGTATGTATCAAGTTAACTGTTCGCCTCTTACTGGCGTTTTTAGCCGAAACGCCAAGGAGGCGCGAACTGATGAAAATTCAGTCGGGGTTTTGCTCCCGGCATAGAAGTAGATTGTTTATGTCTTGCACACTAATGAGACGTAAACGTCGACTCCCCCCCTCTCTCTCTTCTCTCTTCCTCTCTCTTCTTCTCTCTCTCTCTCTATATCTATATATATATATTATGATATATATATATATATATATATTATAAAATAAACAAGTTTTGGTTAGTCGGTAGATTTTAATAAATGTATGAATAGATATCAAAGATTTTTTTTCGAATTCGAAAGGTTATTTTTTAATATACCAAAAACCATGGTTTCCGGCCGCTCAGCTCCAATTTTCAAACAGACTAATTGGACGCACATTTAGGCTTTCGTAACATTGAAACTTCACTTCCGAGTTTTGATCTCTGATTAAAGGCAATAAAGGGGTACTCCACACTCCTCAGATCTCCAGAAACTGGAGCCTTACTAGCAAATACCGTTTTCAGTGTTCAATAAACAGACACTCTTTTTGGGTGAGATATACCCCCTTTTTGTATTAGGAAACTCTCTATCCTCCTTCTCATAAACGTAATCCTTTCTTCTTCCCACTGCCTGTTCTACAAAACTCCTTATTTTTAAAAATCTTATAATTTTATTCTGAATCATTATTTTACAAAAATGAACTATGGAAGAAACAAACATAACATTTTTATTAACAAATTCTATTTGGTCACCCGCCTTAGCCTCCAGCTTCTCAAGCCGCCGGAAATTGCATCAACTGCATCTTCCAGGGACTCTTGAGGAATTGATAATACATTTTTTTTTTTGGTTTGTTTTGTTTTACGGCATATCAACTCAGTGGTTCATTTAATGCCGATAAGTTTTTGAAATAAATCAATTCTTAATGGATAAATACAATTTTTTTTTTTAATAAATACATTTCTATTTAACACATAGATGGGACCCTAACAGGTACTACCACTCCGGGTCAGAGTGGACCATGGGAGCAATGTATGAAGGGGGCTCCACATTCCCCAAAACTCCAACTGGAACCTCACCATCAGATAGAGTTAACGTCATTACTTAGGAACATGTAGACCCGCAGCCACGCCTTCTAGCACCATATGATAAAAAGGGGTTGGGGCATTGCCATAAGGGGCAATAGGGTTGGTGAAATCATTATAGGTTCAGGGCTGTGACAGTGACAGCCGATTGATCGGAGGGGGCCTCCTCCGACCGCCCCCGTTCTAGCCAAAGATAGGGCCCAAAGTGGAGTAGTGATGTCAGAAACTGCTCATTCACCTGGGCTCTATTCTTAAGAAATCCACGGGTCGCCACCGACGGCCAACAGGTGGCCCCATTCGGGGGTTCTTATCCCTCTGCAGAGGATGCAGTCGGGTACTTCTAACGCCCAGCCGACAGGGCTGGCATAAAATAAATGATCGATTCGTCTTTTCAAGTCTTCCAAAGTCATTTGCGTTTTCATAGAGTAAAACCTGCTCCTTCAACCAACTAAGAGAAAAATTGTCGCAGGGTATTAAGTTCAGAGCTCATCCTCTCTTTTT